>OX941082.1:27000716-28200716 GCA_954870635.1 Arctium minus | reverse complement strand
CCTTGGTTCGAGTGTGAAAGTGATGAGGGGTATATGATGTGGTTTTTGTAACTTTTTGGGGGTAAATTCGGAATTGGAAATGTTTGTTTTGAGGTGATATAAGTAGAAATTAAGTGATGGGGTTAAATTACAATTCTTTTAAACTTATGTGTTCGGAATGTAATTCTTGAGGATACCGAATTGAGAACTTTTACTTTTTACTTGACTGAATTGAAGTTGTTTGAAAATTTAGTGTTGACCTTGTAAAGTTCCAAACTTAATGGTTAATCCTAGATGATGTCATTATTTTATTTTGTAAATAATTCGGATATTATGTTTTTCTTTCTTGTTACATTTTTTATTGCCACCTTATATAAGAAGTAGGTCTCATATAATACTTATATAAGCTAATATTAATGATTATAAAGTCAAGAAAATAAAAAGAAAAACTATTAGTATGTCACTTCATACCAAACATCAAGGTAAGAACCGAGGTTCTTATTTATAAACCTTAAAAGAGTTTGGGTTCTTACAAGAACTCTTCATAATGGTAGTTGTTACTAGTCACTACACTTTTTGCTTATAAGAACCTTGCATTGGAGATGCTCTAAACTACGATTTTCGTATTTATGGTTTGTTTTTTCTAACTATTTTCATCCTCGGTTTTTAAAAATTGCTTTTTTGGTTATTGTAGTTTATATTTCATTTGTTCCATCTCTAAGGTTAACAAAGTTAAAAAAATCTATAAAATTAGGAGGTAATACTATGGGTTTTACAAAAAACCGTCAAATCGCCTCAACATGTCCAACCCAATCCGCTAACAATCAACTTAACCGAACTCGTCAAACCGCTAAACCACCAATTAAGAGGGTTAAAATTGGGTTAACTAGCTCAACCTAAACCAACTCGCCAACCCGTCGCTAATATATATAACTTGGATAAAATTATGTATATATATATATATATACACACACACTAATAGACGAACGATCGTGTGAGAAGGTAAGAAGGGATCTGGACCCTTGATCATTTTTAAACTCTCCCTCACCCCATGAATCGCGCTTGATACAGGAATTGATATGGTGCATCTCATCTTAATGTGCATCCAAGGGTGGAGATCCCTTCTTAGTCTTCTCACCATAAAATTTTCATTCTCACCGGAATCCAACCCTATATTAATAATGTGTGAAATTTTATATAATGTTTGTTGAGTTTATGTTTGTATTTCTTTTTTAGCTATATGTATAATATAGGTTACCAAAAGAGATTCACCACCAAAGAATGATGGCAAATAAAGCTAATAGGAGAAAATTGTTGGAATCATTTTTGCAACAACAACAAATGGATGTGTCGAAGAATATGAATACTTAGTTGACGGATCTATCAATCCAAAAACTCCCTTATTTGATGTTTTACTTTGGTGGAAATAAAATGTTAATAGTTATAGCATTTAACTACAACAACAATAGGTTTATACGAACCCTAAAATGTCTAATCGTTCTAATATGATACTTTATAAGACTTAATTTTATAGGATGAAACAAAAAAGTGTCCAATATAACACCCTCAAATCCGGAAATAGCAACTAATTTAAAATTTTCTAAATACATCGATAAGTAATTCATCTACAATCACAATTTAATATTTAACTTCAATACACACATTTCGTTCTATGTAAACAGTCTATAAAAAGGACGAGTGCTACTAAAACCCAATAACAGTCACTATCTCCAACTGCGGAAGACTTCACCAAACTACTTACTCTCGTGTAAATCTAATGCTCATCTCCTCGTAGCACTGCTAGAACCAAACCCCAACTGGAACCTGATGCACATGCCGACAAATAAAAGGTTAGACTTAATGCCTAGTGAGCTCAAGAGTTTTCCATAGATATATATAAAGCAATAACTTTATGAATGTTATTTAAAATCATGATTTCCAAAATGCAATACATTTAAATTTGAAGGCAGCCAAAATGAAATACATTAAATCTTAAGACAATCTCTTTTTCATCATTCACCCTTTTCGTGATTAAAATCATAAAACAAAACATTCCTCCGAATATAAATCCAAACCCAAAACTCGTGTAATACAAAACTAACACTTTACTAATCAAATACTGAAAACGTGGATAACTCTATCATCCAAAATACTCCAAAGACATGGATAAAGTTCAATATGCAAAACCCAAAAACATGGATAGTAATCCATACTTAAAATGTCACCGAAAACATGGATTATAAAACTCCATAACCAAAACAACACCTTACGATGACGGGGGAGACCCGATTACATGATATGTGACGGAACACAAAAGTAGGTCACATAACTCTGTAGGAAACCAAAACATATGGGTTATACCCATAAAACATACCGAGCTCAACTCCTCTAAGTCTATCGCTCGAAAACATCAAGTCAACCCCTCTAGGTCTATTCTTGTGAGTTCCAAAACAGGGGAACCCAGTTCCAAAACGGGAACTTATGCACAAGGGAATTACACCTTACTGCCCATGGAACGTTGTCCGACCGTATAGGTCCACACCTTACTTACCATGGTGACCTGATGCCTATTCCGTGCCAAAGTGGTGAACTCGTCCAAAACGGGACAAAAGAACACCGTGCCTATGGATCCATTGCACTAACTAAACATTACATGATTCAAAACGAATGAACTAACGCATTCAAAACATGTAACTATCAAATATGATGTAGTAGATGCAAATCATAACCAAACATTCTACATTGGGCTATTAAAAATTGGACAAGTGTCCCCAAGGCCCAACAAAATCCAAACTGAGCCATAAACTCAACAAACCCAAAAACCCAACGTTGAAAAATCATAAAGTGAAATCAAACGTGAACGACCCACATTATATAAACCCATACTCCAAAATATATATAAACAACTCCAATGTAGTTTAGATTGGGACAAATCGCTTTCCAAGTGGGTTATATCATTTATTCTTTCAAAAACATCCCATAACACAAAATCAGCACTTATCTAAAACAAACCATAAAATGCATTTATGCTCAAACTCTATTTCATGAAGTAAACCATTAAAATACCAATGTGTATGTTTTCTTTTATCAAAATGCTCAAAACCCCAAACGTGGGTGTTTTACAAAGTTTATAAAACCAAACACTTCAACTAATCAAGATTTATCAAATAACCCAACAGTTAATAATTTCATGTAAAATATGTAAACACTTAAAAATAAGCATTTTGGCATGTACACCGTTTTCACAAATCAACTTGAACTCACCTTGCTAGATTTAGGCTAAATCTAGATTTTACCACAATTTGAGCACCTATGAAGAAACTTGGATCTTCGAGCAAAAAACTTCCAAAAACCTAAATCCATAAATTTCCAACCATAAATATTCATATTCAACCATATAGAATCGTTCCCCAAACATCTTGTATCAAAATCTCCATTTTGGCCAAAAACCCTAATTTGACCTAACTTTTCTCAAAATCCTCCAAACCGAAATTTGAGAAACATAAACACTAGGAAGTCATCAATATATAATTTATGACTCATAATAAAGTTTACAAACTAGGAGGATCAACTCACCACTTAGGTTTTGGTGAAAACCTAGAAACCCCCAAATTTCTTGAAGATGGAGGTGATGATAATGAACTCATAATCTTTGCTTCCACTCCACCACCATATACTCTTGGATCTTCCCAAAACTAACAATATATCCTTGAAAATCTCTCAAATACGAAACCATAGCAATTTGAATCACCAAAAACGGAGTAGAAATGAGAAAGTTATGAAGAAATGAAGATGAAAGGTTGAAAACCCGATTTTTAAGCTCTGGCCCCGCTGTGCTCCATTGCCATGCGACTTTGCCATGACATTGTCGCATGGCATAGTCGCACAAGTGCTCCAGAACACCCTTTCTTGCATGCTACTTTGCCAGTGCGACTATGACATGGTCATTGTAGTCGGGCCCGTACCAAACCCCGAAACTCGACTTTCTCTATGCCAACACCCCCGAAACTCTTAGGGACTTTAAATAATGTTTTCCCAACCTAAATACCACCATTTCCAAGTTGCAAAAACGTTCGTGTGACCTTTACTTACCGAAAATTGCGGGTGTTACAATCCTCCCAACCTTAAAAGAGATTTCGTCCTCGAAATCTAGTTTCCCATTTAACATTGCCCGTAGGATAGATTATCCCCAATCCATTTTCCAGAACCACTGCCATAACCCTTATGCTGATACTCACGACAGCAGCCCCCTTGGGTACATTACACTTATATCCGAGTGAACACTTAACTCACTAAAGCAGTCTTTACCCACAAGACTACGGTCGTCTCCCAACCTTGGGTGACACTTACTACCTCAAGAGTAGTTTGTGACCTCAACTTCTCATTGAACAATACACCTCAGCTCAACATACTTATGAACCCAAACCCAAGTTCGACATCAACCTCCAAAGAATCCTCTAAATTCTTAATACTCAGTTTTTGATATTGACAAGGTCGTCCTCCTGAGGCGTACCAATACGCTCTCCATGTAGTTGGTTAATGCAGATCTGACTATCACTCAACTTCGGTCTACTTCCAACCTCAAACATTCCATCATAAGATATTTACCATGTCAGGAAAGCTTATACACATCGAGACTTAATTACCAACATCTAATCTTCCTTTAAATTCCACCACCAATAGGTCAACTTTTCTCATGATCTAATCGGGATACTCCCAAACATTCCAAGATTCATTGACTTCACGAAACGAGTCGACGCCTAATATCAAAATGGTGACATCAAAAACGTGAGCATCCCGCCCAATACTTCATTCCAGAAGTGTTGTCGCATTAAGGTTGACACCTAACAGAGGACTAGTATTCCCAAATCTTACATCACTAACAAAGGACCACAATAATTCCCTTGTTCCCGAAAACCCACAAAGATGGCACACCGCCAATAAGTAGCACGACATCAAACGACCAAGCAACCGATCAAGTCGGACCCAACCAAGCGCAGATACTCACACAAGGCCTTACCCCGCAGGATTACCGAAACATGAAGATCACATCTTAGTTAACTGGAAAAACATGAATCTATTACCTCAATTATACGTGCATGCACAAATTCAAAAATGAAACCCAACAATCAAGGCTGACCACAAGTCGGATCATCTAATGCGTCAAATTCCAAGGACTCCTCTAGTCCCTAATTACAACTCTTTTCAAAATAGGGTCTTAAATCTATAGCCCTAATGAGTTCAAGGTTTTTCAATTAATATGGCAATCGAAATTTTATAAAACTTCCGAATACACAAGCTTTATTACGATTAATCGCATGAGTAAAATCCACTACCGATTTCTCGATAGGTATGCAAAATGGTCATCAATAACACACATGTAAAGCAATTTCGAAATTCATTTGGTCTTTACTCACGTTAATAAAGGCAATAACAAAAGATGCACAACAAAATTTCAAACGGACTACCATGGTCCTAGCATGCCTCAAGTTATATTGTGTATGAAGAATAATTTTATGTATTAAAACAATGCACAACCAAGCGTTTGGACAAACTCCCGAAGAAAAAATCTACGTAATCAAGTTCTAAAAATTTCTTTTAACCACAATATGGCATGGAATAAAATTTGCCAATAAGACCCGCAGGCCTAAGTTTATTTCTGGAAATTTAACAAGGAAAAACGTGCATGCGATTTGGTTAACTTAAAGCAATTTAAATCGATTTCAACTCTTAAACCGCATAATAAAATGTTCTTTGTCCCCAGAATGGTGGCTGCCATGACATGCATACCGATAACTCATTTAATGTATTTGCGAAAACTTATAATAGTAAAATCAACGACTGAAGCATGTTCAAGACAAAAGTTCAACACAAGACAATATAAATCTTACGTATGTTTACTCACACCAACAGTATAAATCAATTTAAATTTTAAGTAACGTGCAACGAGATATACTCGTATAAACTAAGGAAAATCACACAATATTGAAACTTCCAAAAATAACATACGGGATAACACTTACTAACAAAATCTCAAGACGTCCCTCACGGTTGCGAAAAGACATGTGCAAAACCCGCATGATGCGAAATGTTAAACAAGGACTCATGAGTTAACACACACAACAATTCAAGTATACGCGTTTCCAAAATTTTATCTACGCGATGCAAACTGTCGTAAAATAAAACTCCATATGACTCGACTGAATTTTTTTTTTCATAAAACTCATTGACGCTAAAACCAAACGATGCCAAAATTTCCATTTCCCAACATAAAGTATAAAACGACAGTATGTCTAAAAATGTTAAAATTCTAAGAGTTCCTCTTTTATCGCAAAGTAGAATAAAGTGACACTTTTCAACAAAGTTTACATGAGACGCGACGCCTAATATTCTCGTAAATTTATACGTAATGAAGTTAAAACTTACGCATTTCAAAGTACACTAATGCGTAGGAAAAATGTCATAAAATAATACTTCATAAAACTCACACGGAATAAAATTTTCTATAAAACTCGAACATCAAAACGTAGGAATAACTTTTTCTCTAGGACCTTAACATACGTGGAGGAGATCCCATGTCAAGGTAATAAATCGCAGCTACTTGCCCGAGACTCTAAACAAGGTTGAATCACAAACACTACGATATCCGAAAATATCATTCGACAAAAACAAGGATAAAGAAAATCTCAACAAGGTCTGCAATCGTATGCAATAAAACAATTTTATGCATGTTTAAACTCATAGTTTAAAATCTCGTGTATGCTAAACCTTTTTCCCAAAATTTCGTAATTCTACTCCATTATGATTTGAGAACATGAGAAACAATTGATGCAAACTTATTTTAGAAACAAGTTTCGTGCATGAATTTTGGTCGGCTCTCGGAATCCTAGGTCCACGCTTCCCAATTTCCTAGCTACGCTATCGACAACCGAATGCATCAAACATCCTAAAGCAATAATCACACCAATATGATTAACTTACAATATCTTCTTGAAATAGAGTCTCTTTATCAAGCCTATGGTTCTAGTTTCAACCAATAACCCCGACTCAAAATTGTCAACTTAATGTATTCATCATACTTAACCATCACTCCAAATGACAATGCCATACACATCAACTCTTCTATTGGCTACTCGCTTAGAAACTTTCACACTACCCCAACAGTCATCATACACAGGCAGTTCAAGCATACACATGTAACACGTAGGTTCACCACAACACTGACCAGGTGCAATTATGAACGTACCGTACATGATCATCCTTGATACCCTTGACGAGTTTCCCGTTTTCAGCGACTCTATCAACCTCAAAATATCCTAACTAAAAGTACCAAATGGTGCAATTCTCTCTTTCAATCACCTAAACAACGCTAGTTTGAGTCTAGGTATCCAAAATCAACACCTAATTCTCTTAAACTGATGCTCTGATACCAACTTGTAACACCCTCAAATCCAGAAATAGCAACTAATTTAAAATTTTCTAAATACATCGATAAGTAATTCATCTACAATCACAATCTATTATTTAACTTCAATACACACATTTCGTTCTATGTAAACAGTCTATAAAAAGGACGGGTGCTACTAAAACCCAATAACAGTCACTATCTCTAATTGCGGAAGACTTCACCAAACTACTTACTCTCGTGTAAATCTAATGCTCATCTCCTCGTAGCACTGCTAGAACCAAACCCCAACTAGAACCTGATGCACATGCCGACAAATAAAAGGTTAGGCTTAACGCCTAGTGAGCTCAAGAGTTTTCCATAGATATATATATATATATATATATATATATATATATATATATATATATATATATATATATATATATATATATATATATATATATATATATATAAAGCAATAACTTTATGAATGTTATTTAAAATCATGATTTCCAAAATGCAACACATTTAAATTTGAAGGCAACCAAAATGAAATACATTAAATCTTAAGACAATCTCCTTTTCATCATTCACCCTTTTCGTGATTAAAATCATAAAACAAAACATTCCTCCGAATATAAATCCAAACCCAAAACTCGTGTAATACAAAACTAACACTTTACTAATCAATTACTGAAAACGTGGATAACTCTATCATCCAAAATACTCCAAAGACATGGATAAAGTTCAATATGCAAAACCCAAAAACATGGATAGTAATCCATACTCAAAACGTCACCGAAAACATGGATTATAAAACTCCATAACCAAAACAACACCTTACGATGACGGGGGGGAGACCCGATTACATGATATGTGACGGAACACAAAAGTAGGTCACATAACTCTGTAGGAAACCAAAACATATGGGTTATACCCATAAAACATACCTAGCTCAACTCCTTTAAGTCTATCGCTCGAAAACATCAAGTCAACCCCTCTAGGTCTATTCTTGTGAGTTCCAAAACAGGGGAACCCAATTCCAAAACGGGAACTTATGCACAAGGGAATTACACCTTACTGTCCATGGGACGCTTTCCGACCGTATAGGTCCACACCTTACTTACCATGGTGACCCGATGCCTATTCCGTGCCAAAGTGGTGAACTCATCCAAAACGGGACAAAAGAACACCGTGCCTATGGATCCATTGCACTAACTAAACATTACATGACTCAAAACGAATGAACTAACGCATTCAAAACATGTAACTCTCAAATATGATGCAGTAGATGCAAATCATAACCAAACGCTCTACATTGAGCTATTAAAAATTGGACAAGTGTCCCCAAGGCCCAACAAAATCCAAACCGAGTCATAAACTCAACAAACCCAAAAACCCAATGTTGAAAAATCATAAAGTAAAATCAAACATAAACGACCCACATTATATAAACCCATACTCCAAAATATATATAAACAACTCCAATGTAGTTTAGATTGGGACAAATCGTTTTCCAAGTGGGTTATATCATTTATTCTTTCAAAAACATCCCATAACACAAAATCAGCACTTATCTAAAACAAACCATAAAATGCATTTATGCTCAAACTCTATTTCATGAAGTAAACCATTAAAATACTAATGTGTATGTTTTCTTTGTCAAAATGCTCAAAACCCCAAACGTGGGTGTTTTACAAAGTTTATAAAACCAAACACTTCAACTAATCAAGATTTATCAAATAACCCAACAGTTAATAATTTCATGTAAAATATGTAAACACTTAAAAATAAGCATTTTGGCATGTACACCGTTTTCACAAATCAAATTAAACTCACCTTGCTAGATTTAGGTTAAATCTAGATTTTACCCCAACTTGAACTCCTTTGAAGAAACTTGGATCTTCGAGCAAAAAACTTCCAAAAACCTAAATCCATAAATTTCCAACCATAAATATTCATATTCAACCATATAGAATCGTTCCCCAAGCATCTTGTATCAAAATCTCCATTTTGGCCAAAAACCCTAATTTGACCTAACTTTTCTCAAAATCCTCCAAACCGAAATTTGAGAAACATAAACACTAGTAAGTCATAAATAGATAATTTATGACTCATAATAAAGTTTACAAACTAGGAGGATCAACTCACCACTTAGGTTTTGGTGAAAACCTAGAAAACCCCAAATTTCTTAAAGATGGAGGTGATGATGATGAACTCATGATCTTTTCTTCCAATCCACCACAATATACTCTTGGATCATCCTAAAACTAAAAATATATCCTTGAAAATCTCTCAAATACGAAAACATAGCAATTCGAATCACCAAAAACGGAGTAGAAATGAGAAAGTTATGAAGAAATGAAGATGAAAGGTTGAAAACTCGATTTTTAAGCTCTGGCACCACTGTGCTACATTGCCATGCGACTTTTCCATGACATTGTCGCATGGCATAGTCGCACAAGTGCTCCATAACACCCTTTCTTGCATGTAACTTTGCCAGTGCGACTATGACATGATCATTGTAGTTGGGTCCGTACCAAACCCGAAAACTCGACTTTCTCTATGCCAACACCCCCGAAACTCTTAGGGACTTTAAATAATGTTTTCCCAACCTAAATCTCACCATTTCCAAGTTGCAAAAACGTCCAGGTGACCTTTACTTACCGAAAATTTCGGGTGTTACATCCAATCTGAAATTGACACTATATGTTTGTAAGACGATTTTGGGTGTCATAACATGTTTTTATGACGCTTTCAAAACAAAGTGTTGTATTTGTTATTTTATACGACACTATTTGATAAAATGTCATATTAACACAAGTGCCCCATAAATAGATGAGTTTATAAACTTCTCAAGATTGTTCTATAAAATAGTTAATACAAAACTTCTATTAAAAAGCGTTCTAAACACTTGTTGAAACGTCTAAAAACGTCATATAAACTTATTGTAACATTTTAGATATGACACTTTATAGTTCTCAGTTTTATGTAACTACTAGCCCGCCTTAACCTGCAAAGGTTGGGTTGGGTTATACTTTTAAACGAGTTAGGCTGGGTTGAGATTTTTCCGAACCCGTTGTCTTGTTATTGGCTTGAAGCTTAAAGCATTCGTCAATGATGTGACCCCCTCCGTTTACAAAAGTTACAAAACTTCTTCTTTCCACGAGATTTTGATCTTGATTTTCTTGAAGAGCTCGAGCATTTTTCAAAAGTTCTTCCCCTTGCATTTAATCCCTTGGCCCTTGGTTCATGACCACGAACTATCTCCTTCATCTTCTCTTTTGAACTCAAAGCGGTATACACTTCCTCAAGAGTAAGTGAATCCCTACTATAAATGATTGTATCCATAAAAGTTGTGAATGATGGCGGCAAAGAGCATAACAAAATTAGACCCAAATCCTCATCGTCATATTTCACCTCAAGGTTCTTCAAGTCACCTACTATCTATTTGAATTTCGATAGATGTGCAGTAATTGAACCACCTTCAGATAAACGAAGAGCATACAATTTAAGCTTCATATGGAGCTTATTGGGCAAGCTCTTTGTCATAAGCATTTTATCTAGCTTACACCATATTTGGTAAGTCGTTTCCTCTTCCTCAACATCCTGTAAAATATCGTTAGACAAATGTGTGAACACCCGCTTTTCGGTAAGATCTCCTCTCTATGAATTATACCTTCTATCACTTGAATTCTTGTATATGACCTAGTCTTAGCCATGTCTGGCAGTTAGGACCACTCTTGGGATGTGTTGCGTTTCGTGCATGGGAAACAAGTGGGATTAAGACCCAAGAGGGTGCCCAGAATGGTGCCGGCGACAATGACCAGCGATTGTGACAAGTGTCACTCTCACTTGGCAAAGTCGCCAAGACCAAACAGAAGGTGGTGGTGCTGGTGCGACAATGACCAGTGACTATGACCATGTCATAGTCGCCAAGATCAAACAGAAGACTGGGGTGAGGTAGCGACCTTGACCAGGGACTATGACCATGTCATAGTCGCATGGCACAGTCGCCCGCGACCTCCAGTGCCTTAAATGCTCACCAACTCGTTTTTTAATTCATTTGGTGCATTTGGGAGCTTGTGGAAGGCGATTTTTGGATATCAAAAGGTAGGGTTTCATCTTCCTTCATTGAATGCTCTTAGAATAAGTTCTCATGGTGATTAATGGGTTTGATTTAGGTTGGTGGTGACTAAGAGTGTTGTGCTTGAAGCTCAAGTGTCATTCATCCTTACTTCTCAAGTGTCCTAACTTAGGGTTTTCTCATAAATCCTTCAAGGTGAGTTTCTATTCTTGTTCTTGAGTAAATATCATGTATTATAACCCTCCTTTGTATACTCTAACTTCACTTTGGGGTTTTATGAAACTTAACCTAAACATGGATATGTAAAAATTCTAGGGTTTTGGTTACTTGTACATTATTGTTTGGAAATTGTAATTACATTATGAAATGAGGTATTTTATAGTTCTTTAATGGTTTTGGAAACCATCCCTCTCACTTTGGGACCTTGGTAAACCCAAAGTGAAATCTAGGGTCTTAGTGAGTTTTAAGTGTTGGGTAAATTTGTGACAAATCTTGACATTTCAAATTGGTGGTTATAATGATATTGTTGATGGATTTGGTTGGATCAGATTCCCTTGATAATGGGGGTTCAAGTCTATATGTGGAAGTATTACACATATAAGTTGTTTGTATCATCTATGAATATGTTTATTGATGTATGGATTAAATGTTTTATTTTGGTCATAGTGCAATGGATCCTTAGGCACGGTGCTCCTATGTCCCGTTTTGGACATTAGGTTCACCACTTTAGCACGGAATAGGCATCGGGTCATGATAAGTAAGGTGTGGACCTATATGGTCAGGCAACGTCTCATGGGAAGTAAGGTGTAATTCCCTTATGCTAGAGTTCCCGTTTTGGAACTCTCAAGAATAGACCTAGAGGGGTTGACTTGATGTTTTCGAGCAATAGACTTAGAGGAGTTGAGCTCATTATGTGATTGGTGTTATTTGTACCATATTTAATCACTAATGGTTTATTTGATTTATTGATTTAGCTCATGGCTAT
Source organism: Arctium minus (assembly GCA_954870635.1). NCBI lineage: Eukaryota > Viridiplantae > Streptophyta > Magnoliopsida > Asterales > Asteraceae > Arctium > Arctium minus. Next base: position 28,188,278 of record OX941082.1, on the reverse strand, counting down.
ATCCACCGCGTGACTTCAGATGGGTTTAGTACTTCTAATTTAATTGGCTTATTCTCACTAGGCTTTAGCCTAACACTTGTTCTTTGGTTGTCATGTTTGACATGTAATCTTAGCGGTGGGACTCGTTGGGATTGAGGAGACGACCTTGGGGTCGTGAGTGGTCTTTTTGGGAAATTTAGTGACCGACACATTTGACTCTTTTGAAGATATACATTTTGGAGGAATAGTGACACCCAACTATAATCTTGTTGATAGATTTAGATTACTAGGTTGTCGTTTATTCTTCATTATTTTTTTTATTGTAAGTGCCATACCACATTCCCCGTTTTGGGACGATACTCTTGGGTTTAATCTGTTTTACCCCTATTATCCAGGTTTAAGTTATCCCCTATTTTAGGGCAACATGTTTCTTTATTTTCAAACGTTATATTGCCGAAATTTCGAATTTTATTTCCGTCAAAAATTTGGAGTGTTACAAAATGCAATCTAATCAAGGATGAGGCTCTCAAGTCATTTAGTTCCTTTTCCTCTTCTTCCAAGCACCGGGCATAAAAGCATGTCCCAAAATACATTTGTGTAAATTTTGTTGGACAAGGACATCTCTCATCTTTATCTTTCATAATGGATATCGGGTATCCCATTCCAACAAAGGCAAATCGAATTTCATTGTCGACATAAATGAAGCCCTAGCAAATCAATAATCCTACAATCTTCAATCGATCAAAGAATCTCAAATATTAATCCTTGAGCTCGTAACACCCCAAAATTGGGATAAACAAAAATTTATGGAAAGGAAATTTGGTAATCAAATTAATGCCAAAGCATGAGCTCACCCAAAAAAGGGGACAATAAATGCCTGTTTAATTACAAGTTTGTAATAATAAACAACGAGAGATAACAACCTCTTAATCTAAATTCTAGACAAGAAATAAGATTACAAACGGTTGTCATCTACTTCCAAAAATAATCATCTTCTATAATGGCATCCCAAAAGCTCCCAAGCTCATATCTAAAGGTCCGCTAAACCTTCTTGGCGGACGCGCCGCTAAAACTTGAGATACACATCAACCAAACAAGTGTTAGGCCAAACGAGCCTAGTGAGTTGAACAATTATCATGGTATAAGCAGTTAAATCATTTATATACATAAAAACCATACGAGAATCAATAGGGGAGACCTATCACACCAAAGAGTTTCACCTCAAGTCAATGTACCTTGATGTTCACTCTTATGAGCAATATTCCGAAGGCTCGGCACACTTGAAGACTACCTCCCAGGCATTACTCCAAATGGCGGAGGTCTAGGTACATACCGTCGTGGTGGCACCCAAGACTACATCCTCCTAGCGCTTACTCATGATTCATCCGATATACATGCAATATCCATCTCTATACATATTCCATATCAACAAGATACACGTATAAGACCTCACATTGTTCCAATTCCATTTTAGGTCCAAAACTCTAAAACACGTAAGTTCAACAATGATATTCACAATTCCCATGATATTACACATTCATGACTAAATAAGGTCAATCACATTTCCATTGAAGTCCACATGAAATATACTCACCAAAACCCCAATAATCTCAAAGATAACAGTTAGGTCAAACTTATCAGATGATCAAATATGTACATGCATATAAATTTATGATAAATAGCACACAAGAAATGTATCTCAATTGAAAGTTTAGTAAAAACTCACTATCTAGGTTTTATACAAAACCCTAGAAAAGAATTGGATGAATGCCCAAGTCCTTGAAGCTTGAAATCTTGCTAGGGATCTCAATGAATGCTCTTCAACTACCTAATAACTTCTTCTTGATGTTCTTCACCAACCAAACCCTAGCATTTAATGAGGAATGATGTTTAGAGGAGGAAAATCGCCCTAAATGTCTCCCAGTCCCATGAACCAAGTGAAATAAAGTGAAGTTTTGACCTAAAAATCGGCCAAGGGGCTTTTTATACTCTCAGTCCGCGTCGGCGACAATGCCCATGGCACTGTCGCGTGGTCATAGTCGCACCAAACACACCACTTACGGTACACCCAGGGCGACAATGCCCTGCGACTTTGCCCTTGGGCATTGTCGCGGTGGCAAAGTCGCACCACCCTCACCACCTACGGTACACCAAGGGCGACAATGCCCTGCGGCTTTGCCCTTGGGCATTGTCACGGTGGCAAAGTCGCGCCAGGTTCCCGAGGCCCAAAATCTCGATCTAACTTACCGCAAATCTTAAGGATTAGGCTTGTAATAGGTTTCATATAAGGGAGATTAGTTTGAGTTAAACATGATGCAACAAACACTTATAACCATGAAATTTATATAGGACAATAAAGAATACAGATTACTTACCTGAATTTATCGGGTGTTACATCTAATACCAATTGTTGTGGAATTACCAAGACCCAAATAACAAGATGCTCAAAAGTTGGTTCTCGATAAAACACAAATAACCCAAGAACAAATGAACTAAAGTTCTATATCGAGATTCAAAGCGGAAATACGATTAACAATGTAAGATAATCAACCAATAAGAAAATGTAAACAATGATCAAACCCAATAAATGTAAAATAAAGCATAAGTAAGAGAGACACCGAGATTTTTACGTGGAAACCCGGAAAGGGAAAAACCACGGACGGAGGACGCCGAGAACTGATCCACTATCACTTTGATGATGATACACTTGAGATTTCAGCTTACAATAATGGAGAAACAAGTTAGGGTTCTTGAGGTTTAGAGAGTAAGATTTTTGAGTGAAAGAGTAAAGGGAACTAGGGTTTTTTGTTGTTGTCTGATTCTATAAAAATCAGCAGCTCTCTCTCTCTCTCTTAAAAGAAAATAGAAGCTGATGGGTATAAACCCTTGTATGCACAAAACAGTCGGCCTACTAAATGGGCCAGTTGGGCCTGTTAGACTTGAGCGACTTAACCATGTCGCCTAGTTTCTCTGATTGGAGGCAAACGATCTTCACACGGCATCTAGCAATACATCATCGTTAACCAAATGATAAAGTTTGGTGATTCAGCCAATTATCAAACTGTGTGATCATTATCAGTGTACATATTTATGTCTCTTTGTTCAGATACCCATATCAAACACAAAGAATGGATGTGTCATCCTTGTTATGTTCGATCTTTAGTTTCCCGATTCTGGAATATGTATTGATAAGACAAATATCAGTATCATATACTCACTCTCTGAGCATGTATGCACCTACTCGGTATAATATCGACAGGCCAAAGATATCACTCTTGTCATCCAAGAGGAACAAATCCTATCTTGATCCATGCTAGAATGACTAAGTGATACATGATATTCCCAACAACCATTTTGTCACACACTTAAGCGTACTTGGGAAGAGTCTCATGAAACTCACCTTTAGTTTATGTAGGTTTGTTTGTCATTTTTATGCACTATTGAATCATTTGTGCTGATTAACTGCTGATCTAACCATGTCATGCATAACAGAAGTTCTCGTGAATTTACACATGACTTGGAGCCTTTGTAACTTTAGTACTCGCTTGGACCTATGTATGTTGACCGGTCTATATGACGTCCTACCTATTACCTAAGCATGGAGTTTGCGTCGCATAACTTGTGTGAGTTTCTCGGCAAGCTTAGTACTCATCGTGCTTTACATGTGAGACCTCTATATACAAGCCCTAAACTCATATGTTGACCGACATGTAAACAACACCCTTTTTGTCCGATTTAACATCAATTTGAGTCGTTCTTTTTGCATTATTTTAGTTACAATGTACTTGTCTACTGTTTCGTACACTTAAACTATTTATTGTGCCTAAACCCACTGATAACAGCATCATAATCGTAAATCATTGTGTTCTTACTTATTTCATGGCCTTAGGCCCTCATGCTTGTCCCATTTTGAGGGTTAACTATTCCATATTATTACATGCTACTAAATGAGCATAAAAACATGAACTTGGCATGTTAAAAAAGATCTTAATTGACAAGATTTTACTTAAATTCCTTTCATCACATCCTTGTTTTCTTTTATTTCCAAAATCTCTTGTTTCTCTCAGTTTCTTTTTCAAATCTCTTAACACATATTAGAGTATGACAATGGTATCCAAACAGTCCAATTCCCTTATTAATCAATCTCGAAACCACCTCTAACCATTGCCACTCAACCGGTGGTTTTCGTGACCTACGTTCTAATTTTAATGTGTCTTATCAACATCCAAAGCAAGCCAACTAGTTGTTTCCCTGAACCACGTTCTAATTTTAATTTATAATCAAAACATGTAACTAAAACAGATATTGATTTCATATTTTCATGAATACATTATCATGATAAAGATTTTGATTCAATCCCTAACATGCCCTACATAATCACAAGATGTTATTCGATCCCTAACATACCCCACAGGTATAAACGGTCCAAGGCCTCAAAATGTAGTTTCTTTGTGGGGGTTGGGCTAGGACACGTGCTACTCGAAATAGGATCGGGACTAAAAGTGGTTTGTACAACTAATAAATAAGAGATCTTCGCAATAATTCCTAATAAGGAAAGGATTTTTGCATTATTATGTGCAAAAAGAAAGAATGTGTATTTTTATTCAATTGATACCGTAAGTTCTTATTTTTGTTTGGGTGGTGTGAGAGTTGACGTTATATGGACTCAAGGTATCTAGAGATGTAGAATGACGAGAATAACACAATCATATCGACATAAAGTTAATATATTTGGTTTCTAAATTTTAATCTGAAATTAATTGGATCATTTAAATTTTTAAAAAAAATATAGAAAACCATGTCAAATTTATACGTAAATTAATACGATTTTTCTTATTAGATGTAAACAAACAAATGTTGATAATGTTTAGCAGCCTACCTTTTAAAAGTTGTGTGGTTCAATGTCGGCAACAAATGCCAAATTTTGAAACATATATTTTTTCATGTGATTGAATCTATTTTGTCAACCCTTAGAATTTAATAAAACCAAGTCACAATTTAATATATAATTATCATAAAATAATCCAATGAATTCATAACTGGATTAAACCTTGCTGGAAAAATATATTTCATTGGTGGAAAAATGTAATACAACGTCTGAATAGAAAACAAGCAAGCAAATGAAACTGATGACCACAAGGATTGTGGCGTATTGGTTAAGATCTTGGAGGATGTGGTGGAATATTTTATATGTCTATGGTTCGAATCTAGACATACACAACAATTGTGGCTACTGAGGTTGAATAAGAGCTAATGTCTTACGGTCATAATTTGTCAAATGATTAGTTTAGGTATAGCTTAGGACACCCTTCCAAAAAAAATGATCTTCTAATACGTGGTTGAATCTAAAATTAGATGACCTGCATTAAAAAGTTATTGTAAAAAGCAAACACGTTCTTTAATAGTTGAGTTGCCTAAAAATTATAAGAGTTCTCTTATAGGGCGAAGGTCTTGAAATAAGAAATCTTTGATGTGTTTAGTTTGTAGATTATTACAAAAAAAAATACATTTTAAAATATTATTACAAACAAATTCTATAAAAATTCGTGAAATCCTGTTTGTGAGATTTTATTGAAATCTTGTGATTTCATATCCGAACTTTCCTTTAAAAATCAAACATAAGATTAAAATGAAATCCAATTATTCATAACCCCATAAATTCAACCAAATCCCCGAGACCTTGAAATACAATTTAAACTCATATTGTCTTTGTTTTTCTTTTGTTGGCAAAATGAAGTTAAAAAAATTGACTTGAAACAAGATCCCGCGTTAGTTGATTGTTGATGTCATTTGTGAATGGTCATATTATAATATCTATAACTTAGGTTTTTGTTTATAAATTATCTTTATTTTCAAATTATTTTAAAATATCAAAATATTTTTATGAAAAAAACAAAAACAAATATATCTATCTATACATATAATAAATAAGTAACTAGAATGACACGTGTCGTCTTCTGGTTAGCTCATTTTTTCATTTTCTCGCCTAAACAAGTATCTGAACGCATTTTACATAACATTTTATAAAATAACATTTTTTATTTTTATTTTCTTGACATTATGATATTTTAATTTTAAAAATATTAATTATAGATGATGAAAGTATAATTAGCAATAGAACAAAGCATGTTGTATATAAAGAAGCATTTGGTAATTTATGATACGTGATTCTTATTTTATTAATATTTTAATTATGCACTTTTCCATAATTTCATTTACGTTCTATTATAAATTCTTAATATTTATTCATATTTTTTTATTAATTTTTGCAAACATCCTTTGTGAAAACTGTCTACAACAAGGACATTTTGTAACCAGCTGCAAAAAAAACAACTATAAAGGGAAAAAAGTTTGGAAAAATAGCATCGTACTTTCGATAATCATTCATATCTGTAAGATAAGTTTTTTGACATGATTTAATTTTTTTTAAATTACCCCGTGTAATACACGGGGGCGAATCTAGTATATATATATATATATGTGTGTGTGTGTGTGTGTGTGTGTGTGTGTGTGAATGATCGTGTGAGAAGTTGAGATTAACGTGAGAAGCATGAGAAGTAGATCTGAATCGTTGATCACTTTTAATCTCATACCCTCCCATGAATTGTGTCTTATAAGGGAATTGATTCGATACATCTCGATGTATTTCATCCTATTGCGTGTCCATTCTCATCCAACAGTAGATAACCACTTCTCACGCTTCTCACATTAACCTCAACTTCTCACCGGAACCCAACCCTATATATATGTGTGTGTGTGTGTGCGCGATCACTTAAAAACCACTATTATATTGCAAACTTTGCACACCAATTCTAACCAATCAATGAATTTATTCCTTCTTTTTTATTAATTTTAATTATAAGGACAAGGTTGTGTTTTTCTATTTTGTCCATTTATTTATGGTAGTTATCATCTACCGTTATTTTTGGATATCTTTAAATTAGTAACCAACTAATTATGGTGTTTATTTTGTTTTATTTAAAAATCAATCTATCAAACAAAAGTGGATGAATGAAGTACTGCTCCATATTCGAGTGTTTGCAGCTTCATATCAACATCTTGAAATTGTGTCTTTCATAGATGTTTCAGATGGATACATAAATATATATGTTGTTCAACTCGATTGATGTCATCACGATCAACTCTCGACTTATCTCTGGTTAATCTCCGTTCATCACCGTTCATATATGTTCATCTTTGTTTTATCTCCGTGTCATTTTGGTTTCATATCCGTTTTCATCTCCTTTCATCGTTGTTCATTTCCGTTCATCGTCGTTCATATCCGTTTTCATCAAAACTTCACGTAGTGTTCATCACGATCTTCATCACAGTTTCATCATGGGTTTATCATAATTCTCTTCTGCATATTTACATCACAATGGTCATCACGGTTGAAACCTTATTCATTAGATCATGGCTTCATTAATTGAATATATTAATTTTTTAATTTTAATTGTGTTCCCCAAAATATCATGATTACATCATGGTTTCATTAATCAATTAGATATATTAATTTTTAATTTTAGTAACCAACTACAATCTTGATCATGTTCCAAAAAATACTACAATTTCATCTGTTTTCCTTAATTATGTCTTGAAATTACAATATATGATTTTGCCCTCGCGTTCTAATTTCATTAATTAAATATATTAATTTTTAATTTTAATTACCATAAATAACTCATTTTAGTCTTGACCATTGATTAATGAAATCTACGTCTAGGAAGTGAGTTGTAAAATTTGTAATTTTATAATGATTTACAAATGAAACCACCTCTCTCGTTTTTAGGTTTGGAAGTAGTGATCAAGTTGGGGTCCAATGGTCCATAAACATAACAAGATTTTTTTGGAGACAAAGACCAAAAACCAATATCAAAGTAGGGGCAATAATGATGTGCAATTAATATGAAGCGCAACACCATTTATTATTGTTGATATTTTTTCAATAAATATTATGTTGTACGATCCATGCTTTTAAAACCAATATTTCAGGATCTACAATTTTTTATTTTACAATATTTTAGATTTTGTAAAGTACACATTTTTGTAGGGAAGAAAATTTTGTAACAAAGCAAACTAGTTAATATATGTATTAATCGTTTTAATTTAAATTTGTAACAACTTATTGATATTAGTTACAGTGGGTTGATAGTACCATACCAAATATAAAAACTTGATTTGTACATGATATTGGAAGTCATGGATCACGGTAGTGTCATAGCACCAACTTATTTAATTATTGGTTAATTTTTTATGGTGGACCCAGGATTTTTCCCGAGCGGTTGCACCTTTAAATTGGATGAAACATCTGCAAAGCCGTTTGATATGTTTTTAATCGAATTCCGCCTTCAGGGGATTTTTTAAGTTTTTTGGTTAATTTAAAGGGATTTTCTTGAGTTTTTTTTGTTGATTTCTAGAGAATCTATCGATTTTTTAGTTGATTTCAAGAGATCTTTTAAGTCTTTTTTGTTGATTTCGAGAAAATTTTTTGTTTCCTCAGTACTAAATTAATATTCTACAAATTAAAATTAACTAACCAAATTTAAATAACTTTAGACTGATCAAACAAATTAACATCAACAAGACAATAATTATAAAAATTCAAAACAAACAAATCAATGAAATCATGTAAACATAATTATATAACATTATAACTAATTAATTTAGGCAAAAACTAATATAAAATTGAAACATTTTTTAAAAAGTGCACCTTTAACTTCCAATTCCACAAATATCCTGGAGCACATGTAACACCCTGAATCTTGGTTAGATCGTCTTCTGTATATTCCAGGACTTACAGCACTCTGGCTCTCGGTAGATAGATCAGTGTTACTCCCAGTTGGTTGATTGGCAGCACTATTCTGACCGCCACATGAACTAGGGCCATAATATTGAGGTAAATTTTCAGTTACAAGTCTATCCCTATTATCATCATTGGTCAAAGAATCAGAAGAATGATTAGTAGGAACAGAAACATTATCAAAGGTAAAGGATTTCGTTTGTTATCTTTTCCTTTTCTTCTCCTCCCCTTTTTTGGCGATTATCTCATTTGATTGTTTCCTTTCTTTTAGTTTCCTTTTTGTTTGTAATTAGGGTTGTTTTCCCTATAAAAGGACGAAGCTGCTTAATAAAAATTCAAGTTTTCGATTCATAAAAGTTTTCATGGTATCAGAGCGGGTTTGATTGATCCGTCTCAAAATCAACGACGCCATGACCGAAGAAGGCACGACGCTGCCACTGAAAAACGATGGAAACACCATCGATCCCAATTCTCCATATTATCTTCATCCCTCTGATTATCCAAGGCAGATGCAGGTAAACGATGTTCTCTCTGACAACAACTATGGGGATTGGGCTCAAGATATGAAGAATTTTTTGTTCGCAAAGAACAAAAACGGTTTCGTTAATGGTTCAATCAAAAAGCCAGAAGAAGAATCGACACAATATATGTTATGGATGAGATATGATGCTATGATAAAGGGATGGTTGACTACAGCCATGGACAAGGATATCGGATCAAGCGTCAAATACGCCAACACCGCTGCGGAGATATGGACAGATCTTGAAGAAAGATTTGGCAAGGAAAATGCTCCTCGAGCATATGAACTGAAACATACCTTGACCACCACGGCGCAGAACGACGCATCTGTTTCAGCCTATTATACGAAGATGTGAGGACTGTGGGACGAAATACAAACCGTGTCGCCAACGCCTTATTGCACCTGCGGAAGGTGTACATGTGATGCTGGAAAAAGACTGAACGAAGCAAAAGAAAAGGAGAGGCTCTACGAGTTTTTGATGGGACTCTACAATGAGTTTGCAACAATTAAAACTCAGATTCTTGCCTCAAAACCCACTCCTACGCTTGGCACTACTTATCATCTGGTCGCTGAAGATGAACAACAGAGAGCCATAACGGCCACAAGAAAACCCACACATGAGGCTGCTGCCTTTCAAGGCCTTGCTCAGAACAGAAAGGAAGAACCAATAACTCAACACCACAGCGTAACAAAGGCGGTACGAAGGAGGCAAGACGCAACAACAGTGATGAAGCTGAAAATTGTACCTTCTGTGGTAGAACGAGACATAATAAAAATGGTTGCTTCAAGTTAATTGGCTATCCCGAGTGGTGGCCTGGAAAAGAAAAGAAAGAGAAAGGTCGACCCAAAGCAGCGTTTTCCAACACTGAAACCACACAAGTACCCATCATGACGAACGAGCAATATCAGGAGTTTCTCAAGCACTTCAAGAACGCTAACGAGGAAAGTGTAGGACCTGTCGGTAACATGGTTGGTAAGGATGTTGGCAACAATTCTTGGATTGTTGATATAGGTGCTACGGAACACATGACATGTGATCCGAATCTGCTTGAAAAAGGGATAGATTGCAATCATGAGGCACCTGTCATCATACCAAACGGAAATTCCATTCCGGTTAAAGGAAAAGGGAATTGCAATTTTCCAAATGGAATTAGAATTGGGAATGTGTTATTTGTTCCTGATTTTAAATGCAACTTGCTCTCTGTTAGTCGATGAACCAAAGATTTAAACTGTGCGGTGACCTTTTACCCTGGTTTTTATCTTGTACATGGCTTACTCAAGAAGAACTTGATTGGCATGGGTAAGTGCAAGGGTGGTATCTATCGAATGGATTCGGTGGCAGAAAAGAAAATGGCAATGATGGTTGCACCAGATGTTGAAGTTTGGCACAAAAGACTTGGTCACACTTCAGACTCCAAGTTACGTTTTTTTGAGTTTTTAAAAAATCTTGTTCCTAGATCAAATAATAGTGTTTGCGATTCGTGTGTAAAGGCAAAACACACTAGACTTCCTTTTCCTAAAAGTTCTATTAAAACGATTGAGTATTTTGATTTACTTCATTGTGATATCTGGGGAAATTATCGAACTCCTTCGCTCACAGGGGCACGTTATTTTTTGACCGTGGTTGATGATTTTAGTAGAGCTGTTTGGGTGTTTTTACTTAAACACAAATCAGAAGCAAGCAACCACTTGATCAATCTTTGCAATATGATCAAGACTCAATTTGGAAAAGACGTCAAAAGAATAAGGAGCGACAACGGGGGAGAATTCACCTCGGGTTTTATAAGTGATTTTTATGCTTCCAAAGGTATCATTCTTGAGACTTCTTGTCCAAACACCCCACAACATAATGGTGTCACTGAACGAAAACACAGACACCTTCTTGAAATAGCTAGAGCCTTAATATTTGAAGCTAACTTACCCATCAGATTTTGGGAGACTGCATCTTAACAGCCACCTACATCATAAACAGGCTTCCTTCCAAAGCTATAAACTTTAAAACTCCTTTTGAAGTTCTCTTTAAGCAAAAACCAGAATATGATCACATGAGGGTTTTTGGCTGTTTGGTATATGCAAGAAATATAGAAACAAAGGGAGATAAGTTTGAAGTGAGGGGGAGACATGCGGTTTTTATCGGATACCCTCAAGGACAAAAAGGGTATCGTATATATGACTTTGATACACACAAAATCACTGTCTCAAGGGATGTAAAATTCGTAGAAAACGAGTTCCCTTTTATGGTGACCAGAGACAAGGTAAAAGAAGATTATGCAGAAGTAAGAGAAAGTGATTGGGAAATTAAAGATGCAAACACAGATTATGATATTGAAGTTGAAGAGGTAAGAGAGAATATTGAAGAAACTAATGAGGAGTTGACCACAAATGCCCAAGTTGTTCCAGAAGACCCCGTAAGCGACCCTGTAACCCAAAATACAGAAACAACTACACAAGGTCAAAAAGAGAAGAGGAATAGAGCACCACCGAAACGGTTTGAAGATTTCGTCGTCAAGCTACCACCTTTGATAGACCACGCACAATCCACTAGCCATCAAGCTTCTTCGACGGTACATTCCCTAACTCGCTATCTTTCTTATGACAAATTTTCTGATAAACATAAGGCTTTCTTGTCAGCAATTAGCTCCAACAGTGAGCCAAAAGATTTTGGGCAGGCTATGCGAGATGAAAAATGGTTTAGGGCAATGAAAGATGAAATCAAAGCCCTCGAAAACAATGGTACCTGGACCCTTGAAAACTTACCTGAGGGTAAACGTGCCATCGATTCCAAATGGGTGTATAAAATAAAATACAAGCCAGATGGTAAGATCGAAAGGTATAAGGCGAGATTGGTCGCGAAAGGATTCACACAAATGGAGGGGGTTGATTTTCATGACACTTTTGCCCCTGTTGCTAAATTGGTAACAGTCAGAACACTCCTTGCTGTTGCAACTAAGAAGGACTGGATTATCCATCAACTCGATGTGAATAATGTTTTTTTGCATGGCGACCTCAAAGAAGAAGTCTACATGAAAATTACAGATGGTTTTTTGAAAAAAAGAAGAAACACGGGTTTGTAGATTGCGAAAGTCTATTTATGGTCTTCGTCAAGCATCTCGCAACTGGTACCAAAAGTTCACTTCAGCACTCACTGGATTGGGATTTCGACAAACCCATGCTGATGTTTCTTTGTTCATTTTCAACAATAATAATGTTTTTTTTGCTGCCTTGATTTATGTTGATGATGTCATCATCACTGGTAATAATACCGCAAAGCTACAAGAAGTAAAGTCCTTTCTTGATCAGAAGTTCAACATTAAGGATTTAGGTCCGTTAAAATACTTCTTGGGAATAGAAGTGGCACGTACACCTGATAGTATTGTGCTTAGTCAACGCAACTACACACTTGATATTCTTGAAGACAGTGGTTTAATGGGGTGTCGTCCAAGCCTGTTTCCGATGGAACAAAATTTACGGTTAGATCAAAGTCATAACAGTCCCAAGGTAGATGCTAGCCAATTTCGTCGTCTTGTTGGCAGACTGCTTTTTCTCCAAGCTACCAGACCAGACATTGCTTATTCAGTCAATATGCTTAGTCAGTTTGTATCTGATCCTCGACAATGTCACATGGATGTTGTAGTCAGAATCCTAAGTTACCTAAAGACCACTCCGGGTCAAGGAGTCTTTATACCAAAGGAAGGAGGTCTTGATCTTATAGCCTATTGTGATTCAGATTGGCTTGGATGTGCTTTCACACGACGATCTCGTACAGGTTACTTGCTACTTTTAGGTGGAGCACCCATTGTAACACCCCAGATTTCCGTTATGCAATCTTGTTATTCTTGTGTTTAAGCGTTGTCGTTAGCACTACGTTTGGTTGGGAGTTTGAGTTTGGATTTTAGTGGTTTTGGACGAACCACAGTGAACCACGCGAGTTGCACCGCGACTTGAGGTCGCGACACAACCCGCGAAACCCCCTGTTTGTGTGGGTTTTTGTGTTAGCGGACGAGTTATGCCGCGAGTTGAAGTCGCGGCATAACCCGCGAGGTCGCCTGGCCGACTTAGTCAAGTTTCAGCCCAAAATATCTTTATTTGGGGTTTTCTCAAAATATCTCAAGTCTCTCTCTTTTCTCTCTCTCTTTCTTTGGTTTTGTTTGGTTCTTTAAGACCTCGTAAGTTGCTAGTATTAAGTGCATCTAGCAAGGGTTCGGTATAGAAAGCTTCATCTTCTCTCGGTAGTCGATATCTGGTTTTCGGGTTTTCGACTAAAACCTACTTGGTGAGTTCCTACTACCTTTTTCTAAACTTTATACATGTCAAAACTTACATTTTGAACTTCTATATATCTCCATGGTTTCAGATCTAAGTTTACTACATTTTGACATAACTTGAGTTTTGGGAGATTTTAGGGTTCCCGATCGTTTTCGACTAAAATGATGGGTTCCATATTATTTGAAGTAAAAGGATGTTTTACTTGCACATTTATGTGGATTATTTGAACGAATGTTTAAAGTTCATTTTGATGATTTTCATTCTTAAGATAAGTTAAACTTGAAAATGCATCTTGTTTATAAATGTTATTTTATGCCATATGACTATCTATGGTTGGTCACATAAGTTGTTGTGACGAGTCTGTACCATTACTAGTGGATCCCTAGGTATTGAGTCGACTTATATTTGGGATGTCTTTTCCCCTTTTTGTAAAAATGGATGTATATGATCCTCGAGGGCAATTTGGTACGGTTATGCAAGACCGGTTACTAGCCATGGATCATATTTTCCCTTATTTGTAGCTATGGATGCATATGATCCTCGGGGGAAATTTGGTACGATTATGTGAGATCGGTTACTAGCTAAGGGTCATATGGTAGTCCTAGTGAAAGAGTTTGACTTGGTTTCCTCGAGGGCCCTCCCTCACATCGTAGTACGGACCTTTGTAGTTCGTGGCCAAGGATTCCAAGTGTTTTGACTCATAACTCGGATTGTGACCTACTTTGTGTTACGCTACAATCCTTGGTAAAAACTGGTTATTTTTGTCATCGTATGATGAGTTTACATTTAAAAGGCCCGGTTGTGGCAAAGGTTTCATTTGAAAACTAAACCTTATTGAAAAGATTTCCTTATGATACAATTATTTATATCTCTTGAAAATTTATAAACTGTATGTTCTCACTAGGCTTTAAGGCTAACACTTTTTTCTCAAATGATATGTATAACAGGTTCCGTTAGCGGTGGGTTGCTAAGGGCTTGAGTGACGAGCTTGGTCTCGGGGATTTTTGAGATGACTAATATTGATGTTGGGCAATTGTTTGGCAATTGTTTAAGTCCCATTCTTTTGGCGATATTAGATTAACAACTGATGTAATCTAGATAGGTTATGTTTAGATTAGTTTGTTGTTGAATTCCATATCCGTATTCATGTTTTGTAAAGTGTTAGATCTGTTTTTATAGTAATCATTGTATTTATTTTTTATCCTAGACTGTTCTTTCTAGTGTAATCTGTATTGTTAAGGCTAGGGGTATTTAAGTCCCCTTAGGCCTTTGTTCCTGCAACTTTGGCACTCACATTTGAATAGATCTGTTTACTGTTGGCGTATATACTTTCTCTCTCTAAAGATTTAGAGATCTTGGTCTTTCAATTGGTATCAGAGCATACTAGATCTTGAGAGGATTGAGAGAAATTGTGTTTAGATACTGAATTTGTAGATTAAGCAGAGAATTTGATTGATTTTCTTGATTTTTCAAGAAAATCTCGTTTTTTGCTTGATTCATCAAATTTGGTTAGGTTTCTGGTTGAATTTGTGCGAATTTGGTTTGTTTAGATTCGTTTGTGTTAGTCGATCATATTTGATTCACATAATTTTGCATAAAAACCATGATTTGATCTTCAATTTTATGATTTTGTGATTTTCTGGAAACTCGAGTTCACGTATTGTTTCTTTCACGTTTTTGAGTTTTTGTTGTTTTTAATCGAAATTGTTAGTTGAATTGTGTAAGAAAGTTGTTTTCGATATTCAAAGTGTGAATTACTTGCCTTAATTTCAGTGTTTTAATCGATCTTGCGCATTATTTTTGATTTCCTGTGGTTTGCGCATCATTCATATAGGTTTGCGCATCATTCATATTGGTTTGCGCAAGTTCACTGTTCTTCTAATCTTGGTGTTAGTGTATTTCAGGTTTTCGCATCGAGATATATACGCAAGACTCATTTTGCGTATCAAGTGGCTTCCGAAAAGTTCACTTCTCTTCAGTTTGCGGCTCAGTTTGCATATTCTGTTAGATACTCAACTTTAGTTTGCGTATCCTAAGTGGTCCGAAAACCTAAGCTTGCGCATCCTAAGTGGTCCGAAAACTTCAGTTTGCGCATACTTTGTGGTCCGAAAACTTCAGTTTGCGCACCTCTCTGCATACACAAAGTACACTTTGCGGTTCTCATTGCATACGCAAAGTACACTTTGCGGATCCTACTGCATACGCAAACCTTCGGTTTGCGCAAGTTCCAGACTTAGTGATTTTTTTTCTGACTTTATGGTTTTGGCAAGATGTCTTTGCAAGCTCAAATATACAAGAATGACCTGATGATGTCATTGGGGTCTGACACACGTCCTCCTGTACTGATCAACAAGAATGAATTTGAACAGTGGCAGGACCGATTCATCAATTTCATTGAAAGATAACCGAATGGGGAAAATATGATGAAATCACTGACTCAGGGTCCTATGGAGACACCAAGGAAAGTTGTTCCCGCTACTGCAACCACTGCTGCTACCACTGTTGAGAAAGCATTAAGGGAATATGATGTTGATGAGTTGTTACGACGTCAAGCTGATAGCCAGGCCAAATCAAATCTGATTCTTGCTCTACCCAATTCCATATACAACAGAATTGACTGTTTCAAACAGAATCCTATGCTGATGTAGACTCAACTGGAAAAGATTATGCTTGGTACAGCTATGTCAACTCAGTTGCGCCAAACAAGGTATATGAATAATTTTGAAGAGTTCAAGGCTAAGGATGGGGAAAGCTTGAAGAGTGTATTTGACCGATTTTGGGCTATCATCAATGATCTGTACAAGATCAAAGTTACAAAGACTGAATTGGAGGCTAACTTGAAGTTTCTGAATGCATTACAACCAGAATGGAACAAGTCATGCCATAGAATGAGAAATGATGTTCGAATATCTACTATGCCAATTCAGGAATTGTACGAAATTCTGATGTCAGATGAGACAATGGTGATAGAAAAGAAGGCAAAGCTGGATAAGAAGAATAAGCCTAAGCCAGTGGATCCAATTGCACTCCTTGCAAGTAAACTGGCCGAGCAAGCATTGACAGATGAGGCTTATGATGGTTCTACTGAAGATGATGGTGAAGCCTTAGAGAAAGCCATGATTCTTCTTTCTCAACACTACCAGAAAAAGTTTCAGCGAAGAACTGGATCCAACAATCTCCGTTTTACTTCTGGCTCAAAGAAAGTTGAACCTGATGCACCATCAAAGACATACACTCCAAAGTATGAACCGATTAAAGTAGCTGAACCGAAAAAGGAAGAGAAAAAGGTTATGAACTGCTACAACTGTGGGAAACCGGGTCATATAGCCAAAGATTGTCGGGTGAAGGTGGTCAAAGATTCTGTTTTCTACAGAAAGAAGATGGAACTGGAAAAGAAGCGAGAGAATGGAACTATTTTGATGGCTGAGGAAGAGTATTGGTTGGATCACTCAGACAACGAAGCTGAGAATGAAGAGACAGCTACTATGTGCTTCATCGGGGATGACAAAAGCGATGATGAAGATGAGGATACCTCAACAGATGAATCTGAGGTAATTTCTAAGTTTCATGTCAATTTCATTTCTTCTCAATTGAACGTCATTATCAATGCTTTACATGATTTTCGTTATAAGTTCATTTATGAAAAGCTTGTTAATCAAGAAAAGTCTGTTTTGATTGAAAAGTTGAACATTTCTCTGAAAGATGAAAAGATCATTTTAAATGACATAAAAGAGAAATTTCAAAAGAATTTGAATGACTTAGAATTATCAAATCAGACTTATCATGATTCTTTGACTAAATTGACTGATTTGAACAAAAGTTTATCTGATAAAATAATTGTGTTAGAAGAAAAATTGTATAAGAGAAATCAAACTGAGCAGACTATATATATGAATCAGCCTAGGAGTGACGAGGCTATAAAAGAAAGGTGGGGACTTGGTTTCGAAAATCCGCATTGTTTAGAATTTGCTAAAACAGAAGTCCCTACTTTATATGAATATGATTATTTTTGTCTTGCAAGATATGCTCCTCAGTTTAAATTCTTTTGGACAACTGAAAAGCAAATTTTGGAAGATGAAAATGAGAAAAGAATTAAAAACAAGAAGATGGAAATGCCATTTGTTTATACGTCTGAAAATGCCAAGTATTTTCCTGACCAATCAAAGAAATCCAGAAAATCCAAAAATGTTTTAAATATCAATTCTTCCAATAAATCTTCATTACCAACTGAATTTGTTGATATATATGCTAATACTAATAGGGAAAATGTATCTCCGGTTTCTTATGATTCAAGGAAATATATTCCCCCATTAGTATTAGAAGGTAAGATAGTTGATCTTGAAGATAAATTGGAAGAACAAAGTCTTCAAACTGATTTAGAAAACAATTTATTTCTTTTTATAATGAAAACAAGTTTTGAAGACGAAATTTCTTCTGGATTCTCTATAGATTCTAAGGAAAATATTCAAGTTTCTAAAAATAATATGCATTTGCGCAACCAGTTGGTTACGCAAACCGACACTTTGCGCACACCGTTGGATACGCAAAGTTCAGTTTGCGCAACCAATGGGATGCGCAAACCTTCTCCTGACTTGTGCATTTTTCAAAATTCTCACTCCGAGGCAAGTTCATCTATGTCGAATGCTCAGGTTGATTTCTTAGATAAAGTTTCTTCTTTTGATTCAATTATTGATAATTCTTTAACGCTAAATGTTCAATATTATAAAAAGAAGCGTAAAAGAAGAAGATCAAAGAAGTCAAGGAAACAGGATAGTGTCTTGTCTGAAAATTCTAATTCTTCTGATTCTTCTGTTTCAGATCGGACTGTGAAGCAGATATGGAGGGTTAAACAGCAAACAGCAGAATCCGAATTATTAGGAGTTAAATGTGTAGAAAGTCTTTGTGAATCTAATACATTTGCCATTTGTAATAAAAATACAAAATATTCATTTCAGCAAATGATTCATATTGCAAAGAGTGTCTCATATTCTTCTTCTAATTTTGATTCTGATGATTATGTTTTTTCCTCTATTGATGATTGTTTTCATGTTTATATGAATGATAATTCTGTGAATTATAAAAGACACAAATCTAACAAGAAGGGACCCATAAGCATATGGGTACCTAAAATTGTGTAATTTCTGTATGTGCAGCTTAGTCAATTATGGTATCTGGAGGGTGTTCTAAACACATGACTGGCAACAAATCTCTTCTGTCCAATTTTAAAGAAAAATGTTGCGGTCGTGTTAAGTTTGGAAACTGTGAGACTGCTCTAATTCTTGGTTATGGTGATCTAGTTCAAGGTAATATAACAGTCAAGAGAGTCAGCTACGTTGAAGGCCTAAGTCACAACTTATTCAGCATCAGACAATTCTGTGATAAAGATCTTGAAGTCAGCTTCAAATCTAAAAGAGTTGTTGTGAAGAATGAGAGTGGCAGAGATTTACTGGTGGGAAAAAGAAGATCCAACTTATATACCATTGATATTTCCAAAGTCAACATCCCATCAGTCATATGTCTACTATCTAAAGCTTCAGTTCATGAAAGTTGGATTTGGCATCGTCGACTAGCTCATCTCAACTTCAAGTATATGGATCGTCTGGTCAAGAATGATTCAGTGAGAGGTCTTATAGTTCTTCGTTTTCATAAAGACCACCTTTGTCAGGATTGTGAGAAAGGAAAGATGAAGAAAGTATCTCATAAGCCAAAGCCTGAACCCTGCACGTCGGCTATTCTTGACATACTACATGTTGATTTATGCGGTCCGATGAAGACAAAGAGTATAGGTAAGAAGAGATATGTTTTGGTGATTGTTGATGACTACTCAAGGTATACATGGGTCAAATTTCTCAAGTCAAAAGACGAGACTCCTGAAGTTCTCATCAATCTCATCAAGACAATCCAGACAAATAAGCAAAAGCAAGTCAAAGTGGTAAGATCAGATAATGGCACTGAATTCAAGAACAGTACTCTCCAGGCTTTCTATGATTCTCAAGGTATACAACAACAATTTTCTGCTGCTCGTACTCCGCAACAGAATGGGGTTGTTGAAAGAAGAAACAGAACGCTTGTAGAGGTTGCCAGATCAATGCTTGTTTATTCAGGTCTTCCTTTGTCTCATTGGGCTGAAGCTGTGTCAACTGCCTGTCATACTCAGAACCGGTCAATTCTGCATCGTCGTTTCAACAAAACACTATATGAGCTGATGAACGGTATCAAACCGAACGTCAAATATTTCAAGTCATTTGGGTGTAAATGCTATGTTCTGAATGACAGAGACAATCTGAACAAGTTTAGTCCGAAGGCAGATGAGGGTATCTTTCTGGGTTATTCTTCTAACTCTGCTGCTTACAGAATCTTTCTGATCTCCGCAAGAAAAGTGATAGAGAGCGTAAATGTCAAATTTGACGAAGTTGCTAATTTGTTTTCTGGTCAATCAGGCACAGAACCCGTACTTACTGGGAATTCAGCTTCTAAACAACTCAGTTCAGAACCTGCACTTCAACAGTCAAATCAGGATTCTTCTTCTTCTATTCTTAATCTTTCTGATTTAGATTTTCTATTTGAAAAATTCTATGATGATGTGCCTAGATCTAACTCTGAAAATGTCTCAAATATTTTGAATCAGGAAACTGAGAACACATCTACTTCCAATTCCGCTACATCTATCTCTGAACCTGATGTTATTCCAGTTCTTCCTGTTGATCAGACACAATCAGAATCTGAGCCTATTCATGAAGAACTTGTTCAAAACGAATCTGTACATGAACAATTTGTTCAAGAGGAATCAGTTCAGGAAGAAGAACAGAATGATGTTATTCAACAAACTCTTTCAGAATCTGATCAAGATGTTGTTGAGTTACCTCCTCCTCCAGTTGAAACTGTGTCTATATCTTCAACTGGCTTCGAAGCTTCTGAACCTCCCTCTCAACAATTAGAAGTGGTTCAAGACATTATTGATCCTCTCCCTCACACCACAAAATGGACAAGATCTCATCCAATTCATCAAGTTATTGGAGATCCTCAAGCAGTGTGTCTACACGTTCCAGGACGGCTACTTCCAACGAATGTCTCTTCACTTGCTTCTTAATCAAGATTGAACCAACAAAAGTTTCTGAAGCGTTGGAAGACCTGGACTGGATTATAGCAATGCAAGAGGAGCTCAATCAATTTGACGCACTCAAAGTTTGGAGACTTGTACCACGGCCGAAAGGAAAGAGCATAATTGGTACCAAGTGGATATTCAAGAATAAGAAAGACAAAGATGGTATCGTGATTCGCAACAAAGCAAGACTGGTAGCCAAAGGATATCGACAAGAAGAAGATATTGACTACGATGAAACATTTGCACCCGTCGCCAGATTGGAAGCTATTCGGATGTTTCTTGCCTTCGCTGCTTATCGCAACTTCACCGTATATCAAATGGATGTTAAGACAACATTTCTCAATGGCAAATTGAAAGAAGAAGTCTATGTATCTCAGCCAGAGGGATTTGTTGACAAAGATCGTCCTGATTACGTATATTTTCTCGATAAAGCTTTGTATGGTCTGAAACAAGCTCCACGAGCGTGGTATGACGAGTTGTCAGCATTCTTAGTCAAATCCGACTTCACCAAAGGATCCATAGATACCACTCTTTTAATTTATAGATCAAACTTGGATATTTGCTTAGTACAAATATATTTAGATGATATTATTTTCGGTGCAACTAACAAATCTTTATGTACTTGGTTTTCTGATCTAATGACTTCTAGGTTTCAAATGAGCATGATGGGAGAAATCAATTTCTTCATCGGCTTACAAATGAAGCATCTTCCAGATGGAATCTTCATCAACCAGTCAAAGTATGTATTTGACATCTTGAAGAAATTCAAGATGGACAAATCTACTTCAATCGGTACACCGATGGCTCATGGTGCCAAAATCAGACTTGATCCAGATGGAAAAGTTGTGGATCAAAAGACATATCGAGGAATGATCGGATCACTGATGTATCTCACAGCAAGTCGCCCGGATATAATGTTTTCTACATGCCTATGTGCCAGATTCCAAGCCAAGCCTAAAGAATCTCATCTGCTAGCAGTCAAGCGCATATTTAGATACATCAAGGGAACTCCTTACTTAGGTTTATGGTATCCTAAAAGTTCTGACTATAAATTGATTGCTTATTCTGATGCAGATTTTGGTGGTAATCAGTTGGATCGGAAGAGTACTTCAGGTCATCTTCAGTTTTTGGGTGACAGACTGATAAGCTGGGCGTCGAAGAAGCAGAACTGTGTTTCTATCTCGACTGCAGAGGCAGAATACGTCGCCGCAGCTAGTTGTTGCGCTCAAGTCCTATGGATAAAGACACAACTTCGGGATTACGGGATGTTGTACAAAACAGTGCCAATATATTGTGACAGCAAGTCCGCAATTGCCATAACAGTCAATCCGGTCCAGCACACCAAGACCAAGCACATAGATATGCGGTACCATTTCATAAAGCATCATGTGGAAGAAGGTACTATTGAATTATATTTTGTACCAACTGAATATCAACTTGCTGATATCTTTACAAAAGCTTTAGATGAAAAACGTTTCAATTTTTTGCTTTCAAAATTAGGCATGTTGAATTTAAAAGTTTAAATCTTTACAAATTTTATTCTATAAAGTAAAATTTTACAGATTTTCTTTCTTTGGAATAAATTGTATGTATAAGATCTTTTACAAGTTCTTTGTTTATATTAAAGTTTTATATGTTCAACTTTCAAGTCTTACAAAAGTCGAAAAGTCAGCAACATGTTTGTAGCTTTTGATACTGCTTTAAAGATATGTGAGTCGGAATTTTTATAGTTTACTTTTCTTAGACTACCTAAATGATCAGAATTATAGATTGGAATGAAAATATTGGCTAAGCATTTAGACGTTGATCTAAGTGATTGAGATGAATAATAAATTCTTAAAAATACAGAAATCTCTGGGTTTAAAAGTTTGTACCTGTGACCTTTCTGGTTTGGGAAAGTAAGTTCCGTGGGATGCTTGTCATCTGGTCCCCTAAGGTCAATTGATCTAGGAGTGATCGAACCCAAATCCTTCTATAGAACCAGATCGAAAGTCATGTTCTACTGGTATGATTGGGTTTAGGATGTGTCGATGTAGCCTTTCTGATCCGGGAAAGTAAGTTCCAAGGGGTGCTTGACACCTAGTCCCCTAAGGCCAACTGGTCTGGGAGTGGCTGACCCAAATCCTGCAATAGGGTCAGATAGAAAGTTACGTTTACGGCATGTTCTTTACTTAATGAACTTTTTGATTAAAAGATGCCAAAGTGCACACGCTTAAAAGATGCCAAAGAGCACACTCATATGAAGATGCCAATGTGCACACTGCTAAAAAGATGCCAATGTGCACACATCTCATGATACTTGGTGATATGTTTGAGTTGTGATAAACCTGTAAATTTGTGAAAATCTTAATTTTTGATGACTTAGTGTTAGTACATGCAAAGTTTTCTATAATAATTTTAGAACTGCATTTTTCTTGAAGCTAATTGAAGTTCACATGCGAGCACACTTAATAGACAGATGGAAGTTTTTGAAACTGAACATGTCTTAACTTGATATGCAATTATACTTGGTCTTGCATCCAACAACATATGCTTGCTTTCAACTGATTGATAAATCTGTGAAATTTTTCTAAGTAGACTTTAATTTGTTTAGTGTTTAAAATTTTACATGTTCAGTTGTTTCAAAATTTATATTCAGTATTTTTTTTTACACTGATGTTTATATGGTTGTGTATCCATATTTTTGTTAAATGGTTTGTGCATTTTTCGAAGGGGAGAGCCAATCTGAAAAGTTTTTATGAACCAATCTGTTTTTGAGGGGGAGTGAAAATAGCTGACAAAATACTTCACGAATTGATCAGAAATTATTCAGGTAAGGATTTTCTGATATTTCTATGCAAATGCTGATCTGATTTGATAAATTTTGTGCATTTGTGTAGGGGGAGTAACAGAACCTGACAGGTATGTTATCTGATATTTTTTTTAGTAATATTCAGTTTACTATTTTTTTTAGAATTTTTATTTTTTTTAGTGTTTATTTTTTTTAGAATAGTATAAATAGTTTTAGAGTGTGTGTTTTTCTCTTTTTCGCTCTATTTCATTTTTGAACTCGTGCACTGTTCATCTTCCCTCTCAACCCTTCATATCTATGCACTGATTCCCTTCCTCCATCGATTCTTTCTTTGATTGCATTTCGATCAGGTTTGTGTTCTCTTTTACTTTTACTTTGTCTAGTTCTATTGTTTTTGATTTACATTGTCTGATTTTTTTATCTCTTTATCGATTGATTTATGAGTTTATCGTATTTTTACTGTTCATCGTGTCTAAAATTCTCAGATTCGAGCTGTTTTTGCTCAAAATCCAGTATTGGGTTTTGATTAGACTTGTATTTCGAACCTCAGGTATGTTTCTTACCCTCTATTTTGTTGTTTATTAGGTTTAATTTTGAGTTTTTTTATATTTTTCGTATCATTCTTCCGAAAACCTAGGGTTTTCGTATCAAGAGGTTGGTACGCAAAGTCTACTTTGCGCATCCAACAGGGTACGCGAAGTCCAGTTTGCGTATCCCGTTGGATACGCAAAGCATACTTTGCGTATCTAACTTGATACGCAAACCTCAATGTTTTTTGTGTGTTTGTTCAAGTTGTGTTTGCGTAACACTTTGGATACGCAAAGTGTACTTTGCGTAACCTTAGTGACACGCAAACCTTGCTTTATTTCAGTGTTTTGATTGTTAGTTTGCGTAACACGTAGGATACGCAAAGTTCACTTTGCGTAACCTTTTGGATACGCAAAGTGTACTTTGCGTAACCTTAGTGATCCGCAAACCTTGTTTTTGTATTGAAAATTTTTCAAGTTTAGTTTTCATATCTTGTTTAAAACGCAAACCTTCGTTTGCGTATTGAACTACATACGCAAACTTCAGTTTGCGTATCATGCATGATGCGCAAACTGTCCTTTGCGTATCACGTTCAATGCGCAAACCTCCCTTTGCGTATCTAACTAGATGCGCAAACCAGACTTAGAAAATTTTTCATTTTTTCAATTTTCTTACTTTGTTTAATTTTTCTTCGTTTTTGTTTTACAGGTCTTCAAATGTCTTCTCATACCCATACTGATCCCATGATACGCCGATGCCATCTGTTCCTTCGGTCGGGGCGAATCTATCTGCTTCACGTCGCACTCCGAATGACGTCTTTCCATCTTTGATGTACATCCTGCCTTACAAGCCGAACAACTACTATGTGGATTTTGACAGAATCAAAATTCATCCGGTCATTCGTGCTATTCTCAGAGGTCATCCATTAGCACAGGCTCTTACATCATGTGTTGATGTTCCAGAGGTATACGTTCAGCAGGCCTGGCACACTATTACCAAGAATGAGCTGGCTCGTCCTCACCGCTTTGATCTACAAATTGATAAGTATGATTCCTTTCTTTCATACAAGCGTCTTCGACTGATTCTGGAGCTACCTGAGCCCAACTCCAGACCGGGCCGAACATCTTATGATAGCTTTCCGTCTGAAGAGGAAGTCTTTGAAGGAATTCGCAATCTTGGCTATGTTGGTACTTTGAACAGAGTTCGTGATTTTGATAAGTCTAATCTTCCTCTAGTTTGGTATGCACTTTTCTCTGTTCTTATCAGGTGCCTTTCATCGAAACATTCTGGCACAGACAGTGCAAGTCTCATTTATCTCCGATTGTTCCATGCTGTCGTCTATGACTTGCATGTCGACTTCACATTTATTTTCTGGACCGAACTCTCGGAGGTGGTGCATGACAAGCTTACCAACAAGAAGCGCAAGTTTATTCCATTCATCAGATTTTTGAAGCTGATCGTTCGTAGTATGCTTAGAAGCAATCCATCTATTCCACGAAGATTATCTTGGCCTCAGATTCCAGACACCGAAATGACTTATATTCAGAAGCTGAAGAGGTCTTTCAATTTTTCTATGACCATTCCGTATGCTTTAATTGCAAACTACGCCGACATGACTGATGAAAATGTCATAGAGTATTGCATGGAGAATGAATTTCTGGAGGATGCACAAGATGAGCCTTCTCATGACACTCAAGTTGCTGCTTCTCAAGAGATTGAAGTTGAAATAGCTGGTTCTGACAAAGCGGTTGAAGTTGAAACCGCTGTTGAACAAGAAGTTGAAATAAATATTGTTGATCAAGAGGTTCAAGCAGCTGCTACTCATCAAATTGGTGATGTTCTTGCTTCTATTGTTATTGAACCTGATGTTCATGATACTTCTTCTGCTGCTGCTGATGCATTTGCTGATGATAGAGATAAAGATGCTAATGATGGTGATGTTATTGCTAGTGATAAAGATGAGGATGAAAGTGATTCTGATGGTGATGATAGTGATAATGTTGATCAACCGAGTCTTCAAGTTTATGAAAGGAAGACCAGGACACCGGAAGTGATTGTTCAAGAGGATATTATTTCTGAAGCTGAATCCGTTCCCATCAATCTGAGAGTTGCTGATATACATGTCGATGAACTTGATTTAGCATTTGCTAATGTTTCAACTCATCATCGGGTTCTAGATACTACTGTTTCTCCATCTTCTCTCGAGCCTTCTTCCAGTATCGAGACTTCTTCAGTCGAGGTACGGGATTCAACAGCGAAATTTACTACTCTAAATAATGTGATTCGACAGATGAATGAGCAGTTTAAAGAGCACAAGAATTCGGAAATTCAGAAGTTACGTGCTTTCTTAAAGGGTAAGATGCCAGAGATTAATACATCCTCAATTCCTGAAGTAATTCCTTTCAGACGCCCATCTGGGGTGGTTATTAGAGACCCGTCTACTGCTGTTCCATCATCTGCTCCTGCAATCATGTCTATTCCTCAACCTCCACCGTTTTTGCAGTCTGCTGGTGTATCTACTTCTACACGTACTCCTATACCGACTTCAAGAACTTCAGTCTCTGATCTTCCAATTTCAGAGTTGACAGATTTGCTGTATGCTCGACTTCTCTCTATGTCGCCCCTTGAACATCAAGATCAAGATCTGATCTCTCTTTTACGGAACTTCCAACCTAATCCACCTCCAGTTTCCACTTCTGATTCCGACAGGATTTCTGTGCTATCTGACGAGTTCCATGCTTTTAGATCTGAAGTTCGAACAAGTTTTTCTGATCTCAAATCTTTTATGTCTCAAGCCTTCTCTGATTTATCTACCAGGCTTGATCTTCATGAACAAAGTTGCAGATCTGAAGCCGGTCCCTCTCTAAAACGAAGACATGACCAGGATGATCCCGATCATCAAGGTCATGAGGGGGAGATGAGTAAGAGACAAAGAGTGGAAGGGTTGTCAGCAAGAGAAGATCAGACACAAGAAGAGGCTTCTGACAAAGGAAAGAGCACTGATAATGTCCAGGATTGCAGTGTTCAAGATCTAGTGGATGTTATGCTTGAAAATATTGATTTATCATCCATATCAAATGTTATGAAATTTTCTGAACAAAATATTGAAAATAACATGCAAATTGTTGTGTATGTTGATCCTGACTTTTCTCAACAGCCAATTGATATAGAGGATTCAGAAGCTGCAAATGACATGAGGTCATATTTTGCAAACTTCATAGAGATAAATTCTGATGATGATGATGATGTCAGATTTGAAAAGATCTTCCAAATTAAAGAAGAGGATTGTGATGACATAGTCATTATTTCTGATACTGAAGATGACTCTATGTTTATGGATGCTAAGGATGAAGAAGAAGTAGACATGTTGTATAGAGATCTTCCCTCTCAAGATGAGGTTCCTGAAACTATTCCTGAAGCTTCTCAAGTTCCTGAATCTGCTCCAGTTATTTCTACTCCTGTTGTTAGTTCTGCTCCGACTACCTCTGCTCCTTCAGGTACATTTGAAGTAGGTCAGTCGTCTAGAGCACAAGTTGATGATCTTTCTTCTGAACCTGTGGTTCCTCCGAATATTCAAGAAGAAGGACCAGACTTGTCCAGACAGCAGAGGCAAAGAAATATTCAACATCAGTATATGGCATCAAGACTGAGAACTGCTTTTCTAGAAGACACTCAGAGAAATATCTTCGTTTCTAGAAGAAGGCCAATCAATATTTATGCTATTCTTGGTGTTGAAAAGGAGGAAGAGGCATATCAATATGAATATTTGATGCTAATCAAGTACCAACGCCGTAGAAACGATAGCGTTTCTTCTCCACATCTGATTGTCCGAGTTATCAGCGTCACAATAAACAAGCTAGTTAATATCTGGTATCCGGAATTCGTAGTGGAAAGAAGAGATTGCAATCGATATACCTTCTCTGAGGCAGATTTTTCTGATCTTTCTATGGATGATATTGAGTTTCTATATGACCATTTCAGGAATCTTTATCACAGAACTCAAGATATTTCTCAAGCTCTATTTGCTATCAAAAGATTTATTCGACGGCAAATCCGATTCTTCAGAGTTTTTGATTTCCAGATGGCCGTTGAAAGCTTTCAACCAGTTGTAAATCTTCTGAGGCCCAATTGAAGCTTGCCAGACTTAGATTCTTATCTTTTATTCACCATAGTTCAAGATCCATACGGAGTTGTTTATAAGAATGGCTTAAATCAGAAATGTTTTCTCAGATTTGAAGAAATTGCTCATTACTCAGATGGAACTTTGAAGGTGATCAAGCTTCAGTTGGAACAACGTCTGAAAGAAGCTCAAAGAAGATTTTTGGAATCAAGAAGCAAAGCTTTTCTGCTTGATAATGACGAGATTCGTCTTCTCAAAAGGACTCTGAATACAATTCATGAGAGATTGAATCTCCACTCAACTCTAAGACGACTGGAAGTTTTAGTCGGGCTTAATAAACTTCGTCAAGGAGAAGAGCGTCAGTGATTCTCCAAAGTCGCCTGGTTGGTCTATGCTGTTTTAGAAGATTTTTTTTAAGACCATGGCGCCAATGATTACTAAGGGGGAGATTGTTAGATCTATTTTTATAGTAATCATTGTATTTATTTTTTAGCCTAGACTGTTCTTTCTAGTGTAATTTGTATTGTTAAGGCTAGGGGTATTTAAGTCCCCTTAGGCCTTTGTTCTTGCAACTTTAGCACTCACATTTGAATAGATCTGTTTACTGTTGGCGTATATACTTTCTCTCTCTACTCTCTCTCTCTAAAGATTTAGAGATCTTGGTCTTTCATAAAGGTTTAGTACATTTCCCCCTTTTGGGAGGTTTATACCAAGTGTTGTTGTCTAATTCTCTAGTTTCCGCATTTTAAATTCACTCTGGTTTTTAGGGTGTTACAAGTTGGTATCAGAGCTCTAGTTTAAGTGATCTAGGCATGAATGTAAGATGTCTAGACTTAGACTGAGTATGCTAAGCATTGATTCGTGAGTTGGGTAGAACTTCTAAGATGGGTTGGTCTTAGAGTCGACGGAAAATATAGTTATCGAGCGTCGTGGCGATGGTGACAAGAACCGTTATGTATTATATGTTCATAATATCACTTAGCTAATGTTATTATGAGAATATTTATATGTGATTGTGCTTGATTTGCTGTTACCCTGACAATTGGTAATATGGTAGTACGTTTTCCTTTATGTTTACCCTACCCTTCTCGTCTCTCTTTCTCTGTCCTGTGTAGCAGATCAGAATGGTGAGTACGCGCGGTAGACCGTGTACGTGTGCAGATGGTTTCGAGGCGACAGCCTCAACTGCTGTTCAACCGGTTGGGGTTGAAGTCATTGTGCGCCTATATGTTCATCCAGTACTAGGTAAGGGACCAGAGGTCTTTCCGAAGGTAGACCTGGCTCCGTCCCACCTAGTCGTCAGGGATGAAATTTCCCAATCTGAGTTGATGGCCAGCATGATGTTGGCGATGGATGAAGCTATGGCTAAACAACAGGAGTTTCTGCTGAAGGTGATCGAGGATCGAGATGTGAGCTATCGGAGGATTGAGGCAATTGTGGAGAAGGCTGTGGCGGTTGCTGAAAAGAGGAAGTGGGAAAGCAGTTCAGGACCTCTGAAGAGAACCCGACCTTTTGTCGAAAACCGAAGCTTCAGCGGCTATCAAGGAGCTAGATGGTGCCGGAGATGCCGAACCAAGCACAACGGTAGCTGTAACACCGCTCCTCAACTTTGCAGCAAGTGTGGGAAGTCTGACCACTTCTCACGTGACTGTTCGATCAGAGGGCTTATCTGCTTCGAGTGCAAGGCACCGGGGCACGTGAGAAGAAATTGCCTGAAGCTCAAGTCGGGTAGCGCGTCTGAGAAAAGAGATAATCCATCTAGGGTTCCGGGTCGAGAGTTTCAGATGACGACCGATGAGGCCAAGGCATCAGTTGATGTGGTATCGGGTACATTTCTTATAAACTCAGTACCTGCTCGTGTTTTATTTGATATGGGTGCCAGTTTCTCTTTTATATCTGAGTTGTTCCGTCAAAAGATTGTTATGCACACTACTAGTCTTGAGGATGCGTTAGTGGTTGGGATAACAAATGGTAGTCAAGTTCTGATCCGCGATGTTCTGATGAAGTGTATTCTCGGAATCGAAGGGAGAGATTTCCCAATCGATTTGTTGCTGATGTTAATCGGGGGTTTTGATGTTGTGGTCGGCATGGATTGGTTAGCGAACAATCATGTTGAGTTCGTATGTTCCAATAAATTAATTCGACTTCCCAATCCAGTGGCGAAGTTGTTTGTGATTTATGGTGAGAAGAGAAAGGGAGATGTGACAATAATCACCATGATTAAAGCACGCAAGTGTTTGGTGAAAGGATGCTCGTCTTTCCTAGACTACGTGATCGACGCCAAGCTAGAGAAGTTAAAGCTTAAAGATGTGAATATTGTGCGTGAGTTTCTAGACGTCTTTCCGAATGACTTTCCCGGGTTACCACCCGATCGTCAAGTGGAGTTTCGGATTGATCTCGTACCAGGAGCGACTCCTGTTGCTAGAGCCCCTTACCGGTTAGCGCCAGCGGAGGTGCAAGAGATGATGGCACAACTCCAAGAGCTTTGGGAGAATGGTTTCGTAAGACCGAGCTCGTCGCCGTGGGGAGCTCCGATCTTGTTTATCAAGAAGAAGAATGACACAATGAGAATCTACATCGATTATCGTGAACTGAACAAAGCAACAGTGAAGAACAAGTATCCGCTTCCCAGGATTGACGACTTGTTCAATCAACTCCAAGGAGCGGGGTGTTTTTCCAAGATCGACTTACGTTCGGGTTACCACCAAGTGAATGTAAGAGAAGAAGACGTTCCGAAGACAGCTTTCAGAACGCGTTACGGCCATTATGAGTTTCTTGTAATGCCTTTTGGCCTAACGAACGCACCAGCGGTATTTATAGATTTGATGAATAGGGTGTGTCGACCATTCCTCGACAAGTCGGTCATCGTATTCATTGATGATATACTCGTGTACTCTAAAAGCGAGTTAGAGCACGAGCAACACCTACGCGAAGTTCTCGATGTGTTGAGAAAAGAAAGATTGTACGCCAAGTTTTCCAAATGTGACTTTTGGCTTGAAGAAGTGCAATTCTTGGGTCACATTGTCACTCGAGAC
Source organism: Arctium minus (assembly GCA_954870635.1). Taxonomy (NCBI): domain Eukaryota; kingdom Viridiplantae; phylum Streptophyta; class Magnoliopsida; order Asterales; family Asteraceae; genus Arctium; species Arctium minus. The sequence goes on along the minus strand of OX941082.1, from coordinate 28,157,134 downwards.
GGAGTGAAAGTGGATCCCTCCAAGATTGAAGCTATGATGAATTGGGAGCCTCCTAAGAGTCCGTCCGAGATCTGTAGTTTCTTGGGTCTGGCGGGGTACTACCGGAGATTCATTCAAGACTTTTCGAAGATCACTTCTTCCTTGACAGTTTTAACTCAGAAGAATGTGAAGTTCGATTGGACCGAAACGCAAGAGAAGGCGTTCCGGATTCTACAAAAGAAGTTGTGCGAAGCTCCAATATTGTCGTTGCCTGAATGGTCGGAAGACTTCGTGGTCTATAGCGACGCTTCGAAGATGGGATTAGGATGTGTGTTGATGAAAAGAAGCAAGGTAATCGCTTACGCCTCGAGGCAACTTAAGATACACGAGAAGAACTATCCTACCCACGATGTGGAGTTAGCAGCGGTGGTGTTCGCCTTGAAACTTTGGCAACATTACCTTTATGGAACGAAATGTACGCTCTACACAGATTATAAGAGTTTGAGGTACGTATTTGATCAAAAGGATTTGAACATGAGGCAACGGCGGTGGCTCGAGTTGCTCAAGGATTACGATTGTGAATTGCTTTACCATCCCGGTAAGGCTAACGTTGTAGCCGATGCGTTAAGTCAGAAGGACTATAGCGGAAGTATTCGAGCTACCCATTCGAGAATCGAGTTAGTGTCTAGCCTCGTTGAAAATATCAAGACACCACAGGTTGAAGCTTTGTTGGAAGAAAATCTCAAAGAAGAAGTCATGACGAAGCAACGTTCGCTCTTAACGGAAGATTTTCGTGGGGTAAAACTGTTTAGCGGTCGTGTGTGGGTGCCCAAAGTTGGGGGTAACCGTGATCTATTGCTTGAGGATGCTCACAAGTCCAAATATTCCATTCATCCGGGAAGTACAAAGATGTACAGGGACTTGAAGTTGCATTATTGGTGGCCAGTAATGAAGCTTGATGGGGCGCGTTATGTGGAGCGTTGTGTGACGTGCTCGCAAGTTAAGGCCGAACATCAACGACCGTATGGGAGTCTTCAGTCCTTAGAGATTCCCGAGTGGAAGTGGGAACATATTACCATGGAATTCGTGAAGAAGTTGCCTAAAACTCTTCGAGGTCACGATACCATCTGGGTAATAGTCGATAGATTGACGAAGAGCACTCACTTCTTGGCTATGCGCGGGACTTTACCGATGGACAAGTTAGCGAAGCTTTACATCGATGAAGTGGTCTCAAGGCATGGAATACCCTTGTCGATCGCGTCGGATCGCGACAGTCGGTTCACTTCGAACTTTTGGGATGGGTTTCAGAAAGAGCTTGGTACGCGAGTAAAGTTGAGTACGGCTTACCATCCAAAAACCGACGGGCAAAGCGAGAGAACGATCCAAACATTGGAAGACATGTTGAGGTCTTGTGTCATCAATTTCGGGGGTAGTTGGGACTCTCACCTATCTTTGGTGGAGTTTGCTTACAACAATAGCTACCATTCGAGTATTGGAATGGCACCTTTTGAGGCATTGTACGGGCGAAAGTGCCAAACTCCCGTATGTTGGCTTGAAGCGGGAAAGAAGCAATTCGCCGGAACTGAAATCGTGCATGAGACGGCCGATAAGGTCAAGTACATTCGTGAAATATTGAAAGCGGCTCAGGATAAGCAGAAGAGCTATGCCGATAAGAAGAGGCGACCGATGGAGTTTCAGGTGGGCGACCGTGTGTTGCTTAAGGTATCTCCTTGGAAGGGCATTATCAGGTTCGGAAAACGTGGGAAGTTGAGTCCTCGTTTCCTTGGACCTTTCAAAGTGCTTAAGCGGGTGGGTTTGCAAGCCTACCAATTGGAACTTCCGCCGGAGTTGAGCAGAATCCACAACACGTTCCATATTTGTTACCTTCGGAAGTGTTTGGCGGAGGAAGAAAGCGTCATTCCCCTCTCAGAGTTAAGAGTGGACGAGGGTAACCGTTGTGTAGAAGAACCTGACGCTATCTTAGAGAGAAAGTCTAAGAAGTTGCGTCACAAAGAAGTCACTATGGTCAAGGTGTAGTGGAAGCATCATCGGGGAGCCAACGTGACATGGGAAGCTGAGAAGGATATGAAGCGAAGATATCCTCATCTTTTCGAGTAGTTGGATTTCGGGGACGAAATCATTCCCAAGTTGGGGAGGATTGTAACACCCCGAATTTCCGTTATGTAATCTTGTTATTCTTGTGTTTAAGCGTTGTCGTTAGCACCGCGTTTGGTTGGGAGTTTGAGTTTGGATTTTAGTGGTTTTGGACGAACCACAGTGAACCACGCGAGTTGCACCGCGACTTGAGGTCGCGGCACAACCCACGAAACCCCCTGTTTGTGTGGGTTTTTGTGTTAGCGGGAGAGTTATGCCGCGAGTTGAAGTCGCGGCATAACCCGCGAGGTCACCTGGCCGACTTAGTCAAGTTTCAGCCCAAAATATCTTTATTTGGGGTTTTATCAAAATATCTCAAGTCTCTCTCTTTTCTCTCTCTATTTCTTTGGTTTTGTTTGGTTCTTTAAGACCTCGTAAGTTGCTAGTATTAAGTGCATCTAGCAAGGGTTCGGTATAGAAAGCTTCATATTCACTCGGTGGTCGATGTCTGGTTTTCGGGTTTTCGTCTAAAACCTACTTGGTGAGTTCCTACTACCTTTTTCTAAACTTTATACATGTCAAAACTTACATTTTGAAATTCTATATATCTCCATGGTTTTAGATCTAAGTTTACTACATTTTGACATAACTTGAGTTTTGGGAGATTTTAGGGTTCCCGATCGTTTTCGACTAAAATGATGGGTTCCATCTTATTTGAAATAAAAGGATGTTTTACTTGCACATTTATGTGGATTATTTGAAAGAATGTTTAAAGTTTATTTTGATGATTTTCATTCTTAAGAGAAGTTAAACTTGAAAATGCATTTTGTTTATAAATGTTATTTTATGCCATATGACTCTATGGTTGGTCACATAGGTTGTTGTGACGAGTCTGTACCATTACTAGTGGATCCCTAGGTATTGAGTCGACTTATATTTGGGATGTCTTTTCCCCTCTTTGTAAAAATGGATGTATATGATCCTCGAGGGAAATTTGGTACGGTTATGCAAGACCGGTTACTAGCCATGGATCATATTTTCCCTTATTTGTAGCTATGGATGCATATGATCCTCGGGGGCAATTTGGTACGATTATGTGAGATCGGTTACTAGCTAAGGGTCATATGGTAGTCCTAGTGAACGAGTTTGACTTGGTTTCCTCGAGGGCCCTCCCTCACATCGTAGTACGGACCTTTGTAGTTCGTGGCCAAGGATTCCAAGTGTTTCGACTCATAACTCAGATTGTGACCTACTTTGTGTTATGCTACAATCCTTGGTAAAAACTGGTTATTTTTGTCATCGTATGATGAGTTTACATTGAAAAGGCCCGGTTGTGGCAAATGTTTCATTTGAAAACTAAACCTTATTGAAAAGATTTCCTTATGATACAATTGTTTGTATCTCTTGAAAATTTATAAACTGTATGTTCTCACTAGGCTTTAAGGCTAACACTTTTTCGCAAATGATATGTATAACAGGTTCCGTTAGCGGTGGGTTGCTAAGGGCTTGAGTGACGAGCTTGGTCTCGGGGATTTTTGAGATGACTAATATTGATGTTGGACAATTGTTTAAGTCCCATTCTTTTGGCGATATTGGATTAACAACTGATGTAATCTAGATAGGTTATGTTTAGATTAGTTTGTTGTTGAATTCCATATCCGTATTCAGGTTTTGTAAAGGTTTAGCACATTTCCCCTTTTTGGGAGGTTTATACCAAGTGTTGTTGTCTAATTGTCCAGTTTCCGCGTTTTAAATTCACTCTGGTTTTTAGGGTGTTACACCCATCTCTTGGAAAACAAAGAAACAGACAGTTGTCTCGAGATCTTCCGTTGAAGCTGAGTATAGGGCTATGGCGACAACCACTAGTGAAGTCTTGTGAATTTGTTGGTTACTTCGAATTCTGCAGGCACCTCAGACTAGCCCTACACCTTTTTTCTTTGATAATCAAGCAGCTCGACATATTGCTAATAACCCTATTTTTCATGAAAGGACCACACACGTCGAAATGGATTGCTATTTTGTCCGCGAGCGTGTTGAGTCACAGGAAATCAAACCTCTCAGTATTGGCACAAAAGTAATAGTGGCTGACATCTTCACTAAGGCATTGGGCACGGATCGATTACGCATGCTACTTGTCAAGTTGGGCATTCGAGACTTACATGCTCCAACTTGAGGGGGAGTAAAGGATTTCGTTTGTTATCTTTTCCTTTTCTTCTCCTCCCCTTTTTTGGCGATTATCTCCTTTGATTGTTCCCTTTCTTTTAGTTTCCTTTTTGTTTGTAATTAGGGTTGTTTTCCCTATAAAAGGACGAAGCTGCTTAATAAAAATTCAAGTTTTCGATTCATAAAAGTTTTTAAAAGGAATTTAAAGAATTCAAATTTCTAGAGTTTGATTCGGGAATGTCACTCATTTTAAAAGGAAAAACATTTTCATAAAAAGTTACATCTGTTGAAACCGATATTTGTTTTGAATCAAGTCTATAAAGTCAATAACCTTTCTTCGAGTTGCAATAATCAAGCAAAACACATTTTTCAGCTCTATAGCTGAATTTATCTAACACATTAGGTTTCATAGAAAAACAGGGGCAACCAAAATTTCTTAAATGAGTGAGTATCGGAACAAACTCATACACAAGTTCATAAGGACATTTACCATTTAATATAGACGAAGGAGTTCGGATTATAAGATATGTAGTAGTAAGAATGCATTCACTCCACATGTTTAACGGAACACCTGCCTGAAATATTAAAGCTCTTGCTACATTAAGTAAATGTTTGTGCTTATGTTCTACCACCCCATTTTGTTGAGGCGTATAAACACAAGAAGTCTGATGAACAATTCCACAATATTTAAAAATTTCATTTACTCTTTGGTTCAAAAACTCAGTTCCATTGTCACATCGAAAAAGTTTAACAATTTTCCCAAATTGGGTTTGAAGCATCTTACAAAAACCAACAATATTTTCAAAAACTTCATCCTTTGCTTTTATGAGGATCTTGATGAGGTTATTTTGTTGACAAATGTTGGGATAGATTCACATGATATACATGTTTGATGAATGTTATATGTGGAATTTACATGATTTAGGATTTTGACCTAAAATGAGACTTGGAGCTATGTGGAACTTTTATATGATTTTGTTTGGAGTAAAATGTATATAATGTGAGATTGGATATTGGATGAACCTCGAGTAGGCACTAGGAGGATGTAGTATTGGGCGCCACCTTGCTGGTATGTGTCTAGATCTCCGCCATTTAGAGTAATGCCTTGGAGGTAGTCTTCAAATGTGTCGGGCCTTCGGGATGTTGCTCATGAGAGTGAACATCAAGGTACATCAACTCTTGAGGTGAAACTCGTTGGTGTTTTGGTTCTCCCCCATTGATTCCTCTATGGGCCTTTATGCTTATTAACTTCTTAAGTGATTATGCTATGTTATTGTTCAAACTCACTAGGCTCTTTTGGCCTAACACTTGTTGGGTGTTGATATGTATCTCAGGTTCTAGCGGCGCGACTGCCAAGAAGGTTTAGTGGCCTTTACATGAGAGCTTAGGAGCACTTTTGAGATGCCAATTATAGGAGATGATTATTTTGGGACTTTGATGACAACCGTTTGTAATTTCATTTGTTGTTAGGAATTTGATTAAGAGGTTGTTATCCCTCATTGCTTTATTATTACAAACTTGTAATCATACAGGTGTATATTGTCCCTTTTTGGGAAAGCTCATGCTTTGGCATTTTATGTACCACATTTCCGTTTTGGGAATTTTTGTTGTCCCAAATTTTTGGGGTGTTACAAGTTGGTATCAGAGTTTTAGTTTAAGTGAACTAGGTGTTGACTCTAGTATACCTAGACTTAAGCTGTAGATGTATGTAGTTTCACTTTCCTATTGGGTAGAATGTTCCTAGGTGGGGAGAGTATTAGGATTGCGAAAATACATTGGTTAATTTTTTTTGGTGATGATGACAAGAATTCGTGTGTAAAATGCGTTCACAATCTCACTTGGCCAGTGTTGTTCTGAATTTATGATTACGTGAGCATACTTGAAATTGTTATTATGGTGATTGATCATTGTAGTAGTACGTATTAAACCGATAATCTTTTAAAGAATTAACCGATGTGATCTTTATCATGCGTGACAGTTCACAATGGTAAATACGAGGAGTCGGGTTGTGACTCCCGATGTGGGTAACGAAGCAAGCGTAACCGCCCCAGAAACGACAAGGCGAGCTACCCCAGCGGACAATCAAACCGCCCCTCCAATTCCTACTATGTTGAGGGACGTCATTGATGTGGTTCCACGAGTGAACCTAGAGACCGAGAACCCGGTTATTCAAGAGGTGGACACTCAATCGGTTATGATAACCAGTATCATGCAAATGATGAACTCCACGATGGATAAACGCGATGAGAGATTCATAAAGATACTAGAGGATCGGGATGCAAGCCACCGTAGGCACGAGACTGTAGCGGACAACGCAATAATTGGGTTGGGTGGTACAGGTAATATCATAGGGACAGAAGAGCAAGGAGTAGGAGCCGAATGAAGAAAGGAAAGAGGTAGTTCGTATAGGACCTTTTTGTGTAGCAAACCTCCAGAATTTTTCGGGGCAAATAATCTCGTGGCTTGTATGAACTGGATACGAGAAGTGGAAATGGCATTTTAATCGAGCGAATGTGACGACTCCGAAAGAGTTAAGTTCGCATCTCAATTGTTTAGAGGGGAAGCCTTGAGTTGGTGGAACCTCACCCGATCGGCTCTAACTCCGGAGGTTTTGGCCCAGCTCACTTGGCCAACCTTCAAAAGGAAGGTGATGGACAAGTACTGCAATGAAAGAGCTCTTTACAAGATAGAAGAGGAGTTCAGAAATCTGAAGAAAGGGAATCTGACTGTTGCTGAGTACTCAAGGCAATTTGTGGAGAAGCTTAGTCTGGTTGAGTATTTGGCTTGTTGATGAGAGATCGAAGATAAAGGCCTATCTGAGGAGCTTGCCTGTGGACATGAAGACAAGTGTGAGGAACGCCCGGGTGTCTACATTGTAAGAGATTATTGAGGAGTCCCAACTAGTGGAGGACGACCTCATTCAAGGTAAGGAAGAAAGAAGTCAACCAAGCGAGAAACGAAAGTGGGAGGGGCCAACCGGGACCGTACTACCTTCCAAACCCTTTTCCGGGGGAAGGAACATGGAGCCCCGACGTGTGGCGAGGTGGTGCCTCAAGTATAGGAGTAAACATTTTAGGCCTTGTAATCTGAGACCTTTCTCCAACACTGTCGAATGTTTCAAGTGCGGGAGGAAAGACCATGTAAGCCGTGATTGCCCCTCCCGAGGGCCGGTTTGTTTCGAATGTCGGGAACCGGGGCACGTAAAAAGAGAGTGTCCCAAGCTTGTGGGAGGTCACTGAGGGGTGTCGAGCGGAGCCGCGCTGAAGAAGGAGATTCCACCAAAGGCGCCAAGTCGGGCCTTTCCAAATGATGGCGGAAGAGGCAAGGGAGACGGCGGACGTAGTGTCGGGTACGTTCCTAGTTAACTCCCTACCTGCTAGTGTTTTGTTTGATACCGGTGCGAACCGATCGCTTGTGTCTACCACTTTTTGTAAGAACTTCACTATTCATATTAGCTTGTTATCTGATGCACTAATGGTAAAGGTAGCCAATAGGGATCATATGTTAGTTCTAGAACGTTTCGAGGGGTGTACCATAGATTTAGACGGAGATTCATTTGTTTGGATTTGTTACCAGCGGCTATTGGGGGATTTGATGTGGTTATAGGGATGGATTGGCTAGCTACGCATGACGCCGGTATATTTTGTTCCAAAAAGATGGTTAGAATACCCTTGGCGAAGGGAGGAGAAGTGTTAGTCTACGAGTAAAAGAGTCGGAAGGCTACCACGATCATCTCATCACTCAAAGCATGCAAGAGCCTAGCCAAGGGGTGTCCTTCATACTTGGCTTTCATTATCGACGCAAAATCTGAAAAGAAGAAAATTGAGGATGTGGACGTGGTGCGTGACTACCCGGATGTCTTTCCGGATGACCTACCTGGGCTACCGCCCGAACGCCAAGTAGAGTTTCATATTGACTTCACTCCGGGGGCCGCTCCAATCGCCCGTGCCCCCTATCGTCTAGCCCCAACGGAAATGCAAGAGATGATGACCCAACTACAAGAAAAACTTGAGAAAGGATTCATAAGACTGAGCTCGTCACCATGGGGAGCTCCAGTTATGTTCGTAAAGAAGAAGGATGGATCGATGAAAATGTGTATCGACTACCGTGAGTTAAACAAGGTTACCGTGAAGAACAAGTATCCACTACCTCGAATCGACGACCACTTTGATCAATTGCAAGGAGCAGGATGTTTCTCTAAGATAGACTTGTGATCCGGTTACCATCAAGTGAGGGTAAAGGAAGGCGACATCCCGAAGACGGCGTTTCGAACGAGGTACAATCACTATGAGTTTCTAGTCATGCCATTCAGGTTGACGAACGCGCAAAGTTCTCAAAGTGCGAATTTTGGTTGCAAGAGGTCCAATTCTTGGGCCACGTGGTATCAAAGGACGGAGTGAAGATAGACCTGGCGGAGATTGAGGCAATGATGAATTGGGAACCACCGACGAGTCCGACGAAAATAAGGAGCTTTCTGGGTTTGGCTGGTTACTACCGACGGTTTATTCAAGACTTTTCAAAGATCGCCTCTCCACTTACATCATTGACAACAAAGAACGTCAAGTTCTTATGGACCGAGGCACAAGAACAAGCTTTCAGAACCCTTCAAAAGAAGCTATGCGAGGCGTCAATACTATCCTTGCCCGAAGGATCAAACGATTTTGTGGTCTATAGAGATGCCTCCAAGTTGGGTCTTGGGTGTGTTTTGATGCAAAGAGGAAAGGTGATAGCATACGCGTCACGACAATTCAAAGATTACGAGAAGAACTACCCTACACATGACTTGGAACTAGTGGCGGTGGTATTTGCATTGAAGTTATGGCGGCACTACCTCTACAGGACGAAGTGTACACTATTCACCGACCACAAAAGCGTGAAATACATATTTTATAAAAAAGACCTCAACATGAGGCAAAGAAGGTGGTTAGAACTTTTGAAGGACTACGATTGTGAGTTGTTTTACCACCCCGGTAAAGCCAATGTGGTGGCGGATGCATTGATCCGGAAGAATTATGGGAGCGAAGTCAAAATAACCATTTCTAGAATCGGCGTGATAACAAGCCTAGTAGAGGACATCAAAGCAAGTCAAGTCGAAGCACTTCGTGAAGATAATCTTAAAGCCGAAATCATGGTAAAGCAACGAGAGTTACTAATGGAAGATAGCCGCAACCTCAAGCTATTTCAAGGAAGGATTTGGGTACTGAAGATTGGAGGAATTCGTGACTTACTCTTGGCGGAAGCTCATAAATCCAAGTACTCTATACATCCCGGTAGCACCAAGATGTATAGATATTTGAAGTTGCGCTACTGGTGGCCGGTAATGAAGCTCGATGTGGCCAACTATGTGGAAATGTGCATTACTTGCCTTCAGGTCAAAGAGGAACATCAAAATCCCTACGGGAGTTTGCAACTATTGGCCATTCTGGAATGGAAGTGGGAGCATATCACAATCGACTTCGTTACCAAGTGGTGGTGGATCGGCTCACGAAGAGCGCACACTTTTTGGCGATGCGAGAGACGTTGCCGATGGACAAATTAGCCAAGCTCTATATCGATGAAGTAGTATTGCGTCATGGGGTTCCACTATCTATAGTTTCGGATCGGGACAGCCGGTTTACTTCCAAGTTTTGGGATGGTCTACAAAAGGAGTTGGGCACGAGAGTCAAATTGAGCACGACCTATCATCCTCAAACCGACGGTCAAAGTGAGAGGACAATCCAAACTCTCGAGGACATGCTCTGGTCGTGTGTTATAGACTTTGGAGGTAATTGGGATTCACATCTACCTTTAGTGGAGTTCGCCTACAATAATAGCTACCATTCGAGCATTGGGATGACACCGTTTGAGGCGCTGTATGGGCGGAAATGTAGAACACCGGTGTATTGGCTTGAAGCAAGAGAAAAGCAATTTGTCGGGCCGAAAATCGTGCAAGAAACAACGGACAAAGTAAAAGCTATCCGAGAGCGTTTGAAGGCGGAGCAAGATCGTCAGAAAATCTATGCTGACAAGAAGCGGAGACCGGTCGAGTTCCAAGTGGTACGAGTCATGTTAAAGGTGTCACCGTGGACAGGGATTATCTGCTTCGGAAAACGCGGGAAACTTAGTCCTCATTTCCTTGGACCTTTTTACTATTCTAGAGCGGGTGGGACTTCAAGCATATAGATTTGACTTACCACCAGAAATGGACGCGATTCACCCTACCTTCCATGTGTGTTATCTACATAGACGTCTAGCCGAGGAGGATAGCGTTATCCCATTGACGGAAATTCAGGTGGACAATGGGAATCGTTGCATGGAGGAACCAGAAGCAATATTGGAATCAAAGACAAAGAAATTACGCCATAAATAAGTGACCATGGTGAAGGTCCAATGGAAGCATCACCGGGGTGGGAATGTAACTTGGGAAGCCGAGGTAGACATGAAGCGATATCCTCATATGTTCATCTAAGACTTGATTTCGCGGATGAAATCCTCTTTAGGTGGGGAGGATTGTAACACCCTGATTTTTTGGCCGAAAAGAAGACAAGGTATCAGCAGTGTACCGCACGGATAGTCGTGCCATGACCCGCGCAGGGCACTATTCTCTCGCGACTCCAGAGGTCGACGCGCCTATCCATGTGGGCCAACCCGCGCCACCATCCGCGCGTGACCTCTGTGTCGCTGATAAAAGAGGTAAATCAGCCAAACTTCAATTCATTTCTCTATTTCTCCCCAAATACTCTCTCTTCTCTAAATACCTCTAAAAATCAGTTCAAGGAGCAATAAAGTCACCAACCACCACATTTATTGCAAGAATCAAGCCCCAACCAAAGATTTCAACCAAGGATTCCAAGTCTCAAGATCAACTTCCTTCTCCATCATTATTTCTAGGGTTTTGCAAGTTTTCTAGGGTTTTTCTATAAAACCTAGATAGTGATTTTTCTAACCATTTATAAATGAGATACATCTCTTTATTTGCTTTCTACTACCATTTCATGTTCCTTTTCATTATGATTAACTATTTGACAAAGTAGACCTAACTTTACCATATTAGAAATGTTGGGATCTTGAGTTCTACTATTTTATAAGGGTCTTGATGAGGTTATTTTGTTGACAAATGTTGGGATAGATTCACATGATATACATGTTTGATGAATGCTATATGTGGAATTTACATGATTTAGGATTTTGACCTAAAATGAGACTTTGAGCTATGTGGAACTTTTATTTGATTTTTCTTGGAGTAAAATGTATATAATGTGAGATTGGATATTGGATGGACCTCGAGTAGGCACTAGGAGGATGTAGTCTTGGGCACCACCTTGTTGGTATGTATCTAGATCTCTGACATTTAGAGTAATGCCTTGGAGGTAGTCTTTAAATATGTCGGGCCTTCGGGATGTTGCTCATGAGAGTGAACATCAAGGTACATCGACTCTTGAGGTGAAACTGGTTGGTGTTTTGGGTCTCCCCCATTGATTCCTCTATGGGCCTTTATGTTTATTAACTTCTTAAGTGATTATGCTATGCTATTGTTCAAACTCACTAGGCTCTTTTGGCCTAACACTTGTTGGGTGTTGATATGTATCTCAGGTTCTAGCGGCGCGACTGCCAAGAAGGTTTAGTGGCCTTTAGATGAGAGCTTGGGAGCACTTTTGGGACGCCAATTATAGGAGATGGTTATTTTGGGACTTTGATGCAACCGTTTGTAATCTCATTTCTTGTTAGGAATTAGATTAAGAGGTTGTTATCCCTCATTGCTTTATTATTACAAACTTGTAATTATACAGACGTATATTGTTCCCTTTTTTGGGTAGCTCATGCTTTGGCATTTTATGTACCACATTTCCGTTTTGGGAATTTTTGTTGTCCCAAATTTTTGAGGTGTTACAGATTCTTCCCTGGAAATAATGGAAAAAATAGTTTAAACAGTGGGTAAAGGATCTAAGGTTAATATACTGCTCCTAACAGGCAAATAAACATCATCCAACCCCATTAGGAACTGCATGAGTTATAAAAGTTAATTATGTTTAGAAAATTCATGAGAGGCACTACAAGTACATGTTGGAAATTTGACCAATGCATCAAATTGTTTCCGGAGGGAGTTTAACCTGTGATAATAATTAGAGACAAGAGATCCATTTTGGGTTAATGAGTTTATTTTCTTATGAAGATTAAATGTCATAGATTCATCAACCTTGTCATAGGTTTCTTTTAACTCTAACCAAACCTGAGATGCAATTGTAGAGAAAACTTGACCCAAAAATAGTTCTTCTGTCAACTTAAAATCCTGATAAAATGACATAATTACATCTATCCTACTATTTAGCAAGAACAGGATCGCTGTTAGGTCTAGTGCAGGAACCGTCAATAATGCCTACTTTGTTTTTTATTTCAAGTGCAAGAATCATGGCACATGACCACACCTTGTAGTTTTCAATTCCACTTAGCTTGAAATTTATGATAGAAGCTCCGCTAGTATCACTTAGATGCAGATATAGGGGGTCAACAAAGTTAAGTTTGGCAATCAAAGACTGGACAGTGGGATTAGAGGGTGAGACAACCTCAGCTGTAGGCATACTGAAAACAACAAGAAAGCAAACATAGAGAAGAGTTTGAGATTAACAAACGGCAGGATTCCTAAAACACTCGAAGGTGCTAGGTCAAGCCACACCTCATAAACTTCTTTCAACAAGAAATACAGAAACAAAAAAATAGCCGAAGCAAGTAAGTAAAAAAAAACCAGATATCACACCTGAACAGACAAAAAAAAGGACCATATCTGAGATTACGACCAGGTCTGAGAATTATACAATAGGACCAAATCCGAGATACAAAAAAATGGGACCATATCTGAGATATCGGACTAGATCTGAGAGAAAAAAAATAGATCTGAGAAGGCACATATCGGATTTAAAAAGAAACAACACAACCAACCACACCTACACTAGGGATATTAAGCCAAAAACAAGTATGAGATTAGATTAGATATAACACGGCCACATCTAGATACAAATAACAGACTGAGCTAATATTCTAAAGAGAAAGAAATGCAACAAGGGAGGAGTTGTCACAAAATCTAGAGAGATTAAATGATGATCCTCAAGGATCACGAACCAAGGCAAACAAACTTATTTAATCAACAAAGATTGAGAAGAATAAAGGAAGGAAATGAGTGATCCAACCAAACCGTTCCTAGCCACCAATCACGGGCAGATCACCGTGAAAAAGAGGCTCACGGTGGTGCAATAAGTTCGTTTCAAAACAGATATGAACAAACAAAAAAAAAACTTGCTGAACCGTTCCTTGCCAAGACCACGGCCAAAACAGTCGTGAAGAAAGGGCTCACGGTGCCTCAAGGATGGACATATCTGCAGAGGAAAAGAACACGACGATAAGTCACCGGAGGACCTGCAGAAAAAAAGAAAGGACGATGATAAGACACCGTACAATCGGACCAGCAGCGACAAGTCGCCAGATACAACACGGCAGAGCAGGTATGTGGTGTCTAAGAGTCGCCGATGGCGATAAGTCGCCAGACAATCGAACCAGCAGCGACAAGTCGCCAGATACAACACGGCAGAGCAGGTATGCGGTGTCTAAGAGCCCGTCGTAGGGCATATCTGAAACAAAAACGTCAAGGCAGAGCAGGTCTGCGGTGACTAAGAGCCTTCGAAGGGAAGATCTGAAACAAAACCGTCGATGAGGCACCCACAACAATCTAGAAAACCGAAGATACACCAGCAGAGCAGATCTGCGGTGTTAAACGGCCCGGAGAAAAAGAAAACACAAGAACACGGTAGATCTAAGATGAAGCTCCAATGTTCACAATTGTGGTTTAAGTCACGAGCTCCGATTGAAAAAGAAACAAGCCGACCATAACAGATCTACGCCACCAAATTTAGAATTTGAAAAGGAACTAAAAAACCAAGAAAAAACGAGAAATCTTCAAAAAAAAAATCGAGCCACTTAAAGCACTGATACCATGTGAAAAATATAACTCGTTTTATTTTATATGAAATATGATAACTCTTTACATAACAATTCTCTAAAAATGAAGAACAATATGAAACCCTAGTTCTAAAAGATGAGAACTAAAGATGAAGACTAGAGAGAATTTTAGAAGGAAATTTAGAGAATGAAAAATGAATTCTGATTGTGAAAAAAAGCTCTCAAGGCACTCTTTATATAACAAACAAGTATTGACAACATTAGTCCCTCTAGAATCTATCACATGCACTTCAACCCCTTAAGTACCTACAAGTTGACAAAATACTCAAAATTAATAAGAGTAACAAAAGAATGTCAAGATTGTATTTTAGAACTGAGTTTTAACACATTCACTTCAATTTAGAGTGCTTTACCATCATGACTGGTCAATTTTTCTCGACTTCATCTCGAGGCACATCAATCCACTAATATATACCTTATGGTAGCATAAACTGTTGTAGAATATTGATTGTTACACTTTTTGCGTTTACAAGTTACAGATCACTCACACTCAAATCCAATCGCTTACACATGATATGGTTATCAGGGATAAACACAAGTGATTTGAGTTTCTAATTAAACGAGTGTGTGATATTCAAAAGCGCTCAAAATTATGTTGAATATATAGTGAAATTCATTAGAGAAAGTTGAGACCAAAGCTCCAAAAGTCTGAGACAAAAAACTTTATTTATACTCATGTAAATATATTATCAAACAAAGTTGTTGACGTCCAAAAGCCCCTTCATGCGGATAACAAAGATTTTATCGTACAATGTGTCTGATTGCACTATTAGAAAATATTATTAATATCCATTTTTAATCAATGCTATTCCCATTTAAAATTTTTATGTCCAGAGTTAGACAATTTTTTATTATAGTATGTAACTCATATATCAAAATTAATAATATTCTTTAAGATTGAAAAAAGAAAACCCCATAAATAATAGAGTAAAATACATATATCAGCCTTATGGTTATATGAAAGTTATGAATTGGGTCTCTTACATTTATTTTTTATGGATTGCATACTTGTATCACTATCATTATGGACCAGTTGTCCTAACTCGGTTATCAGGGGTATTTTTATCTTTTTATCATTAATTAAAAAATCATTATAAATTAATGAATTTATTGTTACTACATGTTCCACCCCCACCCCACCCCCTTTGTCTCTTCTCCGACCAACACCTCGTTTCCGGCCACCATACACCAGAACATACACATACACAAGAACACATCATATACTCAATCCAACCACTAATCACCAAAATTCTACCCAAATCCAACCCCTAGATTTAAACCACCAAACTACATCTAGGTTAAACTGTTGATGTCAATGAAACAAATACATAAAATAAAAGATGAAACGGGGAGCCAGAAAGTTGAAACAAACCATCAACATAAAGATGAAACAAATCCAGTCACACACAGACTTTTTACCTTTTTCATATTTCGGTCACACATTGGCCTCAAAAGAAACCACCACCACCACCTCTCCAAGCCCCTTCAAACTTAGCACTACCACCTCTAAGGCTTAAAGTACATCACTTGGTACAACAACACCACCCTTCAACACGATTGTGAGAAACTAGATAAATCAAAACCAAAGGGCTTTTGTTTTTGAGTCTCATCAAAGTAGGCACACACAATATGTTGGAATACGAGAGCCATAACCGAATTCTTCTAATAATCAATACGAAGCGACGTAGGATTGATAAAATTTCAAAATGTACCAGAACAAACAACAATCATTTGATGGCACCTTAATCTAAACAAACGAATCAAGCTTGTTGCCTCCATGGTCTCATACAAACGCTTTGAATCTAGTTGATGTCCGAAGCCAAATGAGGAGATCGTCTTTCTTCCTGAATGCTAGATATAGTTTCCAAGCCTTGGAAGAGAGAAAGAGGAGCTTGTGGAATATAGACATAAAGAATTGAATCATCCGATCAATTCTAAGTAACCAACAGGCAACAACTACATTGTTTCACAATATATCTCTATTTATATAAGTCTAATGATGGTGGTATAATATATAAGATTTAGAGAAGTAGATTTTCTATTACAGAGAGATGAATATATATACAACTTACAAGAGAAACACAAAAGTATAAATCCCTATAATTAAGCCTAATCAGAAGAATAAATAATAAAAATAAAGGATTACAATCAACTATTTTAGACAAGTAATTAAGTCTGATTTGATTGAGAATCAATTGATTGAGGATTGATATCATTTGCAGTGTTTACATCTTTAACACGCCCCCGCAAGATGGACGGCCCTTGGGAAAGTCCAATCTTGGAAAATAGATTCTGAAATAATGTGCGAGCTAGCGGTTTGGTAAGAGCGTCGGCTAGCTTATCACTAACAAATATATGTTGAGCTCGAAGTTTACCAAGATGTATCTGCTCCCGTACAAAGTGAAAATCTAGTGCAAGATGTTTTTGGTTCTGTAGGGTGAGGGTGAACACAAGTGTGGTGTGCATATTTGGGGTTGGGTTTTCTGATGTTGTTTTGGAGTCTGGTGGTAACTGTTCGAGTAGGAGGGGGAGGATAGGGAGGAGGTGGAGTAGAAGGTGATGGAGAAGTAGAAGAATAAGAGGTTGAGGATGATGGGAAGGTGTCGTTGAGAGATGGTGAAGAGGATAGAGGGAATGATATTGGGGTAGGTTTTTGTATTTGTTGTTGGGAAATGGGAATAGTGAGAGTGCACCATTCATCAAGTGATGCACATGTTGTGGGTTGATGAGAAGGACACATCTCGGGGTAAGGAAAAACATGTTCAACAAACTTAACATGAAGAGACGTATAAATGCGGTTTGTGAGTGGATGTATAAAATAATAAGCACTTTGTGAGGGTGAGTAGCCTACAAAGATGCAAGGCATAAAACGAGATTCTAGTTTGTGAGATGAGTATGGCCTAAGCCACGGGTAACATAGACAACCAAAGTTTCGTAATTTATGGTAATTCGGTGGAATTCCAAATAATTTGTGGAAGGGTGACATATTTTGGAGAGTTGGTGTTGGCAAACGATTAATTAAGTAAGTGGCGGTAGCAAACGCATGTGGCCAGTGGGTAAGGGGAAGTTTAGAATGAGATAGGAGAGAGAGACCGGTCTCGACAATATGTCGATGTCGACGTTCAACAAATCCATCATGTTCGGGTGTGTGTGGTGGAGAGGTAAGATGAGATATGCCATTGGATGTGAGATAAGGAGTAAGTTTTGCATATTCCCCCCCCATTGTCCGAGAAAACTTGGATTATGGGGAGATTGAAATATTTTTCTACTAGTGCTTGGAAGCGTTTGAATATCTCATATGTATCGGATTTGCGTTTAAGTGGGTATAGCCAAGTATACTTTGTAAAGTGATCTACAAAAATGATATAATATTTGTAGTTGTCATAAGATAATATTGGCGAAGTCCATACATCAGTAAAGATTAACTGAAGAGGTGCAGAAGATGAGAGAGTAGAAGTGGAGAAAGGTAACTTGTGACTTTTATTCATGTTGCAAGAATTACAATCCGACATCGAAAAATTAGGAATAGATAAAGAAAATTTAGAATTTAAAAGTCTAAGAATAGAGAGCGAAGGATGCCCAAGTCTATGATGCCAATCATGCATGGGAATTTTGAGACGTGTGAAGACTTGAGGAGAATGTTGGTGCCACTCGTACATTCCGTCTTTAGGTCGACCTTGAAGGAGGATCGTTCCTTTCGAAAGTTCCTTTACACGAAAAAGAGAGGGTAAAAATTTAATACTTGTTTGGTTGTCTTGACAAAACATGGAAATAGATAGAATGTTTCGAGAGATGGAAGGAACATGTAAGACATCATAAAATATAAAATTTTTAGAGGGGGTAGTGAGAGAGAAAGAACCAGTGTTATTAATCGGAAGGCTTGAGTCGTCACCTATCATAAGTTCCTCGATACCATCATATGGAGCATGAAGTGAGAGATTGTTGATGTCGTTGGTAACATGATGCGATGCACCACTGTCTAAGAGCCACGTATTTGGAGATTAGAAGGTTGTAGATGCCATATTAGCTTGCGGTGCATAAGGACGAGATTGGTAGCGTTGTTGAGGTGCACAGTGTTGAGGAAACTGGGCTGTAGGAAACTGTGCTTTGAAGGCATCACACTGATGAAACGAATGTCCTTGCGTTTTGCACCATTGCCATTTACCAAGATAAGGACGTTGGTGGCGAAGGGGTGCTTGATGACGAGGAAGTGGAAACAACGGTGGGGTTGAGGAGGACCATTGTTGTTTCCCTCGATTGTTGTTGATGTTGGGGCGGTACTGAGCAGTAAGAACAATAGTAGGTAAGGGAGTAGAAACGATGTTTTTGGTGGCAAGCTCCCTTGTGATTAACTTTTCATGAAGCTCCTCAAAGGAAATAGGTGTGTCACGAGCATTGACGACATCAATGACAGGTTTGTAAGTCTCATAATCAAGACCCTAAAGAACTTTGTCAACGATATCCTCATGACCCATAGGTTTTCCCATGGAAGCCAAATGATCGGTACAGGTTTTAATGGCCTGCATGTATTCAAAGATGTTTTGGGTGTTCTTGGTGATAGTAGCGAGGTGATCTTTGATTTGTTTGAGATGGCCACGAGAGGGGTTAACATATGTTTTGGCTAAGATAAGCCATGCTTCATGAGCGGTACTACTTTGAGAGACAAGAGGGACCAAGTTTTGAGAGAGAGTTCCAACAAGGGCACCGAAAACTAGTCGGTCTTGACGAAACCAAGTGATGGCAGTAGAGTTTTCTGTAGTTTTACCATCATTGGTGAGCATGGTGGGTGGAGAAGGGTAAGTTCCATCTACAAATTTGTATATATCATAACCCAGAAGGGTTGCTTGAATCTGAGTTTTCCAGGCAATATAGTTTGTAGGTGTGAGTTTAATGGAGTTTTGAAGTTGAATGAGGGTGAAAGGTGTTGCTGGGTCGTTGTTGTTTGGTATGTTGCTGTTGGGTACAACAGTTGAAGTACCAGTGTGAGGGTGGAGAAGAAAAAAAAACGAGAAGGAAGAGGTAGAATGGATCAGTGCTCTGATACCATATAAGATTTAGAGGAGAAGTAGATTTTCTATTACAGAGAGGTGAATATATATACAACTTACAAGAGAAACACAAAAGTATAAATCCCTATAATTAAGCCTAATCAGAAGAATAAATAATAAAAATAAAGGATTACAATCAACTATTTTAGACAAGTAATTAAGTCTGATTTGATTGAGAATCAATTGATTGAGGATTGATATCATTTGCAGTGTTTACATCTTTAACATAATATTTCCCACGTCTGGACGAGTGGTTCATGGCTTCATGCTTTTAGAAGACCTCATATATTCTCAAAGCATGCTTTTGTCCTTTTACACTTATTTAATTTGACAAGTACAATTTGTCATTTATATTATGTGCGTGTCAAACATGTTAGTTTATTATTTGATAATATTTTAATCATATTAAATATCACAAAATCAGATATAACAATTAAACATTTTAATTATTTCATCTCCTTATTCAGATATACATTTTATGCTAGTGACCCATAGTGGCCTTATCATGTTGGTAATAATTATAGATTTTATTTATAATTATAAACAAAGAGCGACATCTAACAATACATCATTGTTTACCCAAAGCATAAATTTGGTGACCAGCTAATCAGCAAATTACGTAATCATCATCAATATACATATTTAAGTCCCTTTATTCTTTATATCCATATTGAGCATGAGAAATGTAAATGTCCTCCTTGTTATGTCCGATTTTAAGTTTCTTGATTCCAGAATATACTGATAAGACATAAATCAATCCCCTATACTAATTATATGAGCATGCATGCACCTCCTCAGTACAATATCGAGGGGCCAAATATATCACTATTGTCATCCAAGAGGAACAAATGCTATCTTGATCCATGTTAGTATTACTAAGTGATACATGGGATTCCCAACAACCATTCTGCCACACAATTACAGAATTATTAGAATCAATTATCAAAGTATACCACTCACATATAACAAACTCCATGATCTCAAGTCAAAGAACTATATGTATAACGACCACATGAGAAACACATATGACACTCATATGACTTCCAATGAAACGTTTTCATAGCAAGTCATGTCCGGTACACAAGACTCCATCTTGTACTCATATATGGATTTCATATCTCCATATGAATCCCTGCATATACTAATCATACGATATTTATTCAGCCTAAGCCCGAATTAATATTTAACTATAGACATTTTAGAATACAATATTATAAAATTATTACGTTTAAATATAACATAAAATAGTACATGAACATAATAATTGGGCAATGTCTTTTCATTTCATATATCACAACACATTGTCCAAACAAAATCATCTGATAATTGGCTTTTGGGCATATACACTAACACAACTACCCCTACATCAAGCATGATTCAAACTAGTTTGTCAAACTCCACTTCTAAAATGAGTATAACTCTAAAAGATTCATCCCGATCGCTGTGTACATAAAACAAGATGATGACTATGGTTGGAGATATCACTGACCTTGAGTCTCCTTCACGTTCGTTCTGAGCAATCACTCTGTCATTGGTGAATATCCGAAGGATGAAACTAGGTTAATGGCGGGGGCAGGAGTTCTTTAGAGGGCAGTGGTTCTCTGGTATGGAGGGAGGACATAGGTGACAGGGAAGGATAGGAAATGCCAGAGATTGGTTAAGAGTTTGCCGAAGTCTGGTTATCGCCAAGTAGGGTTCTTAGGTGTAGAGGGAGGACGTAGGTGACCGGGGAAGCAGGGAAGGGTGGAGTTTGGTCGAGAGTTTGTTGGATTTTAGGTATCGCCAAGTGGTTTATCTTGGGAGTCTACGCACACATGTGTGTGTATATATAACATAATAATCATATTAATTTTATGACATAGTAATAGATATTATATTTTTACAAATATAGAAATTATATGTCGTTTTTTCCAAAAGAAAATAATAAAATGACCAAAATACTCTTGATTCAACGGAGTTAATATTAACGAAGTTAAGTCAGGGTGACTCAATCCATGATAAAAGTGACACAATATTAACCACATATATAACTATTGTGCTTGAGGGACCCAATCCAAATATTCCTATAACCACATGGACCGAAATTTGTAATTTACTCTAAAAAAAAATGGAATTGAGAATTTAGAGCAAAATAAGTAACGGACACAACAAGGCAAGAATTGAACGTTACATTCACCTCTCTCTCGTATCAAATTCATCACAGATTCTGCAAGTCAAGCAATTGGACTTCACCGACCCCATTTTCCCCATTATTATTCATCTGTAAAACCAATATCTCCGTTGTTGTGGCCACCCATACAACGAAGCCGATTGCGACTTCTAGAGAGAGAAACCCACTCTACATATCCCTTTTCATCTGTTCTCAATAACAAAAGGTATATTTCTATTCTTCCCTTTCAAATTTTCTATTTGTCAAGTTGAAATTGGAGTTGATTTCATGTTTTGTTTACTGTAGATTTTGTTTTGGAGAGTTGAAGTTGATACAAAATGGGGTTGATTTCTGGAATACTGATGGGGACTATATTTGGGATTGCGATTATGGCTGGTTGGCGTCAGATGATGAGGTACCGAAGCAGTAAACGAATCGCCAAGGTAATCAATTGTTAGGGTTCTTTAATATCTACCTGTGATTCTGAGTATATGTTAATCAATTTGATTGTTAGGGTATTTTTTTCTTTATTGATTTTGTTGATGTTAGGGTTTAATATAATCTGCAATTTTAACTTAATTTACCATCTGGAAGAGCTGTATGACTGAAATTAGTGTGGTAGTGATCATAGATTGTGATCAAGAAATGGTTTATCAGGGGTTTATTTCACTAGGATCTAATAAATGGGGAGAATGTAAATCAATTTAAAGAAAGGTAAAGCATTGGAATTAGCGGTCAGACTGATAATAGATGGCGATTTTTAGGGCTTCTCTAAGTTGCAATGCTTTTTGAGCGGAAGCTGATATGATTGTGTGCTTTGCAAGTCCTTGATTGAAAATGAGGGGGGATATTTGAATTTCCAGGTAAAACTACAGAGTTCAGTATTAATTTGGGATTTGTTACAAATATCACTCCGTCGCTCCAACATATTTCTAGTATTTGCTAAGAAGTTTAATTTAGTTAAGGATTTTATCTTGGAAACTTACTGGATTAAGTTTTGTTGAAGATAAGTAGATATTTGAACCACAAGGGTTGTGGTGTACTGGGTTAAAACCCTGGGGGATGTGGTGGAATATCCCATCTGCCCAGGCTCCGAATCCAGGCGTACACAACAATTGTGGCCACTGAGGTTTAATCAGGGCTGATGTCTTACCGTCATAATTTGCCAAGGGATTAGTCTAGGCGTAGCCTTAAACATCCTTCCCAAAAAAAAAGATGTTTGACCGCAACAGTCAAACTGCATTTCTGTTTGGGAGTGGAGGTATGATATAGTTTGCACTTTGCAGTGAGATTGGCATGTGTGGGAGAGTGGCAGCTGATACTGGATCTTTGTTTCTCTCCCTTTATTTATTTATATTAATTTGTAAACTAAATATACTCACTAGTGTACTGGAAGTGGTGTTCGCCCTATGGACGTATGCTTCGACCCTGAACAAACATCTGTAGCATGGGCAAACTACTGTATATCTCTAAATAGCATAACATCAGTTGATCATTAAACTTGGTTGTGAAAACAAAGAGTTGTCAGTCTATGCACATATGGTTTGAATGGAGGGTCAAGAAGTTGCCTAAGTCATAGTTAGGAAATAGTAAAACCTATCGCTGTTTAGTAATTCTTGGTGATTCATATGCTACTCGAGTATTATCTCAATATAACAATTTAGCAGTTGACATGAGTGTGTTTACTGTTGATTCACGATAAATGTTGAGATGATCTTCTGGAATTTGCAGCATTCAAATATCTGTCTTTTGAGATGAAATCGTATTGGCCGTATTGAGATACTTTGTTTCTTCCTCAGGCAGTCGACATAAAACTCCTTGGATGTCTCAACAGAGATGATCTGAAGAAAATCTGTGGTGACAATTTTCCTGAATGGATCTCTTTCCCTGTTTACGAACAGGTTAGCACTTTCAATAAATACATAATTGCTTTTACTGTTAGTCTTTTTCATTCTTAGCACTAATTTAAGCTCCCAAGCCAACCTGATTCTTAACCTCCATTTACTTAGGTGCTTTTATCCATTATGCGAGTTGTGGTCTGCTGAAACTCAAGAATTAGTTTCATATCGTTCAAGCTTTTATGGAAGTCTTTGAAGATGATTTTTAAGTTATTTTCTTAAGCTGAACTAAGCCTACTCCCAATTTTATCACTATGAACCTCTTGTAGTTTGAGGAACCTACTCTCGATCCAACTTACTGCCACATATGATGCCATTCTTCAGGATGTTCCAATAATATGACTTTTTACATGTCAAGTTCAAGCCTTTAATTTTAGTTTAAATTTTGCTTGCTCATTTCTCTTCGAAAGCATACCCCAATGAGGCTGTGGGAATTTTTTTTATCAATAAGAGGGGACTCATAATCCCCAACAATTTCAAGGGCATGGGTGGCATTACTCAAGAACTAAACAAAACAGCCTATAAAGCTATGGGATGTCACTGAATTGTGCATCTTTATCTAAGATCCAAAATTTATGTTGTCTCCCTCAGCATTTATATGCAGCAATGGGAATCACCAAAGAGCTCGTCTATGATATTTTATGTCACAACATTGTATAATTCTTGTGTGTTCAATGTGTCTCATCTTTAAAGCTTTGTTTCAGGTGAAATGGCTGAATAAACAATTAAGCAAACTCTGGCCATATATTGCAGAAGTAAATTCTTTACCTTGAGTATTTATTATTTTCAACTATATATGTTATGGGATTTCTTTACTTCCTGCTCTTCTGTTTGTGCACTTCTTTCCTTGAATAATACCCAGTCAGGTGGCCCAGCTTGTGCACTTCATATTTTCATGTACTTTTCCATTCAGCCTGGTAAAGGAAAACAATGTTATCCGGTAGGCAGGAGGCTAGAAATGAACCTAAAAGAAGTTATAAAGCATGAAAGCCAATAAAAAACTATAAAATGTTTTCGAGACATTAGTGATATCCACAGTTCCACACTCTCATCAATAGCCGATCAACTGGTCAAAAAAGATATAACCTAACTTTAATTCTAAACAATATGATAGTGTCTTAATTATTAGAATATAAGCTTTATTTCTTTTGATGTTCATACAAGGCATAAAAAGGTTTCAACTGAAACTCTCTAAGAAATAAAATAGTTCTAGTACTAGGTCTTTGATGATTACATCAACCACCCTTTCTGCCTAATTTAGATACGCCCACACACTTCAAAACCAATAGTTTGGAGTTGAAGTACTTTGCAGATTAAAATGCTTTTGCTGTACAGAATAACAAAAAAAACTGTTCTCTCAAGATTGAAGTGTCATTTGGAGTTGAAGTGATTTTGTGTTGAGAGTTGCAGATGGTAGTAGGTATCTCAAAGAAACACAAATTTTTTCTAGTGTAAGTGGTGTAGAGAATGTAGAGATGGCATAACATGGTGGAAAATACATCCACTTAATTCAACAACAGAGAAGTGCACCATGAACTTATTTTATTAGTCTATAATGAAAGTAGCTTATCTACTAAACATACTGGAGGCTCCTTAAATTATTAATATGCGGTTCTTGGTCTTGCTTCTATATTTTTTTCTATGTATTCGGTTCTTAGGTTTCCTGCATTCCTGGTCAAGTCTAATTCTTAAATCCTACATTTGTAGGCGGCTAGTATAATAATTAAGGAATCTGTTGAGCCACTATTGGAAGAGTATCGTCCAACAGGAATTTCATCGTTGAAGTTCAATAAACTGTCTCTTGGAACTGTGGCACCAAAGATTGAAGGTACCGTTCACACCTCTTATGAATTTCCTTACGTACATTGGTGTTAAGAATCACTAAAAAATTTCACTGCATGCACATCATTCCCTATCCTTTATGTTTCTACTTATTTGTTGTTTCAACTGTGTTGGTGATTTTAAGTGTCACTACCTACCGTCAAAAGGGGTGAAAAACAATAACTCGAAAGAAAGAAGATGAATCTTTGCGGCATTTTGGAGTTCACATTATCTACACATTAAAAAGTTGCAACAAGTTGGTGAAGTACAAACATTGCAGTTACAAGTAATTTGTCCCAAACTAGTTGGGGTTGCTAGACAGTAGACACTGTAGTGGAGGACATTAAAGAAATTAAAAATAAGATTTGGAACATAACAACCATCCTTTGACACTCTTTATCTATATCCAATATGTTCGCTATCTTTTCTTGACTACTCCCCTTGCTAATCTTGGCTATCACCTCTTTATCCTGCCACCATCATCTTGATGTAAGTCTCCAATTCGTATTGTTACATTCACAATCCATAGTGAAGATAACCCAAAACATCTTAAACTGGTGTTGCATGGGTTTCTCTTTAGTTGAGTAACACCGGAATATCCTCATTTCTCATGCTTTTCTTGCATACATTCACATTTACTTCCTCTGATATACATGTCTTGTGGCGGTGCCACGTTTTGGCCCATTATTCATAGTAGGCCTCACTGTTGTCTTATTGAAGCCATCCTTCTACTTAAGGGGCTGTTTGGCAGTTGCTGAATGGTTTAGTGCAGAATGATTAAGTGGTCTGAATGATTAAGAGGTTTTTATGATATAGTGGAAAATGAAATATGGTTGTTTGCTAATTGTTCATAATGAAATCAGGGCTCTTAATGGTTAAGGGATGGTCAGGATACAAAATCATTAAGAGGATTTTGGAACCATTAAGAGGCAACACTTTTTTTTGCCAAACAAGATTTACCTCTTAACGATTCAGAGGTTGCCTCTTAATGGAACCATTAAGAGGTAAACAAAGATGTTAAAGTGAAGCAAGAGTCTTAGTGCTTGCTACCACTTCATCCATTGTACCCATTCCCTATGACTAGCATCGTCATCACTCTTCAGCAACATACCGTAGGTACCTAAAGAGAGAATTCACATCTTGTTAAGTCATGTTTGCCACACACCACTATCGGTGCCATTAACGTCACAGTTCACACACATTGTTTTGGTCTTGCTTCATCAAAACCGTCAATTCAAATTGTTTCAACAACTTTTGTTTTTTTATCCATAACTGACCTTGTCATATCAATTAGCAAAAGACATTGACAAATTCTTGTTTTCTGTAACTCATGTAAGGTCTTAGTGCTAACAGATTGATGCAATCGTTTTAAAGTAGGGAAATCACCCCTGTCCACATACCCTCACAGTAGTCAGTGCTTCCTTATATACGTTTCAGTCACATTAACGTACTTCACGAGATTTCTTCTTGAGGGCATACCACATAGGGCTCCTTGACACCTATTATATGCCTTCTCCAGAACATCTGATACCATATGCATATCCTTATTTTCGTCTCTGCATCTTTCCACAAATGGTTTGGTCATATAGCCTTGGTTGTCAATTTTCCAGACACAAAACCAAATTATTCGGAGATATTTACCATTTAATCTAGTATCCATTAGCTGATGTATGATTACTGGAGTTCTGGATGTCTGTTTTATTCTTGAAAATCAGAAGCTATGTATTATTTCTCCACTTGTAAGGTATATTTTTGTCCTAAATTTGCTGCTAATAACTATTAAATCATATATAAAGGCATCCCCAAAAATAACTTCTATTAGGTTTAGAGATATTGCATACTTTCATAGTTTTAGGCTCTTCTTCACCTCATACTCTGACCTTATATACTAGCACTCTATATTTGTGTCTTCAAGTTCACCAATATTCACTCACTATCTCCACAAAGAACTTAGCCAACTTGTAAGTGCCCCATCTTGAATTGTTCCCAGTTATTTGGTATAAATTGCTTTCGATTGAGCTTCTTCTTTTCATTTGTTTTATTCATCTCTGTGCTCTTGACACAGGGCATTTTCTTTTTGCCTTAATGGTCTTATGTGGTATGTACTACTTTATTGTGCATCAGGTGTCCTTAGACTGATATTTACCGTCTTTAGTTTCAAGGCACAACTTTGTCAATTTCTGGCTATAAGGCCCTTCTGTCATTTTATATTTAAACTCTATTAAGATTATTCCCTTTTGAGGTTCCATTGGCGAGTACATGAGTTTTATTGTCATTGATACTTAACCCTCAGCCTATAATGGATGGTGAACATTATGTGCAAATACACACTTCTCATTTATGATTTTACACTGTCTGTGTAAGACTCTACCCTCTAGCAAGGAGAAAGTCTTTACCATATTTTAAAGTACATGATATTAAAAATGAGTATGTGGCGAACACCAGATTAAACTAGAGTGAGTTGAAGGAAATGGAATAATGATGTTGTATGTTAGCATGCCTACAAAGTAAATAATGTTTATTTGATAAGGACTCAAAGCTTTTTTTGGTGAAAGTTGGCTTGGGAATTTTGGGCCTTGTCTCTAATGTGCCATGGGTTTGATAGGAATTTTACAATGTGGTTGCTTTTGTAAGAAGTCTTCTTGTAGAAATGATAGCCTGAGCTTGGCCTTGTTCTCTCCAACAATAACTTGTTGGTGCAAACTATTTCAGGACAACCCGCATGCTTTCTGGAACTATGGTAACCGTGGGGTACTTATTCTATGTCTGTGTCAATGTTATTGAGTTGTCTTATCTTCTCCTGGGTTACAAGGCGCCACTGAGCGGAAAAGTGTTGTTGTGCCATTGCCTTGTGAATTATTGCACTCAAAGTTGCATGGAGACTTGGACACAAAGGGAAGAGATAGATAGACCCAAAGAGAGACGGACTAGAGAACAGAAGCAACATGATGTGGGGTTACTGTACATATTTGTTTTGAGTTCTCTCTTTGTTGTCGGCCTGAGCCTGTGCAAGTTTGCAATGTTTTAGGATTTACGAGGAGAAGATGCTTCACATTATTGTCCGTACTGAATCTATCCCAAAACTTTTCAGAAATAGTTAAACTCCCGTACCGGTTCCATTGTAATCTCTTCAATACTAAAAAATGTTACATATGAGCCTGCCAATTTTTTCTTAACTTGCCCTGGAACTTTACATACACATTACAGCGGTGATCAGTTATAAAACAATAAAATACAGACCCTCAATTCTTTACTTATGCTATAATTCATGGGACTTTTTTATGTTTAATAACCATATATGAAGTCTAGAAATATGAGTTTTTCTGACTAGGGAAGTGCCTTTTTGTCTAGGTGTTGTAGGAACAATAGGATCAACAATAGCACATATTTGGGACACGCCATTACCTAGCATGAATGGTCCTGATGTATATATAGCATGCAAGAAAAAAAATCAAGTGTGAAGTGTGGATCGCTTAGTTGATTAACATGTTTACAATCTGAGAGGGGAGGCAGGCAGGGGTATAATTTTCCTCAAACTGATTACTTTGACTTTCACAAAAATATATTTTCACATGCTCCTAGGTGGGAGAAGCTCCTGAGAAAACACTAATTCTGAACTGGATATGGGCATGTTCTTGATTGCTGTTATGCTGCAGACTTATGGTTTAACGTAGAAAGTACCATTAACTAACAAAGTTTGTTGTCAAAACTTAAAAGTGACCATCTTGGAAGGAATGAAGCGGGGAAAAAGGAGAAGAAAGTAGCGTAGAAAAAGATGGCCTCAGGTTAATTTTCCATCATGATTTGGCCTGCATGAAAAGATTTAAGAAAAGTCAACACAATTAAACATGTTAGTATTAGTTTCTCATGAACAAGACTCATCATAATATTTTTCTTCAAGTGCTTCTTGTTTAACGCAATAACTGAATTACTGAACCTAATAGTGGATTAATCTAGACATTGTCATATGTAAATTTGCATCACAGGTTGACCGTCACAGATTTGAAAGTGTTTCAAGGAAACTCCACATGTATGATTCTATATTTTATGAAGCATGTGCCTAAATTGTGAAGCACCATCTAGTGCATTGCTGCCGTGTCTGGTTGTACTTTATGCTGCTTATGCAAGTAAAAAAAACATCATGACTTGTACAAAATTTACTTTTTCAAATTCATTAGTTACGTAAATGTGCAGGTATCCGCATTCAGAGCCTTAAGAAAGGTCAAATAACAATGGACATAGATTTGCGTTGGGGCGGGGATCCAAGTATTATTTTAGGAGTTGAAGCTGCAGTTGTTTCTTTACCTATTCAGGTGGGTGTGTTTATGATTCAATTCATTATCTTCTGTCATACTCATAGTGTTTGCGAGTGCTAATAGAAGATCAATTTTTTTGTGTCTGTTCTTGATTGCTACAGCTGAAGGATCTTCAAGTTTTTACAGTCATTCGTGTTATTTTCCAACTCTCTGAGGAAATTCCTTGCATCTCTGCTGTTGTTGTTGCTTTACTTTCTGAGGTACAATGTATGATTCCATCAGTTTGCTTAACTTACATAGGAACATGCATGGTTTTAAAAAGCGGACAAGGCATATGCCTTGAGGCGAAGCTGCCCAAAATCGCACCTGAGGCTGCGCATCTCAATCCCCGGAGGAGACATACACCTTCGTGGTCTGAGGCGGTGGAGAGGCTCTAAATTATTAAAAAAATGACTGAAACCTTCTCGAGTTCTTCGGTTCTTCTCCAGTTCATCAGAGTATCACATATATGTATATACACTTATTTTATATTTAGTATCTAAAGGTCCCTTCAAATCTTTCATGTGTCGCTGTCACGGTCACAGTCCCACTTCCACTCCCACTTTGTTGACGTATAAGTAATTCACATTGTTTTGTCATGTGCATATCTGAAACCCTTATGTATGCATCTTCACCGTTCTATTCTTATTGCTAGTGTGTGTCATTGTAGCAATTGGTAAGGTTACTCCTTTGTGAGAAGCACAAGCAAGGGAAGTAGAATGTACTAACACTACTTTTTCAACGCTCACAAACACGAGGGAGGATTGGGCACTTGGGAAGGGACCCTTATTTCTATAGTTTCTAACATGTTAACCTTGATGTCCCTGGGGCATCACCATTTTTTGTAACGTGAGAAAATCGAATTCTGTTGGTGATTGAACACTTCCAAATGCTAATTCTTTTGAAGCAGTAGTTCAAAAACGTGAATCTGTGTTACATTATTGATATCTAGAACATGGAAAAGGATGTTTGGATGCATGAATTTGATGTATCAGAAGAAAGTAGCACCATAACTTTTTATAATGTTCTGTTGATGCACTTTTGTTGTATGCTGTGAAACTTGATACACAATTCTTCTGTTCTAACAAATCCTATAACTTATCAGCCAGAGCCAAAGATTGATTATACATTGAAGGCTGTTGGTGGAAGTTTAACAGCCATTCCTGGACTTTCAGATATGATTGATGTAAGTTCATTTATGATGTGATTGGTGTTGGTCATTAACTAATTCCGTCTAAGCCATCATCATGCATGCTAACCTACTTGTTGATGTGTAGGATACTGTAAATACGATAGTTAAAGATATGCTTCAATGGCCCCACAGGATTGTTGTTCCCATTGGTGGTGCAGGTGTGGATACAAGGTAACAACAGTTCTCAATGCTGCGAATAAAAACATTCCCCCTTGTCTCTTCTCTCATGCATAATTGTTATCTAATCCCATGTTCTCTTCATCAAAAAGGGTTGGAATTAGACTTAATAGTTTATTTCCGTATCACTTCGCATTGCATACTCGAAATATTTGAGGAAGATGCTAATTGTAATTTGATGTTCCCATTTTATGCAGTGACCTGGAACTTAAGCCACAAGGACAGCTCACATTAATGATTGTGAAGGCAAATAATTTGAAAAATATGGAAATGATAGGAAAGTCTGATCCTTATGTGACTGCATTTATTCGGCCACTCGAAAAGTTTAAAACAAAGGTCGTTGATAACAACCTGAATCCTGTTTGGAATCATGTACTTCAGTTAATTGCGGAAGACAAGGAGACCCAGTATGCTGTATTTGAGGTTAAGCTTTTCTTCTGTCTGCTTTTCTATAGAGCCTGGTTTTACGATTACAGAATCTTTCTGGTTTCTTTGGTTCTTAAATACTTTATCCAAACAGCTAACAATAATCTTTTCTACACGGAATATCTCCTCTGAAGTGTTGGGAGTTACTTTGCTACTACCAAATTCTTACTCGGTAGGGATGACATGGGTGGGTTTTGCAGGCCCTTGTATTGCGCTGCAGTTTATTTGAGGTGATACGAATCTGGTCCTAATATCTGGATTTTAGAACAGTATCTTGCTGTTGATTGGTAGAGCAGGAACAAACTGAACCATGTGGTTTGCAGTCATAAGGATTTGGTGCCAGTTTTTCTTGGGGACATATGGGAAAGAACTTTGCCATGCTAGATGGCCATTAGTGTCAACTGCCTAATGCTGTGCTAGCCTCATACTCAATGCGGTGACATCGCAAATTTATATCTGAAATCAGGCTGCATAAGAAACACCCAACTAGATTGTCGCTTGTCCATGTGCATTCCTAACACTTGTCCAACTCATGGGTGGTCTTTGCTCTGCCCAAACCCACAACTGTTTTGGAGTGAGTGAAGGTACTTATTTGAAACACCTACCAAGTTTTTGATCAAATGGTAGTTGGTCATTTATCTACCCGGCGATGACACATCCATTACATGTAAACCACGTAACAATCAGTGGAGATTATTAACAGAGTAAGAATCCACTCCTACAAGAATGTGGTGCCCTTGTGAGAGGGGTGGTACCAATACAGATCAGTTTCTCAATCTACCGAATATGTCTCATCTTCTTTCCCAACTTGAATTAATTGATCCAATATCTTCTCAACATCTTTTGAAACTATTCGAGCTATTGCTGTAGCCTCTTTTGCTTGCTCTCCACCTCAAGTGAATCTTGTGGGAATGACCAGATAAATTAATATCAATAATTAGGTGAAATTTCAAACAATACGGAAGCTTGAATTAGCAAGCAGCAACCCCTAAAATGGTACATCAGAATATAGGATTAAACCTGAATAGCTTCTTGCTTTAGAATATTGACATACCAAATTTGTGGAGTTAACTTTCTCACTCTGAACTTAACTGGGGTACATTTATTCTCGTACTTCTTCTGTCTTTTTGCCTTGTTCGGATTACTTTAGCCATCTCAACCTATTCTGTTTTGAACCTTGCAACCAACAAGCTGTGTGACATTCATTAGTCCTGTAGTGTCAGGATGCTTCTCCAATATTTTGGATTTAACTTTAGATTTGGCAATCATTGGCAGCAGGGGACTTCATTTCTGAACCCATCTAACCAAACACCGTCCACATTCAACAAATATCTCTTCACACTTGCGATGTTCTCTGCCTACACTGAGTATTCCGTACAAACTCAAAGGATAAGCATGTGGTTTTGGAATGAAGACCGCAAATTTAGAAAAAAGATCTACCACCATAAAGATCGAAGTTATTCCATCCACTTTTACTGAACTTGATATAAAATCCATCACTACTAGTTATCAATGCCTCTCAAAGAACAGATCGAGGCTATGACCACCAATTTTTTTTTCTTCCCTAGTTCATCAACTTGACACACAATCAAGATTTAACACAGGCTTCAACATTACCTTTTAGTTTAGTGATATGAGCAAGACAACAACGATAACAGTCCCCCAAGGAACATGACATTTGCCTTGCTGAAATACGAGCCTTGTATGCTCAAGGTGACTTTCTATAGTCTTTATATCATAATGTCATCTGATCTGCTACAAATATATCTATATAGTCATAAAATTCTTCACTCATAATTTAGAATATGGTTGGTGCATTTGACCGACCAAATGATATAACAAGAAACTTACTACTACTCAGACAACCGATCCACTACGATATTGTTTCTTGATTGTAGCTTTGTTTATATCCTTGTAGCCAGAACACTTCTGCAAATAGCCATCTTGTTTGTTTTGAGACAACACGAGCCGTGGCGAGGATGTTGGGTATTAGTCTAACAAAGTGTCCCACATAGGAAATTCTTGGAAACTTTTGTGAGTTTATATGCTCAAACTTACACTAGCTATCAAATTGGAGAAAGGCCAATGGAAGGAGATTTCATTGGGCTTTAGCGAGGGAATACTTGATCTTTAATGGTCAAAAGATTGAGCCTTGGGGATCTTGGGCTCTAATGACCATTAAATGAGATTTTTGCCAAAATTGAAATAGAAGCCGAAGCGGGGTAACATGCGACCAAAGCCGCACCAATACCCGCGCCAGACCTTGTGTTGTCGAACAAACAGTGTCTCACGCGGGTAAACCCGCGCCAAAACCCGCATGGGACTCTGGAGCAGTTTTCTGGTAGTTTATGTCGGTTGGAATGTGAAGGTATAAATACCATCATTTCCCTCCATTTTTTGACACGAATTTCTCCCTCCATTTCTCTCAATATTAATACTAAGATTCATGAAACGTATTATCAATTCGATGGAATTGGATTGATACATCAATCCAATTAGATAGTTGTATTCTCAAGACGACGTCCGATCACCAACGCATGATTAGGGGTGAAATTTCGTCTTAGGACACTGCTGGAAGCAGGCCTTTATCTGACGATCTTTTCAAAGGATTCAATTTCATTGTTAAGGTTTTATTTCCATTACCTTCCTTTGGTTCAATTTCCTTTAATTTCTTATTATAGAATTGTTTTTCTTATATATTGTTGGATTGTTTCTAACAATCTAAGACGAAAGTTGTTTCTAGATAATAGAAACAAATGGATTAATCAACGATATTGAAGAACCACGTTCAAAAACCCGACAAATTCAAGGGTTCAGATTTCAAGCGTTGGCAATAGAAAATGTTATTTTACATGACCACGCTGCGAGTTGCAAACGTCCTCGCGGAACAGGAACCAACAAATCCGCCTGCAAGTGAAGGACAAAATGTTCATACCGCTAGACAAATAGCGGAATTTCAAAGGTCTGTTGATAATTGGTCGAGCAATGATTATAGTTGTGGAAACTATATTCTAAATGCGTTGGACGATTCTCTGTATGACATATACTCCAAGTTCAATACCGCAAAGGAGATATGGGAATCGTTGGAGACCAAATACAAGACCCAAGTGGCGTGCTCTTAAGAAATTCGCGGTGGGAAAGATTCTTAACTTCAAAAGGAGTGATTCTCAATCTGTTGTCAAACAGGTGGAAGAACTTCAAGTCTTGGCTCATGAACTCGAGGTAGAAGGTATGGGTATAAACTCTAGCTTTTTAGTTAGTTCAATCATTAAGAAATTGCCTCCTACTTGGAAGGATTTCAAGTTGTATCTTAAGCATCTAACCGAGGAGATGACTTTTGATCAACTTGTATTGAAACTTCGAGTCGAGGAGGACAATAGAAAAACATAAAAGGCAGATGCAATCTCTTTGGAGCCCAATGCCAACATGGTGACGGGAAAATCTTCCAAAGAGAAGTTCATCAACGAATGATTTCTGAAGTTAAAAGGTAAAAGTCCTATGGTGAAACCTCCATTCAACGCAAAGAACCCCCTATCTCCTCTCAAACGTCCTTTCAAAAAGCAAGTCATACTATGTTGGTATGTGGAAAGGGTGGTCATAGAGCCAAAGATTGTCGATTAAAAAAGAATCAAGGAGGAGGAAGCGGTGGCGCTGAACCCTCTAATCAAGCAAATCTTGCTGATTTAGGAAGTAGGTTCATTGGCGTGACCAATGCTGTTGATTGGTGGCTCGATACTGGAGCATCAAGGCACATATGCAACTACTATGATCTGTTTACTACCTATATGAAAGTCCTACAATGAAGAACCAATGTTCACGAGGAATGCTACTACATGAAAAGTGGAAGGGAAAGGAAGCGTGACTCTCAAGCTCACTTATGGGAAAGATCTTTTACTCTCAAATGTCTTACATGTACCTGATATAAACAAGAATCTGATTTCTGGCCTGTTCTTAGCAACAAAGGGTTACAAAAGTTGTAATAGAATCGGACAACTTTGTCATCGCCAAGGGTGGTGTCTATGTAGGAAAGGGCTACCTTCATGAGGGGCTCTTTAAGCTAAGCACTGTAAATAACTATGCTATTGATATGAATAAAATGAAAGCAGACCCTAGACCCTAGTGCTGCTGCTGCTTCTATGTACATGATAGACTTATCCTATTTGTGGCATTCTCGATTGAGACATGTTAATTTCCGCTTCTTACAAAGGATGATGAATCTTAACATGTTACCTAAATGTTCAATGAGCAAGATGACAAAGTGTGAGACTTGTGTAGAATCAAAATACTCAAGTCACCCCCACAAATCTGTTGAGAAATCCAATGAAGTACTTGGTTTAATCCATACGGATTTGTGTGATTTTAAGGCAACTCCAGCTAGAGGAGGGAAAAACTATTATATATCATTTATAGATGATTGCAGTAAATTCTGTTATGTTTACTTGTACATGCCAAAGATGAGGCTCTCAACATGTTTAAAACATACAAAGCGGAGGTTGAGAACCAATTCGACAAGAAGATCAAAATTCTAAGGTCCGATAGAGGAGGGGAGTATGAATCCCACGACTTTGCTGAATTTTGCTCTTCTCATGGTATAGTACATCAAACCACGACACCCTATTCTTCTTAACAAAATGGGGTAGCGGAAGGGAAAAACAAAACTTTAAAGAACATGATCAACTCAATGTTGATCACTTCTGGGGCTCCACAGTCTGGGTGAAGCCTGTCTCATTGCAAATATGATATTGAATAAGATTCCTCATAAAAAGAGTAATCAATCTCCATATGAATTATGGAAAGGTAATTTACCTACCTTCAAAAGGACGAAAGTGTGGGGTTGCCTAACCAAAGTTCAAGTCCCTTTACCAAAGAGGACTAAGCTTGGACCGAAAACCATAGACTGCATATACCTTGCCCCAGCCAAAAATAGTGCCGCTTATAGGTTTTTGGTGTATAAATCACAAGTAGAGGATGTGCACACAGACCATAATAGAATCTACGGAAGCAGAATTCTTTGAAACTTCGTTTCCCTGTAAAGATAAAGAGAAATCTATCTCTATTCCAACGAAAAGAGGAAATGAGGATGACACACCTCAACATGAAATAAACCCAAGTACAAACCCTAACGGGGAAGGAACCTCTCAGGTTCAAAAGGACATAGAACCTAGAAGAAGTAAACGTGGGAAAATAGCTAATGATTTTGGACCAGACTATATGACTTTTAATGTGGAAGGTGAACTGTTATCTTATAAGGCAACTATGGACTCTTCCGAAGCTCCTTATTGGAAAGAAGCCATACAAAGTGAAATAGATTCCATTATACAAAATAATACTTGGAAATTGGTTGATCTACCTCTTGGACACAAGCCATAAATGGATCTTCAAAAGGAAACTTAGACCTGACGGTACATACAATTGAGAAGTACAAGGCTCACAGGTCAAGATTTCTTTGATACATATTCTCCGGTTACGATAATAACCTCTATAAGAACTTCGATGGCAATTGCATATTCACAATCTGGAGATACACCAAATGGATGTGAAAACTACATTCCTAAACGGTGAATTAGATGAAGAAATCTATATGCAACGATCCGAGGGGTTTGTTGTTAAAGGTTAAGAGAATAAGGTCTTCAAATTGGTTAAGTCCCTATATGAACTTAAGCAAGCTCCAAAGCAAGTCCACTAGTGGATATGTCTTCACACTTGGTGGAGCAACAGTGTCTTGGAAGTCATCGAAACAAACTGTGAATACCCGCTTAACCATGGAAGCCGAATTCGTCACTTTAGACAAAGCCGTGGAAGAAGTTGAATGGCTCAAAAGCTTTCTTGAAGGAATTCCGTTATGGCCAAAGCATGTCACTTCTATTTGTATACATTGTGATAGCATGGCAACTCTAACCCGTGCAAAGAACCAAGTTTACAATGGCAAGTCAAGACATATCAGACATCGCCATAACACAATAAGGGACTTGTTGAAGAATGGAATAATCTCCATAGATTACATAAAGTCAAAGGCAAATATTGCAGATCCTTTGACAAAAGGCCTAAATCGAGAACAAGTCATATTTACATCGAGGGGAATGGGCTTAAAGCCAACACAAGAGTCACTCCTTGGCGGAAACCTAACCTAGCAACATTGGCGATCCCATGGCCTAAGTTCAATAGGCCAACTAGTTGATGAAGTCTCAAGAGTTTCAAACACAAGGTATTATTCCTATGATGATTTAAATTGTGTTTTCCGTAGAAGTTTAAGGGTTGAATATTTATTCTTAATAATGTCAATAGCTCTTACAGTGGAATACTACGGAATGTTCCTGACTGATATTACGTACATGAGATTGGTGTGAGGTCGCGTCTTTGAGAACCAAGATGACTACGTTCTCTAAAAGTCTCGTGAAAAAATGATCTTGTTCACGACCGAAATGAACACAACCGTAAGAATAGATATACGTATAAATATGATGTATGTGATACTTATTGTCTAGATTTGCTATACAAAGTGGTTAGTTCAAGACTAATGTTCACTACCCACGAAGTAGATCCGATTTTGTATTAACTACGGACGATTCAAGTCCAAAAGACACCTTTCCTGATGTATATCATATTTAGCTTCATGAATATCAAAATAATTTCCTATGTTTTATTATCTTATATTCTATTCAAATGTTGGGTATTGTTGGAGTTTGAATAGAAAATGTGGGGTATTGTTGGGTATTAGTCTAACAAAGTGTCTCACATAGGAAATTCTTGGAAACTTTTGTGAGTTTATATGTTCAAACTTACACTAGCTATCAAATTGGAGAAAGGCCCATGGAAAGAGATTTCATTGGGCTTTAGTGAGGGAATACCTAATCTTTAATGGTCAAAAGATTGGGCCTTGGGGCTTTAGTGACCGTTAAACGAGATTTTTGCCAAAATCGAAACAGAAGCCGAAGTGGGTTTCCATGCAACCAAAGCCTTACCAATACCCGCACCAGACTCTGTGTCGTCGAACAAACAGTGTCTCACGCGAGTAAACCCGCGCTAAAACCCGCATGGGACTCCGGAGCAGTTTTCTGGTAGTTTATGTCGGTTGGAATGTGAAGGTATAAATACCTTCATTTCCCTCCATTTTTGACACAAATTTCTCCCTCCATTTCCCTCAATATTCATACTAAGATTCGTGAAACGTATTATCAATTCGATGGAATTGGATTGATGTACATCAATATTCTCAAGACGACGTTCGATCACCAACGCACGATTGGGGGCGAAATTTCGTCTTAGGAAACTGCTTGAAGCATGCCTCTATCTGAAGCATGCCTCTATCTGACGATCTCTTCAAAGGATTCGATTTCATCGTTAAGGTTCTATTTCCATTACCTTCTTTTGGTTCAATTTCCTTTAATTTCTTATCATAGAATTGTTATTCTTATATATCGTTGGATTGGTTCTAACAGAGGAGCCCTACATAGCTGCAAAAATTTCTGACTTGACCGGTTCGTTAAACTGTATCTGTCAAGTACACTCACGGTGATATCTGATGGGGACTAAGATCAGGGCGCTTATTAACAGAATCCACGTGGACCATGGTCAACCAACCAAACCTTGTAAAGTACCATAAGCGATGGAATGATTCTACAACATTCAGAAATTAGTACTGTTTTTTAACAACCTTGTATCCGGAACTTACAAATAGGCATCTTGTTCGTTTTAAGAGAACGATAAGGAGCCTTAAACGGCTGCAAAATTTCAATGAGGGTGATATACAATTGAGACAGAGAGAATTCCACTCGGACCACAGACAGCGTAACCAACTTTATTTTTCCTCTTTGTCTAAATTTGTATACAAAAATCATAAAATCTGGTTTCCCATGTAAGCAATGATTAGTCTGAATACCTAAAGGATCGCCCCATACTCGTACATTCATTTTCCAAGATGATATCGAAGTCATAACAGGGAACAACCATCAAACTACACTTCCTTATCCATCCTTCATATCTATTTTTGCAATACAGTTCGGTTGCAGATTAAAATTCACAGCTTTAATCTCGGAAGAGTTTTGGTGAAAATCTATCTTAAATTCAATCCTTCTCAAACATAGTGGTAAGGCATAGTAAGATCCATGGGGACACCATCAAAAAATCATATATATTATGAGTGTAGCAAAAATGTGAATGCCCAGGTGGTTGGGAAGGAATCCAGACGAAGGTTGGGTTACACTAACCTGGAGAAACCAAGTCAACTCTAGTTGAGATGGTATGGTGATGTTAGAATCTACAACTTGGGTAAAAGAACTATAGAAGAGGTAGTCCGTATAGAGAGGACGAGGCTCCAAATAATAACTTCAAAGTAAATTTCTCATATCCAAATAATAAAATAGCTACAATATTTAAAGTAAAAGGAAATAGACTCCTAGAACAAAACAAAGATAGACTCCTAAAGCAACACTAAAAAAGAAACTCAAATAAGGAAAGTAAACAAGGATAATAAGGAAAGTAAAAAGATAAATAAACAGATAAGCAACAATAGATTTATGGAAGCTCTTTTCCATGCTTATCCTTTCTTTTATTTCTTCTAACATAAGTCTTCATAAGTGGATTCGTATCAATGCCTCCCCCTTGAAAAGCATCCTTGTCCTCAAGCCGAAAAGTAGGAAATTGTTGAAGAATGAGGTCATAAGACTCCCAACTTGCCTCTTCAATTGGTCGGTCAACCTATTGAACCAATAATTCAAGAGAACGGTCACCCGCTGTAGAAAAAAAGACCAAGACCCCTTTACGTAAATAAGGGCGAAATAGATCATTCATAGCCGCTTGGAAGGTTGAGGGGGCGTTGGTAAGGCCAAAAGGCATCACCGTAAACTCATAATGACTTGAGTGGGTGCGGAAAACTGTTTTATGGATATCATCAGGGTGGACACGAATTTGATGGTAACCCGAACGCAAATCAATTTTTGAGAAGATTGAGGCTCCATGCAATTCATCCACGTTGGGTATGGGGTATTTGTCAGGTATGGTGATTTGGTTCAAGCGGCTATAATCCACACACATACGCCATGTATTATCTTTCTTTTTAACAAAGATAAACTCGGTAATTGTGTATTGTATTATTGTGTGAAAACATGATTACAATCAAGGGTATATATAAGAGAAATATTTACACTCTAAACCTTCTAATATAAATATGTACATATATCACACTTAATTGTCTAACATTCCCCCGCAAGCTAAGGCCGGGGAGCGACCTGTAGCTTGGACCGTAGTAGGAGAAACCGTTGTGAAGGTAGCGGCTTAGTGAACACGTCTGCAATCTGATCATCTGTAGATATAAACTGAACTGAAAGCTTCCGTTGGGCAACCATTTCTCGAACTAAGTGAAAGTCCACTTCTACATGCTTGGTACAGGCATGAAATACAGGGTTAGCTGAAAGATACGTAGCTCCAAGATTATCACACCATAAAGTAGGAACCGACTTCATAGGAACCCGAAGTTCGGGCAACAATGTTTGGAGCCACGTAAGCTCAGCAACAGTATCGGCTAGAGCCTTGTATTCCGACCGAGAGACAGTCCGTTGTTTTCGTGCGGACCATGATACTAGGTTTGAACCAAGATAGATAGCATATCCCCCGGTGGATCGACGGTCGTCGGGGCAACCAGCCCAGTCAGCATCTGAGAAGCCAGTCAGGGAGTTGTAAGCAGAATCAGTGTAGGCATGAAGGATTGTGCCGGAATCATGCATGATTCGTAAACCAGTCAGCAGTGCCCTGCAAGTAACGAAGAATTCGTTTGACCGCAGTCCAATGATTTTCAGTTGGGGAGTGCATAAATTGGCAGACTTTGTTGACCGCGAAAGTGATATCCGGACGAGACAATGTGACATACTAAAGGGCACCCACAATTTGGCGGTATTTGACCGGATCAACAAACGTAGCACTATCACCAAGAGCAAGATTAACAGTAGTGGTCATAGGAGATGAAACCGGTTTAGCATTAGACAGGCCTGTGCGATGCAAGAGTTCAAGGATGTATTTCCTTTGTGATAGAAGCATATCATGACCCTGATTGGTTACTTCAATACCGAGAAAATAAGACAAGCGACCCATATCCTGAACAGCAAAGGATTGGCTAAGACGTTGTACCACTTTGTCAATAGCCTCCGGATTGTTTCCTATCAAAAGAATGTCATCAACATAGACTAGCATGTACAAAATGGTGCCTCTGTGGGAGTAAATAAATAAGGAAGGGTCCGTTTTGGAGCCCTGAAAGCCAAGAGAATGAAGGACCGTAGAAAGACGATGAAACCACGTTCTAGGGGGCCTGCTTTAATCCATATAAGGATTTGTGAAGTAGGCAAACATGATCGGGTTTGGCCGGATCAACGAACCCTGGTGGTTGTTACAGATAAACTGTCTCGTTGAGATCACCATGTAGGAAGGCATTTTGCACATCAAGTTGCCTTAGGGACCATTTCTGTGTTACGGCCAGGGATAGAACAACACGGATGGTGGTCGATTTGACCACATGACTGAATGTTCTGATAATCAATGCCTGGTTGTTGTCGAAACCCTTTGGCGACTAGTCGTGCCTTGTAACGTTTTATTGCCCCTGTTTGGTCCCTTTTCAATTTGTATACCCACTTGCAATCAACGACGTTGGAATTCGGAACACGTGGCACTAGTGTCCATGTACCATTCCGCATCAGCGCCGAATACTCGTCAACCATGGCACTACGCCACTGAGGATACCTGTTAGCAATAGTAAAGGTGGCCGGTTCGGTATCAGGTGAAGGAAGTTGGGTATAGTATGAGGAGGCATTGTAGGGTTTGGTCGGTTTGGGATTGGGGCGTAGGTTGGGTGGTCGAGTACGGATGGGTTGTTCGGTGTTAGAGGAGGGAAGGGGGGTAGGGGTAGGCTGAGGTGGTGGTTCAGTAACTTTGGAACGACGGTGATAGGTCTGAATGATGGGGTGGGCATTGGGAAGGGTGGTGGTAGGTGGTGTTTCGTGTGGGACAGATTGCACGGTGGGTATTGTTGCGGGTGTTGGTTCTGGTGGAGTAGGATGTGTATTAGGTTCAGTGGAGGGTGGATCGGTGGGTGGTAGGTCAGAATTGGGATAGGTGGAGACGTAGGGATTTGGGGTGGTTGGAGTAAGGGTGAGTGTAGGAGATGTTTGGAAAGGAAAGGATTGTTCATTGAATCGAACATGACGGGCCACGTAAATACGATCAGACTGTGGGTCGTAACACCGATAGCCATGATGAGTGGTGCTGTAACCAAGGAACACACAAGGTGTAGAACGAAAGTCCATTTTGTGTTTATTGTATGGACGGAGATGAGGGTAGCATTGGCATCCAAAAACCCGAAGAAAGGAAAAATCGGGTCGGTGCTTGAACACATGTTCAAAGGGTGAGGTGTTTGAATTGGTTCTGGATGGCATTCGATTAATGAGATAGACTGCGGTGTCAAAAGCAAAATGCCAAAACCGTTGTGGAACATGGGATTGAGCGAGCAAAGTAAGGCCGATTTCAACATGTCGATGTCGTCGTTCAACAAACCCATTTTGCTCGCTTGTATGTGGACATGAAAGGCGATGGGTGATGCCGAGAGGAGAGAAGAATTGGGAGAGATTCCGAAACTCGCCTCCCCAGTCAGTTTAGACAGATTTTAGTTTGGTTTGAAAATGCCTTTCAGCCATCGCAAGGAACCGTTTGAAAGTGGCATAAACATCAGACTTTAATTTTAATGGAAAAATCCACATAAATCTGGAGTAATGATTAACACAGCAGAAAATAATTGTGACCATCAAAAGAAGGAACAGGAGCGGGGCCCCATACATCACAGAAAACTAAATCCAAAACGTGCGAACTCTTATAAGTAGATGGTAACAAATGAAGTTTGGACGATTTGCCAACAAAACATGAATCACAAAAAACACTAGCACACTTATTTTGTAAAGGTAAACTGTATTTAGACAACATGGACTTCAAAAATTGTGGATGTGGATGTCCAAGTCTTTGGTGCCATGTAGTGGAAGAAGCACGAGCGGTGGAAAATGACATTTTCTGAACAGGTTGAGTCTGAGGAAGACGGAAGGAGTAGAGACCATCATTACTTGGACCCGTGAGGAGGATAGTGTGTGTAAACTTGTCCTTCACAGCAAAGAAATTAGAGTGAAATTCAAAATACACATGACATGATTATCAAGACAATTTTTGGATAGAAAGTAGGTTTTGTTTTATGTCAGGTACGTGTAGTATGTCTTTAAGGGAAAAGGTTTTGTTTGGTGAAGTAAGATGTGAGGAACCAATGTGTAGGATGGGTAAACCCTTACCATTGCCAACGTGAAGGTTGTCCTCACCGTAGTAGGCCTCAGAGTTATCGAAACTAGATAGGTCCGGTGCAACATGATGGCTAGAGCCAGTGTTCGGAAGCCAAGTTTGTGACCGGTACTCTGTAAAGTTGGCAGAAGGTGGCTGTCTCGTCTTCATAGTGGCAGGGTCGTGATTAGGGCAAAGAGACGGGATATGACCAATCCCACACCTGTTGCATGTGCCAAAAACAGTATTTTGATTAGAAACCCAACTAAATTGATTACGGTTACCTCCTCCTTGACTTCTGTTGTTGTAGTTCCCTCGTCCACGTCTAGAATCACGTCCACGACCACGGTTATTCCCAGATCTGTTGGTGTAAAAGGCCTGTGCAGGCTGTACATTAACAGGCTGAACTTGAAGACCAAGTTGTGACAGAAGCTGTTGAATCGCTTGAAGCTGATCCGGTTGAGGAGTAGACGAGATGGCACCAGGAACCACTGAGTTGCGGTTGTTCGTGACTGTCGTGAATGCTTGAGGCGGAGAGTGGTCAGTCGGAAACTTCTTGATCATGTAGGCATGGTCGGAAAGCAAGCCATGGAGTTCTGCAAAGGCAGTTGGAAACTGGCGACCAAGGAGTGTTGACTCAGCCCGTTGTATTCTTCTCTAAGGCCTGAGATAACTAGCATCACCAGATCTTTTCTTTCATTGGTTCGCCTATATTGGCGAGAGCATGAGCATATTCCTGAGCCCTAGTCAAGTATGTGGAGGAGGTTTCATCAGGTTTCATCTCTAGTTTAAGAAGCTGAGTTTTAAGGGTGTATTCCCTGGATGACGTGTGAGGAGCGTAGGCACGTTCGAGGGACAACCAAAGATCACGAGAGGTAA
The DNA here is from genome assembly GCA_954870635.1 of Arctium minus. NCBI lineage: Eukaryota > Viridiplantae > Streptophyta > Magnoliopsida > Asterales > Asteraceae > Arctium > Arctium minus. The sequence goes on along the minus strand of OX941082.1, from coordinate 28,112,723 downwards.
GTCCTTGAACGTGTTGGAATGACGCCTCGGATATTGTGGAAGTAAGCAGCATCCGTACGTGTGCATCATTGGAAACCTATGCTGTGTAGTTAGGGTTTGGTTGTGGTGGCAGTACTGTGGTGTCTGCGGATTCTTTTCCGGATGATGACGATGCTGGGATAATCATCGGTGGACAGGGAATGGTTCCATCAACGTAGCCGAACAGATTGTTTGTGACAAGGAATGGTTGAACCATTGCCTTCCAATAACCATAGTTGTTTGCCGATAAAGTGAAGCCAAACTTGTGGGAGTTGTGGGTGGTTTTCTCGGTTGGAGTGAAGGCTGCCACGGTTGTCATCGGTGTTCAGAATCCGAAATCACGGTTCACTGTTCACAGAAGTTACTGTTCACGCCGGAAAACACTATTCATGCAGGAAAACACTATTCACGACGGGGGCTATTAGGGTTTTGGAGCGACGGCTATTAGGGTTTTAGGAGCGGTGGCTCTGATACCAAGATAAACTCGGTAATTGTGTATTGTATTATTGTGTGAAAACATGATTACAATCAAGGGTATATATAAGAGAAATATTTACACTCTAAACCCTCTAATATAAATATGTACATATATCACACTTAATTGTCTAACAAACAAGAATAATAGGACTTGCAAACGGGTTGGTACTTGGTCGGATAAACCCCATATCGAGTAGTTCAACAACTTGTCTCTCAATCTCTGATTTTTGGGAATAAAGATGGCGATATGGACGGATATTTGGAGGTTTCGAGTTAGGAAGTAGGGGAATAGTATGGGTGTGCTCGCGGAAGGGGGGTAAGGTGGCAGGGTTAGCAAAGACTGATTCAAAACTTAACCTTTGAATTTCTGGAATGTTAGGCTCTCTTGAGTTGGTTGAATCTTTGGACATATATTGGAAGGTTGCTTCCGTTGCTTTTGGTGGAATCCTTTGAAGCTTGTAGCGTTTACCGTTCACAAAAAAAATCAAGAATAATTCGTTCCAGTTAGCTTGCACCGTGTTCAAGGAAGCCAACGACTTGATGCCTAGTACCAGATCTACACCCCCAATGGAAAAAGGATAGTAATCTTGGGTAATGGTGAGACTGGCAGTTGAACGACTAGATTCGAGCAAAGTTGATTGCAAGTGATGACCTGCCCATTACCTATCTGTACTCCAAAGGCTGGTAGTGCTTGTGCTGGTAGCTGTAGTTCTTCTACCAGCTTTTCAGATACAAAGTTGTGAGTCGATCCACTATCAACCAGAATCAACACTTGTCGTCCATTAAGGGTTCCTTGTAGCTTCATAGTGGCGCAAGAGGATTTCCTTAAAATGGCATGAAAGGAAATCTCAGCAAGGTCGGCAACAATAGCATCCTCCGCAACTTTTTCTTCCATTTGGTCAATTTTTTCCTGCTCCATAAGTGTCAGAGAGGCTGTTTTGCAGCGATGTCCAGGAGCAAATTTTTCATTGCATCGAAAGCAAAGGCCTCGCGCTATACGGTTCTGTCTTTCCACATCCCATGGGCGCGTTTGATTGCGACTAGGATTTTGGTTTGTTGCAATGTTTCTGGGTGCTAATGTTGGATTAGTTGGTTGTGGGTTTGATATAGCTGTCGGTTGTTGATTGGATTTGAACGAGTTGTTTCTCGGGGGAACTTGAGAATAACCCATTTTCTGCTCGTATTCGAGAGCCAAACTCACAACTTTGTAAACCGAACGAGGCTCGTTCTGGATGCGTACATCAGCCTTGAGGTCGTCTCTTAACCCATTGAGGAACACACCCAACAAGCAATGCTCCGGCCAGTTCTTAACTCTAGTCGAACGTTTGGCAAACTCCTGGCGGTATTCTTGTACCGTTCCTGTTTGTTTGATCCCACAAAGGTGCTCATCAGGATTTTGAAATTCTGCCTATAATTTTCTTGCAATGCTTTGATAAGTTCTTCCCAATACAAAATGGTTCGTTCATTATTGATCCAAGCAAAGAGGTCAAGAGCATCACCTTCCAAATACATGGCAGCAACATCAACTTTCAATTCGTCGGGTGTCTGGTAATACTGAAAGTATTTTTCGGCCTTAAAAATCCAACTGCGAGGATCTCCTCCCTCAAAACGAGGAAAATCCATCTTGGTATGATGTCTGTGCCGAGGGTTTTTTAACCACCACGGTTCTTCAGTATAACGCTCGTCTTCCCACGAGGATCCCGTATTTTTTTGATGTCCCTTATCTACCATAGCGTCCTTCTCTTTGGATTGAGACTTTATAGTTGCATCCATGGCAGCCAATTTGGATGCAAGTAGGGCTAACTGTTGGAGGATCTCATCATTGGAAGGGTTATTTGCTCTGCTGTTAATATCGCGATATATCGGTGATATATCGCCGATATATCGTGTATCACTCCCATACAGAATATCGGTGTTAAAATATCGCTCTTTATATCGCCAACCGATATATCAGCGATATTGACCGATATATCGCCAATATTTTGACCAAAATATCGGCCGATAATACCGATATTTTTGTGATCCTGTTTTGGGCCTGTTTTTTTGTAATTCTATTACCGGTGGGCTGGGCTTTTTTTTTGTAATATTTTTTTGTTAGTTATATGGGCCTTTTTTTTTTTAAATTTTGTGAGAAATCTAACTATCTAAGTTAGGTTTTTTCATATACGACTTCTTCTTCTAAGTTCTTTCATCATCAACTTCCTTCAAAAGACAAGTAGACAACAGTGGTCGACTTCTAAGAAATATATAATTCTAAGAAATATTATATGAACCGATATTTTCGACCGATATATCACCGATATTTCCGATATATCGTGTACCGGTCCTTGACCGATACACCACCGATATCCGATATTAACAGCATAGGTTATTTGATTGGGTTTTGCTCCCGGACTTGGGTGTGGAAGTGTGGGGATGTGGATCTTCGGTGGAGGCCGTAGAACGAGTGTTAACCATTATGGATGAACAACGATTCAGGCGATGAACAATAGCGGATGAATAGTAGCGGATGAACAGTAACGAGTAACGAGGCTCTGATACCAAATTGTTAGGATCTACAACTTGGGTAAAAGAACTATAGAAGAGGTAGTCCGTATGGAGAGGACGAGGCTCCAAATAATAACTTCAAAGTAAATTTCTCATATCCAAATAATAGAATAGCTACAATATTTAAAGTAAAAGGAAATAGACTCCTAGAACAAAACAAAGATAGACTCCTAAAGCAACACTAAAAAGGGAACTCAAATAAGGAAAGTAAACAAGGATAATAAGGAAAGTAAAAAGATAAATAAACAAATTAGCAACAATAGATTTATGGAAGCTCTTTTCCATGTTTATCCTTTCTTTTATTTCTTCTAACATAAGTCTTCATAAGTGGATTCGTATCAAGTGATCTCCAATGTAGATAATTTAGATGCATGGGTTGTAAAATGGTAACATGCTGGGCTTTTTTAAAGTCGAGGCTCATCATATTTACAAGGCTCACTAAGGCCCTGCGCCGTGGCTGTGGTGCCTTGTGGGCCTAGGTGCGCCTCATAAAGAGTTATTGAATACCTAGTCAAAAACTAATATTAAATAAGTTTTCTCATCTCCTAACTTCTTAGAAAAAGATTTATTATATAGATGACATAAGTCAAACCATAATATACCCCGACCTTAAAACTTCTCCCTCATAGCTCACGCCTTAAACCCTTCTCCCTTTTGCCTTTATCGAAGTATTGCTCGTTGTTGCATTTGAGGCTTCTACTTGCTGCATAATTGAGTTGTGTAACTGTGTGTGTGTGTGTGTGTTTATATGTGTGTATATATAGGGAAGGGTTCAAACGAGAATATCTTCATTTTACGAGAATGCGGGAACACCCTTTTTATATAGTCAATCACATGTGATACTATAGTTCATCACATATGATAAACATGTGATACTAAATTAGAGACGCGTTTGGCACGACTTAGGTTGCGGGCCAAGTCGCCCACACACCACTAGGCCCCTTCACGTGTATTATCACATGTGATAAGGGTATTCTCGATATGATATCCATCACACATGATATACATGGGATACTAAATCAGTGATGCAAACGATCTTTGGTACGACTTTAGGTCATGGGTCAAGTCGTCCGCAACCACCGGGTGCCCTCACATGTATTATCACATGTGATAAGAGTGTTCTCGCATTTTCACAAAATGGAGGTGTTCTCGTTTAAACCTGCACCTATATATACACACACATTTTGCTAATATGCGCCTCGCATTTCTGAGGCCTGCGCCTCACGCTTGCGCCTCGCGCCTAGGCCCCGAGACCCCTTTGCGCCTAAGTGCTCCTTGAGCCTTTAACAACTTTGAGCTCACCTGATAATCTTTTATCACTTTTACCCCTACTACCCTAACTAGTTTGAGATAAAAGGCTTGTCGTTCATGGTAAGCAAGTGTGATACAATAGGGGGTTTCCCTTGGCTAAGTAGTGGTTGAGGTTCAGTGACTAGATTTTGGTAGAATCTATCTCTGAAAGCTGTTAACCATAGGTCAATTGAGCTATTCATTTAATGTGAAGTCTAATGTTTGCCTTTCTCTATTCCCTTGGTTATTCAATCAAAAAAATTCATTAAGCAACTAAATGTTTATAGAGCGCAATGGAGACATAAACAATGATCTACCTTGAGGCATTTTTATAATACCAACTTTGTAGGAGATATATTGATGTCTATCTACTTGTCAAATCTGAGGAAATATTAAAAACCATTGAATATGTATGTACTCAAGTGGGATATATGGGGTATGTTTGGTTTCGTTTATTGAATATGTATGTACTATAGAGTATTGACACACGTGTGTCTTAGCTTTAATGTCTCGACAATTATTTTAATAAATGGGGTCACATAAGTGAAGCTCCTCAAAAAGGTGGAACATGTTTAGAATTGGGTGTATTGACCTAGATGCTATTCTGTTGACAATATTAAGTTTTTATAAAATTATTGTGCTGAAACTACAGTGGAAAAAGGGCATAGTCTTGGCTGTTTGATTTTGATTCTTTTAATCCTTGTTGATGGTATTTTAATCCAATAAAATGGTGATGTCCTTTAAAACTTTGCAAGGATTCCCACATTTATGACCATTTGTGTGTGTGTGTGTGCGCTTACCATGGTTCTAAACAGCAATCATTTAGTTCTATAATGTTGATGGTATGAGGTGTAATCCAAACAGGTTTTGGATCAAGATATTGGGCAAGACAAGCGATTGGGCATAGCAAAATTATCTCTGGCTGACCTTGAACCGGAAGTTGAAAAAGAGATTGAATTGAAATTGCTACCTTCACTTGATATGCTCAAGATAAAAGATAAGAAGGATAGAGGAACTCTTACAGTCAAGGTATGTAGTCAATAGTTCTTCTATAGCATTGATTATTATAGCTTCATTTCTTTAGTTATGAGGTATGTCAACAATTTTTTAATTACGATGCCCCGGAATAAATGCTACATTTTCTTATTTGCACGAGTTTTTCGCCAAAATTACCTCTTTTCCCTTTTTGTAGTCGGCAGAAAATATTGATAGCACCCATTTTGATCATTAAAATTCTTTGTAGTATGCCATCTATGGCTATTATAAACATTATGCTTATAGTCAAATCATCTCATGAATGTGCTATTAAATGTTACATTTGTTTTGGGATCTAGTGAGTATATTGATATCATCCCATCCCCACACCTTATGCATGTGGCTTCAGGAACTCGACTAATCTGTTAATTAGTGCCGCATTATTTTGGGAGTGACCCGAATCCTTGATATCCCTTTCTACATCCTTCAAGTGTATAGCATGCTTTTTGATATAGAACAGGAACTTCCTCTTTGTGTTCTATTAATTTCCTATCTTTTAGGGACCAAAAAGCCTAGTTTGATCACACTATTTGATCTGCTCTTGTCCATCAAAGTAGTGTGGAAATGCAAGCGGTCAGTTAGCAAACTCACACACTACTCATCCCTCTTTAAGCAGTGGCCGAATGAATACGTGGCTATTTGAATCCTGTAGCAGATAGCTGATGGGATTCATTAGTTAATAGCTGCCCCCTTAACCTTCCCCTAGAGTACGATGTTACATGTTACAGTATAATAAAAAATGTGGAAATATAATCTTCATGTACTTCCTTCAAGGCTTCAACCAATGAAAATTGCAACATTTGATTTGACACCTAGTTTAAAGAAGTATAAATACTCGAAATAGCCTCGAGTACCATCAATTTTTGTTGATAGTGGGAAAATTCATAATTTAATAATTTAAATTGGAAAAGTTTGATGTGAAAATCTTGAAACATATAGGTTAAGTACCACCAGTTTACCAAGGAAGAGCAAGATGCTGCTATAGAACAAGAGAAGAAGATACTAGAAGAGAAAAAGAGACTGAAAGCAGCAGGTCTTATAGGAAGCACCATGGATGCCATTGATGGAGCAGCTGGATTGGTTGGGTCTGGGGTCGGACTAGTGGGTACTGGTATAGGCACAGGAGTTGGGCTCGTGGGAAGTGGAGTTGCTGGTGGGGTTGGGCTCGTGGGAAGTGGAGTTGGTGCTGGGGTTGGGTTCGTGGGAAGTGGACTGGGAGCCGTTGGTAGTGGTCTCAGCAAGGCTGGAAAGTTCATGGGGCGGACTATCACTGGAACCAGTGGCTCTAAACGGAGCGGTGCATCAACTCCAGTGAACTCCGTTGAAGAAAATGGTGGCGCAAAACCACGCTAACCAGCGTGGGTTATATTTGTTGTTTATTAAATGTGAATTAATCACTTCTCTTGTGAACCAAATTGTCTTTTCTTTTTTGTTGGTTTTGGTTGTTTAGGATTCACATGTAGATCTACTGTAAATCATTGATGCCTCGGTGTACTATTTTGTTAATGTGGATACTCAGATAATGCTTTCAAATTTGTTAATATGGATACCGAGATAATGTGCCTTCTCATTTGATTTAATATATATACAGGGTTAGAAAACACGGCCAAATCGTATGTGATTTTACACTCAGTTACATGCAAAATGCACAGGTGTTTTGCACGACTTAAGTCGTGGGCCAAGTCGCCCAAATACCTTTGGGTTGATTGTGTTTCATAATCGTATTTGATTTCAGTGTAAAATCAGTGCGAGAATTACAAAAAATTGAGAATAGAGAACCTCTAATGATTTGAGTGAAATTTGAAGCACATCTTACCTTTTTCTCCCCAAGATTTTCTTGTAATCATGAGATTCTTTTATTTGTTTATAAATACCTGTTCATATAAAAATGAAAGCCATGATAAAAACTCTAAAAACGCAAATTTAAATCCAATTTGTGACTAAAATTGGATAGAAATGCATTCAAAAGTAAAGGGATCAAATAATGATTAATGTAAAGAAGAATTAACATACCTCTATTTGTCTTTGAGCTTCAACAATTGAATTCAAAGGGGGTTCCATTGAAGCTGCTAATAAATAAAATTTCAGAGAATGCTCGATTCATTCCTTAGGGTTTTCTATTTATAGATTTAGGTAAATATGCAAATAATAAACAATTTGAGGCTTGTTATACGTATTATGATTATTTATAAGAGGCCCATGAACCAAAGCTTTGTTCTTTTTTTTTTCCTCCGAAGGAAAGGAAGGGAAAGAGAAGGAAAATATGCGTTTGGATAACATCCTTTTTCGGTTGGGTATGGCTCCGACTATTCCAGGAGCTCGCCAATAAGGAGGGAAAGAAAAAGATGTGTTCTCGGGGGTTTTTTGGGGGAAGAAAGGATAGGAAATGAAAGGAAAATAATGTTCATTTTCCTCCCAAAACTTTCCTCCCAAACGTGGGACGAAAGAGAAGGAAAGGAAAGAAAAAGAATTTAAAAATACTTATACAATTACATATATATCCATCAATTACATTCCACTATAAAATAAATAAGAGGACGCTTGGTTCGCAAAATGTTTTTTTTGGATGAAATGAAATCTGTCAAAGAAATTTGACTTTGAAGGAAATGTTATAAGATTTGACCACTTGTTTGGTTGACAGAAATTGGAATGTAATCTGTTAAAAGAATTGGAATCTGTCTGTTTGGTTCAAATAATGTAGCTTTAAAATTAGAATGAAGTATTGGTAAACAACCAAAATTCCCTTTTTTGAACATTTTGAAACTGAAATCCAACTATTGTGGTTCAGATCGATGGTTCAGAACGGTGATTTAGATTGGTGGTGGTTGGCGATGGTTCAGATTGGTGGTGGTTGTCGATGGTTCAGATCGATGGTGGTCGGTGGTGGTTCATATCAACAATGGTCAATAGTGGTTCAGATCGATTGTGGTTGCCGGTGGTTCAGATCGGCGGTGGTCGTCAATGTTTCAGATCGATGGTGGCTCAGATTGGTGGTGGTGGTCGGCGGTGGTCCGGGTAAATCAAGTAGGGAAGATGGAGATAATTTTGTCTCTTTGAGAAAATGAGATAAAATGGAATTGAATTCCTTCTCAATTGTGATAGAATGATCAAATCCTGAATGGTGGGATGTGTGGAATTCAATTCCATTCCATAAATAAACCAAACGCTTGAATGAAATTTGGTCAATAAAATTGATCATTTAAATTCCTTCGAATTCCGTCGGAATCCTGTGACTCAAACGTCCCCTAAAGGTATATTTGTAAAAGCAACATCTTTCATTTCCTTTCTTTCCTACTCAAGAACATACAAATTTATTTTCTTTCATTCCCTTCAATTTCAAGAATACAAATAAAAAATTTATTTTTTCCCCTTCTTTTCTTTTCTTTTCTTTCCTTCAAAATTTGAGAAAAAAGTTCGTTTGGTTACCATCCATTACAATTTTTTAAAGTTATACAGGTTTTCAGGGTCTGTTATTGGTTTTTTTTGGTTATATTCGCCATACGGTCATACGAGCAATTTTTGGTTTTATGGACCATTTTGTCCTTTTGCTTTAGTGTAGCTAGATGTTTGGGTTGTTGGTTTATTCATATAAATCATTCAAAGCCCGAAATCAGGTTTCAATAACCCAAAATCAAGTAATCAGTCGTGTTATTGAAACCTGATTTCTTATATTTTAGTGATTGACAAATATATTATTCAACTGGAGTAAATAAGTGTAATACCCCAAAATCTGTGTATGTGCTAATTGCTCCTTAAGTCCCACTTATGTGCTTGCTTGAGTTAAACTTAATAATTTCATGATTATGGAACCGTATGATTTATTTCGTATCTTCATGTGCCTTTAGAAATACTCTATCGTACATTTAATAGCGTTTATTGGTGAGTCATAATCGCGAATTCGAAGTTTCGGGCTCTGTGGAGTCTAGGCGAGAGTGCCCACGAGTGCCATGATCACTCTCGCCTGGAGCATCATCGCACCAAGCTCAGGACCTACGGTACATATGGGGCGAGAGTGTCCGACGATAGTGTCGGTGTCACTCTCGCGGACGATGCCCCACTCTCGGTACATATGGCGCGATAGTGCCTGGCGAGAGTGCCATGGCACTATCGCAGGGCATGATCGCCGCATGCCCCATCTGATTCAGTTAAATACGTTTTTCCAGCCATTTTGAACCCAATCTCACCATTTCTCTCAAGAACCGAAACTTCCTCCCTCCAAGTAACGATTTCTTGTTTCTTCCCTCATTTAATACTTGACCTAAAATACATTTAGGTCATTTATTGAGTTCCACCCACCTCACACTCTCAATCAAGTGAAGACTGTTGTTCCAGTTTCTAGCTATTGATTGACACACAATTTATCAAGAACAATCTTTTATTAATCACACAATCTACAACAATTCATATCCCTATTTAGTGCATACGACACTTAAGCTCTCTGTGTGTGTGTTTGACAGTGTAATCTTACTCTGATATGCGCGTGTGTGATTATGATTTACAACACTATGACCTGCTATTTATATGGTCAACATGACCTTAGCATTTTGGTCTTCACTTAACAACTATTACAATATACACCCACATACTTTACAACAATTACATTTCAGAGCCTCATTTTAATCTTGAATACAATTTAGCTCTAACAATCTCCCCCTTTGGATTCAAGATTAAATTTTTTTGACATTAATCTTCAGGTCTTCTCTTTATAGAAAAATCTTCAGCAAATAATCTTTCACGATTTTGACATCTTCAATTCTTTGATACTTTGCTTGAACTTTGACAACACTTTCAAGTTAATTTCCCTTTTTGGCTTTCCTAACAACTTAGCACTTTCTTCAGTATCCTCCTTTGATTACAAAAATGCAATAAGCTCTTCAGAAACATTATCAGCTTTGACAAAAAAACATCATCAACTTTGACAAACTTTTCTTTCACTTTATCACATTCAATCATCTGACTTTAATTTCTCATCCTTGTATTCTCCTACTTTGTAACATCTTGCTTGACTTTCTATTTAAAACGGATCTGTTAGCGCACAGATCTATTGGATTCAAGATCATCCAATCTGAAGTTTGGAATCTGAAGCTAAAGCTGAAAAGTCGCTCTCAAGATTAGTCTAATGTTAAGTTTGTAATAATTGTCAAAGTTAATTATTGTGTTAATTATAGTATTTAATATTAGTCCTAAATATCTAATAATAGATATTTAGTTTAGGATATTTTGTTTTACATAATATCTAGTTTAGATATTATGTATGCTAGTGTGTTAGAGAAGTTAGATATCAGAACACAACACAACAACTAACAATCAGAACACTGTTCACAGAGAGAAACAGTGAGAGAGCTTAAACAGAGAAACAATATCAACCTTTGTAATCCGCATTTGTAATCTAAACAGGTTGGTAATCGTATCTTGTTTGTTGTTTGATTATCTGGTAAACGATCATGTTCAATCACAAAAGGACACACAATTGGTATCAAAGCTAAGACCAGATCAAAATCAAAATTTTAAGAACTCGACACTGTGTTCCTCATTTGCAAAACCATTTTTGAGATTTAAAGTGTTTTAGGTGTTGAAATCGATCAGGTTGTGATCAATAAGTGTATTAGATCGATTTGATATAGTTTGATTTCATTATTGCACTTCAATCGATTCCCATTTTGTGATATTTGCATCAAACTGTTCACGAGTAAAAAACAACAATGTTCACAGAGAAAAACAGTGAGAGAGCTTAAACAGAGAAACGATATCAACCTTTGTAATCCGCACTTGTAATCTAAACAGGTTGGTAATCGTATCTTGTTTGTTGTTTGATTATCTGGTAAACGATCATGTTCAATCACAAAAGGACACACAATTGGTATAATGTTCCATCGATCTATTTTTCAAAAAGTGATTCTTATTGAGATCAAAGGCTTGTAATCGTTTCTAGAAGTGTTAGTGGTCGATTTGTCAAAGTTGGGTCTGCTAAATCGAAGTCTAGATAGGTTTATTTTGTCAAATTAGTCGATTTTCGAAGCTGCAAGGACGAACTCGCGCAAAGTTCAAGTTTGCGGCAGTTCATAGCAAGGTTTGCGCCAAAGTCAAAAGTACTTCAAAGTTATTCGCGCAAAGTTACTTTTGCGCTATCAGTTAATCGCGCAAAGTTACTTTTGCACTATCTGTTACTCGCGCAAAGTGTTCTTTGCGCCAGCTTCGATTAACGCAAAGTTCAGGTTTGCTCCATCAACATCTCGCGCAAATCTCTATCTTCAAAGTTTGCGCTACCTTCACTACGCGCAAAGTTCTGTTTCGCGCGACCTTCATCTCGCGCAAAGTTTCCTTTTGTGCCAACTCCTTATAGCGAAAAACTCTTTTGCGCCAGCCTCCTTTAGCGCAAAGTGGGACTTTTGCTCCAGAACCAGACTTAGTCTTTTTCAAAGGATGACTTTAAGTGAAGCTCTAGCTATCGGAACTGACACAAAACCACCAGTACTCTTCAGGGGAGAGTATGAGTAGTGGAAAGATCGGTTCATAGACTTTATTGAAAGACATGATTTGGGTGTTTTAATCAGGAAATCCTTAGAGGAAGGAGTTATGGCACCTGTTTGGAGGACTCCTCCAGAGGGAACTGATGAGCAACCATATCAACTTAAGTTTGAAGATCTAGATGGTGAAAACCTAAAAAGAGCAAAAGCTGATAGATTAGCAAAGTCTTACATTCTTCAAGGCATTCCAAATGAAATATATGTGAAGATAGACAGCTACAAGGCCTCTGGAAAAGAGATGTGGGATCATCTAGAGAAAATGATGCTATGTTCAAAGGTTAGGAACCAGTTCAAGATATCCAACTGCCTAAACAACTATGAAGAATTCAAAGGCAGAGTTGGAGAGTCTCTAGCAGAAACATACGACAGATTCGTGACCTTGCTGAATGAGTTAAGCAAGAACAAGGTCAAGAAATATGAAGATGGTACCGTTATCAGAAACAAAGCAAGACTTGTAGCCAAAGGATACAGGCAAGAGGAAGGAATAGACTACGACGAGCCTTATGCTCCTGTGGCGCGTTTAGAGGCAATTCGAATGTTTTTGGCCTACGCCGCTCACAAGAACTTCACTGTCTTTGAAATGGACGTGAAGACCACCTTTCTGAATGGCATTCTAAAGGAAGAAGTCTACGTCTCGCAACCAGAAGGCTTTGTCAATCAAGAGAAACCGTATCATGTTTACATTCTCGACAAAGCACTCTATGGACTGAAACAAGCTCCTCGCGCCTGGTATGATGTCCTATCTCAATTTTTAGTCAAGTCTGGTTCTTCAAAAGGTACGGTAGATACCACTTTGTTTATTAAAAAGGAGAAAGCTGATATCATTCTTATTCAAATCTATGTGGATGATATTATTTTTGGCTCTACAAATCCTAAGTACTGTAAGAATTTTTCAAACCTTATGGTGTCAAGATTTCAGATGAATATGATGGGAGAGATGAATTTCTTTCTCGGATTACAAGTCAAACAATTTTCATTGGGGATTTTTATCAATCAATCAAAATACATTCTTGATATTCTTCGGAAGTTCAAAATGGAAAATTCTAAACCGATTGGTACCCCAATGGCACCAGGTACTAAGATTGGCACCGATCCTTCTGGAAAGGCTGTTGATGTTAGGACTTACAGAGGGATGATAGGTTCTTTGATGTATCTTACTTCTAGTAGGCCATATATAATGTTCTCTACATGTTTATGTGCAAGATATCAGGCCAATCCCAAAGAATCCGATGTGTCTACCGTTAAGCGCATTTCTAGGTATCTGAAGGGGACTGCAGATCTTGGTATGTGGTATCCTAAAGATACTAGCTTTGAACTAACAGGATATACAGATGCAGATCATGCTGGTTGTATGCTAGACAGGAAGAGCACGTCAGGTCATAAACAGTTCCTCGGTGATAAACTCGTAAGTTGGGCATCGAAGAAACAACTTTGTGTATCAACTTCAACGGCCGAAGCAGAATATGTAGCTGCTGCTAGCTGCTGTTCTCAAGTCTTGTGGATGAGGACACAACTACGTGACTACGGTTTTCACTTCAACAAAATCCCGATCTACTGTGACTCAAAGAGCGCCACCGCGATAACAGCGAATCCTGTTCAACACACCAAGACCAAACACATAGATGTCAGGTATCATTTTATCAAAGATAATGTCGAAAAAGGAACAATTGAACTTTTCTTTGTAAAAACTGATTATCAACTTGCAGATTTGTTTACCAAACCTTTAGACGAAAATAGTTTCACCTTTCTTGTCTCTAAGCTTGGTATGCTAAATCTTAAGACATAATCAGTAGTTACCTATCAAAGTTTTCTAATTGTATACTTTTTCATCATTTCTTCATTCTTATTTCTGAATGATATCTGCACTTCAAATATTCTGTTCATGATTCAAGGGGGAGTATGAGAAGAAATTGACAGATGGTCAATATTAATTTGAGGAGAAGACTCACTAATTTATGCATTTACCTTTTTAATGTCAATTTTTTGTGATGCATGATTTTAGGGGGAGTTTTACAAGTCAAAGGAGTTAGGATATGACTTCTGATTATTTCAGATCAGAACTCGTACTTTCATTGTTTTTCTGCTTTTTGTCATTTTAATTTAAGTGAATAAATTTGCTTTGTCTATGACATAAGACTTTTGCAGTTTTTGAGAGATGCTTACATGTTCATATCTTTATGACTTTAAGCTTAGCTTCATGAGATGTAAGATCGCACGTAAAGGTATTATCCTTTATCTTAATCTCATATATGATTGAAATAAGGACAACTTTCAATCATAGAAAACATTGTTCTTAAAAGTTCAAATCACTTCCCGAATCTCAAACCGATTTCATAAATTGGAAGTGTAATTTTAAATGTTTTCTAGATCTACTTTGTGCTTTAACTAATATAGTTAAACCATTTTGAGCATCATATGCTTTCTTGGAAAACATCGAATTTCATTGTGCTAGGACTTAACACAACTTCTATGGATACACGTTAACCAGTGTTTCCTACCCAAGAGGTTAATACATAGTGATTAAGTGTGAGAAATCAAAAGAAATGAGTGTGGAATGTGTGATGAGATATACAGAAAAAGAGAGTTCGGTTAGAAGTAAACTGAATGTTTAAAAGAAAGAGGGTGTGAGAACAGAGTTAAAAGAATATCAGAACTCTGCACCAACTACTTTCTGAGCCGGGCAGCCACATTTCTAGTGTTTCACATTTCTTTGGTGAACATTATTGAAACAGGCAACTAGCCCATGCCAACTCTTGATTAACCCCACCAGCTACTCATTTTCTTCTCAAATAGAAAGTGTTTCACATTTTCAAAGGGGAAACAACACATTTTCTATCTGATTTTCATTTGGAAAATATGGATATTGAAAAGAAGGAAGTCGGCCCCACCTTCGCACTTCAATCATGCACATTGAGTCTGTGTTTAACTTACTGTTGTCTCAGTGGTTTACACAATATTGAGCCTTATAAGCAATCATCAAGTGCTTAATTCTTTCTATCACTTGCACGAACACACAAGGAATTTGTTTCTTTGTCATAACGTTCATAGAATTTACCTTTGTGGTGTGTCGATGATTGAATGGAAGCCCTGGGGGAGTGAACATCAAAAAGCTCATTTCCAATGTGTATTCGTTACACACAATGACTTAGTGTTACTGACAGGCATTTTAACTGATTCATTTGTTGATTCAGGTGTTACACGACTATTTTGTCTGGATTTGCAAAGATCTGGATGAATATCTTTTGAATTGACGGATCAGAAGCTCCTTAAGATAGACATTTCTTGACATAAAAGTTTTGATGAAGTCGTTGCACTTTTCATCAAAAAGGGGGAGAAGAGCTACACAAGAAATGCGAGAGATCAAAGTATTCTGAAGACATGCTGATTTTAGAGAAATTTTCTTTGAAGATACTTTCCTAAAGCATTCTGAGCTAAAACCTGGAGATTATTACATAATGAAGACAGAGAAGAAGATTCCAACTTCTGAGCTGAAAGAGAAGACTGAATTGCTAAATCATTTTAGTAATGATCTTGATCCAAAGGGGGGAGATTGTTAGCGCACAGATCTATTGGATTCAAGATCATCCAATCTGAAGTTTGGAATCTGAAGCTAAAGCTGAAAAGTCGCTCTTAAGATTAGTCTAATGTTAAGTTTGTAATAATTGTCAAAGTTAATTATTGTGTTAATTATAGTATTTAATATTAGTCCTAAATATCTAATAATGATATTTAGTTTAGGATATTTTGTTTTACATAATATCTAGTTTAGATATTATGTATGTTAGTGTGTTAGAGAAGTTAGATATCAGAACACAACACAACAACTAACAATCAGAACACTGTTCACAGAGAGAAACAGTGAGAGAGCTTAAACAGAGAAACAATATCAACCTTTGTAATCCGCATTTGTAATCTAAACGGGTTGGTAATCGTATCTTGTTTGTTGTTTGATAATCTGGTAAACGATCGTGTTCAATCACAAAAGGACACACAGGATCTAACTTTGAAATCTTGAATTATCTCCCCCTTTTTGATGAATTTTTAGAATCAGAATCATCAAAACATTTGAAGGTCGGTTCTGTCTTTGAAGTATCTCCTCCAAATAACAATATAAGCAAAGTCTTCATGAACAATCTCCTCCATGTAGGAAAATAAACAATCTCCCCCAATCTGATCTGATAAAATGATTCTACCGTCAATTCATGAAATTTATTCATCCAAATCTTTTCAAATTCAGACAAAATAGGAGTGGTAACCCTGAATCAACAGATGAATCAGTTAGAATGCTTGTCAGTAACACAAAGTTACTGAGTACAACGAATGTACTATATAAGGAGCTTGAGTGATGTTCACTCCCTAGGACTTCTATTCAATCATCGAAAAACACAAGGTTAATCTATGAACGTTATGACAAAAACAAATTTTATGTGTGCTCGTGCTTGTGTATGAAAGAATTTAGCACAATGATTGCTTTTTATAAGGCTCAAAGTGTAAACTATTGAGACAACAATAGTTATACACAAACTCAATGTGCATGAGAAAGGGTCGAAGGTGGGGCAACTTTCCTTCTTTTTCAATATTCGAGTCTTCCAAATGAAGATCAAATAGATTATGTGCTGCTTCCCCTTGAAAATGTGAAACATTCCTTTGTTGAGAAAAGAATGAGTAGCAAGTGGGGTTTTATGCAAGAGTTGGCATGGGCTAGATGCCTTTTTCAATGAAGGTCACGAAGAAGTGTGAACCAATAGATTATGCGGCTGCCCGAATCAAAAAAACTTTGGTGCAGAGTTTGATATTCTTTTACTCTAATCTCTCATCCTCTTTCTTTTAAACTTTTGAGCTCACTTCTAACCAACCTCTCTTTTTCATTTTACCTCAGCACACACCCACTCTCAATTCTTTTGACCCCTCTACCCTCAATCACTCTTAAGATTACTTCTGGGGTAGGAAACACTGGTTAACGTGAATCCATGGAAGTCTTTTAAGCACTCACACTGAATCCCATGTATATTGTCCTAAAAGAATGTGTTGCTCAACAGTTTATTTTGACAGTTAAGCACAAGAAATCACTTGTCAGAAAATGTATGCTCATTAATAATAAGAATGAAATTTGAGCAATTAAATATTTAAGATTTCTCAAAACTTTGAACATTTATGATCATTCAATATCATTGTTTTGGGAATCTGACAATGATTTAATCAGATCAAATATCATGAAGAAAAATGTAATGGAGTATCAAAGAACGGACATTTATTTATATGAACAAAATATAAACAATTTAACAATGAACGCACATTTAAAAAAGAAATGACGTCTGATCTCAAACAACATTGAATTTCAAACGGGAGTATTACCATCGAAAGATTTATCTTTTGAGACATGGTAATAACAAAGTCAATAAAAGTACTGAACCGATGTATGTAAGAATACTTGACAGTATATAAACAAGATAATACACAAGTATTGATCTTTTGGAAACACACGGTCAGTTAGTCATCAAAGTATCCAGATGAAAAACATTTAAAAGCACACTTCTCAATTCATGAAAACATTTTAAGAATAGGAAGTGGTTTGAACATTTAAGAAACCAATTTTCACACTTGAAAGTTGTTCTTCTTTCAAAGTATGGTAGATATTAAGATTTTGAAATGTATACCTTCAATGTAGACATCTTAACTCCCCCTAAAATGAATATTATCTTTTAAGCATCCTTGACAAAACCTCAGATACTCCCCCTAGGTATCTGAAAAAAGTCAATTCATCCGAAAAATATGACAGTTAAAATATAAGTAACTTTGCTCTTATCTCCCCCTTAAAGATATAACAGTGAAAATTTTATAAATTCCCCCTCAAAGTAAAAACTTCTTTAGAAATATGTTATCTATTAAGCATCCTTTAGAAAAAAAACTTTTGAGTACGAGTTCTGAACTGAGTTATCCAGAAGCCATAGTCACTGAAAATAGCCTGCAAAATAAAATATTTTGGTAATCATTATAAAAATGATTCCGCTTTAGTCAGTAAAGAATGAATATTAGCAACTGTTTATGATTTCCAAAAACACATGCAATATAAACATAGACTAAGATGCACTCCCCCTCAGATCATGAACTAACCTTCAAGCAGACATATTCATCATACCTAATCTGTTGATTAAGAATTTGAATCGCTTTTCATCTAACGGCTTAGTGAAAAGATCAACTAATTGGTAGTCGGTTTGAACAAAATGCATTTCGATGTCGGCCTTTTCCACATGATCTTTTATAAAATGATAGCGTACATCAATATGTTTTGTCTTCGAGTGTTGAACTGGATTAGCGGTTATGGCAATCGCGCTCTTAAAATCACAATAAATGGGAACACGCTTGTATGAATATCCAAAATCCTTCAACTGAGTCTTCATCCAGAGGACTTGCGAACAACAGCTAGCCGTGTAACACCCCAAATTTCGTTATGTAACCTTGGTATTCTAGTGTTAAGCTTTTGTCGTTAGCACCGCGTTTGGTTCCAAGTTTGAGTTTGGCTTTTGATGGTTTTGGACAAACCACAGTGAACTACGCGAGTTGCACTGCGACTTGAGGTCGCGGCACAACCCGCGAAACCCTCTGGATGGGTTTGGTTTTGTGTAAGCGGGCGAGTTATGCCGCGGGTATTAAGTGCTATTCTCTAAGTTTGGTTGGTATTCTTTGGATCTTCGAGCTTCCGATTAATCGCTAGTATTAAGTGCATTGCTCGGGGTTTCGGTGTAGAAAGCTTCGTCTTCGCAAGGGGGTCGATATCTGGTTCTTCGGGTTTTCGTATAAACCTATTGGGTGAGTTCCTACTACTTTTCTAAAACTTTATACATGTCAAAATGGTTACATTTTGAACTCCTATGTATCTCCATGATTTCAGATTTAAGTTTTCAACATATTTGATATAACTTGAGTTTTGGGAGATTTTAGGGTTCCGATCATTTTATGATGGATTCTATCTTATTTGAAGTAAAATATGTTTTACTTGCATATTATGTGGATATGTGAAAAGAATGTTTAAGAACTCATTTTTAATGATTTTCATTCTTACCAGAAGTTGAACTGGAAATGACATTTTGTTTATAAAATGTGTTTATACCATATGTTTATTTATGGTTGGTCACATATGTTGTTGTGACGAGTCTGTACCATTACTAGCGGATCCCTAGGTTTTGAGTCGACTGATATTATTTGGTGGTTACCAAGTAAAGAAAATATAGAGCTACATGTGCATTAAATTGTGAGGCTCTGGTCGTTAACAAATAAGAACTACATGTGCATTAAATTGTGAGGTTCTGGCCGTTAACAACTTATTTTTGGGATGTCACATTCCCCATTTGTAGCTATGGATTCATATGATCCTCGGGGGCAACTTGGTACGGTTATGTGAGGCCGGTTACTAGCCATGGTTCATAGTGATCCTAGTGAAGGAGTATACATTGGTTTTGCTTGGGGCTAGATCTCACGTTGTAGCACGGACTTATGTGTTCGTATCCTCGGATTCCAATTGTTTAGCTCATAACTTGGATTTGTGGTCTACTTTGTGTTACACCACAATCCTTGGTAAAATGGTTCTTTTGTCATCGTATGATGAGTTTTGGACCGAAAAGGCCCGGTTGTGGCGAAATGTTATCTTTTATAAAATAAACCTTTATGAAAAGATTTCCTTATGATACTGATGTTTATATCTCTGATTTTGAATAAACTGTATGTTCTCACTAGGCTTTAAGCCTAACACTTTTTCTCAAATGATGTGTATAACAGGTTTCCCTTAGCGGTGGGTTTCTCAGGGTCTTTGAGAGTCGAGCGTGGACTCGAGGCATATTTTGAGATGTCTATTATTTTGGTGTTGGGCATTGTTTAAGTCCCGTCTTTTAGTGAATTTTGGTTCGTCAAGTGTTGTAGTCTAGACGGTTATGTTTAGATTAGTATTGTTGATAAATTCTATATCCGTATGAGTCTTGTATAGTCTTAAGGACTGATCCCCTTTATGGGAAGTTTATATCATTACGGATGTCTTGTTGCCATATTTTCAGGTTTTAATTTACTCTGAATTTTAGAGTGTTACAAGTTGGTATCAGAGCTCTAGTTTAAGCGAACTAGGCATGAATGTAAGATGTCTAGACTTAGACTGAGTTTGATAGGCATTGATTGTGAGATTGGATAGAACTTCTAAGCTGGGTTAGTCTTAGAATCGACGGAGGTTATGTTAATCAAGCGTTGTGATGATGGTAACAAGAACCCTTATGTGTTATATGTTCATAATCTCACTTAGCTAATGTGATTATGAGGATATTTTACGTGAGTGTAATTGGTTTGCTAATGTTATGACAATTGGTAGATGTAGCGGTACGTTTCTTTCGGGCGTGTTTCAGTTAAACTCTTCCTTACCCTTTCTCGTGCTTGTGTTTACCTGCTCTACCTTGGTACGTTGATCGTTAGAGTAGTGCGAAAGTTTCTGAGCGAGTAAGCTAAGGAATGATTGTTGTTTATAGCAATGTCTCTTCGGGATGATAGTAAGTGCGCAGAACGCAATAAGTTAATCATCTAGAGCCAGATTCGTTGGTAGAATTATAACTATATCTTGTTAGATCGATTCTATTTCGAGGAGATTTGTAAGTTAATTAATGGGATGGTTGCCCTAAGATGCCTGAGGCATCCGGTTGTTTATAGTACGTCGGGATGTTGGGAAGCGTAGTATTAAGATGTGAGTCCCGACCGAATTCATGCATTAAATTTATTTCTAAAATAAGGTTGCATAAATTGCTTTCATGATCGCCAACCATAAAGTAAATTACCTTATAACGTTTTGGCAAAACATTTAGCAATCAACATATTTTAAACTATGAGCATAAGCATGCTTAAAATGGTTTGTTGCACCTGATTTCAAATTGTTATCAAAACTCTCTTTATTCACGTCTTGTGTTTAAATGCTATTTTTGGATGTCGAAATATCTGTGTTTTAACGCTTTTTGAGTTAATGGGCAAGTAGCTGTGGAATTTTGACCTTGACATTGGATCCCTTCCACGTATGTCAATGGTTTTAAAGGAAGAGTTATTCCCATGCTTTTGAGTAGGAGTTTCTTGGGAATTTTTAGTTGTGTGAGTTTTGTTGAATTCTTGGAGTTTTGTTTACGGATTCTTTTGTCGCATGTGTATATTTTGTGATGCGTGAGTTTAATCTCATTGCGTGCAAGTTATGAGTTCTTTGGGCGTCGTGTCTCATCAAAAATCTTGTCAAAACGGTCGCCTTATCTTGTGTTGCAAAATGGAAATTTGGACACCACTTGATTTTAGCATTAAGGAGTTTTATGAAAATCCAGTTGAATTATGGTGTCTCATCTTACGACTTTTGTGTCGCGTAAATAATTTCAGGAACATGTGCATATGCATCTTTGTGTGCGTTAATTTCAGGGTTTTGTTAACAAATGTCAACCGTCGTGTACTATGTGCATTGGATTTAAGTATAACGTTGGTGTGAATGATTGCATAAACGATTTATGTTATTTTTAAAAACAGGACTTTCGTTCTGATCGTATTTCCATCATTAACTCTTACTGTTATAATTTCCGCAAAGCATTTAGCGAGTTAGCGGTATTTTTGTCGTTGTAGTTTCTATTTTGTCAAATGTGTTTATCTTTACAACGTGAAGCTTTAAACTCGATTTGAAATTTTATTTGCATCCCCGTTATTTTACCGCCCTTTGGGGAATGAATTGTTCCAGATGGGGTGAGTTGAAAATTCTTTTGCTGCAACGCCTCTTGGTTATAGAGGAGGAATTTTAAAGATAAAATTGTGATTTTTCCTTTGGAGTTGTACAAACAATTGTTGCACATGTTGAAGTGCAAGAACCTATTTTCACGTTTATAGTGTAAACTATTGCGTATGTTTTACTCGGTATTTCTCAGGGTGCGAGTATTTTGTTAAGTTTTCGTATTCGGTAACTTGGATTGTTTTAACATCATAAATTGCTCATGTCGAGCTTGAATATTTCAACAAGTAAATAGCGCGATTTACATATTCTGGGTGATTTTGTACACGTAAAATCTACATTATGATTTATGCATCTTTGATGATTTTGTGCAAACAAAAGTCTATTTCATGACATATGCATCTTAGTATATTTGCATTCATAAAACCTTTGGAAAATCTTTGGTCCCAATACGTGTTGAGTTTTGAGAAAGCATGTATTTGTGGTGTGGATTTTCATAAGCATTGTTTAAAGACATTACATTATTTGGGGAAAACCGTTAAATGTCGGTTAAATGTGTTTTAAGGTTTACGAGACTTTCGTTGGGAATTTACGTGAAGTGTCGGGCCTTTGGCTCGAGTTTTGACTGAATGAATCGTGTAGACATTTGTCCGGATTTATAACCGCAATTAAAGATTTTAGTATGATGGAGTTTAATTGTGTTTTTGGTGAGTTAAAGTCGATTTGTGAAAACGGTGTACATGCCAAAATGTTTATTTTAAAGTGTTTGTGTTTTACATTAAATTGTTAACTGCTGATAAGTTTTGGTTATTTTGAAATGTTTAGTTTTATGAACATGTTGAGACACCCATTTTGGGATCTTTGGTTATTTTGGTAAATAAATCATGTTGAAGTGTTTCTTTGATGATTTTACATATATAATTGGAGTTCAATTGACGTAAGTGTCATTTGGTGTATTTGATCTTATAAACCTTTTCAGAAAATTCATATTATTGTGTTATGAGGCATTTTGAAAACATAAGGGTATGAGTTCATTTGGAAAACGGTTTGTTTCAACTAACGATGAGATTTGAGTTAATTATACTTTTGGTCGTGTTTGCATAATAGTTGGTCAAACGTGTTTCAATATTTATATCGGCTTTCATTTGGGTATTTACGTAAACTGTTGGGTCGTTGGCTCAGTTTTGACTAAATGGAGTCTTGAGAACATTTGTATGGGTTAAAAACAGTTGTGAAATTTTTGGATTATGATGGCGATTATTTCATTCCATTGGGAGTTACATGTTTTGGGAACTTTGTTTTTTTTCAGTTGGAGTCATGTAATGTTAGACAGTGCTGTAGATCCGTAGACAGTCTGTCTGTTTTGTAAAGCCTGAGGTTTTGGGTTACACTTAGTGACCGCTCGGGTTGGCTAGCGAGTAGACAATAGGTGGCACGAGCTGCTGAGTTGGAACTCATCTGGATTGGATAGGCACCCGTGTCCGTAAGCCCTTGAGGTGGAACTCGACGGAGTATGGCTAGAGGCAATAAACGGTTTGAAGTTGTGATGTCTGGTATGGCATGGGAACTAAGATCGGGATACGTGGTGAAATCCAATAACATCACGGGCGGCCCCATTCATTTGTTCTCGCCACCCAAGATGGAAACGTTTAGAGGTCATGCGAGGAAGTTGTATGGGCGGCCTACTTGCGTGTCCTTCTATTCTCTTTGTGTAAGGGTCTCTCCGTCGTAGACCCGGGGTATTTTAAATACTAATGTTATATTTTTACCAGCTTTGGTTATGTGGAGTCGACGGTAAATGATGGCTTTAATATTGGGTTCCCCCCACGTATATTAAGGTTTGAATGAAATGTGTTATTCCTGCATATTGATGTTTAGTTTTCTTTCGTTTTTGGTCGTGTGAGTATTGGGCCTAGTGTCCATGTTTTCGGACGTACGATGTGGATGGTGTTACTAATGTTTCATACCTCGAGTTAGTACAAGTTGTGTCAATTTATAAAGTATCGTTGAAATGAAGGATCTATCTTTGAAATTGCATAACTTTGAAAAGGAGTTGTTCCATGTTTTAAAATTCATTATTTGAAAGGTTCTGTTTTAAAGAGAAGTTCATCAATTTAATTGCTTTTACTTAAGTAAAACTCTTGAGCTCTCTAGGCGTTAAGCCTAATCCTTTTTATTTTTCAGCATGTGCATCAAATTCCTGTTGTGGGTTTTATTAGCGCCCGTCCTTTATAGTCCGAATGTATAGATTGGTGGTATGTTTAGAGATTAATCTTTATAATGTGGTTGTAGACGAAGTATTTATGGAAGTATTAAGAAACTTGAATAAGGGCTACTTCCAGATTTTGAGTCGGATCGGAGTTGAGTGATAACAGAATCTGTGTTAACCGATCGCCGGAAAGACGCATTAGTACGCCTTGTAAGAATATCTTTATCGATATTAGGAATGGATCAGTGAAATCTGAGAGTTTTGGGAAGATTAGCATCGACCGTTAGCTTTGAGTTCGGAACCGTGCAGTTCGAAAGAAATTGGTAGATGGAAAGTTGAGGTCGCTAAATTTCTGGAGGTAGTAATTGTCACCTAAGGTTGGGAGGCAACCGTAACCTTGTGAGTAAAGGTTACTTTAGAGAGTTGAGTGTTCGCTCGGTTAGGAGTGAAAATGTGCCCAAGAAAGGTAGCTATTTCGGGTGTCGGTATTAAGATCACGTTAATGATTCTGGCATTTGGGTTTGAGACGATATTCTCTGCGAACAGTGTTCCGTTGAGAAGAGTAGATTTCGAGGACGAAATCATTCTAAGGTTGGGAGTATTGTAACACCCCAAATTTCGTTATGTAACCTTGGTATTCTAGTGTTAAGCTTTTGTCGTTAGCACCGCGTTTGGTTCCAAGTTTGAGTTTGGCTTTTGGTGGTTTTGGACAAACCACAGTGAACTACGCGAGTTGCACCGCGACTTGAGGTCGCGGCACAACCCGCAAAACCCTCTGGATGGGTTTGGTTTTGTATAAGCGGGCGAGTTATGCCGCGGGTTGAGGTCGCGGCATAACCCGCGAAAGTCCCTGGACCGACTTAAGGGTTTCAGTTTCCAAAATATCTCATTCTCTCAATCTCTAAACTCTCTCCTCTCTCTCTAAATATTTATCTCTCTCTCTCTCTAAGTTTGGTTGGTATTCTTTGGATCTTCGAGCTTCCGATTAATCGCTAGTATTAAGTGCATTGCTCGGGGTTTCGGTGTAGAAAGCTTCGTCCTCGCAAGGGGGTCGATATCTGGTTCTTCGGGTTTTCGTATAAACCTATTGGGTGAGTTCCTACTACTTTTCTAAAACTTTATACATGTCAAAATGGTTACATTTTGAACTCCTATGTATCTCCATGATTTCAGATTTAAGTTTTCAACATATTTGATATAACTTGAGTTTTGGGAGATTTTAGGGTTCCGATCATTTTATGATGGATTCTATCTTATTTGAAGTAAAATATGTTTTACTTGCATATTATGTGGATATGTGAAAAGAATGTTTAAGAACTCATTTTTAATGATTTTCATTCTTACCAGAAGTTGAACTGGAAATGACATTTTGTTTATAAAATGTGTTTATACCATATGTTTATTTATGGTTGGTCACATATGTTGTTGTGACGAGTCTGTACCATTACTAGCGGATCCCTAGGTTTTGAGTCGACTGATATTATTTGGTGGTTACCAAGTAAAGAAAATATAGAGCTACATGTGCATTAAATTGTGAGGCTCTGGTCGTTAACAAATAAGAACTACATGTGCATTAAATTGT
Organism: Arctium minus; assembly: GCA_954870635.1. Taxonomy (NCBI): domain Eukaryota; kingdom Viridiplantae; phylum Streptophyta; class Magnoliopsida; order Asterales; family Asteraceae; genus Arctium; species Arctium minus. The sequence goes on along the minus strand of OX941082.1, from coordinate 28,087,314 downwards.
GAGGTTCTGGCCGTTAACAACTTATTTTTGGGATGTCACATTCCCCATTTGTAGCTATGGATTCATATGATCCTCGGGGGCAACTTGGTACGGTTATGTGAGGCCGGTTACTAGCCATGGTTCATAGTGATCCTAGTGAAGGAGTATACATTGGTTTTGCTTGGGGCTAGATCTCACGTTGTAGCACGGACTTATGTGTTCGTATCCTCGGATTCCAATTGTTTAGCTCATAACTCGGATTTGTGGTCTACTTTGTGTTACACCACAATCCTTGGTAAAATGGTTCTTTTGTCATCGTATGATGAGTTTTGGACCGAAAAGGCCTGGTTGTGGCGAAATGTTATCTTTTATAAAATAAACCTTTATGAAAAGATTTCCTTATGATACTGATGTTTATATCTCTGATTTTGAATAAGCTGTATGTTCTCACTAGGCTTTAAGCCTAACACTTTTTCTCAAATGATGTGTATAACAGGTTTCCCTTAGAGGTGGGTTTCTCAGGGTCTTTGAGAGTCGAGCGTGGACTCAAGGCATTTTTTGAGATGTCTATTATTTTGGTGTTGGGCATTGTTTAAGTCCCATCTTTTATTGAATTTTGGTTCGTCAAGTGTTGTAGTCTAGACGGTTATGTTTAGATTAGTATTGTTGATAAATTCTATATCCGTATGAGTCTTGTATAGTCTTAAAGACTGATCCCCTTTATGGGAAGTTTATATCATTACGGATGTCTTGTTGCCATATTTTCAGGTTTTAATTTACTCTGAATTTTAGAGTGTTACAAGCCGCAACTACGTATTCTGCCTCAGCAGTGGATGTAGAAACACAATTTTGTTTCTTGGATGTCCAGCTAACAAGCTTATCTCCTAGAAATTGGCATGATCCAGAGGTGCTCTTTCTATCCATTTTGCAACCTGCATGATCAGCATCAGTATATGCAGTTTATTCAAAACTAGAATCCTTAGGATACCAAAGGCCTAACTCGGGAGTGCCTTTGAGGTATCTAAGTATTCTTTTAACGACGATCAGGTGAGATTCCTTAGGATTTGCCTGATATCTAGCACATAAGCATGTAGCAAACATTATATCAGGTCTGCTAGCTGTTAGATACAGTAATGATCCAATCATACTTCGGTACACTTTATGATCAACAGATTTTCTGGACAAATCTGCGTCTAAAAGTGTTCCGGTACCCATAGGCATTTTCATTACCGAACTATCAGTCATATTAAACCTTTTCAAAATGTCTCGAATATACTTCGATTGGTTTATGAAAATGCCTTTGGGTGACTGTTTTACTTGAAGTCTAAAAAAAATGTTAACTCACCCATCATTAACATTTCAAACCGAGACTCCATGATTTTAGAAAAGTTCTTGCAAAATTTTGGATTAGTAGACCCAAATATAACATCGTCCACATAAATCTGGAATAGAATTAAATCCTCACCTTGCTTTTTAAGGAACATGGTTGTATCAATTGTACCCTTTTTGAAACCTGGAGCGAGTAAGAACTGAGTAAGAGTGTCATACCAAGCTCGTGGTGCCTGTTTTAAACCATAAAGCGCTTTGTCTAGGACGTAGACATGATCAGGGTGATTCGGATCAATAAAACCTTCAGGTTGAGCCACATAGACTTCCTCATGCAGAATTCCATTAAGAAATGCTGACTTTACGTCCATTTGATAGACAGTAAAGTTCTTATGTGCTGCATAGGACAAGAAAATTCTGATGGCTTTGATCCGGACAACAGGTGCAAACGTTTCATCGTAGTCTATGCCTTCCTGTTGACAATAACCCTTTGCTACCAGGCGAGCTTTGTTTCTTACCACAACTCCAGCCTCATCCCTCTTGTTCCTAAACACCCACTTTGTGCCTATCACAGAATTACCTTTCGGTAGTGGGATCAATCGCTAAACCTTATTCCTTTCAAATTGTAGAAGCTCGTCTTGCATTATAAGAATCCAATCGGGATCACGTAGAGCTTTAGAGACTTTTTTCGGCTCTAAGGAACTAAGGAAGCTTGAGTATAAGCAAAAGTTAGCTGATGTTGCACGCGTTTTGACACCACTTTGTAAATCTCCAATAACATTGTGTAGGGGGTGATCTTTCGTCCAACGTTTTGTGCTCGGAAGTGGTTGAACAGATTCTTGCATATTGTGCTCATTATATTCATCAAGAACAGCAGGTACAACTTCACATGTAGATGGAACATCTTGTTCAGGTGTTTCTGATTCAAGTAATTCTGGAGCAACAGAGGAAGTGCTCGGGACTTCTCGTCCAGAATAGTTATCTGCAGAAGCAGACTCAGTATTAGTATTGTCAGAAACATTCGGTGTAGATATACCTGAAGAAGTTGTAGTAGTGACTGGTTCAGAAGGTCTAGATATGTCATCAGTAATTACCGGGACCTCTGAAGTTGATGCAGACGTGCCTGATTTGTCAAAATCTGCACATATGTCCATAAAAGCATCAAGAAATAATAAATCTAACTCAGATGTAACAATTGATGAGTTAGGAAACTTAGTCTATGTAGATTCGGGTTCTATTTTGCTTTGAATATAAACCTTTCCCTTAAGCTTGAGTTCTGAACTATTTTGTTCAGAAGTTAACGTAGTATTTTCATCAAATGACACGTTCACGCTTTCCATGATGCACTTGGTCCGTCTATTGTACATATAATAGGCTTTTGACGTTAGCGAGTATCCTACAAAGTAGCCTTCGTCAGCTTTCTTGTCAAACTTCCCAAGGTTATCACGATCATTCAGTATAAAGCACCTGCAACCAAAGACACACAAAAATTTAATGTTCGGTTTTCGTTTATTAATCAGTTCATACGCTGTTTTATTAAATCTTTTAACCACAATCGTCCGGTTTTGAGTGAAACAGGCGGTTGCAACGGCTTCAGCCCAGAGACACATTGGTAGACCAGAATATGCCAACATTGTTCTTGCATCTTCGACCAAAGTTCGATTCTTCCTTTCAACCACGCTATTCTGTTGTGGAGTATAGACAGCAGAGAAGTTGTGAGAAATCCCAACAGATGTGAGATAACTTTGAAGAATATCATTTTTGAACTCTGTGCCGTTGTCACTTCGCAATGTCTTTATCGGCCATTGAAGGCGAACTTGGATTTTCTTGATGAAGGCAATGATCAGATCTGGTGCATCAGATTTGCTTCGCAGAAATTCCAACCAAGTATACCTTGAATACTCATCTATCATAACAAGAATGTACTTTTTACTGTTAATAGACTGAGTATGCATAGGGCCACAAAGGTCCATATGAATTAATTCCAGAGGCGTTGAATAAGAAGATTCAATCTTTGATTTGTGTAAACTTCGTTTCATATTTCCCATCTCACATGTGGGACAAAGTGAATCATTCTCAAACCTCATCTCAGGTAGACCTTTCACAATTCCTTGTCTCGTTAATTTATCAATAGCCTTGAAGTTCTGATGAGACAAGCGCCGATGCCATGTCCAACTTTGAGCTTTCGATGCTTTTGCAAGTAAGCATACAAAACGTGTAGCTGAAAGCGTTGGAAAATTTACCGCATAAAGATTTCCATATCGTTTAGCTCGAAAGATCTCATAACCGTCCGGATCTTCAATAAAACAATGAGTGATTGTGAACCGAACTTGATAGTTACTATTGCAAAAATGACTTGTACTAAACAAGTTATGATCGAGTCCTTCCACGTATAGTACTTTCTTGATGGTTACAATGCTGTTTTTTAGCGAATCGTATCCTTTGATGAATCCTTGAAGCTCATAATTTGCAAATCTTACTATTCCTGCAGGTTCTTTAACAAAATTATGCAATAAATGCTTATATCCTGTCATATGTCGAGAACATCCTGAGTCAACGAACCACAAATGACAGGCCTGCAACAAGGAACAAATCACTTCTTTTTAGGTACCCATATCCAGATGGGTCCTTTTTTGTTAGCATCATGCAGTTTCTTAATATCATCTACTTTAGCCTTGACTCTCCATTCATATTTAGGCTTTGGCATCCATTTCCATACCATTTTGACATTAAAATCATGAAACTGCTTTTTCTTAGAAAGATTAGCCGACTTAGCTTGAAACACTTTAATGTGTTGTGTTGAGGACTTGGGGACAGTTTTAGCTTTAAAAACTCTTTTAACAGCTTTTGGCTTGGGAGGAATGAAGTACAGTGAAAAAGCATTGTCACCACAGTGTTTGCATATTAAGTTCTTACGAGCAAATGTCAATATTTTTGATTTATCAAAAGAAGTACATCTATTCAAACAATCTTGACATTTATTTTCGTTTGAACGTTTACATGGCAAATCAACACTATTAGTAACAGTACAATCTTTTCCAACAAGATCTTTACAAACTATTTTGTCACAGTCTTTCTTTCTCCATTCTCCTTTACCACCACCTTTACTCAGATCTGAATCATGAAAGGAAACTTTATTAGTTTTCTTCTTCAAGGATGAACTCTTTTTCAAAATTCTAGAAGTCTCGCCTTTTTCATAAATGCTTAGTAAATATTCAGGACATTTAGAGTAAACAACTGTAGGCTTTATTGAAGTCTCAAACTCTGGATTTGATCGAACATTCCATTTTTGATCATCAAACATATTTTTATCAGTCATATTTTTCTTGAACAAATCATTTTTCAAATCATTAAGTTCTTTACAAAGCTCTTTGTTCTCTTCAAAAGATTTATCTAATTTAAATCTAAGATCACAATTCTCATCTTCTAACTCCTCAAGAGTCTTTTGTAAACTTTTGATTTGTTTTTCAAAATCAGATGTTTGATCAGTCACAGAGTTGGATTCAAGCTTCTTCATGATTGGGACAAGATCTGATGAATTAAGCATATCATCAAAAATCTCCTCAGTCATTTTATCAACAAACTCTTTTTGAATGCTTGAATTCATGACATTTAAATTCTCTTCCATCTTAACTTCACTTGAAGATTCAGAAATAATGGATTCAGATATAGGACTCTGAGCATCAATATCAGTGTCCGATTCATACTCATCGTACTGACATTCAGTCTCAGGAATAGATTTGTCATCATTGGTTGATTCAGTTGAAGATGGTGTGGAAAATAATGATTCAAACTCAACAAATTCAAGTTTTCTATTTTTATAGCTCTTGTTTAAATCATTGTATTGTAATCCAACTGATTTAAAACTGGTTTGTGAATCAGCACAACTAGACGTATCATCATCCACTACCTCTTTACCTTTATACGAAGTGTCAGATTTAGGAGTTTTAGCTTTAACAAAAGTGTCATGAATATCTGAGATTTTCTTTGCTTTCGAGCCCAATTTATCAAAATTATACAAGTTTTCCGGGGCTTTCTTCAAAACATCATTTTCAGATAAACCTAATCCCGTTTTAGCATTATAAAATCTGACGTCTTGGAGTTTGTTTGTCAACAAGTTTAATGTCTGCTCAGTCTGTCCTCTTTTCAGATTGAGATCTTCCAGTTGTTTAATCTTACAGTAAGCCTCATTTCTTTCCTGAAAGCAAGCTTCAAATTTAATTTTGAATTCACCCTTTTCAGAATTCAAATTAACTAAGTTTCTCTTAAGTTCCGAAATCTTTGTTTTCAAGGTTTCTCTTTCTTTCTTTAAAACATCTTTTTCATTTTCCTTGTCCTCAACGACAACTTTCAACAATGCGTTCTCGTCACGAAAACTCATCATTGTTTGTCGTTCAGAGCTAAGTTTGCTTTTTAACATCTCAAATTCATTTTCCATGTTCGGGATCTGTGCCATTAGAGATTCAACAAGTTCATATTTTTCAAAATTAGTACTTACCTCGGAGTCACCATCAGACTGGTCAGAAGAGACTTCAGCATTGTCATCCACAATTGCCATCATGCATACTTGTGTGAAGTGAGCTGATTCATCATCTGAGCTTTGGTAGAACCAGTTCTCCTCTTCTGCCATCAAGACTTTCCCCTCTTCTTGCTTCTTTGCAAGCAGTGACTTCTTGGCGTAATACTCAAAGTTCTTCACTCTCTTAAACATGCAATCTTTTGAGAAATGGCCGACTTTGCCACAATTAAAGCACCGACCAGATTTAGGATCTATTTTATCCTCTTTCTTGTCTTCCTTGTTCTCTTCTCTCTTCTCTTCTCTCTTACCAAACCTGGGTTTGTACTTCTCTGACTTTTCCTTCTTATACCCTTCATATCTCGGCTTTGAAGAATACTTTTTCTTTCCAAAACTCTTGTGAAATTGTTTAGTGATGAGGGCAAGATTGTCAGCGAATCTCTAGATATCATCATCAGAGTGTACCTCAACTTCATCAGCTGATGACTCAGTACTTGACTGACTTAGCTCAGTGAGAAAAGCTTTTGACTTCTTAAGCTTAGACTTTGATGCAGAAACGGATTAAGAACTAGAACCCTTCTTCCTTTCGGCCAACAGAGCTAGCGAATCTTTGACTATCTTCTTCTCCTCATTTAGTAATTTCACTTCATCCTCATGCTGGGATAGAGTTGAGAAGATATCGTTCACATCCTCCTGAGCCATATTCTTTGTCATTTGGAGGTTGATTGCATAGCTTTTCCATTCAGGGTTCAAGTTCTTGATGAACTTGTAGTTTATCTCTGAAATCGACTTGTTCATCCCGTTCCTCCTAAGATCACGTTAAATCTGTTGTACGTGTCTATGAGTGCTTCTCCCTCTTTATCATGAAACCCTTCATAAGCATTGATGCTCTGGTTCAGTTTAGCTTGGATGGACCTTACTGTTCCTTGGAACTGCCTCTCAAGTTCATCCCACATTGCTTTAGCAGATTCACGACTATCTACACGATTGTAGATATCGTTTGGGATTTCCATGGTTAAGTATATGAGGGCTTCCTCGTCTATAGCTCTAACAAAGACTCAAGTGTCATTAAAGCTCCAAGGAATCTCATCTTCAACCTAGGGTTTCTTTATTTTAGGGTTTTCACTTACAAACTCTATATGTGAGTTTTCTACTAAACTTCTTATGTATATGCTTAACTTACACACACACACACACACACACACACACACACACACACACACATATATATATATATATACATCTTGCTAATAAATTGCTTGACATGTGATTTTGACCTAACTGCTGATAAGAATGACATTTTATACTAGACATATTGTTGGGATGAATATTTGGAGTAATAAACTTTAATAAACCATATGAATATGTGGATGATATTGTTTATATGTTGGTTCTTGGAATTATGGGTTATGTGGTATCATTATTTATGACACCCAACTCTTGTGCATATGGATTGGGTAGGTGTTGGTCGTTTTTATAGCTTTTAACCAATTTAAAGGGTAGATACTAAAGGAATGACTCCTTGAGGTGAAACTCTTCTAATGTGAGGATAGGCACTAAGGTCCAATGAGCCTTGAGGTGAAACTCGATGGAGTGGACACTAAAGGTAATCAAGATGCTTGAGGTGATGCCGGACAGGCCCGACCCTGGCCTATGGCAGATGTGGCTTAGGCCATGGGCAGCAGACCCATAAGGGCATCAAATTTCTTATAGGCCTTCTGTTATATAGATTAAATTTTGGGCCCAAACAAATTTTTTTCACCACCGTTTGAACGTGGACGCACACTGAAAGAGGCGTATCCAAATCCAATCACGAGTAGATTCTCCTTCCATCGCCCATCACCATCGACTGAAGACTTGAATCGTGAGTTGTGTTTCATGAGTTTATAGCTCTCGTTTCGGTCTCCCTCAAACTCTCCATCGCCCATCAGTTTCCCTAAATCCTAATCGACTACCAGACTGAAGTAGTGAAGTTGTTGTGGATGCTGCCCTAAATCGACCACCGAAGGTGTTTTTTTCTAACTTGTATACTTTGTTGAGACAATGAGTCATCTCACGAAGTCATCAACGTTCGATTAATCTTTCTGCTCTCCTGATTGTTGCCCTAATCTGCAGTCTGCTCAGTTGGTCGTAGTCGGCTCCCTAATCGATCTGCTCCTGAAGTCTTGATCCTGCCCTAAATACAATTTGGTATCTTCATTCTTTCTAATTTATATTATTTAGATATAAGATGCTTAGATGACTGATGATACATTGATATTCATTATTGATAGTGATTCAATGATATTCATTCTTTATGATTTGTGATATAAGATGCTTAGATGATTTGTGATTTCTGATATTCATTAGAGTAATCCATAGGCACGTAAGCTTGTGAAATAGGCAAAAACAGGTTAGCTTCGAGTTGGATATAAGCTTTTTAAGATTTATAAGGAGCTCATACACAATCAAAATAAGATAGAATAAAAAAGAAGTTCCTGAAGGTTTAATAGAACCCGCGACCAATATCTCCATAACCCACATGTCAATCCAATTAAAACAAGTCTACATAAACATATCAAAGCTCTGACTTGAAAAAAACTTATAGTTCACAACCACAATCATGTTCGACAAGATCTTACACTCAATGTTCATAAGAAAAGCTAATTTGAAAACAAAAACAGGAAAATAGTCAAAGGAGAATGTGGAAATTTCATAGACAGACATGTACTATTGTGGATCCTCGTTTAGTTCCTTAATAATGCTTGAAAGATGGCTTCCCTATCATCATCACTTGGATACCTTTCCATAAGTGAATCATAAAGAGTTACACCCCGACAAATTGAATCATTTTTGTTATATTTAATAAAAATTGAGGTGGGGATAAGTCGTCTAGCTTAAATTGGTTCTAAACCCTTTCAAATAGTCTATTTTGTTCTTTATATACATATATCAGGGGCATCTTTTTGGCTTTTTGCCATGGGCATCCGAAATCTCAGGACCGACCCTGCTTAGTTGAATAGCCAATACACCAAAGTTTGAGATTCCTTTTGAACCCAAAATCCCGAACTTGCAAATGTGACATCCTCCATTCTATGAAAGAATCTGCAAGGATTTATGAATTTAAGTTTTGGCACCAAGAGAAAAGTGAATATGTTTGGAAAACCATACGTCAACTAAGATTAACATTGTTCATAAAAAACCAATAATTTGTTTAGGGTCTCTTGCGTTAGTTGAATAGCCAATACACAACATTTTGAGATTCCTTTAGAACCCAAAATCCCGAACATGCAAATGTGACATCCTCCATTTTATGAAAGAATCTGCAAGGATTTATGAATTTAAATTTTGGCACCAAGATAAAAGTGAATATGTTTGAAAAACCATATGTCAACTAAGATTAACATTATCATGGCTCCAAGGCATCAAAAAAAAAAAAAAAATATATATATATATATATATATATATATATATATATATATATATACACGCAATTAAAAGATGAACATTAATAGAAATTAGAAAAGGGCTGGGTTTTGTTTTACCTTTAACAAGTTGATGGAGTACCCTAGAGAAGAATCAAAGAGGTGTTTGATTCTGCAAAGAAGGGGAGAGATTGATGATTTAATTAGAGCATTATTCCATGATCAAAAGTCAAAAAATAACCCGATTGCTGGGAGTTTAAGCGATGCTTATCTAAACTCCTTTAGAGTTTCTTCGAGATTTCCTTGAAATCGAATTGATCGTGGGTAGAGCAGAAGAAATTAACAAACAGTAAAAATCAGATCAACTACACAAATAGTAAAAAATCAGATCAATTAACAATGAAGTTCAAAAATTTAGAAAACCCAAAAATTGAAACCCTTCTTAATTTCTCTTTGAAAACGATTCGGAATTCAGAGAGAAAAACGTTGAATTCGAAAGAATTTCAAGAAATTTTGAGTCACTTACAACAATGGAGTAACATAAAACACGATTACAACTCAATTACAACTTAACATGGTTCGGTGGAGTACTTAGGGCTATCGGCGGAGGAGCGGGGGCAGAAACGACGAGAAGAAGAAGAGGGAGGAGGCGGGTTTTTTTACCAGGACTGCTAAATTGAAAAGGAGGAGGAGGAGGCTAGTGTGTTTGAGAGAGAACGTGGGTGGAAGTCATGGGAGAAAAAAATGGCTTTCCAAAAACTGAAAAACTGAATTAGAACTTTAATAAGATAGTAGAGATAAGTAATAAGATAGTAGAGATAAGTAAGGACACTATTTATAACCGAGGACGTCTTTTTTCAAATGGATTATGCAACTTACATTTGTTGCCATAGAACTGTAGTTGATCATTATATTGCTACTAACTAACCTCATAGTATTTTGAGAACACTAACTTCTACCACATGGGTTATTTTGATTTATATATCAACTATATGTCGTTTTATGTGTTAATTTAGAGAGAATTACACTTTTGGTCCCTGAGGTTTCGTGATTTGTTTGAAAGTGGGACTTGTGTACTTCAATAAGTCAACTTGTAGTCTTTGAGGTTTGGATTTTGCTTTGAAAGTGGGACCTGACCACTAACTTCGTTAAGAAACTCAGTTAGAGTCAGCGGCAAAATTGTCCAGCCATGTTTTGTTCACCTTTTTGCAAGTTTATTTTATTTTTCCTTGTATTTTTTTTTTGTAAAAATAATAAAACTTTAAAGATCAAATATGTAAATAAGTAATATATATATATATACACATGTGTGTATAAACAACACACAGACCACAGGGACGATCGTTCTCCACGACCATAGGGATGCCAATTTGTCGACCAAACTCCATCACTTGTCAAACATTCCCCATCCTTTCATCCTCGTCTTACCTTCCCCCTCATTGCTTCCTCTTTTTTCCCTACAAATTCCAACACAGTGACCATGAAGTTGGGGAGGTCACATGGACCATGAACTAGAGACCTTCGTGAAACAGGTCTTGTGTATTGGAACATCAATAAACTCGCATGCATAAACCGAGATTCAAGATTAACTCTATCGAGATTCAAGATTGAATCGACAAGGGTTTTATGAGAAACATTACGAGAAATCACGCTTGAGTTCTTGCTTGCATCCCAATTCATTTAATCTCGAATGGCCGGAATATTTTGGGTGTTTGCCGTTTTCTGACTGAATAGGTATAACATTCTTCAATTTGATTCCCAACATAATTATGATGAAAAGCCGATGGTGCACGACCGTAGTAATTGAGGACCGCCATCCGGTTCCGATCAATAATCTAATCTTGAAAATCGACGGTCCTATGTGTTTCAAAAAGCCACACCACTCCCACCTCTTCTCTAATTTGGGGAGTTCAAAACAAACCTAGAAACAAAGAAATTATGGGTATTTGGGTTTGTTTACTAATATAAATATGTACATATAAACAGATGTAGTTTGAATTTACCTTACATATATAATTTTTTAAATCCATTATATTTAATATCTCACGGGTTTCTAAACGTATCAAGGACAACTTGATATTTAATAATATCCCATAGATGTAGGTCCGACTTTTAGGCCCGGTTACAACTTACAAGCCTGGTTTGGGTTTTGAATGGTTTAACTGGTAGGGTTCAATTATATAATTGAACCTATCGATTAAGGCTGTAACCAGTTATGGTTTATGTTTGGTTTCGATTAATGGTCTTTTAAGAGTTAATGAATTAGAAGTATCATGCATCAAAGAATTGGATAGGTGGTTGTGTAAACCAACGAGTTTGTTGGATTCAAAACATATCATTTGTTTTGGACTGATTTTTTTTTTTGGGTAAAAAGGTTGATGATCTCTATCTTTGTGGACAAAAGATTTTTTTTTTATATCATGCCATATTGCATGGGTATATAATATGATGTGTAATAGGTTGATATTTTAGTAGACTAAGGAGCCGTTTATCAAACACTTACCTGGTGTTTACCGGGCCAATTTGCTTTACCAAATGTACATGGAAAGAACCTGGAATCTTACCCGGTAAGAGCAATGTCAAGGACCGGGTGTCTTGGAGTGACGACTCTTACCCGGTTAATGCTTACCGGACAAAATATTGCATACGATGTTATTCCGATTGACTCGAATTTAACCGGGTAAGTTAAATAATAGTGTAGACTCTCACCGATAATCGTTTACTGGCTAAGTGTTTGAGTAAACGACCCTATCTAAACCAACTAAATTTTCACAGTCGATCAATACCCGTAAATGATTAAATTGGTTTGGTTTCATCAAATATTTTGATCAATCATTTAAACCATATTCATACACCAAGATGCAAAATACAAAAATTACATAAACTAAGTTTTTTTTAATAATCCGTTAGAATTTAGTTTAGATTGGATTGTTTTAAATATATTGGATTTTAAGGTCGTACAATTTTTCGTCTGTCACGCCTAATTGGAACCATAGCTCCTTATTTATTCAAAGTGTAAATCATATCATCTTTGCAAGCTCCTTTAACAAAACCACCAAAGCTTTAAAATCGTTTACATTTTCGGCTCCCGCCACATTGCGCGGGTACACAACTAGTCTAAATACTACTTTATAAACCAGATTTGTCTAAAGTCTTAAAAGTTTTAAAGACAACTTTTTTAGCATAAAGTACAACTACTATTATACGCATATAGTCTTAAAAGTCTAAAAAACAAAATTTTTAGCACAAAGTACAACTATTATATGCATCAGTATTTCATCTGTCACATGATATCTCATGTCATGTACGGCTCTTCACAACCCAAGACGACCTTTCACATTCCGAGACACACACTCCGACACGACGCTTCACACTCTAACGATGCAGTTCGTCTTCATTGCTGTTTCCAATACGTTTCCTCTCGATTTTCTCCAACACATAAACGATGATTCTCAAGTAGGGTTTGCCCTCGGTTTCCTTTTGTTGAATCATGGAAATTTTTGAGTTTGATTTTGCATCAATTTGATTTTTACATCTGATTTATTTGAAACTCCTTAATCGCCGGATACGGTGTGCACTAAAGTAAGGGCCTGAGGTGTAATTTCCTCTTAAATAAACTCAAGTGGCTCTGTTCATGGGCCCAGTCACTTGAGCGGACCGGGTCTCCCCCAAAAAGAACTTGTGATCGATGTTTGCGTACAAGTTGAGCTCTATTTCGTATTGCAGGATGTACTTGGAATACCATCACGGTTGTGGTAACTTGGAAGTTTCCCACATTTCATTATTAAATGTAGAGTGAATTGTGGATTTGGTCCCTGTGGTTTTATGATTTCTTTGACCATGATCCTCATTCTATATTTATTGTGGATATAGTCCTTGTGGTATGCAATATATTGTGGCTAGGGTCCCAAAACACTAACATCATTAACTTTAAAGGGTTAAAGACATCATGTGCCTTGCACACTATGGGTATAATAGTCATTTTACTTTTCCCTTTCAATTTATTTTATACACCTTTAAAACAAACAATACTAAATTGTGGATTTGGTCCCTATGCATCACTCATCATCTTTAAAACACATTTATCATCTCTCTTAATTTTTTTTTTCATCCAATCTTCATTGTCAAAGTACAAGAAAAACTAACTTATTAAAGTGCAAAAATAAAATAAAAATTACATGCATTTAAAAATAACAATTGTTTGAACCCAACACTACATCCTAAAAAAGACAACTTATCAAAATAGCAATTGTTTGAAACCAATATTACATCCCCAAAAAGACAACACATCAAAATGACAATTGTTTATATCAACATTTATGTAGTAATTGTTGGCAACGGTTTTGTTTATTTTCTTGACGACATCTAAGTGACTTGAGTATGAAGTACATTAATCATTTTCATAAAATGCATAGACCATTTGGAAACCATGATGGGGGAAAAGTCTTATAATAATGTCAGTTGACATCTGTAAACACAAATATATTATGACATAGGAGGTTGAAGGGAAGACAACAGTGTCATAAGAGCATCTACAATCGGCCGTTAAATCGCCTATCAAAATTTATTTATACCAAAATTAACATTTTAACTTTAATAATTTGTTTTTAAAATTAACATATTTATATTAATTAAATTATATATACATTTAATATATATTTGATGTATTTTTAGAGTGTGATTGGAGTTGGTTTTTTTTTTTGTGTTGATGGACCCACCAAATTTGGTATTTTTGTGTTAAATTTGGTGTTGTGGTTTGAGATGCTCTAAATAGTCATACTTGAATTACACACCAAGTCACTTGAAACTTGCTGGGGATCCATACCCTTTCAATTAACATTTTAATATCTAATGCACTATATAATGAAGTTTGGATCTCCAAAATGAAGATGATTATATCACATTTCTAAATGGTCTATGTATTTTATGAGAAGAATTAATGTACTTCATACTCAAGTCACTTAGATGTCATCAAGAAAATAAATAAAACCGTTGCCAACAACTACTACATAAATGTTGATATAAAACAATTGTCATTTTGATGGGTTGTCCTTTTGGAGATGTAATATTGGTTTCAAACAATTGTTATTTTGATAGGTTGTCTTTTTTAGGATGTAGTGTTGGGTTCAAACAATTGTTATTTTTAAATGCAAGTAATTTTTTTTTTGCACTTTAACAAATTAGTTTTTCTTGTACTTTGACAATGAAGATTGGATGAAAAAAAAATTAAGAAAGATGATAAATGTGTTTTAAAGATGATGAATAATGCATAGGGACCAAATCCACAATTTAGTATTGTTTGTTTTAAATGTGTATAGAATAAATTGAAAGTGAAAAATAAAATGACTATTATACCCATAGTGTGCAAGGCACATGATGGCTTTAACCCTTCAAAGTTAATGATGTTAGTGTTTAGGGACCCTAGCCACAATATATTGCATACCACAGGGACCATATCCACAATAAACATAGAATGAGGACCATGGTCAAAGAAATCACAAAACCACAGGGACCAAATCCACAATTAATTCACTCTTAAATGTATTTTCATATTTGTGTGAAATCTCACTAGGCTCCTAGCCTAACACTTGATGTCGTGTTTTGTCTTCAGGTCATCCTAGTGGTGTGCAAAGGGCACCTTGAGTAGTGTTCGTATGCTTAGGACTCTTTTGAAGGACCGAACTTTTTTGGGATATCGTTGTGAAGAGCGTTTTGGAGGCATAACAACACCCATCTTAATCTAGTTGTGTCTTTGGATCTAGATTAAATAGGTTGTTGTAATTTATGTCATATTCTACCGCTACTACATTTGTTACCAACTACTCCGACCCGTTGGGTTTAGTTGTTTTTAATTTATAGGAATGGAAACCTTCGTATTTTAGACGTTATATTGTCGAACTTTCAATTTTTAAAACGACCCTATTTTTAGGGTGTTACAATAAGGTATTTTTAAAATAAGTTACATATTATATTGTTTTGAAATAAGTTTGTTTTAAACACAATATTTGTAATGTTTTTTTTTTATAAATAAATGTTAAAGTTTATTTAAAATATTAAAAAATCTATAAAAAATCATTTTTTTAACCAGGTTGCCTTAGGGATTGTTTTAATCGATTACGTTGGTTATGTTTTTTTTCACCTGACAAGACCGATTAAATTATAATCCTAGCCGTCGGTCTAATCAATCGGCCCAACTTGAATTTGTAGCGATCTTTAGAACTTGGATACGAAGTCAGAAGATGATCGAGGTTGACTCATGGTTTGGCCTCTTGGTGGTTTAGATGTCCGTTTTGTTTCTCTAGACGTTATGCAAATGGTTATCCGTGTCAAAATAGTTCGATTAGCTAAAAACACCAACTTCACTAACGTGCAGAGTGAAATTTAATTTAAGACAATGTTATTCAAAACTAAATATATACTAAAATGCATAACATCACATAAAATTGCACAAATGCACATTTAACGCAAATAAACTGTAGTTGCAAGTTCCATAGAGTGATAGAGATTACTTCCCAATTAAATATGATCTCTTTCAAATTCATTCTTCCAGTTTTATGCACCAATTCTTGTGATATGTTCTCATATTTTTCATGTGTTATATATACGTGTTTCTTCAAGCAAATTAATCTCTTCCCCTAATTAATGGCTACTATATATATATATATATATATATATATATATATATATATATATATATAGCCTTTCATAAGAATTAGCGATAAAGAAAGCATTTTATGTCTTATGTTGATTCAACAAATTACTTGCAGTGTAATAAGTAATGCATGAGTAGCTAGCTAGGTATTCTTATATCACTAATTAAATCCGTTATGTTCTATAGGTATGTATTTCAACCCTATAAAAATATGTGGTTTACCCTAAACGCCTCTGATAATACATAATTAGCGTTATATATCATGTTAAGACGGATTTCTATGTTATATCATTCCCATAAATAATTGATGGAAATCAAAATGAATTTAGTTTAATATTAAATTAAAATTAATAAATGATTAAGCATAGAAGGTACGACGGAAATTAATGACCATGAATCCCACGGATTACCACCAAGGTTTGACCTAATTTACATTCAATTTCATAGGATCTAACAATCATATATAGGAGGATCAAATAAGAAAAATATCAAAATAAGAACATATGAAAACGGCTAAATCACATGTGATTGTACATAGAAATCACATGCGATTGGGGAACACAAAGATGAGCACGGGACTTAGCCGTGACCACACCCAAAGGCGTGTGAATTACACATGATTTTAGTATAAATCACAGGTAATTCGACTGTTCTGTTATTTTGTTACTGTTCTCACATAATCCCTTTATATATATATAAATATATATATATATATATTCCATTTTTACGGGATCTAGGAAATGATATGATTATTATAACACAACAAAACAGGATCATGTCCACTATATTTATATTTTCAAAATTTATACAAATTAATCAATTCTAAAAAAAGTAACATTATTAATTTTAGTTTCAATTTCAAGAATCCAGTCACTCTAGATATATATACGTGATCGCATGAAGCACAGTAAACACACGAGCTTCAACTCCGGCCGGCTGACTAGATAATCTCCGGCAAGTCCAATGAATACGGCTCCGCAAGTCCCTGCGATCCTCGTTCTCGGCCCACCGCTCGTTTTCAAAGCCTACGAGACCGAATTTTCAGAGAAATTCAATTTCTTGAAACCATGGGAAACCCCTATTCCTCTCCACCAATTCATTTCCACTCATTCAGCTTCTGTGAAAGCCATTTTCTGTTCCGCTGTCAGTCCGGTCACTACCGACATTATTCAAAACCTGCCCGAGCTCCAATTCGTGTTGGCCAGTTCCACCGGCGTCAACCATATTGACCTCCGAGAATGCAAACGCCGTGGAATTGTTGTGGCCAATGCCGGATCAACGTTTTCCGACGATGTTGCAGATATGGCGGTAGGGTTGTTGATTGATGTGATGAGAAGAATCAGTGCTGGAAATCGATTTGTGAAATCTGGGGTTTGGCCTCGTGAAGGAGACTACCCTCTTGCTCATAAGGTTTATTTACTTCCTCTATCTCACACTACATGAAGGGGTTGTTTGTTTTAAAAAAAAAAACCTCTTAATAGCTATTTAGTCTGAATTGGACCTTTTTACATTTAGATAGTTTTTTTTTTTTTTTTTTTTTTTTTTTTTTTTTTTTTTTCCAGTTTTCAGAACCTCTTAACTCTTAAATACGTCTGAAATAAGAAGTGGTGACTTAACTTCTTAAAACCTATTATTGCCACCTCACTTCATATGCTCTTCTTTCTCTCAAGACACCTCAAGACGGTTACAGAAACATGCAATCTTGTTGATTCAGATTTCAGACTTCAGCACCACCTCTTATTAATCAGAAATAAATTAAGGGGTCGTTTACCCAAATGCTTACCCGGTAAGCGCTTACCGATAAACTAGACACACTAAGGGGTCGTTTACAAAACACTTACCCGGTATGTACTTACCGGGGGATTTACCTTAGCGGATGAACATGACAAGAGCATAGGATCTTACCCGGTAAGAGCGAGGATAAGGATGGGGAGTCTTACCCGGTAGGTGAGAGTGACAACTCTTACCCGGGTAAGCGCTTACCGGGTAAATTGTTGTATATGATACCATCGTGATTACTACAATCTTACCCGGTAAAGTAGGTTAGTGTGTCGAGTTTTATCGGTAAGTGCTTACCGGGTAAGCATTTGGGTAAACGGCCCGTTACTTTACCGGGTAAGATTGTAATCATTACAATGGTATCAAGATACAACAATTTACCCGGTAAGCTTTTACTCGGGTAAGAGTTGTCACTCTCACTTACCGGATAAGACTTTCCATCTTTATCATCGCTCTTACCGGGTAAGATTCTTTGCTCTTGCCATGTTCATCGGATAAGGTAAATGCCCCGGTAAGTGCTTACCGGGTAAGCGTTTTATAAAAGGCCCCTAAGACTTTAGACTTCAAACCTCTTAAAAAACAAACGTCACCTAAATAACACAAAGATTTTAAAATAAAACGTCTCTTAATAGTCTTTTTTTATATGTTCTTATTTTAAAAAAAATGTTTATAAAAATAAATGTCCTATGATTATAAGAAACTTCTTCAAATGGTTATATAAATAAACTAATCTAATAAGACATTTTATTTCAAAGTATTCTAAAATTTGTTAGGATGTTATAATACATCCTAATATTTTATTATAACGTCTTTATATAGAAGACACAATTGTTTGTTCCTATAAACTTAAGTCTTAGTCTCTTAGGTAGCGTTTGGTATTCACACATGATTGGACGGGACTGGACAGGACATAACAAAAGGCTAGGACAGGACAAGACAAATGTCTGTCTTGTGTTTGGTACGGCTAGGACCGGATAGGACATGAATGGAAAATTTTCCCTAAAAGTTGTTTGATGATTTTATATGTCATATAATAGTTATAAATAACACAAATACAATATATCTTTAAATAATTTAATTAAAAAACATTTTTATTTTTTTAAACGATTTTCATACATATAAATACATACAAAAACAATGGTAGGAAATTTGAATGAATAATCTGAAATAATTGATGGCAGTTCGAAAAAGTCCGATTCATATAAATAAAATATAATATTTGATTTGATTTGGAAGATATTAATGAATTGACGGATGCATAGTTGCAGCGACAGGTAAAGATAAATACGATGGATGGCCCGTGAAAGACGGTAGTTGTGAAGAACGCGAAAGATAGTAGATGGTGGTGATGCAGGAGGTTGTTATGGTTGATGTGGTGGAGGTATAGGTGGCCGACGATGGTAGTGGTGGTGGCGGTGGACGGGGGTAATAGAGGTTATTGTAGTGGAGGAAGAGGCGGAGGTCACCGACGGTGGTTGGCGGTGAGCATCGGGTGGTGGCGGCGACAATGGGTAGTGGTGATCGATGGATATGGTGATAGGTGATGGTTGTGGATATGGTGGAGGAAGTTGTTGTAGTAGTGGAGGAAGAGGTGGAAGTGGTCGACGATGGTTAGTGGTGGCTTCCGGTGGCCATTGATGGTGGTGGCAGCCAAAGGTGGTGGTGATCGGTGTTAGTGGAGGTGGTCGACGATGGTAGTGGTAGTGGGGGTGGCGATGGCCGATGGTTGTGGAGGTGGTAGAGGAGGTTTGTGATGGTGGAGAAATAGGTAGAGGTGGCCGACGGTGGTTGGCGGTGGCTACTGGTGGCCGGCGATGGTGATAGTGGCGGCGATGGGTAGTGGTGACCCTTAAGACTAATACCATATTAGGATTATACATCAAATGACGGTAGATCAATGATTTTTAGTTTCTGTCTCACTTTTGTCCCATGTTGTTCCATCTATTTTGGTGGAACAAGAAAATACTATTTTTTGTTTCATCTTGTCCCACCTTGTCCAGTCTTTGTCCCTGTCCCATGTCGCACCAAACGTGGGAAAGTGAATTTTTGTCCTGTCTCATGTCACGCCAAACATTGGACAAAGAATTTTTGTCCTGTCCCGTCCCATCCAGTCTGCAAACCAAACGCACCCTTAGAAAACTGTATTACGTTTACAAAATCTTTGACATCTTGTTAAACCGATTTTGTTATAGGGCCTTATGTTATCTGATGTCAACCGTCATTTACAAGCGCTTACAATTTTCAGTTGGGTGGTAAGCGAGTCGGGATTGTTGGGTTAGGAAGCATTGGCCTTCATATCGCCACAAGACTTAACGCGATGGGTTGCATCATCTCGTACACTTCAAGAACCATGAAACCGCATATCCCATTCCTTTTCTATCCTGGAATTCATCAACTTGTCGCCAACTGTGAGATACTGTTGATTTCGTGCACGTTAACAGAGCAAACACGTCACATGATTGATCGAGAAGTGATGTTGGTCCTAGGAAAGGAAGGAGTTATTATCAATGTCGCACGGGGAGCAATCATCAATGAGAAAGAACTAGTGGAGTGTTTGATCAAAGGGGAGATAGGCGGTGCAGGTTTGGATGTTTTTGAACACGAACCCAACTTCCCAAAAGAGCTTTTTGCATTGAAGAATGTGGTACTGACACCCCATCACGGCGCTATCACAGAGGAGGCGTGTCAAAAGCTTTATAATCTCGTATGTAAGAATCTTGATGCGTTCTTGTCAAACAAACCCTTGGAGTGTGAGGTATTGAACACATTGACGAATGAAACTGTTTAATAATACCAGTCGTATATCTTATTCGAAAATAGAATTTATGAGATATGATATACGGTAAACTTTACATCTATTACAATAAAATAGATATTTCTTATTTTTGAGCATTCGTTGAATGTAATGTGATTTTTGATTATTTTAACAAGTTACGGTTTATAATATAAATAGTTTTCTTTAAACAATAATTTTGATTTATGTATATATATAACAAACTTCATTGATTGAGGAAACGTTGTCGACGGCCCCCCCCCAAGGAAACATATTTATCTTTAAAATTTTAATTTACTTTAACAATAATTTTCATATCCGTCTGTAATATGTTGGTGATGTAGAAAATCACCGAACGGATTAACAATAGACATGGAAAACATGGCTTTAAAAAATTCAAATAAATTATAATTAATCATCAATTATCGGTTGGAAGTAATAAAGTTCTGGCGAATTTATTATAATTTGTTTTGAATGTTTAAAAAACATGTTTCCAATAGCCGTAGGTAACCTGTCGTGATTTTATATCACCGAAGAATTTTAATTTAATTTTTTTCCCATTTGTTATCGAGTGTAATTGCTTAATAGGCCCTAATGGAGTAATGGGTTCTCAAGTCTTGTAGTCCGTTCTATTTGTAGTTGACCAAATATTATATGAATAACATTTATCGGTTTCAATATGTATTGATTGGATATAAACGACATTTAATCGTTTGTAATATGTCTTTTATGTGATAATGAGCTTTCCTAGGTTCTAATGGACTTCTATTGGTTGTAATGGGTCTAATGAACCTTTATCGGTTGTAATGTTCTCCAATAAGTCACTAACTGGGCTTTATCAGTTGTAACAAGGGTTAATAGGTTCTAATAAGCCTTTACTGATTATAAATAGCTTTAATGAGTTGTAAGAGGCCTTAATGGGTTCTTTTGAACATAAATCGATTCTAATGGCTAATTTGTGCTAATGAATGTTTTATGTGATAAAGGCTTTATTTAATTATAATATACCTTTATTGCATCTAATGGCCCTTCATGAACTTTAATTGCCCTTTATTGGTTTTAATATGCTCTAATGGGTTCTCAAAGACATTTTTGGTTTTAGTGAGTCTTAGGGGCCGTTTACCGGCTCTTTCCGAGTAAGTGTTGTCCGGGTAAGAGTTGTCCAGGGTAAGAGTTGTCCGGGTAAGAGTGTTTACTAAGTGTTTTGTGGTAAGTGCTTATCGACAAAAAAATGACCATTTTAACATTTTTTGTAATTATATGCTAAATAAAATGTAATTATAGTTAATATTTAATTGTTCCTTTTTCGAAAGAACTAGTGATTAATGTATTTCTTCTTTGACTATCCAATATCAACTGGGCAGTAGTTGCATCTCTGCTTCAAGAATTGGAAAATCCTTCCAACTATTGTCATGACCTTGACCCTTTCCACGGTTTTATCCACGTGGTACATAGATGCCATGTGTGAGAAATTGTCTTTCATCACTATTCTTTGGAGTTGTTTCCACCTCTAACACTTTAATTATTGATCTCGAGAATTTTCTTTGTCCCGACATATATGGTGTTGTTATTTGAAAGAGCCTTGTTGTGTCTCTCAACCACTTGCAGTAGCTTGATGAGTTTGTTTAAAGGTTGTGTTCCAACTTATATTGGTTCATTAATATTTACTGATAAATGAAAGGTGGAAATAATGTTATAACTCATGTCATCTTCTATGAGTTCCTTGCCACAGAGATTGAGACGCATTTTGGATATAACATTTATTTGTTGAGATAAGTTACCTTTCTTGTAATCGAGTAAGTGGGTTTAATTTCGTTGTACGATTAGTTCTGGAAGTAAATATTCACGAGTACTCTCGATTCTCCCTTTCGGAGCATCCACAGTTCTTTGGGGGTTTCTAGTAAAGATATTTGAAGGTTAGGATTATATATCGTCTCAAAATATGATGGTATTTGTTTGTACCTTTTTCAGGAGGTTGGTTTTAGGGTCAATAGGTAGTTAATGGACTTTAGGTATATTCTTGTACTTTTCTGACAAAAAGTTGTTTTTACATTGGATATTCATATTTGTACTTAAGTTCTTTTGAGTTTAGGACATTGAATCATGGATGGGTTGTCTCAACCATTCACGTATATAAGGGATAATGTATGATTTTCTAAAACAATGAATCACGGTCTATAATCATTATATTATGTATGAAATTTCATTATCATAATAATATTGGATTATTGTATGCTTACATTTTGTTGATAATAATTCATCAGTACTTCATTTTGCGAAAAGAAATCACTCAATCTATTGAATTTCCAGGTAGTAGAGGAATCACATGGATTTCTTAAGTCCCTACAAACCTTAGGGCTATTTACATACGTTTGAAAAAATCCAATCGATATTTTGCGATTTATTTAATTTGAAAATAGCATTGTTAATTATAGAGCTTTTTGGCATGAGGCCAAAATGAATATGAGTTTGACATATGAAGCCAATTTCAATGTTTAATACCTTAATGGTATTTTGAGAGATTTTGTCATGAGACAAATAAATATTGGTTTTGACATAAAGTCGACGTCAGACTTTTAACATACTAATAGTATTTGGGAGCTTTTGATAAAAGATGAAAATACATAAGGGGTGGAAGTGTAACTTCCAATAATTATTTATAAAATTGTGAGAAATCTTATAAAACAATTGGCAAATATCATAACATAATCTTGATAAATTTTCATGAGAATTTATCTCAAATTCCTTGCTTATTATTATATAAGGAAATAAGTTATTTATGAAATATGATTCTTATGGTATTGTTGTTATGGAAAGAAAATTAATATCAAAAAACAACAATATTATTTGATACATTATTAGGTACTATATTTACAAGAAATAATAAAAAGATAATTCATATTAATAACTAGATTTTTACAAACTAAATAAACAATCAATTATATAATAATCATGAACAAAATAATTAAATAACAACTTAAACCATTAATGCATAATAACGATAAACACTAAAAATACTAATTAAACTAATTAGCAATAATAATGGTAACTTAATTAATAACATAAACCTTTTTTTTTCAAAAACCATATTTTTATCAAAAAAAATCTTCCCATGACTTGAACTTTTTGTTTTAATATCTAAACTAAAGCGTACTCGCACAATGCAGCGAGATACATCACGATTTTAATGTTTCATTTTATTTTTTTGTCAAATTTACAGTACGATTTTGGATAGTTTTGAGAAAGTGATAATGTTTTTTTATAAATTTGTTTAATTTAGGCTAATAATATAATGTTTTTATATAAAAAAATTAAGTATTTTGTTAGAATTCAATGATTATCTTATATATTTTAATGACATCTAGAAAAAATAACCAATTACATATTTAATAATATAATTAAAACAAATTTATAGTAATATAATATATTAATTAATAGTGATACATGAAAAGATCTGCATAAAAGGAAGGCCTGCACATACCAAATTGGTGGGTGTTAGAAGCCTGCAGTAGTAATATGTATCTTGTGCTTTGATACTTGTAAATTAAGAGATTTTTAAAATCTTGCATAAAATGATGGTACCTTGTGTCTAATAATTTGTATTTAAGAGTTTTTTATCCGTGCTTTATAATATAGTATAGATATAAGTAATAATAAAGAACAATTAGAAATTCATTTCTCATATTAAAGATATGTTTCATTCATATATAAAAACATTATTTAATGCAATAAAAAAACATAACAAACCGACTCGAGAAGGCTTCCATATCAATTAACAAAAATTAATGATATCTAAAAGTTTAGTAGGAAAAAAAAAAACCATTTTAAATCCAAATGCAACAATCAGATTTACATATATGTTATTACATAGCAATTAAAATAGATTATGATATCCAAGAAAGATTAAAGATATCCCAATTTAAAAAAAAACCCTACTAAAAAGAAGTGCAATTTAACATATGGTTTCAAAAACAAAACAGATGCGTGGTCTCATTAGATACTACTATATAAGCAGAAAAAGTTTGGAAAAAAAGAATACAACTTGCATAAATAGGAAAAACATGGCAGAACAACAGTAAATAGAGATAATGAAATCTGTAATTCTCATTAATCATAAACCCTTTAAATAGGGAGGAGTTTACAAAGAAAATGAAACATTCATTATGGTAAATTTTAATATCAGAAAAATATTCTGTCAATCATTTCCTTTTGATGATGACATATAATCCTTCAACAAAAACTTATTTTTTTATATACAATTCTTTTTTTTTTCTACGTGAGTATCAATTCTTTTTTATTATTATAATCAAAGTTAAATAATCATTTTGGTTTGGTTTTAATTCTTATTTTCTTTTAATGGTTTAATTGGTATCAATAACAAAATAATTTTATTGATCAATAAACTGTATGTTTCTTTTAATATGGTCTTAGAATACTTATATGAACAATGAGTTGACATAAAACGTACTAGAATTTATGATAAATGTGGCAACAAACGATGAATAACGAAACAAAAATGCAAACAATATAACATGTTCATAAATACAAAAATGAAGAAATAAATATGCTTACTTGAATTGAAGTAGTGGAACCGGGAAGCAAGCCATTTAACAATGTCAAACAATGGACATAGTAGTTCCTTACTGGCGGACGATAAAGACAATGAATTTTGTGCTTACGTGCTGATAACGTGTTATAGAAAAAGCAGAATAGAACAACAGTAAATAGAGAGAATGAATTATATAATTCTCATTAATTATAGGCCCTTTAAATAGGAAGGGGTTTACAAAGAAAATGAAACATTCATTGTGGTAAATTCTAATGTTAGGAAAATATTTTTTCAATCACTTTCTTTTGATGATAACACATAATTCTTCAAACAGACATCGAGTTTTACATAATTTTTTTTAGATAAGTTCATAGTTCAAAACATGTGATTTATAAAAGAGAAAATACTTAAAATGGAGGCCACTTTTGTAAAAAAACAAACATGTAGGCTTTGAATCGGATTAAATAAGATCGAAATAAAACAAAAAATAAACAGATCTAAACCAATTTGACACTAGTTCAGTGTTTCCAATAAACTGGTTTTGTCGCAATTTGGACCATGAACCAAATATGTACTTAGGTGTTTTTCTAATTTGAAAAAAATATCAAACCCAAAATACAAAATGTATCAATAAACATTAAAGTTTGGTTTAGTTTCTAATTAGTGTAACAAATAACTTTTTTTCAATCGATTTTGTATTTGTTTTGACCAGGAATCTACTAGTCTTGTAACATTTGATGACGTGTATACCCGTTTACGAAATGTAATGGACAACGAACTTGACATCTATGTTATCAGTTGTTTCAAGATCAACATGTTACAAATCAAAATAGGTGAAAAATAAGATATTTTGAAATTTTGTTACATTAAAAAAGAAAATTTAAAACTTTGTTAAATTGATCGAGGGAAAAAGTTACATTAAGACACATTCATTGCATTTTAATTCATTTTATCCAACTTAAAGCAATGTTGTTTCAAATTTAAAAAAATCGGTTCAATCCTAGTTTTAAACTTGACCGAACAGGACCAAACTGAATCAAAAACCGGTTTCTTAGAAAATCTAGTAGCATATATCAAACGGACCATAACCCAATTAATATATAAGAACAAGTCACATTTACAATTGGTACTAGTTATATCAAATTGTAGGAGTGTACTAAACTTGGATTGGACCGACAAAATCAAAGACCAGATAAAACTGAAACCATCTATATTTGGTTGTCGGTTCAAGATTTTTTCAAAATTTGTTGTCATTTTGGTACTACTCAAAACCGAAATAGAACAACTTTTTCTTTCAAACTTGAAATGACATTATTTTAGTTTTGTATTTTTTTTCCAAATTAAAAGAAACTCATGTATATAAACCGAACCGATTTAAACTCATTCAATTTTTAATTTCATTATTTTTTATTTTTTGGTCGCTCCAGTTCCATGTCCGACAACCCAAATTCGGCCAAAAGGAAGGGGGAAAACTGTAAAATAACCATTATGCCCTTTAATTCAAAAACTAATCTTATGAGCGTTTTTGTAACAAATTTACAAACAAGTTTATTTGGAACTTTAGAATTTGAATTATGAGCCAAAGGGCAATATAAGTTAGCCGGATCCAAAAATTTCTTCAAGTGGTGGCATTTTAGCACACCACAAAACATTATGGTAGCATTGTTAAGCATCCTAATAAAACTTTACATTACACATTTTTTTTTTTTGTGTGGTGGCACATGAACCAACTAAGCTTCAAGTAAATCCGCCCTTGCCACCATCATATGCCATTGGCCCCATCGCATCATCGGTCCTCTCCCATCCGCGAGGGACCCCCTCTTCTCCCCACTATTGAGCACAACTCTACCGTTCTTTTGTTTTGTAATTTAGTTTTCATTTAGAGTAAATTACACCTTTGGATCATGTGGTTTGCTTGTATTCTGGATACACTCCCTATTTTAAAATAAGTATACTCAATGAGAAAGAAGAAATGGGAGGGGCGTTCACGGGAGAGAAGAAAGAAATGGCAAGTCTGACGGTTTGATTTAAGGCTACAGGCTAAAGAAGAAATGGTGGTGGATTGGATGTCAAATGTCGTGAATGCTCCTTTCAACTTGTCATGTATCCAATATTTAGTTTCAAAATTCAAAAATATCACAAAAATGCCATCGCCTTTCATAGCCGTAGATTAAATTCAATAAATGATTGTGATTGGTTCTCATGGTTCTCAACCTTTTTTGATTCTCATTTGATTATTGTCCTCTCTCTCTCTCTCTCTCTCTCTCTCTATATATATATATATATATATATATATATATATATATTGTTGGTCCTTGAATACAATTACTTACACATGATATGTTTGTAGAAGGAGGGGGTGAATACAAACACAACAAATTTTCACTTTTAATTTTATATTTTGAATTAAAACATAAAATTACAGATTTGTTGCGGAAGCTAGGAAAGTAAGACTTGATCCTAAACAATATGACTGGTAAAAAATTTGCTAACACTGAAAGAGTGAAGTAAGAAGATACTCTTTCAGATCTGAAGTACTTAGACAGTCCTTAAGATGGTGACGTCGATTTTATGTAAGAAACTATCACCTAAATCTATTGTGGCACATTTTCGTGAAATCGTAAGTTATATGAATTACGTCTATGTCTTGTCTTATTTTAATTATGTGTTATGATTATATATAAATTTCTTTTTCAATTTAGGCTCCAAAATCAAGTCAACCTCCAAGCACGATCGACACATTTGAACAATTCCACCGAAAGCAAGATGGTTGGCGAAGTGAGGAAGCGAAGAAGGCACATGTAAATTAACTCTTTTATCCAATCTTTTTTGTTGCTTTATATGATTTGTTTGGATCATTTAAGTTGTTTTAAAAAGGCATGCAATAGTGGGTATATTTATAATAAATTGGTTCTTATATTTCTTCTTATTTTATTTAGCAAGAGATGATTCAACAACGAGCATCACAAGTACACATGTTGTCTCGTCTGATCAAGGTGATACTGACCAGTATCCTGCGGACCTGGATATTGTTTCTGAGGTTCTAGGCTCCCGGTCCCGACATAAGAAAGGATTTGGATCATTGCCTAGGCTCAAAGCATTTGGGGGAAAGCGAGCACATACTTCAACCTCCGCCTTTAGTACGTAACAACAAGAACACATTGACAGAATCATAAAGGAACACGAGCAACTTAGACAGTATGTAGTTGCCCAACATGATTTTTCGATGCAACAAATGGAAGATATGAATGAGATGAAAAAATTGTTTCAACAAGTTCAAGACCTTGTGTAACACCCGTGATTTTGGAGACCCTTAACCCATAATATCGTAACCGTATGACCATTATAATGGAGGTTTAGTAAGGTTTTACTCCCCTTTTTTGTAGTGAAGCCATCGAGGATCTAATCGGACGTGAAAATGGAAGGAAACCGGGGGAAATGGATTCCTGCGGTTTGGTGCGTGGCTTGGGGGTCGCGGCACAAACCGCCCAAGTCATTGGGTCAACATCAGAAGACAGGCGCGACCTACCACGCGGCCTCAAGTCGCGGGCAAGGTCGTAGGAGCGACCTGGAGGCTTAAATTCGACATTTTTGGGGTTTTTCTTCATTTGGTTGCATCTCCTTCATCCTAGGTCCGATTTGGGTGATTCTTGGACCTAAGGTTTCTTTTTTTGAAGCTTTTCAAGATGAGATAGAAGAGGATTGGTGATCTTGGGTTGATCTAAGGGTTTATGGTCAAGGTAATCTTCTCTCCTCTTCATTTAGATACTAAGGTTTGATGTTTTCATCATCTTCCTTACATCATTCAACTTTGGTGTAATTTTGGTAGCTTGGTGGTAATTAAAACTTGTGGAGATGTTGGATCTAAGATCTAGGAGGATTGCTTGGAGGTTTCAAAGAGATTCAAGTTTTGGGGGTAAAACCTAGATTTAGCCTAAATCTAACAAGGTGAGTTCAAGTTGCTTTGTGAAAACTATGTACATACCAAAATGTGTATTTTGAAGTGAAAGTGTGTTTACTTTATGTTTATCAAATGTGTTGAGTATTTGACAAAGTTTTCATAATTGGTACATTTGGGTTGTTACATCTTATAAAATGGCTATCATTGATTTTTGGGTGTTTTAATGTGTAAACCCCAAGCATATATCCTTTTGGAGATTTATTGCATAAAATGAAAGTTATTTGACGTTAACGTGATTTTGGTTTATAAATCGTTTGGAAATTACACGTCATCATGTCATGGGATATTTTGGGAAAATGATGAGGGTTTTAAATTGAAAGATGATTTGTCCCAATAAACTCATGTTTTAAATTGATATTGATTTTTGAAGAATGTATTGCATAAATGTCGTTTAAATGCGTTTTATTATTTGAGGACCGTCATTTGTTGGTCAAAAGGATTTCGAGCACTTTAACTCGGTTTTGACTTAAGAGTTTTGGGAACATTTGTTTGGTGTTAATGGCTCAATGGAGAGCCCCATCTATGATTTGCATCTTTATGCATCTTGTTACATATTAATGATAATTACAGGCTCAAGTGCATTAATCATTCCTGTGCAGTCATGTAATTTTTAGACTGTGTTGCATTGGATCCATAGGCACGTAAGTCAGTCTTTATTTGATGGTCAACAAGGTGTTGCGGGATTTGACTCCGGGACCCATGTTTTATGACCATAAACTTTCAAGTAGACACTAGGAGGGTTGAGTCTGGGGTGGTGCTACCCTGTGTGTGTAGACACTAGGACCTCCGCCATTCAGGATAATGCCATGGTTGTAGTCCTCGAATGTTGTCGGGTCTTTTGGTAAAAATCCATGAGGATAGAGACTAAGGTCAACCGACTCTTTGGGTGAAACTTGATGAGGAGTCGTAGGGACATTTGGCATACTTTTGTGTTCCTCCACTCTCAATGCATACGGGTCTCCCCCGTTGTCAACCAACAGTATGTTGGATATTTAATAGTTCATGCTTTAACATTTGGATTTCATTCCATTTTATGGTCGCGTGAGTATTGAATTTTAGTTCCATGTTTTCGGTGGCATATTATATTTATATGGATTGTTTTCCATGATTTATGAGGTGAGTATTATGCCTCTCTCGTGTTTTGGGTGTTTCGGGATATAAAGTTTAATCCGTTTTTTTTATAAATTGGGAGTTCGCTTTCCATTCAAATTTTGAGTGAGTTTTGGGTTGCATCACTTTATAAAGAATATTTTGTATTGGGGCGTTCATTCTTAAAAATGCATGTTATTGAAAAATGAGTCGTTTTCATACTTAAAGTAAATCATTTTGAAAGTTGTATTTTAAGTTGCATTCTTTCCTTCGTAACGAAATATTTTTTCATGTTGAAAACTCTTGAACTCACTAGGCGTTAGCCTAACCCTTTTATTTGTCGGAATGTACATCAGGTTCCGGTTGGGGTGTGGTTCTAGCGACACTGTGAAGAGATGAGTACTAGTTATATGCACGGGGGTGAGTAGCTTGGTGAAGTCTTCTGCAATTACCATGGGAATAGCAACTTATAATTGGGTTTAGTAACACTTGACCTTTAATTAGTCTTTATGTAAGACTCTATTCATGTTGTTGATGGTTAAATTCAAGAATCATATTCTAATTATGAACTTGCCGTAAGAGATTTTATCCATCTTCGAGGTATTATTGAAAAATTTAAATTAGTTGTTATTTCTATTAGGACTGAAAGTCCTAGTGCGTTGAAAGTTGTATAAAGCATTTATAGAGTTTAATTATTTTATTATTTAAAGTGTTGTAATAAGCCTTTATATTTAATATTGGGCTTTGTTTGTTTAATGGGCTTGGGCCTTAGGGTTTAGGCCCTTGGTATTTAAAGGTTTGTTTAGTGCATTTAGGGTAAGAGAGGGAATGGTCATTTCGGTTTACACGTATACTCAGAAATTCTCTCTGTTAACCTTAAACCCTTGATTGATAAATCTAATCATATGAACAATAGTTGTGATTAAATCTTTGTTTCTTATTGATCATTATCATGATTGCACTGTTTTTGGGATCTACAATTGGTATCAGAGAGGGATCGAATTAATTTTCATTCGATATGATCAAAAGGTTTGTCTAAAATCCTATTTTTAATTGACGTCTGATTTGCTTTTCGGCGCCATATTGTTCATGGTAAAATGTGTTGATTTTTATTTGATTTAATGGTTTTTGGAGCTTAATGTGTGAGGTTATTGCATATATCGATTCATTATTAATTGCTAAAATCATTGGAATAGATTACATCTTTTGATTTCATCAATTTTGGAGAAATTGGAAAGTTTTGAGTGCGACTGTGTTCTTCAATTTCTTGAAAATTTTCGTGCAATTTCTTATGTTTTGATCCGTTTAATTGCAAAAGAATGATTGTTTTGTGGTTAGAAACATATTTCGATCATCAATTTTTTGGTAAATTGATTAACTTGGTGTTTATGAAAATTTTGGATCGAGTTCTGATAGTTGCATACCGTGAGTTTTAAAGTACCGGGAGTTTGAATACACATACCGAGAGTTAGACTTGTCACCCGAGAGTTAGTATTGACCCAGGAGACCTCATCATCCGGGAGTTAGCCTTGCCATCCGGGAGTTGTTGGAAGTGTGGTCTGGACTTAAGAAATACGTTCCGAGTTTGACTTTGCACTCCTACCGGGACTTTAATACACCATAGCCATCATTTGTTAATGTTTAATTGTGATTGTTAGATCACAAATTTATTGGATTCAAGATCATCAAGACTGAAGACGGAAATCTGAAGTCAAAGCTGCAAAGTCAATTCTCAACAAATAGTCTAGGTCATTTTGTAATAAATAGTCAAAGTTATTTTTTATGTATTTTTGTTTTTCCCTAAATAGGTATATGGTATTTTAGGGTGCTAGGGTTGTGAGGGGTGAGTGTGTGCAAAAATAGTAAGGAGCCGTCATCCTCATATTCTAGAGAGAGAAAGAGAGCTTAGAGAGAGAAAGAGAGCTTAGAGAGAGAAATCCTTTCAAGAGAGTTTTTGTAATCCTTTGATTGAGAAATCAATATCAGGTTATTAATCTTTTGATTGTGATTATATGTTTTATGCGATAAGAAACTTGATTTACAGGGATCATCAGTGATTGGATAATACATCATCATGGGACGTTGGGATTGCAGTTTATGTTTTGATTGCTAGTTTTGCGAAAGCTCAAGTATTAAATACATAATAGTGG
This sequence comes from Arctium minus, assembly GCA_954870635.1. NCBI lineage: Eukaryota > Viridiplantae > Streptophyta > Magnoliopsida > Asterales > Asteraceae > Arctium > Arctium minus. The sequence goes on along the minus strand of OX941082.1, from coordinate 28,055,136 downwards.
GTCGGTGAAAAAAAATTGGTGTCCGGCAGGTGATTGAAAGTTAGATGGTCGGTGGAATTAAATCGTAATCGGCGGGCTGTTGATTTCTTTTTGGTCGATGGAATTATAATCCCATAACATCCAGGAGTTAAAGTCGTAGTACCGGGAGAACATTTGCTATCCGAGAGTGAGAAAGCCGGTACTTGATCCAGGAGTTGGCAGTGTGATCCGGGTTTGTTTTGTTGTTTATCGGGAAACAAAGTTCAAGTTTCGATCGAATTTCGATAGTCTTTCGGAAAACCTTTCGGGTGGTTCGGTAAGTTTTTCAATTTTAAACCGTTAAAGGATTGTTCACGAAGCCTAAACGATCGATTTTTATTGAAATTTTTTCACCCATGTCAAGATTTAAAGTTCTCGTTCGTTTTCCGAAAAAATTTCGGTTGCTTCGTTTTTTATCGTGGGTTGATCATTTGAGCTATAGACTGTTAAGGCGTGTTCAAAAAGCTTAAACGATCATTTTTGGTCGAAAAGTTTTTACCCATATCGAATTTTTGAGTTTTTGATCGTTTTCCGAAAAGTTTTCGATTGGTTCGTTTATGATCGTGGGTTGACCGTTTGAGTTTTAATCTGTTAATGAGTGATCAGGACGCTTTAACAATCGGTTTGCATTGAATATTTCTAACCGTTTTGAGTTTTTGCAGGTCATCTCAACGAAGAAGACGATGAATAGTGTTTCCGTTAAGTGACGGTTAAATTCGTTACATTTTGGTCCTTTTTTCCGTTAGTCCAGTTAGTATCCATTAGTTTGTTAGTTTGGTTAGTTTTTATTTCATTTTTAGTCCTTTTTCAGTTAGAGTCCAGTTAAGTCCGTTAGAAGTTTTAAATTTTACACTTTTAGTCCCTCTAGTTAGTAGTTTCATTTTTTGTCATTCTAACTTTAAGTCTCATTTTCTGTCACTTTTAATCCTTGTAGTTTTAAGTTTCAGTTTGTGTCAGTTTTGGTCCTCGTACTTAAAGGTTTCAAAGTTTCACTCGTTGTCACTTTTGGTCCTTGTACTTCAAAGTTTCAAAGTTTATCATTTTTGACCCTTGAACTTTAAAATTTCAATCTTTTATCAATTTTGACCCCTAAGCTTTCAAGTTTCACTTGTTGTCACTTTTGGTCCTTAAACATTGAATTTCTCATATATTGACAGGTTCAGTCCCTGGGCTTCAAGTTGTTTAGGCAACAATGTCTCATCCAACTTATTCTGAGTTAAAAGAGAAAGTTTCTCGTTTAGAAGCTAGGGTTGAAAGACAACATGAAACCATTGATAGGCAACTTGTAGAAAATGCTGGAAACTTGTGCGAAATTTCTAGCCTAAAGGAACAATGCGAGATTTTTTCAAAAGAAACTAAGGATTTAAAGACCAAAGTAGATGAACTGACTGATGAGCTTTGTATGTCAGAAAATGAGAGAATTGAGATTGTTAGTAAAAGTGTTTCTTGTAAAAATGAAAACAAAAATTTGACTGACAAGTTAAAGGATCTTGAACTCATGCTTTACAAACTTGGTCAAACTGAACAAACGATCCACATGAACACACCAAAAGTGTTTAAGTACTTTAATCCTGAATGTGGAATCGGATGCGATAACCCGCATTATCTGAAAAAGGCCTTTGTCCAACGTACCCACTTTATATGCTTTCGAATTTTTGGGTTTGGACAAGACTTACCCATAGTACAAAATCAGATGGACCAAACCACTTGATAATGAGGATCCGGAACTGGAAACTTTGAGAAGGAAAAATACTGTCACGATGCAACTTCCTTTTGTGTATGACTCATTAAATGCGTCATATAACAATGCTAAACCCACTTTTTTGTCAAATGACTATTTTCGAAGTTATTCTCAGGCTGAACTCAATTCATAACCCGTTGAACTTGAGGAGAAATCGATGGATCACAAAATCTATGTTCCACCTCTGATTTTAGAAAAAAAATTGTTTAGCTAGAAGAGTCATTTGAACAGGAAATAATTATTTTTCAAAAGGAAAAACAATACTTATTATCCAAACTCGAGTGCCTCAATTCCAATCAAAAGGAATCTAGGGAGGAAAAGCAATATCTTCAGACAGAGATAAACAGGCTCACTTCTCAACTGTCTGCCTTGGCAACAAATCTGATGAAAGAGCAACTTCACAAAGCTGAGCTTCAAACTAAGCTTGACATACTCCAAGGGGAGAAAATTAATCTGTCATAACATTCTTCTCCACCCTTAGATACCTCTTCCTGAAAAGCTTTATGGGTGATTCTTCACCAAAATCCTCTGCTAAAAGAAAAGAGCCTCAGTTGAAGTGTTTCAAAAAGGATCACCATTTTGATTTTCAAAATGCTTCCACAAATGATCCTTTGAAAAGTACAAACCCACCCAGTTTCCCGAATCCCACAAGTGATAATGTCACATCTGATGAGGAAATGGAATTTTCATCGTTCTTGCATTCAGAGGTGTGTTCAGACAGTAAGTTAGACCAGTTCGATTTCGAGCCTAAACTTTCAAATCAGGTTCAATTTCTTGGTAAAGAGAAAGAGCAACTGGTCAAGTTTTATAAAGGCGAATGTTCTACATCTGCCTCTCAAAAGGTTCATGTGAACAAATATTCAAAGCAAAAATCTAAAAGATGTTCACATAAACAAAGAAAGACTGGTACCTCTAACAAAAGACATACTTACTACTCCGGTTCTTCTGATTGCGAGCTTAATGATTTTTCAGATAATCATGTTTTCAGAAAAGTAAAGATGGTTTGGAGAAAGAAATCAACTATAGAAGACAGTGATGGAAACAAGTCTCATGATTCTCCTGTAGTTGATACAAAGTCATTTATTTCCAAGACTGATTCACCTACTTATGTCTATTCTACAACGAAATTGATCAGTCTAAACCGAACAAAGATCTGTTGCACTCACTATGGAAATAGTGACTTTGTGCACTCAAGGTATGTCAATAGCTAGTATGGTACTTACAGTATCCCAAACCCTCAGTTTCATAGCTTCAAAGTTAAGGCAATTAACCATCACGGATCCATCACAACATGGATACCAAAACCAAAATATTTCTAATCTGTTTTGCAGGAATCTCATGTGTGATTTAATTCAAATTATTCACGTCACATGACTACAATCAAGGGTTATGCCATCTTTTGAGGGGGAGTAACATGTTGTTTATTTTTCATATCGACTTCTGAACACTTCAGTTCAAGACTCGTTCTTAAAAGTTTTTTTTTTCTGATTACATCAAATCAGAAATCATCCTTCAATGTTTTATCTTTGATAGTTAAAGGAGTGTTAGGTCTTATATTGTTTCTATGGTCTATCCAGAACCGGAAGGAACTACCCACGAAACACATCCAATCCATAGATATAAGTGAGGGGTCTAGATTGATAGATGAGTTCGGAGTCAAAAGAATATGGTGAGGATGTGATAAGACTTAAAAGAATTATTGGTCCTTACCAAACCAAGTCAGTTATCCGGGTTACCACATAATCTATCCATTCTCGTTCTTTGGAGATGGATATTGAAACAAACATGGACCCAAAGTCGATAACTCGTGTCACCCCGCCCAGCCACTCAAGTATCTCACAAAAGATACTTGTTTCATACATCCATGAAGATTTAGCACATAATCTATCTATTCCTCATTCGGAGGTCTTAGATATTGAATAAGGAAGACATCAACTCTGGTCTCCGAACTTCATATTCATCTCACTGTGTCTATTGATTTCTAACCTGCGTCCCAGGTTAAATCAATATTTGAGCATGTTGAGAACTGAAGATTTGTTTAAGTATGATTACTGCTGCCAGTACAACATGGTTACTACTCTGAGACAAGTTACTACTGCTGAGCCAAATTACTACTGCTTGTAGAAATTAATACTGCTAAGCATAGTTACTACTGCTGGTGAAGATTAATACTGCTCAGAATGTTAATGCTGCTATGACTTAATACTGCTTATGTGATAATCTTGGTAAGACGCACAGATCAAGGTTTGAAGATAATCATGGAAGGTTGAAGATAATTATGGAAGAATATACTGAAGATCTTTTATGTTTTGTAATTATCTCTTATTTTCAGTATATGTATAGAATTATTCAGAATAGTTTGTTAGTTGAGTATTCTAAGTTTTTGTTTTGAGAGAGAATTGACCTCAAGGTTTACAACCCTAGTTCTAGAGAAGTAGAATTCGTCTTGGTGAGCCTGTTCATCAAGATTGAGGTTTTGTGCGAAAGCTTGTAACTTTAATCATTCAATAAAGTTTACAAGTTGTGATTTCTACTTTACTGTTACATTGATATTTGATTATTAAAGTGTTTTTCTGCAACTTCTTTAATATTGTTCATGAGTTTCATTATTCTTGTTAAGAATCAGATCCTGACAAGTGGTATCAGAGCTTAGTATTCTCAGAAACCTTCATTCATCATGGACAACACAGTTGAATCAAACAGTACTCTTGTTTCAAAGGTTCCCATGCTCAAACCTAATGAGTTTGACATGTGGAAAATTAGTGTCAGGATCTGAATTCTTAACAAGAATAAACACTCAGAAACAATATTAAAGGAGTTTGCGGAATAACACTTTAATATTCAAAGATCAATGAAACAGTGAATCAGAAATCACAAATTGTAAACTTTATTGAATGATTTAAAGCTACAAGATTTCACACACAACCTCAATATTGATGAACAGGCTCACTAATACGAATTCTACTTCTCTAAAACTAGGGTTCTAAACCTTGAGGTTGATTCTCTCTATGAAAGCAAAAAACTCAGAATGTTGTTGTCCTTGATGTTACAAAACTATTCTATACATATACTTAAAAGATAATAATAAAAAAAAATAAAAGATCTTAAATATAATCTTCCATAGTTATCTCCAAGACTTTCCATGATTATCTTCAGTCAATACATCTGTCATCCTTGCCATACGAAGCCTTCATCTCATAAGCAGCACTAACTTTATGAGCAATATTAATATCATTCAGCAGTATTAATTTTGATCTGGCAGTACTAACTCCAACAGTACTAACTACTAGCAGTAGTAATCATATTGTACTGGCAGTAGTAACCAGTTGTGCTAGCAACATTAACCATACTTAAGCAATTCTTTCAGTTCCCAACAATCTCCCCGTAACTTGACTTTTAGGAAGAGAAGTCAAGTTCTTCAGATGCTCCCAAAACTCCATTATTCATATCCCTGTATCAACATTCAACCCCAAACTTTGATTAATTGTTCTTTGGATCAAATACCTTGCCATCTCTGAATCTGGTGCACAACCAAGCTTTTTCTTTAACATAACATGCAACTTTAATCTGCTGTGGTTGTAAACTCTATCCACTAGGAAGTATTCTATGTGATTTGTATCCATAGTCAGTGCATATACTCCACTAGTTTCATATAGAGTCCAATTGTTAACTTTTTGAAACACATTTCTGATAATATCCTTCACTTCTTCTGGCTTGAACAACATACATAGATACTCCATCACAAGTTTTGTGATTGGTATTCCTGGAGCTTTTAGTTGATCAGCATACAATTTCATTCCTACTTCAAACATCTCCTCTAGATCAGATATGGAACATGTTCTGACAATCTTGGCCCAAGTCTGATATACTTCATACTTCTCATCTTTCCTCTTAAGCCTGATATACTCTGTTCCATCAACTTTCAGTGTATCCCAATGAATGATCTTTGGAGGCTTAACACCAACAGGTTCAGCTGATATAGGCTCAGGCACTTTGTCCATCACTACCATGTACAGATTCACATCAGCAGTACATGATGGTTCTTCCTGTTCAACAGACTTAGGTGCCCCTTCTTCTTCAGCTCCCCTCTGTTCTTTCTCAGCTTCTTCCACTCTAGGTTTCTTAGCTGGTGTTCTTCTTGCCATCATTTTAGTTCTTTTCAACTTCCTCAAACTGTCACCTAGAGTAGCTTCCTTCCTTGGTGATTCTTGCTCATCAGGGAAAGGTTTTTGAATTTGAAGATCATGTCTTTCTTTCATCTTTTTTTCTGCTTCAACTCTTGCTCTGTCATTTCCTTGTAACTTGGTCATCTCAGCTTCATAAAAACCTTTGATTTGTTCAAAAGACATCTTTGTGAACATTTCCTTTTTAACTCCCACAACACCTTTGAGAAAAGTAATCATCTTCTTTCTCTCTTGAGTGCCAAGGAAGGTCTGTGAAGGTTGTCTCTTCTTTGCCCCCATTCTGATCATTCCATGCTTCTTTAGAGTTGTAGCTTTCTTCTTTGCTATTTCTGTTGCAAGACTCTTTTGATAAGCTTCATTAAGTTCTGCAGCCAAAGCTTTTGCCATCTCCCTGTCTTTTTCCACTTGAACCTTTTCTTCTTGCTCAAGTTCAGCCTGAATCTTCTTGGCCAATGCTTCATCTGACTCAACCAACTTTTGCTTTTTAATTGGTTGATCAGATTCCACCATCTTAGCTTTGCCTTTGTCCTTGCTGTTTACTTTATCAGCACTAACTTTCTTGATAACTTCAACATTGTCTTTGATGACAACTCCTTTGGTCTTTGAAGTGACCTTAGGAGTATCATGTTTAGCTTTGATTAATGCTTCAACTGTCTCAAGTTCTTGCACATTGCTGCTAAGAAGGTCTGTTAATACCTCTTGAACCATTTCTGCTGCTTCATTCAATTCAGTAGTATTAACAGTTTCTGCTGCTTTGCTTGTTTCAGCAGCATTAACTGTTACTGCTGCTTGTACAAATTCAGCTGCTTGTACAAATTCTGATTCTGTTTCTACTTCTTGCTCCCCCTCAAAATCAAATTTCTCCCCCTTATCTTTAGCATCTTCCATGTTTACATCAGCTTCTGACTCCCCCTTTTTGGGAGCATCATCCACTGGTTTCCTTCTCCTGAGCACAAACTGTTTCCTTTTCTTTTTCTGTACCAATCTCTTCACCATTTTCTTCAGTTTGGTAATCTGTACTTGTTGAGACAGAATTACCAGTTTCATCTCTTCTATGTCTTTGCCTTTATTTATTACATCCAGATTGATGTTGCCCATAGTTTCCATCAATTCATTATAGTCATAACTGTCCTCACCTCCTTTGGGTGTTTTTACCACCTTTGGAGGATCATTGGATCTTTTTGTAGTAGAGGTCTTCTGCCTAGCAGAAGCACCTGCTACCCCCTTGGTTTCTTGGCACCTGGGACCTTTGGATGATTGCTCACCCAAAGTTGCCATGGAAAAGGTCTTATTGATGTTACCACTGGCCTCCTTTGTGCTAGCAGGAGTAGTGGCAGTCTTTGTACCCATATGTTCATTCATCTCCTCAGTGAGCACCTCCTTGGGGTTGGGAGACACCCCTGTGGTTTCCCTATAGATATTCTCTAATGGAGAATTCTCTCCATTAGAGGGCTTAAAGGCTCTGTGGGTGAAGGTACAAGAAGGGAAGGAGCCTTCTTTACCTTTTTCCTGATGTAGGTATTGGTGATTGGAGAAGTTGGTTTTTGAATAAGGGACTGTGGGATTGATATGGTGATTGAAGGTTGGGATTGGCTTTCAGTGGGATGGTCTAATGAGGGCCTTGACCCTGAAGCCATACCTTCTGGATTGTGGGACACCACCATCATTGTAGAGAACAATGGGGTCTCAACTCCTTTCGAGTCCAATGGAGATCTCTTCATATTTGAAAAGACCTTGCCTTTGGGGATTTTAGGTACATATACCTCATCAAATTGAGGCATATCCGTCAATTCATTGGTTATAACTGCCTGGACAAATCTTGGGTACATATAGAAACTCTTTTTATTTCCCAAGTTTGACACAAGGTCATTGAAAATCATTTTTGAAAAATTGTACTTTCTGGCGGTGGCCAAGCAAACCAAAGCATAAGAAATGGTACTACTGAACTCACTCCAGCCAGTAGTCTTTTTGGAAATACAATGCATAAGGGTATGAACAAGAAAACGCCATTGGGTATAAAATTTAGCTTTTGAGAATTTGAAAACACCCAATTGGCCTTCATACCCCATTCTTGAAAGATTGGAGAACAAGTCCTCATTAGGAATAGAGGTAATACCTGCAACATCGTCTAGTCGTAGACATATACGAATCACCTCTTCAGAAACTGACAAGGGTTTGTCACACACCCTTGTCTGGATTAACTGCACACCATTTTTTGTAACAGCAGTGGCATTCGCCTAAAATTGTCTCTGGTGCTCTGTATAGATTGTTGGAGACACTGTAAGAGCATAAGAGATATGGATGGACTTGAGAAAATCTATTATCTGGTGAAATCCATCAGCCTGCTTCGGCTTTTGAAGCATTGCGATTTCGTTGTGCTCATCAATGAACGCCATGGATGCAATTGAGCTTGAGTGTTCTTGCCTGAAACTTACTAGGTGCTTGAGAGAAAAAGGGTTAGAGAGAAGATGAATAGGATTCAAAGAGTTGTTATGAGCTTTAGGCGGGCAAAATGATATTTATAGTATTCGGGACAGAAGCAGTATTAACTTGGAGCAGTATTAACCACTAGCAGTATTAACTAACTAGCAGTATTAACTGAGAGCAGTATTAACCACTAGCAGTATTAACTAACTAGCAGTATTAACTAAGAGCAGTATTAACTACTAGCAGTATTAACTAACTAGCAGTAGTAACTGAGAGCAGTATTAACCACTAGCAGTATTAACTTTGCACTGGCAGTATTAAAACTGCACTGGCAGCATTAACTGCACTTACACTGTTGAGGCTTGTGATAGTCTGAGCAAGGTAATAACTTCCTGAGAAAGATGATTAGTAACACCAAAGAATAACAAATAACAGGTATGTAAACACTTTTTAAATCATGAGCTTATTCAGAGTTGATCATGCCCACACTTGTGACCAAGAAAGTGAATCTACCCACATCAAAAGCTTTAGTGAATAGATTAACAAACTGGTTGTCAGTATGAACTTTAGCAACTTGAATAAGCTTCTTTTCATTACAGTCTCTAATAAAGTGATACCTGATCTCGATGTGCTTTGTTTTGGAGTGCTTGACTGGATTGTTAACAATGCTTATAGCACTGCTATTGTCAATGAAGATTGGAGTGTGAAGAAAGGTTACCCCATAGTCCAGCATCTGATTCTGAATCCATAGAACCTGAGAGAAGCAACTTGCAGCAACAATGTACTCAGCTTCTGTTGTAGATAAGGACATTGTGGTTTGCTTCTTACACTGCCAAGATACTAGTCTTGCACCCAAAAGCTGACATCCACCTGAAGTAGACTTTCTATCCATATTAGCACCACCCAAGTCACTGTCTGAATATGCAATCAAGTCAAAGTTGGATTCATAAGGATACCAAAGACCTAATCTAGGTTGCCCTCTTAAGTATATGAAAATCCTCTTAACAGCTTGAAGATGTGATTGCTTTGGCTTGACTTGGAATCTGGCACACAGACACACTGGAAACATGATGTCTGGTCTTGAGGCTGTGAGATACATGAGAGATCCAATCATTGATCTATATAGATGGACATCAACATCCTCCCCCTCAAGATCAGTAGTGATCTGTTTTTGAGTCTCCATAGGTGTGCTTGCTGGCTTTGAGTCTGTTAAACCATACTTATCCAGGATGTCTTTCACATACTTTGATTGACTTATAAAGATCCCATCTTTCTGCTGTTTCACTTGAAGCCCAAGGAAGAAGGTAAGTTCACCCATTGAACTCATTTTAAAGCTCTTGTGCATCAACTTTTCAAAGTCTCTACACATCTGATCTTGTGTGGATCCAAAGATGATGTCATCCACATAGATCTGAACAAGTAGGATGTCATTCTTACTCCTTTTAATGAAGAGGGTCTTGTCAATTATTCCCCTTTCAAACCCATTTTCTAAGAGATAGGTAGACAGAGTATCATACCATGCTCTTGGGGCTTGATGTAGACCATAAAGTGCTTTCTTCAGTTTGTATACTTTGTCAGGATATAATGGATTTTCAAATCCAGGGGGCTGACAGACATATACTTCTTCATCAATTGTACCATATAGAAAGGCACTCTTCACATCCATTTGATATACCTTGAACTTCATGTATGAGGCATAGGCTAGAAATAGCCTAATTGCCTCTACCCTTGCAACTGGGGCAAACACTTCTTCATAATCTATGCCTTCTTCCTGAGTGTACCCTTGTGCCACAAGCCTTGCTTTGTTCCTGATCACCATTCCTCTCTCATCCTTTTTATTCTTGAAAATCCATTTGGTGCCAATAGCTCTATGACCTTTTGGAAGGTCTACCAAGTCCCAAACTTCTTGCAATTTGAACTGCAGTAACTCTTCTTGCATAGCTTCTATCCAACTGGAGTCTTTCATTGCATCAAAAACCTTCTTAGGCTCAATCTGAGATAGAAAGCAAGAGAGTACTGTGTGTTGCTGATCCTGCAGCTTTTGAAGTCTGCTTTGATTCCTTGTTATCATAGGAGAAGAGATGTCTCCTATGACCAGCTCTGGAGGATGGTTCTTTTGAGTTCTAGTCTGATGACTAGGTTCTTCATTGATTCCCACTTCTAAATTGGACTCATTTAAGTCAGCTAAGGTGATCTCATCAGCTGCTTCTGGCTCTTCATGCACTTGATTCTCCTCATCTCTTCTTTCTTCTTCACTCTGAATTGGTTTAGTCATAGTCTCTTTTTCACAGAAATCAACAGGTTCCATTGTAGGTATGGGAAAGATCACAGACTGAGGAATAATGTCTTGTACTTGTACTTGTTCATCCCCTGATCCTCCACTTCCTGAACCTGCATGATCATCACTACTGACACCCAAAGAGTTAGTTAGTGAATCAATGTCAAACAACCACTGAGGACCTGAACCAATAGGATTTGGTGTGTTCTCATTACATTTGACATTGTCACTTTCCTCAATTATTCTAGAAGAAGAATTAAATACTCTGTAAGCCTTACTCTGAGATGAGTAACCAACCAGAAAACCATCATCTGCCTTGCTATCAAACTTTCCTAAGTGAGTTTTGGTATTGAGAATGGTACAAGGACACCCAAAAGGTTTGAAAAATCCAATAAATGGTTTTCTTTTATTTAAAAGCTCATATGGTGTCTTGTTTTTAGGCTTGACTACTAGAACTCTGTTCTGGACATAACAAGCAGTATTAACTGCTTCAGCCCAGAAAGTAATTGGAAGTTTTGAATCAGCTAACAGAGATCTAGCAGCCTCAATCAGTGTCCTATTCCTTCTCTCAGCAACACCATTTTGTTGTGGAGTCCTAGGAGCACTGTATTGCCTCTCAATTCCTTTTTCCTCACAAAAGGTGTTTAGGTCATGATTTTTAAATTCAGTACCATTGTCTGACCTAATTACTTTTACTTTTTGATTTGTTTGGTTTTCAATTATTAGAATAAAGGATTTGATCAGTCCACTTGTCTCATCCTTAGTCCTTAGAAAATATACCCAGGTAAATCTAGAGTAATCATCAACAATAACTAAGCAGTATGATTTCTTACCTATACTCATAACATTTGTAGGCCCAAACAGATCCATATGCAACAACTGAAGAGAATTAGAGATAGTGTTCAACTCTTTGGACTTATGAGAAGTTTTGTGTTGTTTGCCTTTGAGACAGGCAACACAATGATCATCACATGAAAAGACTTTTGAAGGTAAACCTCTTACAAGGTTGTTTTTAACAAGTTTATTCATAGTTTTAGAGTTCATGTGACACATCCTTCTGTGCCAAAGTGATGATTCATCCAAAGATGCTTTTGAAACAAGACAGTTTAGGGATGAATCAGTTGAAACATTTTCCATATCTAAGCAATAGACATTATCCTTTCTGAGAGTTCTTAGTAGTATCATCTTTTCGTCAACTACCTTGAATCCAGGAGCAAGGATAATGCATTCAGAATCAGTAAATAATATACTATGCTTTTTGTCACAAACCTGTGATACACTTAACAGGTTGTACCTTAATTGCTCAACATAGAATACATCTTCAAAGGTCATTTTACCTTTGGTTACATCACCCTTACCACTGATCGTACCTCCATTTGGAGTATTTCCAAAGGCAACATGTCCACCATCAATTTTCTTGAAATTCTTGAGGCAAGACATGTTCCCTGTCATGTGCCTAGAGCAACCACTATCAACATGCCAGATGCTCTCCCCCTTGAGCTGCTGGTTGCCCTGCACATAAGATAAAAACAATTAGTATTGATTGGGAACCCAAGCCAAAGTGGTCTTGGATCTCCCTTTCTCATCAAAGTATTTACATTCCTTTTTGATGAGATTTTTAAACTCAGAGCACTCTTTACTAGAGTACTTTGTCAAGATTATTGGCTTAGCAGCACAAACATTAGAAGCAGTACTAACCTTAGAAGTACTAACAAAGTTAGCAGTACTAACAGGTTTAGCAGTACTAACCTTGTTAGAAGTACTAACAGAGTTAGTAGTATTAACATTAGAAGAAGTACTAACAATGTTAGTTTTAGCAGTACTAATACTCTTAGTAGCACTAACATTGATAGCAGTAGTATTGCTTCTAGCAGCACTATCATTGTCAGCAGTACTATTTGTGGTAGCAGTACTAACAGTTTTAGTGCTTTTAGGAATCCACATCTTGACACTCTCCTCAACAGTCTTTTTCTTCATGTGGCTTTTAGATTTATCAGATTTCTTAGCCACATGGTTCCTTTCATTCTTCCTATAACCAAAGGGTTTTTGCATAGATCTTTGAAAATTCATCATTTTGTTCATAGGATTGAAATAACAGTATTTAGCAATATGATTGAGCTTTCCACAAATAAAACAAGGTATTGGTCTATTGATTTTACTCAGATCAATCCCTTGTTTTTGTGCCCACTGATTATTCCAGTTTCTTTGATTACCCCTCCTTTTATCATGATTTAGGGGCTCAGATTTAGTACAAGCACACTGTTTGCAAGGAACAGGATTCACAACTGTGGTCTGCTTGTAATGGACCTTACTAGACTTTCCCTCAGTCTTCTCTATGCCCTTAGATTTTACCCAAATCTTTCCACAACCCTCATTGGTAATAATGTGATTCTCTAGAGGAATCTCATCACTCACAGTGTTCTCCTTACCCTTACCAACTTCTTTCTCAGTTTTGTCCTCAACAACTACTTCATCTAAGGCATCTATCTCAGTGGCTCCCTCAGGAAAGTCCTTCCTATCTTTGGTTTCTAGCAAGTCTGATGTAGGAGGGATGTAGTTGTTGTTGTATGGTGGTGGTGTGGTATTGTACCCAATTCCTCTTCTCAGTTTGTCATGAATCTGAGTTTGTAGTAAAGAGTCCATTGCTTTAGAAGCATTGGAAAACTTTTCTACATCTTGCTTAACTTTGGCTAGCTCCCCTCTCAACTTTTCACTCTCCTCTTTAGACTTTGTCAGTTGGAGTTCTAGATCCTTTTTCTCCCACTTCCAGTAGTTTGTGTCATATGAGTGTTGAAGTTCATTGGCTTGGAAACCTTTAATTTGTTCCTCAAACCTCTCAACAATTCTCACATAGTCTTTTATATCTTTTGCTAACCTCTTAAGGTCATCATTCATATTCTGGTTGTGATCCCTGTACCTTTTAACAGTGTCTATGCAAGTTTTAGAACAGAGATTAGAACTTACCTCAGTTGGGAGATCAGATACCTCTGCCATGAGAGCTTGATTTTGAATAGCCTCTTCTGCTTGATCACTCCAGTCAAACCCCATTCCTTGTTGAGAAACAAGGGCTTTAGCAGAGTTTCTGTTCTGGTTGAAGCTACCAGTCTGAGCTTGTTGGTGGTTATTGTGAGACACTCCACTTCTGCATTCCCTGGAAAAGTGTCCCTTCATATGACATTTATAGCATTCTACCTTTGACTTGTCAAAACCTGCTCCATCTTCTCTTCTTTGGGAGAAGTTATTCCTCCCAGTCCTCTTGATGAACTTCTTTACCCTCATGGAAAGCATGGCCATCTGCCATTTAATATCCATCTCTTCAAGATCATCAGGATGAAGTTGTTCCAAGTCATCATTGATTAAAGAAGAGTTTCCATGGCTGGACAGAAAGGCTTCAAAAACAGATTCAGTGCCTTTTTCTTGATTTGCTCCATTAGCAGCATTAACCGATTCAGGGTTAGCAGTAGAATCAATTGATGCTGATAGGAGTGCAGCATTATGAACATATCCAGAAGGCTTCTTCTTTGCCTCCACCTCAGATTCAAACACTCTAAGGTCATTGTACAAATCATCAAGTTCTTTTTCTTCTAGTTGTTCATTCTGTCTGAATGAAACAGTATACATGGTCCATTCATCTCCAAGGGACCTTAAGAACTTTCTTTTTACATCATCTTGATCAATCTGTACTCCCATAGTAGCTAGTTCACCAATCAGCTTGTTAAACCTGTCAAAAGTTTGAGTCATGGACTCATTCATAGTTGACATAAAATTTTCATACAATTGTTTCAGTATTGCCTTCTGATTTCTCTTGGTACTTTTGGTACCAGAGAATCTTTTCTCTAGAGCATTCCAAAGCATCTGTGCAATTGCAGAATTGGTGTTGATATTCATTGGGAATAGCCAAGAGCAGTGTACTCAAGGCTTTCATCTCTGTTTGCCTTATCTTCTTTTCTGCATCTGTCTTTGGTGGTGTTCTTTTTCCATCTGCACCAATTTTTCCTTCATCAGATGGTCCATTCTCAATGATGTCCCACATAGAGTAATCTGTGAGGAGAATGTATTGCTTGATCCTTAACTTCCACATGTCAAACTCATTAGATCTGAGCATTGGAACCTTTGAGACAAGAGTACTGTTTGATTCAACTGTGTTTTCCATGATGAATGAAGGTTTCTGAGAATACTTGCTCTGATACCACTTGTCAGGATCTGAATTCTTAACAAGAATAAACACTCAGAAACAATATTAAAGGAGTTTGCGGAATAACACTTTAATATTCAAAGATCAATGAAACAGTGAATCAGAAATCACGAATTGTAAACTTTATTGAATGATTTAAAGCTACAAGATTTCACACACAACCTCAATATTGATGAACAGGCTCACCAATACGAATTCTACTTCTCTAAAACTAGGGTTCTAAACCTTGAGGTTGATTCTCTCTATGAAAGCAAAAAACTCAGAATGTTGTTGTCCTTGATGTTACAAAACTATTCTATACATATACTGAAGATAAAAGATAATAATAAAAAAAATAAAAGATCTTCAATATAATCTTCCATAGTTATCTCCAAGACTTTCAATGATTATCTTCAGTCAATACATTTGTCATCCTTGCCATACGAAGCCTTCATCTCATAAGCAGCACTAACTTTATGAGCAGTATTAATATCATTCAGCAATATTAATTTTGATCTGGCAGTACTAACTCCAGCAGTACTAACTACTAGCAGTAGTAATCATATTGTACTGGCAGTAGTAACCAGTTGTGCTAGCAGCATTAACCATACTTAAGCAATTCTTTCAGTTCCCAACAATTAGGATCAAGCAGTACATCCTCCTTACAAACTTTTCTATGTGGGACATTGTTGAGAATGGTCCCTCTGCTGAAGGTAAAATTGGACAAGATGGAAGAAGACCACCTCCAAAAACTGATGCTGAGAAGAAAGTGAGACAATTGGAGATGAAAGCCTTAAGCACCCTGCTTTTGGCCATTCCTAATGAGTATCAACATCAGTTTCACCATTGCACTGATGCTCAGATTCTATGGAATGCTTTAGAGAAGAGATTTGCTGGCACCAAGAGCACTAAGAGGAATCAAAGGGATGTTCTCAAGCGGCAATATGAGAATTTTACATCTTCAAAGAATGAGTCTATGACTCAAACTTTTGATAGATTCAATAAGTTAATTGGTGAGTTGGCTACTGTTGGAGTCTAGATAGAACAAGATGATGCAAACCGAAAGTTCCTCAGATCTCTTGGAGATGAATGGACCATGTACACTGTTTCATTCAGACAGAATGACAAATTGGAAGAAAAGGAACTGGATGATCTGTACAATGATCTGAGAGTGTTTGAATCTGAGGTGGAAGCAAAGAAGAAGCCTACTGGATTTGTTCATAATGCTGCACTCCTATCAGCATCAACTGATTCTACTGCTAACCCTGAATCAGTTAATGCTGCTAATGGAGTAAATCAAGAAAAAGGCAATGAATCTGTTTTTGAAGCTTTTCTTTCCAGCCTTGGTAACTCCTCTTTAATCAATGATGACTTGGAACAGATTCATCCTGATGATCTTGAAGAGATGGATATTAAATGGCAGATGGCCATGCTTTCTATGAGGGTGAAGAAGTTCATCAAGAGGACTGGGAGGGACAACTTCTCCCAAAGAAGAGAAGATGGAGCAGGCTTTGATAAGTCAAAGGTGGAGTGCTACAAGTGTCATATGAAGGGACACTTTGCCAGGGAATGCAGAAGTGGAGTGTCTCACAACAATCACCAACAAGTTGAGACTGGAAGCTTCAACTAGAACAGAAACTCTGCTCAAGCTCTTGTTTCTCAACAAGGAATGAGGTTTGACTGGAGTGATCAAGCAGAAGAGGTCATTCAAAATCAAGCTCTCATGGCAGAGGTATCTGATCTTCTAACTGAGGTACTCTCTAATCTCTGTTCTCAAACTTGTATAGACACTGTTAAAAGATACAGGGATATCAACCAGAGTATGAGTGATGACCTTAAGAGGTTAGAAAAGGATAGAAAAGACTATGTGAAAATTGTTGAGAGGTTTGAGGAACAAATTAAAGGTTTCCAAGCCAATGAACTTCAACACACATATGATACAAATTACTGGAAGTGGGAGAAAAATGAGCTAGAAATCCAACTGACAAAGTCTAGAGAGGAGAATGAAAAGTTGAGAGGAGAGCTAGCCAAGGTTAAGCTGGATGTGGAAAAGTTTTCATATGCTTCTAAAGCCATGGATTCAATTCTAAAGGTCCAAATCCATGATAAGCTTAAACCAGGAATTGGGTACAATACCACACCACCACCATACAACAACAACTACATCCCTCCTAAATCAGTCTTGCTAGAGACCAAGGATAGGAAGGACTTGCATGAGGGAGCCACTAAGATAGATCCTTTAGATTAAGTAGTTGTTAAGGACAAGACTGAGAAAGAAGCTGGTAAGAGTAAGGATAATACTGTGAGTGGTGAGATTCCCTTAGAAAATAACATTCTTACCAATGAGGGTGGTGGAAGGGATTGGGTCAAATCTGATGACGTAGAGAAGAATGAGGGAAAGTCTAAAAAGGTCCATTACAAGCAGACTACAGTTGTGAATCCTGTTCTTTGCAAACAGTGTGCAGGTAATAAGTCTGAGCCCCTAAAACATGATAAAAGAAGGGGCAATCAAAGAAATTGGAATAAACAGTGGGCTAAAAAACAAGGAGTTGATCTGAGTAGAATCATCAGACCAAAACCTTGTTTCATATATGAAAAAATGAACCATCTTGCCAAGCACTGTTATTTTAATCCTATTAACCAAAGGATAAATTTTCAAAGATCTGTGCAAAAACCCTTTGGTTATAGGAAGGATGAAAGGAACCATGTGGCTAAGAAACCTGTTAAATCTAAAAGCCACATGAAGAAAAAGACTGTAAAAGAGAGTGTCAAGAGGTGGGTTCCCAAAAGCACTAAAACTGTTAGTACTGCTACCACAAATAGTGTTGCTGACAAAGATAGTGCTGCCAGAAGCAATACTGCTGCTATCAATGTTAGTGCTGCTGAGAGTATTAGTACTTCTAAAACTAACATTGTTAGTACTTCATCAGATGTTAATACTGCTAACTCTATTAGTACTTCTAAAATTAGTACTGCTTCTAGTGTTTGTGCTTCTAGACCAATCATCTTGACAAAGTACTCCAGTAAAGAGTATTCTAAATTTAAAAATCTCATCAAAAAAGAGTGTAAGTACTTTGATGAGAAAGGGAGGCCCAAGACCACTTTGGCTTGGGTTCCCAGTCAATACTAATTGATTTATCTTATGTGCAGGGCAACCAGCAGCTCAAGGGAAAGAGCATTTGGCATGTTGATAGTGGTTGCTCTAGGCACATGACAGGGAACATGGCTTGCCTCAAGAATTTCAAGAAAATTGATGGAGGGCATGTTGCCTTTGGTAATACTCCAGATGGAGGTAAGATTAGTGGTAAGGTAGATGTAACAAAAGGTAAGATGACCTTTGAAGATGTTTACTATGTTGAGCAGTTAAGGTACAACCTGTTAAGTGTATCACAGGTTTGTGACAAAAAGCATAGTATATTATTCACTGATTCAGAATGCATTATCCTTGCTCCTAGATTCAAGGTAGTTGATGAAAAGATGATACTACTAAGAACTCCAAGAAAGGATAATGTCTATTGTTTGAATATTGAAACTGTTTCAAATAATTCATCCTTAAACTGTCTTGTTTCAAAAGCCTCTTTGGATGAATCATCACTTTGGCACAGAAGGATGTGTCACATGAACTTTAAAACAATGAATAAACTTGTTAAAAACAACCTTGTAAGAGGTCTGCCTTCAAAAGTCTTTTCATGTGACGATCATTGTGTTTCTTGTCTCAAAGGCAAACAACACAAAACTTCTCATAAGTCCAAAGAGTTGAACACAATTTCTTCTTCTCTTCAGTTGTTGCATATGGATCTGTTTGGTCCTACAAATGTCATGAGTATAGGTAAGAAATCATACTGCTTAGTTATTGTTGATGATTACTCTAGATTTACTTGGGTGTATTTTCTAAGGACTAAGGATGAGACAAGTGGATTGATCAAATCCTTTATTCTAAGAGTTGAAAACCAAACAAATCAAAACGTAAAAGTCATTAGGTCAGATAATGGTACTGAATTTAAAAATCTTGACCTAAACACCTTTTGTGAGGAAAAAGGAATTGAGAGGCAATACAGTGCTCCTAGGACTCCACAACAAAATGGTGTTGCTGAGAGAAGGAATAGGACACTGATTGAGGATGCTAGATCTCTGTTAGCTGATTCAAAACTTCCAATTACTTTCTGGGCTGAAGCAGTTAATACTGCTTGCTATGTCCAAAACAGAGTTCTAGTAGTCAAGCCTAAAAACAAGACACCATATGAGCTTTTAAATAAAAGAAAACCATTTATTGGTTTTTTCAAACCTTTTGGGTGTCCTTGTACCATTCTCAATACCAAAACTCACTTAGGAAAGTTTGATAGCAAAACAGATGATGGTTTTCTTGTTGGTTACTCATCTCAGAGTAAGGCCTACAGAGTGTTTAATTCTTCTTCTAGAATAATTGAGGAAAGTGACAATGTCAAATGCAATGAGAACTCACCACATCCTATTGGTTCAGGTCCTCAGTGGTTATTTGACATTGATTTACTAACTAACTATTTGGGTTTCAGTAGTGATGATCATGCAGGATCAAGAAGTAGAGGATCAGGGGATGAATAATTACAAGATATTATTCCTCAGTCTATGATCTTTCCCATACCTGCAATGAACCCTGTTGAAATCTGTGAAACGGAGACTGTTACTGAACCAATTCAGAGTGAAGAAGAAAGAAGAGATGAGAAGAATCCAGAGCATGAAGAGCCAGAAGTAGCTGATGAGATCCCCTCAGCTGACTTAAATGACTCCAATTTAGATGTGGGAATTAATGAAGAAGCTAGTCATCAGACAAGAACTCAGAAGAATCATCCTCCTAAGCTGGTAATAGGAGACATCACTTCTCCTATGATGACTAGGAATCAAAGCAGAGTTCAAGATTTGCAGGATCAGCAGCATACAGTACTCTCTTGCTTTCTATCTCAAATTGAGCCTAAGAAGGCTTATGATGCCATGAAAGATTCAAGTTGGATATAAGCCATGAAAGAAGAGTTGATACAGTTTAAATTCACGATGTTTGGGACTTGGTAGACCTTCCAAAAGGTCATAGAGCAATTGGAACCAAGTGGATTTTCAAAAATAAAAAGGTTGAGAGAGGAATAGTAATCAGGAACAAAGCAAGGCTAGTGGCACAAGGGTACACTCAGGAACAAGGCATAGACTATGAGGAAGTCTTTGCTCCAGTTGCACGGGTAGAGGCAATTAGGCTGTTTCTAGCCTATGCCTCATATATGAAGTTCAAGGTATATCAGATGGATGTGAAGAGTGCCTTTCTATATGGAACAATTGATGAAGAAGTATACGTCTGTCAGCCCCCTGGATTTGAAAATCCATTATATCCTGACAGAGTATACAAACTTAAGAAAGCACTCTATGGTCTACATCAAGCCCCAAGAGCATGGTATGATACTCTATCTACCTATCTCTTGGAAAATAGGTTTGAAAGGGGAATCATTGACAAGACCCTTTTCATTAAAAGAAGTAAGAAGGACACCCTACTTGTTCAGATCTATGTGGATGACATCATATGTGGATCCACAAAAGATCAGATGTGTAGAGACTTTGAAGAGTTGATGCACAAGAGCTTCAAAATGAGTTCAATGGGTGAACTCACTTTCTTCCTTGGGCTTCAAGTGAAACAGCAGAAAGATGGGATTTTCATAAGTCAATCAAAGTATGTGCAAGACATCCTAGATAAGTATGGTTTATCAGACTCAAAGCCAACAAGCACATCAATGGAAACACACAAACAGATCAATGCTGATCTCGAGGGGGAGGATGTTGATGTCCATCTTTATAGATCAATGATTGGATCTCTCATGTATCTCACAGCCTCAAGATCAGATATCATGTTTCCAGTGTGTGTGTGTGCCAGATTCCATGTCAAGCTAAAGCAGTCACATCTTCAAGCAGTTAAGAGGATTTTCAGATACTTAAGAGGGCAACCTAGATTAGGTCTTTGGTATCCTTATGAATCTACTTTTGACTTGATTGCATATTCAGACAGTGACTTGGGTGGTGCTAATATGGATAGAAAGTCTACTTCAGGAGGATGTCAGCTTTTGGGTGCAAGACTAGTTTCTTGGAAGTGTAAGAAGCAAACCACAGTGTCCTTATCCATAACAGAAGCTGAGTACATTGCTACTACAAGTTGCTGCTCTCAGGTTCTATGGATTCATAATCAAATGCTAGACTATGGGGTAACCTTTCTTCACACTCTAATCCTCATTGACAATAGCAGTGCTATTAGCATTGTTAACAATCCTGTCAAGCACTCCAAAACAAAGCACATTGAAATCAGGTATCACTTTATTAGAGACTGCAATGAAAAGAAACTTATTCAAGTTGCTAAAGTTCATACTGATAACCAGTTTGCTGATCTATTCACTAAAGCTTTTGATGTGGGTAGATTCACTTTCTTGGTCACAAGTGTGGGCATGATCAACTCTGAATGAGCTCATGATTTAAAAAGTGTTTACATACCTGTTATTTGTTTATTTTTTTTGGTGCTACTAATCATCTTTCTCAGGAAATTTATTGCCTTGCTCAGACTAACACAAGCTTCAACAGTGTAAGTATCGTTAATGCTGCCAGTGCAGTTTTAATGCTGCTAGTGCAAAGTTACTACTGCAGGTTCATTATTACTACTGCTAGTCTGAGTTACGACTGCAGGTTCATTATTACTACTGCTAGTCTGAGTTACTACTTCAGGTATGTGTTACTACTGCTAGTTAGTTAATACTGCTAGTTGGTTACTACTGCTCTCAGTTAATACTGCGAGTGGGTTAGTACTGCTTTAACTGAAATTAGGGTTAATACTGCTTCTTTCTTGAATTCTATAAATACCCTCTTTGCCCGCCTAAAAGCTCACAACGACTCTTTGAATACTGTTTGTCTTCTCTCTAACTCTTTTCTCTCAAGCAACCAGTGTGTTTCAGTCAAGAATCCTCAAGCCAGATGGCATCCATGGCGTTTATTGATGAACACAATGAGATCGCAATGCTTCAAAAGCCTAAGCAGGCTGATGGATTCCATCAAATAGTTGATTTTCTCAAGTCCAGTCATATAGCTCATGCTCTTACAGTGTCACCACCAATTTACATCGAGCACCAGAAGCAATTTTGGGCCAATGCCACCGCGGTTACTGAAAACGGTGTGCAGTGTATCAAGACAAGGGTGTGTGACAAACCCTTGACAATCTCTGAAGAGGTCATTCGCATCAGTCTACGACTAGACGATGCCTCAGGTATTACCTCTATCTCTAATGATGATTTTTTTTCCAATCTCACAAGAATGGGGTATGAAGGCCAACAGGGTGTTTTCAAATTTTACAAAGCTAACTTTTCTCCCCAATGGCGTTTCTTTGTTCATACTCTTATGCACTGTATTTCTCGAAAAACTACTGGATGGAGTCAGTTCAGTAGTACCATTGCTTATGCTTTGGTCTGCTTGTCCACTGCCAGAAAGTATAATTTCTCACAAATGATTTTCAATGACCTTGTGTCAAACTTGGATAATAAAAAGAGTTTCTATATGTATCCAAGATTTGTCCAGGCAGTTATCACCTCTGAATTGACGGATATGCCTCAGTCTAATGCGGTATATGTACCTAAAATCCCCAAGGGCAAGGTCTTTTCAAATATGAAAAGATCTGCCAAGGACTCGGAAGGAGTTGACACCCCATTGTTCTCTATAATGATGGTGGTGTCCCACAACCAAGAAGGTATGGCATCAGGGTCAAGGCCCTCACTAGACCATCCCACTGATAGCCAAACCCAACCTTCAACCACTATATCACTCTCTCAGTCCCTTGTTCTTAAGCCAACCCCAGTTATATCCAAAACTTATACTAAGAGAAAGGTATACAAGGCTCCTTCCCTTGGTGTACCTCCTACAAACCCAGAACCTCAAAGCCCTCTAATGGAGCATTCTCCATTAGAGAATATCCATAGGGAAACCACTGGGGTGTCTCCCAACCCCAAGGAGGTGCTCACTAAGGAGATGCATGAGCATGTGGGTGAGAAGGCTGCCACTACTCCTGCTAGCACAGAGGAGGCCAGTGGTAACATCACTAAGACCTTCCCCACGACAACTTTGAATGAGTAATCATTCAAAGGTCCCGGGTGCCCAGAAACCAATGGAATAGGTGGTGCTTCAGTCTGGCTGGAGATCCCTATTAAACATGCCAATGATCCCTCAAAAGGGGGTAACACTCCTGGAGAAGGTGAGGATAGATATGACTACCAGGAATTGATTTCTGCCATGTCCAACATGGCAACTGAACTGGATTCTCAAAAGAAGGTTGTAAATGAACTCAAGAAATTCATCATCAACCAGCAAGAAGAAATCAGCACCTTAAAGAAGTTGGTTAAGAAGGTGGTTCAAAGAAGGTCAAAGCAAAGATTTGAGCTCAGAAGAAGGAACCCAGTGGATGATGCTCCCAAAAAGGGGGAGTCAGAAGCTGAGGTCAACATTGAGAATGCTAAGAATAAGGGGGAGAAACATGGAGATGAGGGGGAGTTTGCTGTACAAGCAGTAGAAACAGAAACAGTGTTTGAGAAAGCAACAGAAACAGTTAATGCTGCTGAAGCAAGCAAAGCAGCAAAAACTGTTAATGCTGCTGAAATAAATGAAGCAGCATAAATTGTTCAAGAGATATTAACTGACCTCCTTAGCAGCAATTTGGAAGAAATTGAGATAGCTGAAGCATTAATCAAGGCTAAACATGACACTCCTAAGGTCACTTCAAAGACCAAAGGAGTTGTCATCAAAGACAATGTTGAGGTTATCAAGAAAGCTAGTGCTGATAAGGTAGAAAGCAAGGACAAAGGCAAAACCAAGATAGTGGAATCTGACCAACAACTTAAAAAGTAAAAGTTGATTGAGTCAGATGAAGCTTTGGCTAAGAAAATTCAGGCAGAACTTGAGCAAGCAGAAAAAGATCAAGTGGAAAAAGATAGGAAGATGGCAAGAGCTCTAGCTGCAAAGCTTAATGAAGTATATCAAAAGAGTTTGGCTACAGAAATGGCACAGAAGAAAACTGTACTTAAAAAGAAGCCTGTAATGATCAAAATGAGTGCAAAGAAGAGGCAACCTTCACAGACTTACCTTGGCACTCAAGAGAGAAAGAAGATGATCACTTTTCTCAAAGGTGCTGTGGGAGTCAAAAAGGAAATGTTCACAAAAATGTCATTTGATCAAATCAAAGGTTTGTATGAGGCAGAGATGACTAAGTTACAAGAAAATGACCAAGGAAAAGTTGAAGTGGAAAAGAAGATGAAAGAGAGGCATGACATTCAAATACAAAAACCCTTTCCTGATGATCAAGAAACTCCAAGGAAGGAAGCTACTCTAGGTGAAAGTTTGAAGACTTTGAAAAGAACAAAAATGATGGCCAGAAGAAAACCAGCTAAGAAACCTAGAGTGGATGAGGAAAAAGCTGAGAAAGAACAGAAGGTAGCTGAAGAAGAAGGGGCACCTAAGTCTGATGAACAGGAAGCTCAATCTCAGGAAGAACCATCCAGTACTTCTGATGTGAATATGTACATGGTGGTGATGGAAAAAGTGCCTGAGCCTATAACAGCTGAACCGGTTGGTGTAAAGCCTCCTGAGATTATTCACTGGGATACCATGGAAGTAGATGGAAAGGAGTATATCATGCTTAAGAGGAAAGATGAAAAGTTTGAAGTGTATCCTACTTGGGCCAAGATTGTAAGAGTATGCTCCAGATCTGATTTAGAGGAAATGTTTGAGGTGGGGATGAAATTATATGCTGATAAGCTGAAAACTCCAGGGATACCAGTTACAAAGCTTGTGATGGAATATCTATGCATGTTGTTCAAGCCAGAGGAAGTTCAGCATGTTATCATAAATGTTTTCAAAACCATTAACAACTAGACTCTGTATGAAAGAAGTGGAGTATATGCACTGGCTATGGATACAAATCACATTGAATACTTCTTAGTGGATAGAGTTTACAACCATAGCAGGCTAAAGTTACCTGCTATGTTGAAGAAAAAGCTTGGTTGTGCACCAGATTCTGAAATGGCAAGATACTTGATTCAGAGAACTCTTAATCAAAGTTTGGGGCTGAATCCTGATACAGGATTATGAGCAATGGAGTTTTGGGAGCATCTGAAGAACTTGACTTCTCTTCTCTAAAAGTCAAGTTAGGGGGAGATTGTTGGGAACTGAAGATTTGTTTAAGTATGATTACTCCTGCCAGTACAACATGGTTACTACTGCTGAGACAAGTTACTACTGCTGAGCCAAATTACTACTGCTTGTAGAAATTAATACTGCTAAGCATAGTGTTGGGAACTGAAGAATTCATCAAGTATGGTTAATGCTGCTAGTTCAGAGTTAATACTGCTAGAAGACTTAAAGGTTAGTACTGCTGAGTGTTACTACTGCTAGTTCTATTAATACTGCTAGTCAAAGTTAGTGCTGCTTGAACAAAGTTAGTACTGCTTAGCTAGTTAGTACTGCTAGTAGTTAATACTGCTAGTAGTTAATGCTGCTACTTGAAGTTAATGCTGCTGAGCATTATTAGTGCTGCTAAAGAGATACGGATGGAAAGTACTACAGCTGGATATACTGAAGATATACTTAGAAGATATACATGGAAGATATACTGAAGATTTGTTTATTCTTTGTAATTATCTTTTTATCAGTATATGTATAGAATGTGTAGAATAGATAGAGCATTAATTTAGATAACTGTTTTTTTTAAGAGAAAAATCGACCTCAAGGCATAGATCCTAATTCTAGAGAAGTAGAATTCGTATTGGTGAGCCTGTTCATCAATATTGAGGTTGAGTGTGTAACCTTGTAGCTTTAAGCATTCAATACAAGTTTACTGTTTGATCATTATATACTGTGTTTGATTACTGTTTTATTAAATATCAAAGTGTTTTTCCGCAACTTCTTTGATATTAGTTTCTGAGTATTAATTCTTGTTAAGAATTCGATCCTGACAAGTGGTATCAGAGCAAAATTCTCTCAGAAACAGTTATTCATCATGGAAAATCTTACAGAATCAAGCAGTACTTTGGTCTCAAAAGTTCCAATGCTCAGATCCAATGAATTTGACATGTGGAAAATCAGAATCAAGCAATATATTCTCCTCACAGATTACTCTATGTGGGACATCATTGAGAATGGCCCATCTGATGGAGGAAAGATTGGTGAAGATGGAAAAAGAACTCCTCCAAAGACAGATACAGATAGGAAATCAAGACAGACAGAGATGAAAGCCTTGAGCACACTGCTCTTGGCCATTCCAAATGAGTATCAACACCAATTCTGCAATTGTACTGATGCACAGATGCTCTGGAATGCTCTAGAGAAGAGATTCTCAGGTACTAAAAGTACCAAGAGAAATCAAAAGGCAATCTTAAAACAACAGTATGAAAACTTCATCTCAACTAAGAATGAGTCCATGACTCAAACTTTTGACAGGTTTAATAAACTAATTGGTGAACTAGCTACTATGGGAGTACAGATTGATCAAGATGATGTGAACAGAAAGTTCTTAAGGTCCCTTGGAGATGAATGGACCATGTACACTGTGTCATTCAGACAGAATGATCAGTTGGAAGACAAAGAACTTGATGATCTGTACAATGATCTTAGAGTTTTTGAAGCTGAGGTGGAGGCAAAGAAGAAGCCTTCTGGATATGTTCATAATGCTGCACTCCTATCAGCATCAATTGATTCTACTGCTAACTCTGAATCAGTTAATGCTACTAATGGATCAAATCTAGATAAAGGCACTGATTATGCATTTGAAGCTCTTCTTTCTAATCATGGAAATTCTTCTTTGATCAATGATGACTTAGAACAACTTCATCCTGATGATCTGGAAGAGATGGATATTAAATGGCAGATGGCCATGCTCTCCATGAGGGTTAAGAAGTTTATAAAGAGGACTGGAAGAAACAACTTCTCACAAAGAAGAGAAGATGGAGCAGGGTTTGATAAATCAAAGGTAGAATGCTACAAATGTCATCTTAAGGGACATTTTGCTAGAGAATGCAGAAGTGGAATGTCTCACAACAACAACCATCAACAAGCTCAATCTGGAAGCTTCAATAACAATAGAAACTCTGCTCAAGCCCTTGTTTCTCAACAAGGAATGGGGTTTGATTGGAGTGATCAAGCAGAAGAAGCTATTCAGAATCAAGCTCTTATGGCTAAAGTATCTGATCTCCCATCTGAGGTAAGTTCTAATCTCTGCTCTAAAACTTGCATAGACACTGTTAAAAGGTACAGGGATCACAATCAGAAGATGAGTGATGACCTGAAGAGACTAGAAAAGGATATAAAAGACTATGTGAGGATAGTAGAGAGATTTGAAGATCAAATCAAAGGTTTTCAAGCCAATGAACTACAACACTCATATGACACCAATTACTGGCAGTGGGAGAAAAAGGATTTAGAACTTAAACTGACCAAATCTAAAGAGGAGAGTGAAAAACTGAAAGAGGAGTTAACCAAGGTTAAGCTTGATGTAGAAAAGTTTTCCAATGCTTCTAAAGCAATGGACTCCTTACTGCAAAATCAGATTCATGATAAATTAAGAAGAGGAATTGGGTATAATGCCACACCTCCACCATATAACAACAATTACATTCCTCCTACTTCAGACCTGTTAGACACCAAAGATAGGAAGGACTTGCCTGAGGGAGCCACTGAAATAGATCCCTTAGATGAGGTAATTGTTGAGGATAAGACTGAGAAAGAGGTTGGCAAGAGTAAGAAGAACAAGGTGAGTGGTGAGATTTCAATAGAAAACAACATTATCACCAATGAGGATTGTGGAAGGGCTTGGATCAAATCCAAGAACATTGAGAAGACAGAGGAAAAGTCTGATAAGGTCCATTATAAACAGACCACAGTTGTGAATCCAGGTCCTTGCAAACAGTGTACTTGTAAGAAGAATGAACCCCAAAAACAGGACAAAAAGAGGGGAAATCAAAGAAACTGGAATAATCAATGGGCACATAAACAAGGGGTTGATCTGAGTAAAATCAATAGACCAAAACCTTGCTTTATCTGTGGCAAATTGAATCATCTTGCAAAATTCTGTTATTTCAATCCTATGAACCAAAGAATGAATTTCCAAAGATCCATGCAAAAACCCTTTGGTTATAAGAAAATTGAAAAGAATCATGTGGCTAAGAAAAATGTTAAAACTAAAAGCCACATGAAGAAAAAGTATTCTGTTAAAGAAAGTGTCAATATGTGGATTCCTAAAAGCACTAAAACTGTTAGTACTGCTACCACAAATAGTGCTGCTGACAATGATAGTGCTGCTAGAAGTAATACTACTGCTAACAATGTTAATGCTGCTAACAAGGTTAGTACTGCTAAACCTGTTAATACTGCTACACCTGTTAGTACTGCTAACTCTGTTAGTACTTCTAAGGTTAGTACTGCTTCCAGTATTGATTCTGCTAAGCCAATCATATTGACAAAGTACTCAAATAAAGAGTGCTCTGGTTTTAAAAACCTCATTAAAAAGGAATGTAAATACTTTGATGAGAATGGCAGACCCAAGATCACTTTGGCTTGGGTCCCCAATCATACTAATTGATTTATTTAATGTGCAGGGCAACCAACAGCTCAAGGGAAAGAGCATATGGCATGTTGATAGTGGTTGCTCTAGGCACATGACTGGCAACATGTCATGCCTTCAGGATTTCAAGCAAATTAATGGAGGACATGTTGCATTTGGAGACAATCTTACTGGTGGTAAGATAAGTGGAAAAGGTAATGTCACCAAAGGTAAGATGACATTTGAGGATGTCTACTATGTTGATCAATTAAAGTACAACCTGTTAAGTGTATCACAGGTTTGTGACAAACAACATAGTATATTATTTACTAATACTGAGTGTATGATTCTTGCTCCAGGGTTCAAGGTAGTTGATGAAAGCATGATACTACTTAGAACTCCAAGGAAGGACAATGTTTACTGTCTTGATTTGGACAATGTTGATAGTGATTCATCTTTAAATTGTCTTGTTTCAAAAGCTTCTATAGATGAATCCTCCCTTTGGCACAGAAGGATGTGTCACATGAATTACAAGACTATGAACAATCTTGTTAAAAATAACCTTGTAAGAGGTTTACCTTCAAAAGTCTTTTCATGTGATGATCATTGTGTTGCTTGTCTCAAAGGCAAACAACATAAAACTTCTCATAAGACCAAAGAGTTAAATTCTGTTTCTTCTTGTCTCCAGTTATTGCATATGGATCTGTTTGGTCCTACAAATGTTATGAGTATAGGCAAGAAATCTTACTGCTTGGTTATTGTTGATGATTACTCCAGGTTTACTTGGGTATATTTTCTAAGGACTAAGGATGAAACAAGTGATCTTATCAAATCCTTTATTCTAAGAATTGAAAACCAAACTAATCAAAGAGTAAAAGTCATTAGATCTGATAATGGAACTGAATTTAAAAATCATGATTTAAACACTTTTTGTGAAGGAAAAGGTATTGAGAGACAATATAGTGCTCCTAGAACTCCTCAACAGAATGGTGTTGCTGAAAGGAGAAATAGGACACTAATAGAGGCTGCTAGATCTCTGTTGGCTGATTCAAAATTGCCAATTACATTCTGGGCTGAAGCAGTTAATACTGCTTGTTATGTCCAAAACAGAGTTCTAGTGGTCAAGCAAAAGAACAAGACCCCATATGAGCTTTTAAATCAAAGAAAACCTTTTATTGGTTTCTTCAAATCGTTTGGGTGTCCTTGTACAATTCTAAATACCAAATCTCACTTAGGTAAGTTTGATAGCAAAGCAGATGATGGATTTCTTGTTGGATACTCATCTCAGAGTAAGGCCTACAGAGTTTTTAACTCTTCTTCTAGAATAATTGAAGAAAGTGACAATGTCAAATGCAATGAGAACACACCAAATCCTGTTGGGTCTGGACCTCAATGGCTATTTGACATTGATTCACTAACTAACTCTTTTGGTTTCAGTAATGAGTATACAGGAACAGATGGTGGAGAATCAGAGATCACACAAGTTCAAGAAAGTATATCTAAATCTGTGATTTTTCCCATACCCACAGTAAATGAAGACTGTGAAAAGGAATCATTTACTGAACCAAGTCAGAGTGAAGAAGACACTAGAGATGAGGAGACTCAAGAATCAGAAGTGACATCTGAAGACACTTCAGTTGAATTGCATGACTCTAATCTAGAGGCTGGACTGAATGTAGAACCTAGTCATAACACAAGAGTTCAAAAGAATCATCCTCCACAGTTGATAATAGGTGATGTCTCTTCTCCCATGATGACTAGACATCAAAGCAGGCTTCAGGAAATGCAAGATCAACAGCATACAGTGCTCTCATGTTTTCTATCCCAGCTTGAGCCGAAAAAGGCACATGATGCTATGAAAGAATCTAGCTGGATAGAAGCAATGCAAGAAGAATTGTTACAGTTCAAGCTACAAGATGTGTGGGATCTAGTAGACCTTCCTAAAGGTCACAGAGCAATTGGCACAAAATGGATCTTCAGAAACAAGAGAGATGAAAGAGGTATTGTTATAAGAAACAAAGCAAGGCTGGTAGCTCAAGGCTACACTCAAGAAGAGGGCATAGATTATGAAGAAGTTTTTGCACCTGTAGCTAGGATAGAAGCAATCAGACTATTCCTAGCCTATGCTTCTTACATGAACTTCAAAGTCTACCAAATGGATGTAAAAAGTGCTTTTCTCTATGGGTCAATTGAAGAAGAAGTATATGTCTGTCAACCACCAGGGTTTGAAAACCCAAGCTATCCAGACAGAGTATACAAATTAAAGAAAGCACTTTATGGACTACATCAAGCCCCAAGAGCATGGTATGACACTCTGTCATCCTATCTCTTGGAAAATGACTTTGAAAGAGGAGTCATTGATAAGACTCTATTTATCAAAAGAAAGAAGAAGGATATCTTGCTGGTCCAAATATATGTTGATGACATTATTTTTGGTTCTACAAGAAACAATATGTGCAAGGAGTTTGAGGATTTCATGCATCAAAGGTTCAAAATGAGTTCCATGGGGGAACTTACTTTCTTCCTTGGACTCCAAGTCCAACAGAAGTCAGATGGCATTTTTATATGTCAATCCAAGTATGTGCAGGATATTCTAACCAAGTTTGGTTTCTCAGAATCAAAACCTGCCAGCACACCTATGGAAACACACAAGCAGATCACAGCAGATCTTGAGGGGGAGGATATGGATGTACATCTTTATAGATCCATGATTGGCTCTCTCATGTATCTCACAGCATCAAGGCCAGATATTATGTTTCCAGTCTGTGTATGTGCAAGATTTCAAGTTAGGCCAAAGCAATCTCACTTTCAAGCTGTTAAGAGGATATTCAGATATCTCAAAGGGCAACCCAAATTGGGACTTTGGTATCCGCATAACTCACCTTTTGACCTAATAGCATACTCAGACAGTGATCTAGGTGGGGCAAACTTGGACAGAAAATCTACTTCTGGAGGATGTCAGTTTTTGGGTGCTAGACTAGTCTCATGGCAGTGCAAGAAACAAACCACCGTATCCACATCTACAACAGAGGCAGAGTACATAGCAGCTGCAAGTTGCTGTTCTCAAGTCTTATGGATTCAGAATCAAATGCTGGATTATGGGGTAACCTTTCTACATACTCCAATCTTTATTGACAACAGCAGTGCTATTAGCATTGTAAATAATCCAGTCAAGCACTCAAAGACAAAGCACATTGAAATCAGGTATCACTTTATAAGAGATTGTAATGAAAAGAAACTTATTCAAGTTGTCAAAGTTCACACTGATAATCAGTTTGCTGATCTATTCACTAAAGCTTTTGATGTGGGTAGATTCACTTTCTTGGTAACAAGTGTGGGAATGATAAACTTTGAATAATCTTCTTCTCAAAAAGTGAGTTTATACCTGTATATTGTTATTCTTGGTGTTACTAATCTTCTTTTCAGGATATGCATAGCAGTACTCAGTATTTAGCAAGTTTAAAAGGAGTAAGTTTAGTTAATACTGCTAGTAGTTAATACTGCTATTTCAGTTAATACTGCTAGTTCAGTTAATACTTCTCGCGGTTAATACTGCTAGTTAGTTAATACTGCTAGTTCAGTTAATACTGCTCGCGGTTAATACTGCTAGTTAGTTAATACTGCTAGTTCAGTTAATACTGCTCGTGGTTAATACTGCTCGCGGTTAATACTGCTAGTTAGTTAATACTGCTATTTCAGTTAATACTGCTAGTGGTTAATACTGCTCTAAGTTAATACTGCTAGTTCAGTTAATACTGCTCGCGATTAATACTGCTAGTTAGTTAATACTGCTAGTAGTTAATACTGCTATTTCAGTTAATACTGCTAGTTCAGTTAATACTGCTCGTGGTTAATACTGCTCGCGGTTAATACTGCTAGTTAGTTAATACTGCTATTTCAGTTAATACTGCTAGTGGTTAATACTGCTCTAGGTTAATACTGCTTATATTCCGAATTCTATAAATACCTTTTGCCCGCCTAAAAGTTCATAACGACTCTTTGCATACTGTTCCCTTGCGCTCTAAACCCTTTCTCTCTCAAAGTTCAAAGTTTTCAGGCAAGAATCTTCAAGGTCAATGGCATCAATGGCGTTCATTGACGAGCACAATGAAATCGCA
Source organism: Arctium minus (assembly GCA_954870635.1). Classification (NCBI taxonomy): domain Eukaryota; kingdom Viridiplantae; phylum Streptophyta; class Magnoliopsida; order Asterales; family Asteraceae; genus Arctium; species Arctium minus. The sequence continues at coordinate 28,022,623 of OX941082.1, read as the reverse complement.
ATGCTCCAAAAGCCAAAACAAGCAGAAGGCTTTCATCAGATTGTGGATTTCCTCAAGTCAAGCCACATTGCTCATGCTCTTATTGTATCCCCTACAATCTACATTGAGCATCAAAGGCAGTTCTGGGCCAATGCAACCATTGTTGTGGAAAATGGTGTGCAAATGATCAAGACAAGAATCTGTGATCAACCACTAACAGTTACTGAAGAGGTTATACGCATCAGTCTACGTCTAGACGATGCCTCTGGTATAACTTCTATCCCAAATGATGAACTGTTTTCAAATCTTACAAGAATGTGGTATGGAGGCCCATTGGGTGTTTTCAAGTTTTCTAAAGCAAAATTCTCTCCCCAATGGCGTTTCTTTGTCCATACTCTAATGCATTGTATATCCAAAAAGACGACTGGATGGAGTGAGTTCAGCAGCACTATTGCTTATGCTTTGGTGTGCTTGGCCACTACCAGAAGGTACAATTTTTCACAAATGATTTTCAATGATCTTGTCTCAAACATGGGAAACAAAAAGAGCTTCTTTATGTATCCCAGGTTTGTTCAAGAAGTTATTACTCATCAATTGACGGATATACCTCAACCTGTTGGGGTATATGTACCTAAACCCCCCAAAGGCAAGGTTTTCTCAAATATGAGAAGATCTGCTGGGGACTCTGAAGGAGTTGACACCCCATTGTTCTCTACAATGATGGTGGTGTCCCAAACCAATGAAGGTATGGTAGCAGGGTCAAGGCCCTCATTAGACCAACCCACTGCTAGCCAATCCCAACCTTCCATCTCTCAAATTTTCCCTCAGTCCTTTGCTGCTAAACCCACTCCCATAATATCCAAGACCTATGTCAAGAGAAAGGTACACAAGGCTCCTTCCCTTGTTGTACCTACTATTAACCAAGAGCCTCAAAGCCCTCTATTGGAGCATTCTCCAATAGAGAATATCCAAAGGGAATCCACTAGGGTGTCTCCCAACCCAAAGGAGGTGCTCTCTGAGGAGGAGGTAGAGCATATGGGTGATGAGGCTGCCACTACTCCTGCTAGCACAGAGGAGGACAGTGGTAACATCAATAAGACCTCCCCCATGGCAACTTTGAATGAGCAATCATTTGAAGGACCCTGGTGCCAAGAAACCACAGGGGTGGATAGTGCTTCTGCTAGGCAGAAGACATCTACTAATAAAAGATCCAATGATCCTTCAATAGGGGGTAACACTCCTGGAGAAGGTGAGGACAGATATAACTATGATGAATTGATGGAGACCATGGGAAACATCAACCAGGATGTCATCAAGCAAGGAAAAGAAATAGAGGAGATGAAGCTGATTATTCTATCTCAACAAGTTCAGATCACCAAACTGAAGAAAATGGTGACAAGATTGTTACAGAAAAGGAGAAGGAAGCAGTTTGTGCTCAAAAGGAGGACAAATGTTCAAGATGATTTCAACAAGGGGGAGAATTCAGAGGCTGAAGCAGAAAAAGAAAGTATTTCTGAGATGGGATTTGATGTTAAGGGGGAGAAAGCTGCAGAAAAAGAAGCACAAGAAGTAGAAACAGATAATGTTCAAACAGTAACAGGGCTATCTGTTGAAGAATTGGAAATAGCTGAAACCTTAGTAAAAGCAAAGAATGACACTCCTAAGGCTACTCAAAAGGCTAAGGGAGTGGTCATCAATGAAGGAGACCTTGAAAAGAAGACACAAGAAAGAAGTGAGGCAGGGTTGAAGGATACAAAGGGTAAAGCTAAGATGATTGAACCTGAACAACCTGCAAAGAAGAAAATTCAGATAGAACTGGATGAAGAAGTGGCAAAGCAGCTTCAGGCAGAAATGGAAAGGGAGGAACAACTTCAATCTGAGAAGGATAGAGAGCTTGCACTGAATATGGCCAGAAAACTAAATGAAGAGTATCAGAAGAGCATGAAAACAGCAGCTCAGGCCAAGCAAGTACAAGTAAAAAGAATGCCATTCAAAAAGCAGAAAAGACAACCCTCCAAGACCTTTTTGGCCAATCAGGAAAGAAGAAAGATGATAAACTTCCTGAAAGGGGCAATTGGTGTTAAGGGGGAGATGTTTACTCATATGGCATATTCTCAGGTTGAAGAGCTATACAGGAAGGAAATGACAAAGCTCCAAGGGGATTCCTCTCAAAGGGAAGAAGCAGAAAGAAGGATGAAAGAGAGACATGATCTCAACATCCAACAACCATTCCCTGAGAAAACCACACCTTCCAAAGAAGAAGCAGAAGAGAAGAAGGAAGAACCTGGAAATGTTGGTAGAAAAGCCAAGTCTGGAAAAAGAGTGAAAACAATTGCTCCAAAAAGGCAGTTGAAAAGGCCTAGGGTGGAAGAAACTGAAAAGGAAGCAGAACCTTCAATCACATCCCCAACAGAGCCAGTACAGAGCCCAGAGCAGGTCACTAAGCAAACTGATGAAAGTATGGATCCGTACATGACAATAGTGGAACCTTTGAAAGCTGTTCCAATCTCTATGCAAGCTCCAGAGATCATCTTCTGGGATATTCTGAGAGACAATGGAAAGAATTTCTTCAGAATCAAGAGAGCTGATGGTTCATTTGAAGCTTATTCAACATGGGGGAAAGTCATCAGAAGTTGTTCAAGAGCTGATATGGAAGAACTATATAAAGTTGGGATGAAACTTTATGAACCTGTGTTGAAAGGTACTGAAGAGAATCTTCTCAAAGTGACATTGGAATACTTGTGCATGATGTTTGAGCCTGCAAGAGTGCACCATAGGATTAAAGATCATATGCATGAGTTCATATTCAAGAAGATTGACAAATGGATACTGTTTGAAAACTGTGGAGTATACATGATTACTATTGACAATTGTTATCATGAATACTACCTGGTGGACAAAATATATGAGCATAGCAAGGAGAAGTTAGAAGGGATGCTTAAAGCTACACTGGTTTGTACAAAGGATTCAGAAATGGCCAAGATTGTGGTGAGAAGAACTGTAAATCAAAGTTTGGGTTTAGATCCAAATTTGGGAAATTGAATCAGAGGTGTTGAAAGCATCTTGAAGAAGATCTGAAGAACTTGACTTCTTTTTCTAAAAGTCAAGTTAGGGGGAGATTGTTGGGAACTGAAGAATTCATCAAGTATGGTTAATGCTGCTAGTTCAGAGTTAATACTGCTAGAAGACTTAAAGGTTAGTACTGCTGAGTGTTACTACTGCTAGTTCTATTAATACTGCTAGTCAAAGTTAGTGCTGCTTGAACAAAGTTAGTACTGCTTAGCTAGTTAGTACTGCTAGTAGTTAATACTGCTAGTAGTTAATGCTGCTACTTGAAGTTAATGCTGCTGAGCATTATTAGTGCTGCTAAAGAGATACGGATGGAAAGTACTACAGCTGGATATACTGAAGATATACTTAGAAGATATACATGGAAGATATACTGAAGATTTGTTTATTCTTTGTAATTATCTTTTTATCAGTATATGTATAGAATGTGTAGAATAGATAGAGCATTAATTTAGATAACTGTTTTTTTTTAAGAGAAAAATCGACCTCAAGGCATAGATCCTAATTCTAGAGAAGTAGAATTCGTATTGGTGAGCCTGTTCATCAATATTGAGGTTGAGTGTGTAACCTTGTAGCTTTAAGCATTCAATACAAGTTTACTGTTTGATCATTATATACTGTGTTTGATTACTGTTTTATTAAATATCAAAGTGTTTTTCCGCAACTTCTTTGATATTAGTTTCTGAGTATTAATTCTTGTTAAGAATTCGATCCTGACACATAGTTACTACTGCTGGTGAAGATTAATACTGCTCAGAATGTTAATGCTGCTATGACTTAATACTGCTTATGTGATAATCTTGGTAAGACGCGCAGATCAAGGTTTGAAGATAATCATGGAAGGTTGAAGATAATTATGGAAGAATATACTGAAGATCTTTTATGTTTTGTAATTATCTCTTATTTTCAGTATATGTATAGAATTATTCAGAATAGTTTGTTAGTCGAGTATTCTGAGTTTTTGTTTTGAGAGAGAATTGACCTCAAGGTTTACAACCTTAGTTCTAGAGAAGTAGAATTCGTCTTGGTGAGCCTGTTCATCAAGATTGAGGTTTTGTGCGAAAGCTTGTAACTTTAATCATTCAATAAAGTTTACAAGTTGTGATTTCTACTTTACTGTTACATTGATATTTGAATATTAAAGTGTTTTTCCGCAACTTCTTTAATATTGTTTATGAGTTTCATTATTCTTGTTAAGAATCAGATCCTGACAGAGCATAATCGATATGATTTACATTTCTTTCACACATGCATGAATATTTGTGATTCCAATCGCATATCTTTGTGATATTGCCGGAACAATTTGAGAAGTGAGTTTTAATATTCTACTTCGGTGATAACTGGAAGTACTATCAGAGATACCCCTTTGCCAACACTGAAAATAGGCCACACAATTATTTCAATTTGTTGTGATAACAGTTACTATTGTGTTTCTGTGTTAGCCGTTACCCTTGGTTACTGAATCGTTTTATCTGGTATTTTGCTACTCATCCGTTTAGTCTTTGAAGTTACATGATGCTCAGGATTCACCTAATCATCATGAGGGGGATAACGACACAAAATTCAAAGACACAGATTATCGTGTTGAGGGGAAGTTAGCAAAATCTGAGGGGGGGTAACAAAATTTTACTACCTGAGGTTGAAAAGCCTTTGGATTCAAAGATTGTAGCTGAGCAGAAAAGATTTTATTGGTTATTCTATCCCTATCAAGTGGTGTTTGCTACAAGTTGATTCCTCCCATAAGCATATTGGTTCTACAAGTTCTTAAGCTAAAAGTCAATTCAACTCGCGATTAAGAGACAAATTCCTTGTTTTAAACTGAAGTTACACTGTGGAATGTCACGTAACTCACACATTATCTTTCTTGTGTGTTGATCCGATGTGTTGAGTTTCTACAGTTGAAAGTTGCTCAATAGTGCGTTCAGTCGAGGCTATTGTACATTGAATCTAGTTACAAAGTTGAAACTATGAAGACCAAGAGCTTTATTCAAGGGGGAGCTGGGAAAGACATGAAGACATGAAACACCAAAGTTTTTCAAAGATTCAAGAGTGAAAGAAGACCAAGTCTGAAGTTTCAAGATGATAAATGCTTTATTCAACTTTATGGGAAGATTGTTAGGACTGAAAGTCCTAGTGCGCTGAAAGTTGTATAACGCATTTATAGAGTTTAATTATTTTATTATTTAAAGCGTTGTAATAAGCCTTTATATTTAATATTGGGCTTTGTTTGTTTAATGGGCTTGGGCCTTAGGGTTTAGGCCCTTGGTATTTAAAGGTTTGTTTAGTGTGTTTAGGATAAGAGAGGGAATGGTCATTTCGGTTTACATGTATACTCAGAAATTCTCTATGTAAACCTTAAACCCTTGATTGATAAATCTAATCATATGACCAACAATTATGATTAAATCTTTGTTTCTTATTAATTATTATCGTGATTATACTGTTTATGGGATCTACACTTTCCAAATTTAAGGGTGTTACAAGTTGGTATCAGAGCTTAAGTTTGAGAGATTTAGGTGTTGAACTTGGATACCTAGACTCAAACTAGCATTATTTTAAGTGTATGAGAGAGGAATTGCACCAATAGGCACTTTAAGATTGGATGTTTTGAGGATTGATGGAGTCACTAGGAACGGGAATCACGTCGAGAGTAGCAAGGATGACCATGTACAATACGTTCATAATTGCACCTGGCCAGTGTTATGGTGAACCTAAAAGTCACATGTGTATAGTTAGACCACTTTGATGTGACGACCGTTGGGGGTAGTGAAGAAGTTTCTAAGTGAGTAGCCGTTAGAAGAGGTTGATGATTTTAGCATTCGTCACTAGGAGTGATAGTAAGTATGATGATTGCATTGAATGGACCGTTTCGGGTCGGAACTATTGGTTGGATTAGAACCATAGACTTATGGAATCGACAATATTTGAAGAGAAGTTGTAAGGTGAACCTATGAAATCCTTGATTTTTTGCCTTAAGATGTTTGAGCATCTGGATGACGATAGTGTGACTAAGAAATTGAGGAGCGTGGTTTCGAGGTGTTGAGTGCCGAACAACTTCACACACAGAATTTAATTCTAAAATAAACTACATCAATTATTTCTCATGTTTCCAAATCGCCATGTGGATTAAATTATAAATCTTGGAGCAATGTTTTAGCACACACAAGGTTTTAAACCATGATTTCGAGCATGCACAAAATTGTTTTATTGCATGAAGTTGCAAATTTTGTTGAAGATTTTGTTTATTCTCATTGTTGTCCAACGCTATTTCAGATTTTGCGATGTGCGTATTTTGATGTTGTTTAGGGTCTTGGACAAGTAACCACGATTTATGACTTTAACATTGGATCTCCTCCACATATGTTAAGGTTTTGGACGAAGAGTTATCTCCCATTATTTTGGTGTTTGAGTTTTATTGAGAATTTTACTCCATGCGATTTTGTGAATTTACTGGGGTGATTTTAATGGCGTCCCATTGTATTGTTTTCCCTTGAGTTTTGTGCGGGCAGTTTGGTTGCATATAGTATGCATACATGTTTTATTTAGAATTTCTGTCATAGGGTCTTAGCCAACATTTTAAAACTATGAAGCATATTGTTAACTTGCTTTAAACTTGAAACCAATGTAGATTATTTTGTATTTTAACCGAAGTACATGCAAATACCGCGTTACTAGTTTTGTGAAATAAACTGTCGCTGCAAGTTTTGTTGTGAGATCTTGTTCTGTGCCGTGTTGTGGCTAAACGAGAGAAAACTTTGAGAGTTTGATATCATGAAAATTTTGTTTTAGGTTTTGCAAGCATTTTATCTGTACGACCTAAAGTTTGGAATCAAACTAAATTATTCTTACGTTTGATCAAATCGCATGCATCTGTCTTTTACTAAGTTTTGGGGAATAAACTGATGTATGCGAGTCACATTGGGAAATTTTATTACATGACATTATATGGTTAATGCGAAAATCTCTGGAATTTGATTTCATGAATTTCCCTTCTGTAGTTTTGTACAAACATCTTGTTATACACTGTTTTAGTACGTAAAACCATTTCTCATTCATGGCGTCAATTTATGCATGTTAGGACCATAATGGTCCATTCAAAAAAAAATTTGTATACCTTTGTTCATCGTCATTATTAGCTTGAATAATAATCTAATAGTTTTCGAAATGATTTTATATGTGTGACATTGGTGACCACCTTGTACACTTACTGAGTAAACGGTGGTAGATTTTTATTCGTACGACTAATTGTTATAAAACTTTTACATTTAGAAGTTTTATAAAAGTTCAAATTGGCATAGTAGTTTGAAAACATTGAACTAATTAGAGCTATAGATGTAAACCCTCTTGTGATAGAAGTCGTGATTAAGGATTAAGGGAGTCCTCGAAGATTGAGGTGTCGGAGGACCTGCCTTATGTTTAGATTTGATTTTGGACTTCAGTTTCACGATCTGGTTCACGCAGAAGTATTGGAGACGTTAGAGTTATGTTTTTCACAGTTATTTAAGTGATGATCTTTACGCTTCGATAAACCTTTAGGCTAAAACCTTGTACGGTTGTTTAAGTATGGTTGGTTTCGAATTTGTGGTTTAATGGTACTACAACATGCTACGTATCCATGGTGTACCATCTTAATGGGTATCTGTGAATAATGTTGAGGTTATGGTTGGCTAGTAAATCTGTATGATTTAGGGTTTTATTTCCATGAATAGGTGTCAACTTAAATTCGACATTGCAACTCAAGAATGAAATACTTGGTGGTATATGCACGTTGCAGATAGTTGTTTTGAGGAAAGGTGTCGACCCTCGTTTTGGAGGACAATGATCGTTGAGGTGCTTTAGTGCACTTTCGTTGAAATTGGGTATGGCTGCAAGTTAAGTGGTAACCTTAAGAATATTAGATGATGGTGATTAGAGATCGATTATTATTAATTCTGCAATCAACGAGGTTTCACTGATTTGTCAATCGATGCTTGAATGCACTTTGGGAGTTGACTAACCCTGGAGTTTGGGGTGATCCGTTGTCTACAGATGTTGTGTCGTGCCAGCTTGAGGAAGGGATCAAATGCTGTGATTGGATCGGACCAAGCTAGTTGTTAGGAATTTTCGTCAAGGTAGGGACAATGAATCTTTCACGATAAGGATTATTGGGAGATTCGGTGAAAATATCGAGGCCAACCTTAAGTAGAAGTCGATCATTGAGAAGACCTTAATTTGTCGAAGGTAGGAGTATCGTTTTATGACAGTAGTGTAACACCCGTAAATTTTTGTTTAGGAAAATAAATCCTTTGAGAAATTCTTACTTTCTATCATGGAATTTCATCCTTCATGACTTACCTGTTAAGCCTTATCGCATCTTAGGTGCTCCAAGTGAAAAATGGGAAAGAAGTGGGTTTGGAACACTCTGGGCAAGAGTGCCCGCGAGAGTGACATTGGTCACAATCGCGGGGCACAATCGCCAGCGGAGGTGTGCCCGTGGTACATGTTGGGCGAGAGTGCCCTAGGCACAATCGCCATCGGCCCCAGGGTTTTAAAATGTGGAGTTTTCCTTCCTTTTCTCATTTACCACTTCACCTATTCATCCTCATTCTCTCTCAAACTGAGCCCTCTTCATTTATTTAGGGTTTTGAAGCCTTTAAGGCACAAATCCTTGGGTTCTAAAGAGATTCTTCATGATCAAGCTAGTATTTGGATGATAGAAACAAATATCCTTCATCTAACCTTCTTCACCATCTCCTCACCATTGTTTACCACATTTTGGGGTTTTGTTAGAGACTCATTGGTAAGTCATTCTAACCATTTCTAAACCTTATAATGAGTTATAAATCTTCCATTGGCGACTATCTAGTGTTTATATTTCTCAAATCTTAGTTTGGATGGTTTTGGAGAATTTGTGTCAAAACTAGGGTTTTGGCCAAATTGGGGATTTTGATGTAAAATATTTGGGGATCGATTATAAATGGTTGGTTAAGAATATTTACAGTTGGATATTTATGGATCTAGGTTTTGGGAATTTTGGCTTGAAGATTCAAATTTCTCCAAAGGAGCTCAAGTTGGGTAAATCTAGCAAGGTGAGTTCATGTTGCTTTGTGAAAACGTTGTACATGCCAAAAATGTTCATTTTGATGCATTTATGAATTTTACTTGATATTTATAAATGTTGGGTCATTTGATGAGTTTTCGCGTATTTGGTACATTTGATTTATAAAATTCGTGAAACACACATATTTGGGGTCTTTGAACACTTTGGTAAATAAATATTGAAAGTATAGTAACTTTGTTAATTATGTCACATGTGGAGATTGTTTGAAACTTATGCATTCTTAAAGTTATTGAACTCCTAAGTCAATGGGAAAAATACATATTATTGTGCTATAAAGTATTTTTGGGGATAAATAATATGTCTTTGGTTGCAAAATATCAACGGTGGGTTTTGAGTTACTCATAACTTAGGAGCATAAGTTTGCATAACTGTCGGTTAAATACATTTTAAAACTTATCACGACTTTTAAACAAATAGCCATTTGGGTTGTTAAACTTTTGGCTCTGTTTTTGACTCATTGGGTCTTATGGGATAATTGTCCGGTTTTACATAGCTCGATGTGGGGCTTTGGTAAAGATTTTCATTTATTACACATGTTTGAGAATAACATGTTTTGAGTGCGTTAGTCATTCATTTGGAGTCTTGTAACATTTTAGATTGTAATGCAATGGATCCATAGGCATAGAGGTCGTCTTTATCGTGTAAGTGGGATAAGATTCCTGTGTTGCAATTTGGAAATAGGCATTGGTGATGCGATGTAATTTATAAATGAACAAGCGTGTCAAGGATGGTGGGGTCCCAAGGTAAAGATCCATGGATAGGGTTGAACTTGGTGATTCTTTGCACGGTTGTCCTAACGACTAAAGATCCATGGATAGGGTTGATGTCTACCTTGACTAAAGATCCATGGATAGGGTTGATGTCAATGGTTGTCCATCCTTGAAGATATGCTTATAACGTAGATATGTGGCTTAACTTTGTGTGCCCGCCACATTCAATGGAATCAGGTCTCCCCCGTCACCGAAGGGTGTTGTTTTGGGTATTGTATTTTAGTATCCATGTTTTCGGTGGCATTATATATATATATATATATATATATATATATATATATATATATGAATTTTTGTACATGATTTATGGGTCGAGTATTATGCCCCACCCGTGCCTTGGGTGTTTCGGGACATAACATTTTATCCGTGATTCTTAAATTGGAAGTCAATTCTACTCTCGTTTTGAGTGAGTTTTGGGTTGCACCATTTTATAAAGAATGTTTTGTAATGAGGCGTTCACCTTTGAAAATGCATGATATTGGAAAAGAGTCGTCCCCAAGTTTAAAGTAAATCATTTGAAAGGTTATAATTTTAAGTGAAGTTCATTCCATTTAAAGGTATATTTATTCATGTAAAACTCTTGAACTTACTAGGCGTTAGCCTAACCTTTTTATTTATCGGCATGTGCAACAGGTTCGAATTGGGAATAGTTCTAGTAGCACTGTGAAGAGAGGAGTGCTAGATGTGTGCCCAAGGAGTGAATAGTTTGGTGAAGTCTTCCACAATAGTTTCGGGAAGAGCAACTTGTATTTAGGTTAAGTAACACCCGACTTCACTTTAGTCCTTATATATCATTGGAGTTTGTATTTGTTGAGGTTATTTATCGAATTTTATATTTAAGGCGTATTGAGTCTTGATTTGTAGGAAGATGTGTTGTCTATATTGGATGATTATATCGAAAAATTTATTAGTTGCTCTTACCAAATTTGAGGGTGTTACAAGTTGGTATTAGAGCTTTAGTTTGAGAGAATTAGGTGTTGATTTTGGATGCCTAGACTCAAATTAGCGTTCTTTTAAGTGATTGAAAGTGAAAATTACACCATTAGCCACTTTAAGATAATATGTGTTGAGGTTGATAGAGTCGCTAGAAACGGGAAACTCGTCGAGGGTAGCAAGGATGATCATGTACGGTACGTTCATTATTGCATGTTAGGACTGAAAGTCGTGTGCGTTGAAAGTTGATTAAAACATTTATACGGGTGCAAATTGTAATTCTTTGATAGTTGATTGTTAGTTGGGCCCAAAGCCCATAAAGCCTATCAAGCTTATACGTTTCATATATAAGGGCTAGTTTAGCTCATAATTCTGTTTAGAAGTTATTCAGTTTTAGTCACATTTTTCATAATTCTCTAGTCAATAGGTTTACTTTGCTTATCAGAAATATTCTCTGTAAACCTAAACCCTTTATTGAATATTAATCATATGACTAGAGGTTGTGGCACGATTGTTCTTCATTGATTGATTACTTTTGTTCGTGATTGCACTGTATTGGGATCTACAATTGGTATCAGAGCAAAGAGACTGAAGGTTTGATCCAAAAAGGTTTGTCTAAAACCCTTTAATCGATTATTTGTTTTAATCGTATTTATTCTGAAAATCGATTTTTCTGGGTTCAAAATCTTTGAGCTCGGTCTGCATATCTTATTTGATTCTGGGTTAAAATTGTTCTTATCTGTGTTATCGAACTGCTAAAAATCACTTCTGCAAAATCGATTTTTGTTCTGGGTAAAAGTTCGGTCGAATTTTTTTTCTGGAAAATTAGTCCATTCGGTCGATTGAATGATAAATTGGTTTCTGGGTTGAAGTTTGATTGATTCTGTGTTTTTAAAATTCAAATTTTTTGGTTTGAGGTTTCTGATCTTGCTAAATTTTTTGGTTTGAGTTTGCTAATCGATCTACAATCTGCTAATTTGTTGCTTGGTGTTTCGATTGAATTTCTGGGTACAATTTCTAGGTTCGATTGAGATTAATCGACTTTATCGGTCTTTAATCTTATCTGTTATCGTTCTGTGGTTATCTGTTATCGATATCGACCGGTCTCTTGTTGACCGGTGTTCTGCGACCGGATCCTTGTTGCGGAGCGGTGTCTTGCTTTGACCGGTACCCATCTCGACCGATACTTTGACTCGACCGGATCGCTTTGGCGACCGGTGATTTATTGACCGATGCACTGTCTTGACCGGTACCCATCTGTGACCGGTACCCTGCCCTGGCCGATACCTAGACTCGACCGGTATCCAGTTGACCGGTACCCAGCTGACCGGGTCCTTGTTCGACCGGGTCCGACCGGGTCCTTGTTCGACCGGGTCCTTGTTTTGACCGGGTTCGACCGAGTTCTTGATCGACCGGGTCCTTGTTCGTGTTTATTTATTTATTGTTTTTGGATCAATTTGTTTGTCTCACGATAGCTACAGTGCAGCTAAGATTAAAGTTTAAACCCGTTCAAGTTTCATCTCTTGTCAAGTTCAGTCCCTGGAAATCAAGCTTTTCAGAGCCGGATCGAATTAATTCTATTCGATACGATCAACAAGGATGAAGGCACCATTGCTGTTCAAAGGAAAATATGAAGAGTGAAAAGTTAATTTTTTGACTTATGTGGATGAACATGAGTTGGGTTACTATATCAGATTATCATTGATTGAAGGAGAGATGCAATCTCAAATTCCAACAGAAGCTTCTTCTGAGGAACAAGAGAAAAGACAGATGGCTAATAATATGGCTTGAAATTTTATGACAGATAGTATTTCTTGTGAATTTTTCCGTGATATGTTTTGTGAAATTACTGGTCAAATATATACTTACAAAATGACAGGAAAATAGTTGTGGGATTGTACTGAATGGTTGATGTTAGGGCCAAAGGTAGTATTAAAAGGAAGAGAATTGGAATTTGAGAACTCTGAGCTGAAAAGAAAGATCTCTGATGTTGAATATCAGATTGTGCAAATCCAGCAAGCAGTATCTGTTGAAAAGTATGATGAGAAGACTAAAAGTCTGGAGGATACTAATGCTAAGCTTCAAAAGAAAATATTTGATTTGGAGCAAAAGATTGCAAAAGACAAATCCGATTTTGAGACTAAAGAGAAGGCTTTTGCAAAGAAGTTCTCAGAATTTTCAAGAAAATGTGCTGATGAGAAGAAAGCAGTTGAGCTGAAATGTATCAAGCTTTCTCAGAAAGTTTCTGATTTTGAGAAAGTAATAATCTTGGAAAGAGAAAAGTTTGTCAAGGAGAAAAAGGAGATTGAACAGAAGAACGTTGGATTCTTTAGGGAAATATCCGGCCAAAGAAAGGATGCTGAGGAGGGATTTGAAGAAGAGAGAAGCATTTTTGAGGCTGAGATCAAAAAGCTTACTGATAAGCTATCTGAACTATCTGAAAGTGTGCTGAAAGAGAAGAACACGAAGTCTGAATGCGAGATGAAGATTGACCTTCTTGTCAAAGAGAGAGACATATTTGCTTCAAAGATTAAAGAGCTTGAAAAGACAACATCAAGTTCAAATCAGAAAACTGTTTCTTCACAAAGGTCAGTTAAATCAGTTAATCAGATTCGTAGTACTAACATTTTCTATGATAGAAATATAGATGGTTCAGGTACACATCTAAGAAGAAGGAGATACAAAGAAGAAGAATTGGTCTGGAGAAAGAAACCAGTTGAAGATGAGAAGAAAGATGGGAAGAAAGAGCTGAAAGGAAAGAAATCATGTGTACATACACACAAAGCCAAAAAGAACAATGCGCGTAAAGGTAAACCTGATCATATATACTCGAGAGATCAATTAATCAGGTTATCAGGTAAGAAATACTATTGTTCTTGTTGTCATACACATGATCCTATTCACAAGACTAGTGATCGTTACTGGTATGGTTCTTATTCCATTACTCCTATTCGAATTGTAACTAACATTCATGGACCCAAATACCAGTGGGTACCAAAGCCTAAAATTGATTCTGTGTTGCAGGCACCTACTGTCAAGGGGGAGTAGAAGAACTATGGCTTCTAAGTAAATCAGCTTAGAACCCGGACTTCAACGAAGTTTGGCTTCTGATCACATGACAGATCAGGACCCGTGTTTCAATGCTTAAAGAAAAGATACTCCCGAGCTGAAATGAGAAGATCAACATTCAAGGGGGAGTACTTATATATTCTAAAATATGCATTAGAGAGATATGACGGACTACATTCCAGAAGGAATTGTGGATCTCTATCCTGTACCTTTTCACTGATAGATCTGCTGATGCATAATTTCAAGGGAAGTAAATTTATTATGACTTCTGATTAATTCAAATCAGCACTCGGATTTTTTAACTGTTTTTCTGCAGCTGACTTTTTCAAAGTTAAGAAGTATGGATATTTTGCAAATATCCAGGGGGAGCTTATCAGAGTATAAATCATTACATCATGATTTGAGAGGAACTTACAGGTAAATATCTTTTAATCCTAGATCTCTGATTGTTTGAAAGAAGAACAACTTTCAAGCATGAAAAACGTTCTCTAAAATGTTCAAACCACTTCTGATTCTCAAAAGATTTCATGAATTTGGAAGTGTGACTTTTAAATGTTTTTCAAGTTTGAGCTTTAATGTTTAACTGACCGTGTGTTCCCAAAGATCAATACTTGCATATTATCTTGTCTATATGCTTTAAAGTATTCACACACACAGGTTCAGTACTTCATTTGAATTTGTTATTACCATGTCTCTAAACGAACAAATTTTTCGATGGTAATACCCCCGTTTGAAATTCAATGTTGCTGAGCATCAATCATAATTTCTAATTTTGTGCTTTCATTGCTAAATTGTTTATATTTGTTCATATAAACAAAATATCCAGTTCTTTGATACCCTAACCATTTTATTTGATCTGATTGATACATTGTCAGATTCTCAAAACAATTCTCTTGATTTCATCCATTCAATATCTTTGTTTTGAGAAATCTTCAAAGTTCAATTGCTCAAATCTTATGAGCATATATTTTGACAGTGTTATCATACATTTTGTGCTTAATTGTACAAGTTAAACTGTTGAGCAACCATTCTTTTTAGGACTTACATGGGATTTGTGTGAGAACTTAAACAGAACTTCCATGGATTCACGTTAACCAGTGTTTCCTACCCGGAAGTTATCCTTGAGTGATTAAGGGGTGAGGGGTATTAAATCAAAGAGTGGGGGAGATAACTCTTCCGGTTGAGTTTTTCTCATTATGCTGAGCGGTAAAATGTAAATGAGAGTTTGGTTAGAAGTGAGCTTTAATGACAAAAAGAAACAGGGTGTGAGAACATAGTTAAAAGAATATGAAAACTCTGCACCAAACACTTTCTGAGCCGGACAGCCACATCTACTGATTGGTTCACATTCTTTGGTGACCATCATTGAAACAGGCAGTGAGCCCATGCCAACTCTTGCAATAACCCCACCAACCACTCGTTTCTTTCTTAACAAAGAAATGTTTCATTTTCTTTGGGGACGCAGCATATATGCTATCTAGTCTTCACTCGGAAGATTTAGATATTGAAAAAGAAGGAAAGTTTCCCCACCTTCGCACCTCTTTTATGCACATTGAGTCTGTGTAATATCTGTTGCTGTCTCAACAGTTTACACAATTTGAGCCTGAGAAAGCTAAGTAGCTTCAATCATTCTACACTTACACGAACACACAAGGAATGAGTTTTCTTTTCATAACATTCATAGAAAATTCCTTTGTGGTTTTTCGATGATTGAATGGAAGCCCTGGGGAGTGAATATCACAAAAGCTCCTTTCCAAAGTACATTCGTTGTACAAAGTGGCTCCGTGCTACTTACAGGCATACTAACTGTATCATTTGTTGATTCAGGTTTTCAATTCCTTTTATATCTGAATTTGAAAAGATTCGGATATATACATTTCATGAATTGACGGATACTCAGATCAAAGAGCGGAGAATGTCAAATTATCATAAAGGGGAATGTGTTGAAATTGATGAGTTTTGATGATCATGATGTTCACAAAATATTCAAAGGGGGAGAGCTTTACAAAGTTCAATTTCAAAGTCAAATATTCTTAATTCTAAATCTTAATTCTGAGGTTGAAAAGCCTTTGGATTGAAGCTAAGCAGAAAAGGTTTTATTGAATTTCTTCTATCCCGTATCATGTGGTGTCTGCTACAAGTTTGTTCCTCATTCCTCCTACGAGCTGATTGAAACAAGTTCTTAAGTTGAAAGTTTATTCAACTTGCGGTTCAAAGACAGATTCTTTGTTATTAAACTGAAGATGCACCGTGGAATGTCAAGTAACTCGCACGTTATATTTCTTGTGTGCTGATCCGATGTGTTGAGTTTCTACAGTTGAAGGCTGCTTGATAGTGCGTTCAGTCGAGGCTATTGTACATTGAATCTGGTTACAAAGTTGAAATATGAAGACCAAGAGCTTTATTCAAGGGGGAGTTTGAAAAGACATGAAGACACGCAACACCAAAGTTTTTCAAAGATTCAAGAGGGAAAGAAGATCAAGGCATGAAGATTTCAAGAAGATAAATGCCTTATTCAACTTTAGGGGGAGATTGTTAGGACTGAAAGTCCTGTGCGTTGAAAGTTGATTAAAGCATTTATAAGGGTGCGAATTGTAATTCTTTGATAGTTAATTGTTAGTTGGGCCCAAAGCCCATAAAGCCTATCAAGCTTATGCGTATCATATATAAGGGCTAGTTTAGCTCATAATTCTGTTTAGAAGTTATTCAGTTTTAGTCACATTTTTCATAATTCTCTGGTCAATAGGTTTACTTTGCTTATCAGAAATATTCTCTGTAAACCTAAACCCTTTATTGAATATTAATCATATGACTAGAGGTTGTGGCACGATTGTTCTTCATTGATTGATTACTTTTGTTCGTGATTGCACTGTACTGGGATCTACATTGCACCTGGCCAGTGTTATGGTGAACCTACATGTTACATGTATATGCTTGAACTGCCTTGGTGTGATGACCGTTGGGGTAGTGAAGAAGTTTTTACGCGAGTATCCGATAGAAGATTTGAGGTTTATAACATTGTCATTGGAGTTATGGATAAGCATGATGAATAAATTAAGTTGACCATTTTAGGTCGGGACTATTGGTTGAATTAGAACCATAGGCCTATTGAATCGACTCTATTTCGAGAGGAAATTATAAGGCTCACTGATTTAGTTGCCGATTATTACCTTAAGATGGTTGTGCATTTGGGTACCGGTAGTGTGATCGTTAGATTTGGTGAGCTTGGTCCTAAGTTTTGGAGCCTCTACCAAAATTCATACATGAAACTTGTTTTAAAATAATTTGCATAAAGTATTTCATACTTTCCCAAATTATCGTGCGAGTCGTCTTTTGGATCCGTGGAAAGACGTTTAACATGCACGAGATTTTAAACCATGAGTTTGAACATGCATAAAATTGTTCTATTGCACATCGTTGCAAACATTGTTGAGATTTTCTTTATCCCTGTTTTGTCGGACGCTATTTTCGAATATCGTAATGTCCGTGTTTTGATTTTGTTTAGCGTCTTGGACAGGTAACTGCGAATTTATGACTTTAACATTGGATCTCCTCCGCATATGTTAAAATTTTTAAGGAAAAAGTTATCTCCATGTTTTGGTGCTCGAGTTTTATTGGAAAATTTATTTCATTCGAGTCCTGTTGAAAAATGTCACTTTATATAATATTACAATAATTTTTTTTCTGGAATTATGACATTTCAGTCATAACTTTGTCTTATGCTATTTGATTATTGGGGATGAAAATCTTGGCACCATTTGATTTGTGGGTGTCATGGAGTTTCATCGAGTTTTATGGAAATTTTGTTGGGTCTTATGGAGTTATATTTTACGACATTTTGCGTCGCGTAGATAAAATTTTGAAACGCGTGTACTTGAATTATTGTGTGCGTTGACTTATGAGTTTTTGTTTAATATTTTGTCTCATGCGAGTTTTGCACGTGTTTTTTTTTTCGCAACCGTAAGAGACGTCTTGAGAGTTTTGTTGGTGGATGTTATCTCACATGTTATTTTGGAAGTTTCCATATCGTATGATTTTTCTTCTAGGTCTTATACAAGTGTATTTAGTTGTATGCTATTTAGTATTTGAACTGATTTGTACTTTTAGTGTGAGTAAGCATACAAAAGAACCTATGATGGTTCGTGTAGAGTTGTTGCTTTGAGCATTCTTCGGTTATTGTTTCATGCAATGCTTGAGTAATGATCAAATGACTTTCGAAATGGTTTTATATGTGTGGTGTTTGTGACCACTTTGCACGACTACCGAGTAAACGGTGGTAGATTTTTTTTACGCCTACAATTAATTGTTATAAAGATTTTGCATTTGAAGGTCTTATAAAATTTCAATTGGCATAGTTTTTGAGTCCTACAGTAAAAAAAACCTTGAATTCATTAAGGCTATAGATTTAAACCCCCTTATGAAAAGAATTGTGATTTGGGACTAAATGAGTCATTGGGAATTGAAGCGACAGATAATCTGACTCGTGGTCAGTCTTAAGTTATGGATTTCAGTTGCGAATCGGTGCATGCATGAATAATTGAGGTACTAGAATTATGCTTTCTCCCAGTTAATTAAGAGGTGATCTTTCTGCTTCGATAAATCTTCGGGTTAAGGCTTTGTGTGGTTAATTGCTTATGGTTGGATATGGGTTGTTGGGTTGATCGTTAGACATCATGCATGTGTTGGGGGATGTACCATCCGGACGAGTCTTCAGGAATAAAGGGAATATTGTGGTTCATTGTTAGAGATGTAAGATTGGGAATTTTAGTGCCATGTTAGATGTCAACTGTAATTCGGCAATGCAAATCTGGAGTGAAATATTTGACAGTGTACCTACATTTTCAGTGTGACCATTTTGATTTTAGGTGTCGACTTGTTCTTTTGAGGTTAATGAATCTTTGGAATGTTTGGAAGTTTCCCCGTTGGATCATGAGAAATGTTAGCCTCGTGGTGGTGGAACTTAAAGAAAGTTAGATGTTGGTAATTAAGTATTGATGCGTATGATTTTCTTGATGTGGTAAGACTTTCGCTAATTTGAAAATCGATACTTGAATGCACTATCGGAGTTGTGCGACAACTTAATCTGAATTAACCAACTCCCCTGAAAGCGTATTGGTACGTCCTTGGGAAGAAGACTTTACCAATATCAAGGGTGAATTATTAAGGGGTTTTGGAATTCTTTGGGTTGGTGTTGGTCATTGGAATACAGATTCATAATCGGGTTAAACTGGAATAATCTAGTCAGTGGGAAGTTGAGGTCATAAGCTATCCTAGAGGTAGTATGTGTCACCTAAGGTTGGGAGACCACCGAGATCTTATGGATAGAAGTTTCTCCAATATAGTTCGATTTTCACTCTAGTATGAGTGTAGCGTATCCAGGCGGTTATTGGATGTGAGAGTCTTCATGAAAATCGGCATGTCAGTTTGGCAGGAAGTTATCACGTTTTGACTAAAGGACAGAAGGGGTTAGAGACAATCCTTTGGTGAGGGAGTCCGTCGTCTGTGAGAATGACATCATTGAGATATATGAATAGTTTGTTACCTTTTGGAACCGAGGAATCCGATAAGTGCTGAGGGTAGTATTGAAATGCTTGTGTGAGAATCAGATTTCGAGGACGAAATCATTCTAAGGTTGGGAGGATTGTAACACCCGTAAATTTCTGTTTGGGAAAGTCAATCTGAAATTTCATCCTTCATGACTTACATGTTAAGCCTTATCGCGTCTTGGGTGCTCCGGGTGAAAAATGGGAAAGAAGTGGGTTCGGTACACTCTGGGCGAGAGTGCCCACGAGAGTGACATTGGTCACAATCGCGGGGTACAATCACCAGCGGGGGTGTGCCTGTGGTACATGTTGGGAGAGAGTGCCCTGGGCACAATCGCCGTCGGCCCCAGGGTTTTAAAATGTGAAGTTTTCATCCATTTTCTCATTTACCACTTCACCTATTCATCCTCATTCTCTCTCAAACTGAGCCCTCTTAATTTATTTAGGGTTTTGAAGCCTTTGAGGCACAAATCATCCTTGGGTTCTAAAGAGAATTTTCATGATCAAGCTAGTATTTGGATGATTGAGGCAAATATCCTTCATCTCACCTTCTTCACCATCTCCTCACCATTGTTTACCACATTTTGGGGTTTTGTTAGAGACTCATTGGTAAGTCATTCTAACCATTTCTAAGCCTTATAATGAGTTATAAATCCTCCATTGACGACTCTCTAGTGTTTATATTTCTCAAATCTTGGTTTGGATGGTTTTGGAGAATTTGAGTCAAAATTAGGGTTTTGGCCAAATTGGGGATTTTGATGTAAAATGTTTGGGGATCGATTCTAAATGGCTGGTTATGAATATTTACGGTTGGATATTTATGGATCTAGGTTATGGGAATTTTGGCTTGAAGATTCAAATTTTTTCTAAAGGAGCTCAAGTTGGGGAAAATCTAAATTTAGCCTAAATCTAGCAAGGTGAGTTCAAGTTGCTTTGTGAAAACGTTGTATATGCCAAAAATGTTCATTTTGATGTATTTATGAATTTTACTTGATATTTATAAATGTTGGGTCATTTGATGAGTTTTCGCGTATTTGGTACATTTGATTTATAAAATTCGTGAAACACACATATTTGGGGTCTTTGAACACTTTGGTAAATAAATATTGAAAGTGTAGTAATTTTTGTTAATTATTTCACATGTGGAAATTGTTTGAAACTTATGCATTCTTAAAGTTATTGAACTCTTAAGTCAATGGGAAAAATACATATTATTGTGCTATAAAGTATTTTTGGGGATAAATAGTATGTCTTTGGTTGCAAAATATCAACGACGGGTTTTGAGTTACTCATACCTTAGGAGCATGAGTTTGCATAACTATCGGTTAAATACATTTTTAAACTTATCATGACTTTTAAACAAATAGCCATTTGTGTTGTTGAACTTTTGGCTCTGTTTTTGACTCATTGGGTCTTATGGGATAATTGTCCGTCATTTGTTGGTCAAAAGAATTTCGAGCACTTTAACTCGGTTTTGACTTAAAAGAGTCTTGGGGACATTTATTCGGTGTTAATGGCTCAATGGAGAGCCCCATCTATGATTTGCATCTTTATGCATCTTGTTACATATTAACGATAATTACAGGCTCAAGTGCATTAATCATTCTTGTGTAGTCATGTAATTTTTAGACTGTGTTGCATTGGATCTATAGGCACGTAAGTCAGTCTTTATTTGATGGTCAACTGGGTGTTGCGGGATTTGACTCCGGGACCCATGTTTTATGACCATAAACTTTCAAGTAGACACTAGGAGGGTTGAGTCTGGGGTGGTGCTACCCTGTGTGTGTAGGCACTAGGACCTCCGCCATTCGGGGTAATGCCATGGTTGTAGTCCTCGAATGTTACCAGGTCTTTTGGTAAAAATCCATGAGGATAGAGACTAAGGTGAACCGACTCTTTGGGTGAAACTTGATGAGGAGTCGTAGGGACATTTGGACTTCATGTCGGGACATGTCATGCGATTAACGTTGTATAAGTGGCATACTTTTGTGTTCCTCCACTCTCAATGCATACGGGTCTCCCCCGTTGTCAGCCAACAGTATGTTGGATATTTAATAGTTCATGCTTTAACATTTGGATTTCATTTCATTTTATGGTCGCGTGAGTATTGAATTTTTGTTCCATGTTTTCGGTGGCATATTATATTTATATGGATTGTTTTCCATGATTTATGAGGTGAGTATTATGTCTCCCTCGTGTTTTGGGTGTTTTGGGATATAAAGTTTAATCCGTTTTTTTATAATTTGGGAGTCCGCTTTCCATTCAAATTTTGAGTGAGTTTTAGGTTGCATCACTTTATAAAGAATATTTTGTATTGGGGCGTTCGTTCTTAAAAATGCATGCTATTGGAAAACGAGTCGTTTTCATACTTAAAGTAAATCATTTTGAAAGTTGTATTTTAAGTTGCATTCTTTCCTTCGTAACGAAATATTTATTCATGTTGAAAACTCTTGAACTCACTAGGCGTTAGCCTAACCTTTTTATTTGTCGGCATGTGCATCAGGTTCCGGTTGGGGTATGGTTCTAGCGACACTGTGAAGAGATGAGTACTAGTTATATGCACGAGGGTGAGTAGCTTGGTGAAGTCTTCCGCAATTACCTTGAGAATAGCAACTTGTAATTGGGTTTAGTAACACTTGACCTTTAATTAGTCTTTATGTAAGACTCTATTCATGTTGTTGATGGTTAAATTCTAGAATAATATTCTAAGTATGAACTTGCCGTAAGAGATTTTATCCATCTTCGAGGTATTATTGAAAATTTTAAATTAGTTGCTCTTTCCAAATTTGAGGGTGTTACACCTTGTACCCGAATTAAATGTGCCGCAACATTTGTTATCGACTGTACGAGCTCCGCCTCCATCGCCGGTTATCTTTGACGATGCAACTACTAGTCAACCATCTGAGTCAGTCGATGAGGAAGATAATGTTGCAGAAAATCTTGCGTAGTACATTTTATCCACCTTTATTTCTTATATATGTTGAAAAGATATTTTGATTTGGTTGGGATTATTTTAAAATACATTTTTGTAATGTTTTTTTAATTATTATTAGTTGATTAATGTTTTAAGTTGCTTTTATACTTGTTTTAAGTTGCTTTTATACTTGTTTATCAGTTATTTTTATTGACAAAAATTCGTCCAAACGTGTCGATAAATGTTCCATTATGTGGTGACCAACTTTTGCCGTCCTATTTTTGTGCCGGTAAAATGGATGACCAAAAAATACAAATAACTTTTACCGACGGGTTTCTGTGGCGGTAAAAAATTGACCAAAAAAGTCAAACTTAACCTTTTGCGTCGGTAAAAAGTTATGCGTAAAAATTAAAAAAACTTTTGCTGACAGAATTTTGGGCCGGTAAAAGTTTGAACAAAAAGTTAAAGAAAACTTTTCCCGACGAAAAAAATTATGCTAGCAAAAGCATTTAGTCGTCGGGAAAAATATTTTATACGATTACTTGAGAGACGTTTTTGTCGATGACTTCAGTTTTTACCGACGACTATCTTTCGCCGGCAAAAGAATCATTATCGGCGACCCATGTTGTTAGTCGGTAAAAACCTTGTAACGGCCAGCTTTTCACGAAAATTTTTGCCGACGGAAAAGTCCGACGGCAAAAGGTTTTGAACTTTTACCGACGACTTTTGAGCTTTTTGCCGGCCACATTTTCCTCCGGCAAAAGTTTTTTTTTTTGTAGTGTGCAACAATGACAAGGGTGACATTTTATACCATTATTGTATCAAATGCTATTATCCAACTTTAACATGTGTCTTCATTTGATTTGATGATCCATGCATGTTTGTATTCTTCATTTTAGCCTTTTGTAGTTGATATGATACTTCCCATCCCATCCGTCTGTATGCAGAGGTAACAGTAAAGAAAGTATTACACTAATAAAATAGTGTTTTAAAACTTACTTTGGCTGACATTCTGAGCATGTTCCCATACTAGGATGAGAATTTGGGAGACTTGGTGAGTCAAACCTTGCTGGACATGTTTGCACTCTAAAATACGTCTTTCCAGTAGTAGTATTTTCGTACTACTATTTGACTTTATCTTGTATTAATTTTCTTTTGGCTAGATGACAAACCAATCCACTTTATTGACGATCTTGACCTCACTACCCCAGGTTCAAATCTCATCTACCCTAGGTTCAAATCCAGACACTCCAAGAGCCCTTGTGCCCATGCAGGTTCACTTGAGATGACTCTAGGCCATTCATGGTCACTCGGGGGATTAGTCGGTGCACATAAGTTGGCCCGAAAACTCACGATTACCCATAAAAAAAGATCTTGACCTGATCACTTCAACTAGTCTTTGATTTCGTTGAAGGCTTTTTGTTCCTGGATCAATACAAATAGTTACAAGACTTTCACAAAGTAAAATCCTGTCATTTCTATTCTGGAATATAAGTTATATATCAGATTCCAACTATAGAATAATTATGAACTGGGAACATCGGATTTCAAAATAACTTAGAATAATTTTTGGTTCCTTTTGTGACTTATTGATCATATTAATGTATCAATCGGATTCTTCATTTGGATGAGGAATTAAATCCGAAGGTTTGATTCCAACAATCTTAGTTGTAGATCCGATGATGACTAAGACCCGAGACCTTGAACTAATAAAATCCATTGTTATACAAGGTTTGGATGTTAGCATATGAAACTGTCAAATTCGATAAATGATATATATCGGATATAACCATTAGAAGGCGAATTTTTCTTCTAAGTGTTTAATTGGTTGCTAGTTGTATTATTTTACAAATCCGATGGTTGAGACCAACGTATGTATATATATATATAGGGTCCCCTTCATTTGCTAACCATGGCATTGGTGTTAACCGTGCTAATCAATTTTCAACAAATCAGAATCATCCTAGAGTTTATGTCCTCAAATGGTAATATGGGCATTTCATAATTCACGTCTATTTAATATATTTTCATATTTCAAGGAGTTATTAATATGATAGTTATCTAAATATTAAATGTAATATTTAAAATTTAATGTATTTTCATATTTCAATGAGTTATTAATATGGTAGTTATCTAAATATTAAATATAATATTTAATATTTAATTTATTTCCATATTTCGAGTGTGCATATGTGCATGTCTAGATGTGAGTGTGTATCTCAACCAATGTAGAATAGATCAGCTGATAAACACATATACAACATGTACATATTCACAATACTCAATGTACACATATGCGTATTAGATACCAGTGTGCAGATATGCATATGCTCAATGTGCACATATGCACATATGCATATACTCAATATGCACATATGCATATTAGATATCAGTGTGCATATATGCATATAATATTTCATCAAACATATGCATATATGCACTGTATGCAAGTGTGCACATATGCACTATCCTGAAAATCGATTTCTTCAAATCCTGAAAATCGTTTTAACCAACTTTCCGGCCAAATTTCGGCGACCCCTATCTTGGTTCAGTTCAACTCCACTTCATTTTCCGTTAACGTTGATTTATGCGGATATGCGTTTAACCTCCCATGCATTATTTCTCCGTCTCCCTCTTTTTCTCCGGCAAACCCAACCCCATCCACCACCGCCGCCAAGAAATCGAACCATCGCCAGAAAATCAAGATTCTCATAATTGTCGTTTCCGTTGGTGGGTTTTTGTTATTATGCATCTTAGTTGCATTATTAACGATGTGTTTGAAATAGAAAAAAGAAAAAGACGTCGGTGGTGGGTGTGAAAGGAGCTGAAGCAGTTCATGCGGTGCGTGGTGGCGGCGGCAGCGGAGGTGCGGCGAGTGGTAGTGGGAAGAATGGTGGATGTGGGTTTTCAAGTGAAGGTGATGACGGCGGTGGGATTGGGAAGTTGGTGTTTTTATGGGATGAAATCCCTAATTATTTGGCTTTTTAATTTGGTAGGCCCATGTTCCCCAAATTAAAAGAAATTGTATTTTGACCGAAATACCCATATGCATACATGCATTGTATTTTTTTTAACCGTTTTTAATATTTTAATTTAATAAAAAATCAATTAATCGGTAGCACCAATACCGTAGTTAGCAAATGAATGAGCCTATATATATATATATATATCTTGTCTTCAAATCATACACAAAATGCAAACCACCACCACCAAATCGGGTTTTGGCTTCATTGTTTGCATACATAAGTTTTTTCTTTTTCTCTTGATTTGAAAATGTAAAAATCCAAAAGGCAAACTGTATCAAAATTGACTGGTTTAATATCTATTTAATATAACAATTTTTTTCCTCAATCGATGTAACAAAGTTAAAGTTTTCCTTTTTTGTATTTATTTCGAGAAGTAATAAGTTAATCTTGTAATATTTGATAACTTGTATACCCATTTACGCACGTCAAAAATGAACAATAAACGCCACATCTACGTCCTCAAATGTTCAAAAATCAGTAGGTTACCGATCAAAACAGATGAAAATTAAAAAAATTCATAACTTTGTTACATTGATAGATGAAATAAATTACACTAAATTAAGACACATTTAATTTAGGAGTTGTCTAGTCGCGGAGGGGGAGCATTGTTCGGTTTGCTTATCGTCGGTCTGTTAGCAGTTGGGTGATCGCTGTTTTGGTTGGTTTTCTGTAGTGGCGGTGGTTGGGCTGCTGCTGCGGGTTTTCTGCCGATGTCTTAGTTCGGGTTTGGGGTCTGTTTGCCTCTCGCAAACATGTCCCACTGTTGTGTTTCTTGGGTTTCTTGTTGTGGTGTTCGGTTTCCTTTTGATTTGTTTATTCCTGTGTTTGGATTTTGTGTTCTTTTTCTGGTGGTATAAAGTTTTTTGCTGCTGATTAAAAAAAAGACATTTAAGGCATTCTGATTCATTTTACCTAACCCAAAACAATGTTGTTTCAAATTTAAAAAAAAATAATTTTGATCCCAATTTTAAACTAGATTGAGCGAGACCTAACTGAACCAAAACCTGGTTTCTTTGAAAATCTAGTACTGTCAAACGAACCACAACCCAAACATTAAAAACAATTATTAAAAAGGTCACCAAAAATTTACAATTGCTACTATTTATATAAAATTATAGGAGTATACTTAACTTGGATTGGACTCATAAGATGGAATACCAGAAAAATCCAAACTGTTGGAACTTAGTGTAGATGGACAAACCTTATCCCATATAGGATCCAAGAGTAAGTTTACACCACTTAATAAATCCAATCGAATGAGCATTAAATGAATTATTTAATTGCTTGGGCTTGGATTGTGGTGTGATTTGTGGTCTCTCTATGACATTAGTATATACATATTAAATGTCAAAGATTGGGCCTTGGGCATTGGGTCTCGATGGGGTCGAGATCATTGATTGTGAATTGGTGAAGTGCAGGCAACACAGTGGTTGGCGCGGATCACGGCGCGACCCGAGTCGTGCGGATGGGCGCGCGGAAACAGAGTCTGGTGCGGGTTACGACGCGGCCATACCCGCGGCGTTAGACACGCGGTGCACTGGAGTTTTTCCTCGAACATAGATTGGCGCGGGTCTCCGTGCGGACATATTGACAGTTAATTTCGGTTGGTGGGGCAACCTATAAAATCTGCACATAATCCTCTTGTTTTTCTAACGAAATTTCCATCAAAAATTGGGTTTCTCTCTATCCCGTTCGTCTCCAAACATAGTTTAAATTGATAGATTCAAGTATCAAACTTGAATACGATTGTTGTATCCTCAAGACAACGCTGTTACACCGGGATAAATTTTGTCTTAGGACTCTGCAAGAATCGCAGGCCTCAATCGATTTCTTATCGATGTCGAATCTACGATAACAAGTAAGATTTATGATTTGTTGTTATTTTTATGTTTTTCTACATAAATTTGTAAAAGAATCCTTTTTTGTTGTATTTATTTCATAAATATTTGTACACCTTTTGGTGTGGGGTTGATCATACCTAACAATCTAAGACAAAAATTTGTTGTTAGGTGAGATGGATCAATCAAACGTGTTAAAGAATCACGTGGAGAAACCCGAGAAATTTAAAGGATCGGATTTCCGCCGTTGGCAACAGAAGATGTTGTTTTATCTAACAACACTTCGAGTTTCCAACGTCCTCACCGAGGATGAACCATCACCGAATCCACCGGTAAACCATGATGGAACGCCACATACTCAAGTTCAAGTGGCGGCACATGAAAGAACTATCGAGGCATGGAGATCAAACGAATATAATTGCAAAAATTATATTCTGAATGCCCTCGATGATTCCCTATATGATATTTATTCTACCTTTGGAACAACAAGGGAGATATGGGAATCTTTGGACACAAATTACAAAACTGAAGTCGCGTGTTCAAAGAGATTCGTTGTAGGGAAATTCTTGAATTATCGGATGGTTGATTCGAAACCGATGATGAAACAAGTAGAAGAATTGCAGATTCTTACCCACGAGCTAGAGGTGGAAGGCATGGGAGTAAATAGAAATTTCTTGGTCGGTTCGATTATTGACAAACTTCCTCACTTATGGAAAAACTTCAAGCTCTACTTGAAGCATTTGTCAGAGGACATAACATTTGAACAACTAGTCCTGAAGTTGCGAGTGGAAGAAGACAATCGACTAAATGAAAAGGCCGATGCCATCCCCGTGGAATCAAATGCAAACATGATTGAAGGAAGCTCTTCGAGGCCGAAATTCCCTAAGTTTAAAGGGAAGAACACAATGACTAAAAGGCCTTTCCCTCCTGGAAAAGGTCCGATGGCTCCTCAAAAGAAAGCTTTAAAAAGAGTCATGCATTGTTGGGTTTGTGAAAAATCGGGTCATAGAGCCAAGGACTGTGGACATAGACGAGATCATGGTGGTGCTGGCGGAAATGGTGGTGGAGGAGTTGGTGGGGCAAATAATCATGCTAACCTCACTCACTCCCCAAACCAATTCCTTGGAGTTGTTGAAGCACACATGGTAACCAATGTTGAAGATTGGTGGTTCGATATCGAGGCAACCCGTCACTTATGCAATTCAAGAAGCTTATTTGATACTTATCAAAAGGTGAAGGAATAGGAACCGATGTTCATGGGTAATGCATCTACCTCGATGGTTGAAGGAAAGGGGAAGGTCACGTTGAGGTTGACTTCCGGAAAGGATCTTGTACTATCTGATGTTTTGTATGTACCGTCTCTGACTAAGAACTTAATTTCTGACCCTATTCTCATTAAGAAAGGGTTCAAAGTTGTATTTGAGTCGAACAAATTTGTCATCACCAAAGGTGGTGCGTATGTTGGGAAGGGTTACCTCGATGAGGGACTCTTCAAAATCTCTATACATAACTCTGTAAATATTGTTGATGCCGCCAATGTATATAATGATAATAAGGCAGGCACTAGCACTACTTCAGTGTATATTGTGGATCCTTCTTTCCTTTGGCATGCTAGATTAGGACATGTCAATTTTAGGTCATTACAAAGAATGATCAAACTTGACATGATTCCTAAGTGTTCTAATGACAAAATATCTAAGTGTAAGGTTTGTGTAGAAGCTAAATACACAAACCACCCACATAGATCGGTAGAGAAATCAAATGAAATTCTTGGGTTAATCCATACTGATTTATGTGATTTCAAGGCAACACCTTCACGAGGAGGTAAGAATTATTATATTACCTTCATTGATGATTGTAGTAGATATTGCCATGTGTATCTAATTCCTACAAAGGATGAGGCCTTAAATAAGTTTAAAACTTATAAGGCCGAAGTCGAGAATCAACTCGACAAGAAAATCAAAATTCTAAGGTCGGATCGTGGAGGAGAGTATGAATCCCACAAATTTGCTGAATTTTGTGCAACTCATGGCATTATACATCAAACTACCACTCCATACACTCCCCAACAAAACAGAGTAGCCGAACGGAAGAATAGAACATTGAAAAATATGATGAATTCAAAGTTGATAACGTCCGGAGCTCCTCATCATTTATGGGGCGAGGCGTGTCTTACTGCAAATATGATCCTAAACAGGATCCCCCACAAGAAAAGTGATAAAACTCCATATGAACTATGGAGAGGTAGAATACCATCCTACAAAAGGATGAAAGTGTGGGGTTGCCTTGCTAAGGTTCAAGTACCTTTGCCTAAAAGGACTAAACTTGGACCTAAAACGATTGATTGTGTATATATTGGTCCAACTCAAAATAGTGCTGCTTGTAGGTTCTTAGTTTACAAATCCAATGTAGATGGCATAAGCAATAATACAATCATGGAATCTGCTGAAGCAGAGTTCTTTGAGACGATATTCCCTTATAAGGAGAAGGAGGGTCATACCTCTAATCCGGGGCCCGATTGATGATACATATTCTAATGTTGATATAAACAAAAGTGATCAACCAAGGGCTGCTGAATCCTCCAAGGTTCAAGAAGAAATGGAATCAAGGAGAAGCAAAAGGGGAAGAGTCGCCAAAGACTTTGGACCAGATTTTATGGCCTTCAATATCGAAGGAGAACCACTCTCCTATAAGGCCGCCATGGAATCTTCCGAGGCACCTTATTGGGAAGAGGCTATTCAAAGCGAAATCGACTCCATTGTGCAAAATAACACATGGAAATTGGTCGATTTACCTCCGGGTCATAAAATCATTGGCCACAAATGGATCTTCAAAAGAAAGTTGAGACCTAATGGCACTATAGAGAAATACAAGGCTCGACTAGTCGCCAAAGGTTATCGACAAAAGGAAGGTCAAGACTTCTTCGATACATATTCACCGGTTACACAGATAATGTCTATAAGGACGTTGATTGCTATAGCGACTATCCATAAAATGGAAATACATCAAATGGATGTAAAAACCGCTTTCCTGAACAGTGAACTAGAAGAAGAAATATACATGCAACAACCGAAAGGATTTGTTGTGAAAGGCCAAGAGAACAAAGTCTGCAAGTTGAGTAAATTTACACCACTTAATAAATCCAATCCAATGAGCATTAAATGAATCATTTAATTGCTTGGGATTGGATTATGGTGTGATTTGTGGGCTCTCATTGACATTAGTATATATATACATATTAAATGTTAAAGATTGGGCCTTGGGGCTCTTGGGGTCTCGATGGGTTCGAGATCACTGATTGTGAATTGGTGAAGTACAGGAAACACAGTGGTTGGCGCGGATCACGGCGCGACCCGAGTCGCGCAAATGGGCGCGCGGTGCTCTGTGAAACAGAGCCTGGCGCGGGTTACGACGCAGCTATACCCGCGGCGTTAGCCATGCGGTGCACTGGAGTTTTTCCTTGAATAGAGACTAGCGCGGGTCTCCGCGCGGGTTCACTTGCCCCACAAGTCGCGCGGACATCCTGACAGTTAATTTCGGTTGGTGGAGCAACCTATAAAACCTGCACATAATCCTCTCGTTTTTCTAACGAAATTTCCATCAATAACTAGGTTTCTCTCTATCCCGTCATCTCCAAACATCGTTTAATTCGATAGATTCAAGTATCAAACTTGAATACGATTGTTGTATCCTCAAGAGAACGCCGTTACACCGGGCGAAATTTTGTCTTAGGACACTGCACGAATCGCAGGCCTCAATCGATTACTTATCGACGTCGAATCTACGATAACAAGTAAGATTTATGATTTATTGTTATTTTTATGTTTTTCTACATAAATTTGTAAAAGAATCCTATTTTGTTTTATTTATTTCATAAATATTTGTACATCTTTTGGTGTGGGGTTGATCATACCTAACACAAACCATTTATATATTTGGTTTGGTTCAATCAATTTTTTTTGCCGTTTTGGTACTATTCAAAACCGAAACAAAACTTCATTTATTTTTTAAACTTGAAGTGACACTATTTTTGTTTTGTATTTTTCTAAAATTAAAATAAACCCATGTATATACCGAACCGATTTAGGTTCGATCAAATTTTTATTTCAATTATTTTTTTTAAATATTTTTTCGGTTCGCTCCGATTCTATGCTCGACACACACCCAAATTCAGCCAAAAGTAAACCGAAAAAAAAATGTAAATTAAATAATCATTATGCCATTTAATTCAATTTTTAATAATTATTAAAGAAAAACTAATCTTGGAGGATTGTTTCTTTTATCATATTTACAAACTTGATTAAAAAGTTTAAGAGTGGATTATACTCGTGGTCCTTGTGGTTTGCTCAAATTTTAGATATAGTCCCTAAAACAAACTATCTACACTGGTGGTCCTTAACTTTTCAATTTCATCACACTGAAGGTCTCTCTAGTTAGCAAACGTTAAATTAGTCTGTTAAGGTTAATTAAGTTGGGGGCTTTTTAGACATTTTACCATCAATTTCATTTTAGAATTATTTTTTTCTTTTGTTGCATCTTCATCTTCTGTAAGTTAATCCTGGATTGAACAAACCTAAACAACAAACTGATTAAAAAATGATTAAACAAAATTCCTATAAATCAAAAACCTAAATCTAAAAAAAACTTTGATGTAAACAAAAAGCACTACAAAAATGAAGGAAAAAAAAAAGTAAATTCAAAACCACATCCACCAACCCACCTCCATCTTATCTTCATCGTATTTGTAAGACATTTGACAGAGAGAGAGAGACTAACTTGCAGTCTTGCACCAACAACTTTTGATTAGAGAAGCCTGCAACAATCTACAAGCATAATCAATATCATACATTTCACACTTCCAATCATGATAGAGAAAGCATGGATATCTCACCTCGATCTACAACCTCCATCGTCGCAACCTAGCACCACCGATCTTCATCATCTCTGTCATAGCACCTCATCGATCTGCAACCTTCATCGTCCCCCTGGAACCGTGAAGACCCAACCCAACCCCCTCCCTTTCTGTTCCATTGTGGTGAGTCCGAATGGAGAGAAAACAAAATTTTCTTGAGCCGACAATCAAACCACCATCTAATGAGCTCGATTCAGGGTCTCTGTGTTCAAGTTTGTTCAAAAGCAAGATTTTCTTGGTTTAGGGTATCTAGCGAACCCAATCCCCTTCCCCTTCTGTTCCATCTCAGATCTCATATGATGGTGATCTGATTGTCGGCTCGATTTAGGGTTTCTTTGTTCTAATAAAGATGAAGCAAAGAGACCGGGAGAAGAAAGTAGGAGATCGAGAAGGTTTTCATGA
Source organism: Arctium minus (assembly GCA_954870635.1). Classification (NCBI taxonomy): domain Eukaryota; kingdom Viridiplantae; phylum Streptophyta; class Magnoliopsida; order Asterales; family Asteraceae; genus Arctium; species Arctium minus. The sequence continues at coordinate 27,990,068 of OX941082.1, read as the reverse complement.
CGAACCAAAGAAGGAAGCAAGATCAAGAGGGGTTTTCACTATGAACCATAGGAAGTATGGATATCTGGCTAACTAGAGAAGGAAGAAGAAGAAAAAGGGCTTCGATGGCAACGACAAACCAGGGAGATATACAGGCTAAGAGGGGAGGTGACGGACTCTTCACGGTGATTAAAAGAAATCAAGAGGGATCTAGAGGAGGTCATCGAGATTCAGTCAGTTCTAGTATGATTCGGTTAGGTGTGTTTCAATCAGTTTTAGTATGGTTCGGTTCTGCACACGATGTTTTGATTCAAGATTCATCCGAAGGAGATCATCAAGATTCAGGCGATTTTTAAGATTTCAGATGAATATATGTATCGATTTATCAAATTTCATATGTATAGCTTTTGTATTTTTCAATCATTTTCTAGGTTTGATTCTAGGTTTTGCATCAATTATTCTGATTTGGGTTTGATGTTCATAAATTTGTTTCTAAATATATTTGAATATTGGTTCATATAACAAATTAGGGTTCTTGATTATGGAAGATGAAGTTTGAATTGGGGAAGACAAGGTGGGGATTAAAATAATGGGTAATCATCGTATACTTTTGTCATCAAAGAAAGAATCTGATGAATCGGATTGATGACGAACCATCCTTAGGGTTTATGGAAACCAGGATTTTGAACTCTAATACGTCTTATTTGAGTTTTGGGAAAAAAAAACCTGCTGAAAACTTGAACGATCACGTGATTAAGATGAGCCTAGTTTCATGGAAGATGAGAACTCTAACAAGGGGGAAGCCAAGGTGGGGATGAAAATAATAGGTAAATTGACTGATGTGCCCCTCAGGTGAGGGGCACATGAACAGACTTAACGGCAACTACTTAACGGTGTTAAGTTGAGGGACCATGAGTGTTATGATAATGAAAAATTAGGGACCACCAGTGTAGATAGTTTGTTTTAAGGACCAAATCCAAATTTTGAGCATACCACAGGGGGCACCAGTGTAATTCCTCAAAGTTTAATTTGGAATTTTATAAATAACTTCATACGTCAAAAATAATACAAGTTAGTAACTTCCCTGCCAATTGCCGCTAGCCGTCCCCATCGCATCGACAAACATCATCGTCCCTCTCCCACCCCATTCTCTCCTGTTCCGCCACATCAACGACATTGCCAGAGCCCCTCCTCCCTATCATTGTTGATGACCTCCTCCCCATCCCATCGCCATCCGCCAGTGATCCCCTCTCCCCGACCATCACCGACAACCCCACCCTTCTTTTGTTTTGTAAAGTGGAATTTTAGTTTTCATTTTTTACTAAATTTAAATAAAAAAGAAGAATAGAACCAAAAGGAAAATAAAAGGCAATCAAATGTGGGATCCACTTTTTCACCATTTTACATCATTATTCAGATTTGATTGATGGTTCAAATGAAACGGGTACGCACATTAATCGACTTAGTCAAAGAAATATTCATTTTATTAAAAAAACATGTTTGAACTGTTTAACATATATTTTTGTATGAATATGTTATAAATTAATTATCATGAAATACCAAATTAACAATGGTATCGAAATCCAATTTGAAACCATATACGATAAAAACAAATATGTATGTATCAATATATGATATATTATATGTTTTACGACGTGGAATAATAAAATTATTTTTAACCTGATTCAAATAAAAAAATATGTTTAGATGAATTAATATGCAAAAGGGCTTGTTTTTATTGTTGTCATCAGGAAAAATTTGTTTGAAAACAATAGGTAATCCTTATCCAAGTTTATAAACAAGATTTGAGCCATCTTTGTTTTTTAAACAGAAAACAGACGATGATTTGTTTTAGGATTTATGAATGATTGATAACAATACTATTCTAAATCATGAATTCATGACAGTCACATGTCATGTTTGTTTTGTTGTTTATGTTATTTTTCTCTTTGGGTTTTATGATTGGATCGTTTGAATCATATGATATCAACACACTTTTATTTGTATAATATTTGTTCAATATTAAAAAAGTAATGATTAAGTAAAAAATACGTACTTAAATTTAATACAGTAATATCAGGTCTGTTTGAAGTATATACATAATACATTCGTAAATGTATTGATCGGATGTTAGTAAAAACATTAAAAGTTTGTAGAAATGTATTTTGTGTAAACGTTTTTATTTTTTTATTTTGGATTTTTTTCCAAAAAATTTAATAATTAATTTTTAATAATTATAGTTTTTTGAGAAAATTAAATTTTTAAGAACAAAATTTACGCAGAAAATTCTTTTGGGTAAACTTTTAATCTTTTTTTTTCCCAAGAAATATAGTAATTAACTTAAAGAAGTTTTTGCCTAAAATCTTATTTTATTTTTAAAGTTGATTTTTTTAAAAATAAGGTTCTTTTTTAAATGTAACCTTACATTTTTAAAATTATAAATTATAAAATGTGTTTTTGAATTTCAAAATAAATTTAAAATTTATGATATTTTTATGTTTCAAATTAGAATTAAAATAAACATCTCATTTTTTTATTCTGGTTGTAAATTTTCAAAATTTTATTTTAAATTTTAAATTTCAATAAAAATTATAAATTTATAAGATGTATTTTTAAATTTCAAATCTATAAATTAAATATGATTGTTTTTAGAGTAAATTACATTCCTGGTCCCTGTGGTTTGGCCATATTTTGGATATGGTTCCTAATTCGCATTAATTACACTGGACGTCCCTGTGGTATGAATTAGCGCACGCAGAGGGTCCCTCCCTCTAAGAAATATTACACTAATAAAAGAGAGGGTAAAAGACGAAAATACCCTTACACTTAACTGGGTTGACGGATTCCGTTAGAGGGAAGGACCCTCTGCATGCGCTAATTCATATCACAGGGACGCCCAATGTAATTAATGCAAATTAGCGACCATATCCAAAATATGGCCAAACCATAGGGACCAGGAATGTAATTTACTCTTGTTTTTAAGTAAAATAAAATAAAATAAAATGTACATTTAATTGATAAATTTGAAATTTAAAAATTCATTTTATAAATTTATAATTTAAAAATACATTTATAATTTTTAAATTTAACCTGAAATTAAAAAAAACATTTTTTAACTTTTAAATTTAAACAACTAAAATTACATTTTAAAAAGGAATTTGTACTTCCAAAAATTAATTATAAAATTAAAATTTACCCAAAATCTTTTAGAAAAAAACTAATTATTAAATTTTTAGAACAAATAAAAGAATAAAAATAAAAAAGTTTACGCAGAGAAAGCATATGCGTAAACTTTTCACACGTGGTATGTGACGTGGTTGCACACCTGAAAAGTTTTCGTAGAAGCTTTTTCTATGTAAACTTTTTTATTTTTTTTTATTTTTTCTTTGAGTAAAAACCAAAGTTTACGTAGAAAATTCTTCCGCGTAGACAACCTGTGTAAACTTTGACTATTTGTAGAAATGCATTAAAAATGGTTAAAAAAATGAAAACCTTATTAAAGGAAAATCAAATAGAACAACAATAAATGGAGAGTGAATCTGTAATTCTCATTAATCATAAACCCTTTTAAATAGGGGATGAGTTACAAGTAGATAACTATGAGATATTTCAGTTCTAATTTATCTCTGATATATTTATCTCTATCTCTATCTTTATCATCATATCCTTTAGACGATGTCACACTTATCCTACAACACTCCCCCTTGTGCCGAGTTAAAGAAATAACAGTGCAGAATTGTTGCCTCGTTAAAACCTTACGCCAAAATAAAAACCCAGTGGGAAAAAATAAAAGTATGACGAAGGAAAGAGTATAACGCACAAACTTATTTGCAATATATAGACTTTTTCTTCAGTCTAGTTTTCTCTTAGATTCGTACATTAATCATAAGAGTTAGGAAAGGATGATGGTATATAAACAGTTGTCTCACTAAAACTTTACACCAAGGAACAAAACCCAATGGGAAAAATAAAACATTGGTTGAATGAAAGAGCACAACATACCAATAACACACACACACACACACACACACACACACATATATATATATATATATATATATATATATAGTAGACTCCCCCTTTTGTCTACTACCCCCCTGATTCGTGCATTAATCAAAAAGAGTTTAGAAAACATTTACATTTGCTTTCTACATGCTTTAAATATGGTTTTAGGTAATGATTTGGTAAAATGTGTCATTTCTTCTGACATCTTACTTGATTCAATTGAATCTCGAGGAGAGTTTTCTTATTGTTGATTGTATAAGACTTAAGCAGAATATACTTTGTGTTATCACCCTTGATGTATCTTATGTTCATTTCTTCGATACATGATGCATTATTTATATATATATATATATATATATATATATATATATATATATATATATATATATATATATATATATATATATATATATATATATGCAAGTAGGATACTGGTTGAACCCAAAATTACTAGCTCCTCTAATATGTGTAATAATAGTCCTTAATCATATACATTCTTTAATTATCTCATTAAGAGTAATATTCTTGGAATAGTTCAAGGAGGTAGTTACAGGGGTTTGCTTAGCTTACTTCCAAGCAATTGGATTGTTCCCTGTGGTAATTCCTTATCCAGTTTGGGAACAACATTTGTATAGGTCAGATAGATACCTAATATCAGCAAAGACATACCAAGACATTGTTTGGTGTTTTTCTATAAGAGCTAGTAATTTTACTGCTTACATTTTAAGTAGGTATTGAAGTTCCATTATCAATCTCCTTTTTCTTTCTATAGGGAAAGTATAAGCCCATGTCAATGGTTGCAAAAGATTAACTTGATATCATTCCAATGACGTTGCGTTGGCGCTGAGCTAAATCTAGCTAACAAGTTCACTGAGAAATACAATATACGGTCAAGTGTATTGTGCTAGGTACGATAATGCGCATATTGTACTTAGATAGGGAATTCTAGCTCCCCAACACTTTTTCGTCACCATCCTTTAGACGAAATGGATCTTTCCGTATATGCAACACTTTGACCGATCATGGGAGTACTAACCGGATGCGCTTTGTCCATATTAAATTGCCTGATTATTTTCTAGACATATGCGATCGGTGAATTAATATTTCACAAACTCGGTGTCCTAGCTCAAATAGCTAGACAAAACCAAGTTTTCCCAAGATTTTCATCTCAAATTTAGATTTCAAGTAGCTTGTGGTTTCTCTTATTTCATCAAGAGTGCGTATTATGTTCTTAACATTTACATATAAATCTACTTTGAAAATCTGGAATGTGTTTTCCTAAATAAATACGCAAGGGCACAGTTCATAATTCTTATATATCCTTTCCCAATCAAATATTCACTTAGGAGGGTATATCACATCCGCATAGATTGCTTTAATCTATAAAGTGAGCGTCTTAACTTTAGTGCAAACGCATTTCATGGTTTAGAGTTACTTGATTTTGGTAATGTAATGCCATCAAGCACTTTTATATATCTCTAAACATAGATCCCCATCGAGATATGTAGTAACCACATCAATGAGCTGCATTTCCAGTCCTTCAGAAACTACTAGGCTAATAAATTATTTGGATGTCATAAATATCCATCATGAAAGAGTAAGTCTCCTCGTGGTAAATCTAGGGCGTTGTGAGAAACCTTGCGCCAAAAGAGAGCCTTATATATTAGGACTTCATTATTCTCGTTACGCTTTCTGACAAAGATTCAATTAAGTTCTACGGGCTTTACACTTGGTAGGTTAGCACTACCGGACCAAATACTTGATCCTTTGTCAAAGAGTATAATTATTTCTGGATTATTTCTTTACATTTAGGCCAATATGCTCTTTGTTGATATTATTCAACTGAGCCTGATTCAATGTTGTCGTGCTCGATCATCTTATGATCCATAGTATATGCGAATAACTCATCAATGATTATATATGATTTGTCCATCGACTCATATGTACTATTATAGTTCATTTGAGATTAATATTCATCTCTAGAATCAATATTAACTTCGGAGCATCCTCCAATGATGATTCATGGACATAATTATAATTAGAGACAATCTCATGAGAGTTTTGTTTATTGATGATAAATGGATGTGCCTCACTATTCTCTTCCTTTAGAATAATATCAATCGAACCAAGTAGCTTCGACCACTTCCATTTGGTAGCTACGACCTCAACCACACCTCCACTATGTGTGATTGTAACGGAATTTTCAATGGCGTTGTGCCCCTGTTGGGGACTTTTTAACCTTACGAGTATATTTGCATCTCGTATATGTGATCTTGTCACTTTTGGAATAACATTAAATGTATCAGACATCGAGTCTGATTCGTTTGAATTCAACATTACGCTGTGAAGTTTTAGGGATCAAATTGAGACAGAGTGGGAATATTCAATGACACTTCCCATGGAAAATCGTTTTCCCTATCTCCCCCAAACGACGGGAAGACTGTCTCATGATAGTGACAACCTGCAAATCTAGCGGTAAAGAGATCACTAGTCAAGGATTCTAATTAGCGGATAATTGTTGGGGATTCATATCCAACATATACCGAACCGTCTTTAAAGACCCATTTCGATGCGATGTGGGGGCGCAATTGGCACATATACTACACAACCAAACATGCGTAAATGTAAAATATCATGCTTATATCCAGTTACCAACTGGTACGCATGAGGCTGGTTAGCTAGTAGTAGGTCTAAAAACGATTTTTTTTTTTGCATATAATAAGTGTATAACCCCAAGTAGATGTGGATAAATTGGTGCGCAATACCAATACCCTAGATATCATCATATTCTCTTGATAACAAAATTCTATGAGACCATTTTATATATACACACGGGGTATAGGAAACTCTACATTGATCCCAATACATTTGCAATAATCATCAAATCCTTATGATGTAAATTCTCTAGCATTCCAAGTCATGTAGACTTGATGAAATAATAAGGGTGGTGAGCCCTTAAACGTATAGCTAGTGTTAGGAATGCAGTATTTCATGTGGACAATAATACGACATGCGTTCGTCTTACCAGAACCATAAAGTACTTTAATGTCCTGCATTCTGGATGTTTATGTCCATAAGTATCACCTTGTATTCGTTGTAACAATGAAATATTTTTGTATTATGTCCTTAGCTTTAGGATGGTCTCATTCATGTCTTGGCTAAGGATCAGGGTATACAAAACTTTTAGGTATTCGAGAGGGCATATAATGATCGTGGTGTTGCTTCTTATGCTGCATAAGTCAACAGTTGCAATTTGCCACATTTTACCTTTCACACGAAAGAGAATGTGTATGTGTATTTTGCAATACACGGATCAATATGTCATAACCATGGTGTCCCACATGGTCATGCCGAAACATATATGTGTCATTGCCCCAAAGTTCTTTATTGGTGACAAAAAATGCTTCGATGGCCCAATTATCTATTAGTTTGACACATTAGTTTCCATGATATATGTTTACTTTCATAATCATTAGAACTTATGTATATATGCTCATTTACATTATAATTTTCATTTGATACGAATATCTTTACAAGGTTCCTATTAATCTTATACCAACAAGAAAATAAAGTACATCGTCTAAGTATTTTGGTTGGATGAAGTATAAATATTAGTCTTTCTCTTTACATTATGTGAAATGTTCTGTGAACTCAAGTTCTCCTCGATACATTCCTACATGGAACAGAGAATAATGATAGTTTTGTTATTTATTTAGATGTATTTCTTTACATCTATAATGGTTACATATTCTATTTTACTTAAGTAAAAGAAATTAATTTTAATACTTAAAAAAAACCTATGCTTGATCAATCTTAAATTAATATGATATAGTTCATTTTCAACTTGTTCCCTTTGCGATAAGAGCACTCTTTAGTGCATTTCTTATTTGATTGTCCGTTATCACATGGGGCAGTAGTTGTATCTCTACTCCAGGTATTGAAAAATCATTCCAACTCTTACCATGACTCTGACCCTTTCTAGGGTCTCGTCCATATGGTGCGTAAATGTCACACGTGTGAAATTGTTTTTAACTCACAGTCCTTTGGAGTTGTTTCCACTTATAACGCTTTCATTATTGATATCGACAATTTTCTTTGTCCCGACATATGTGGTATTGTTATTTGAAAGAACCTTGTTATGTCTCTCAACCACTTGCAGCAGGTTGATGAAATTTTCTAAAAGTTACATTCCAACTTATATTAGTTCATTAATGTTTACTGATGAAAGGTGTAAATAATGTTATGAATTGTGACATCTTCTGTGAGTTCTTTGCCACGAAGATTTTGAGACACAACATTTCTCTGTTGAAACCAATTACCTTCTTGTAATCGAGTACGTGGGTTTCATTCCACTGTATGATTAGTTTGGGAAATACATGGTAATAAATATTCCGAATTTCCTTTTGGGACGTCCCGTGGTTCTTCGGGGGGTTTTAGTTAATGGTATTTCCTCCGAAGGTTAGGACTGGTGTGTCGTGCCAAAATTTCAAGGAATTTGCTTAAACCTTTTCAGATGATTGGTTTTAGGGTCAAGATAGAGTTAATGATTTTTAGGTATTTTCTTGTACCTTTCCAACTACATTAGATACTCATGTTTGTACTCAAATTCCTTTGAGTTTAGGACATCGAATCATGGATGAGTTGTTTCAACCATTTAATTAAATAAGGGATAATATATGATTTTCTGTTTGATAAGACAATTGATTATGGTTATAATTAGTATTTTATGTATGAAATTTCATTATCCTAACAATATGGGATTTTTGTATGTTTGCATATTTTTGTTGATAATACTTCATCAATATTTGTAACACCCTCAAATTTGGAAAGAACAACTAATTAAAATTTCAAAATTTCATCCAATAAAAGATAAATCTCCAAAATAAAATTCTATATTTAACCTCAACAATTATAAACTGCAGTCTTATACACGGACTAAACTAAAGACGAGTGTTACTTAACCCAAAAACAAGCTGTTAATCACATCATAAATGCGGAAGGCTTCTCCAAGCTACACACTCCTCGGGTACACAACTAGCACTCTTCTTTTCATAGTGTCACTAGAACTATTCCCAGCCGAAACCTGATGCACATGCCGACAAATAAAAAAGTTAGGCTAACGCCTAGTGAGTTCAATAGTTTTCAGCATTAATAACTATATCGTTGAGATGAAAGAATGCAATTTAAATCATAACCATTCAAACTGATATGCTTCACATACAAAAATGACTCGTTTTCCAACAACACACATTTTATAGATGAACTCCCCAAAGTAAAACATTCATTTGTAAAGTGATGCAACACATAACTCACTCAAAACGAGAATAGAGACCGAACTTCCAATTTATGAAACGCGGATAAAACTTTACATCCCGAAACACCCAAAACACGGGTGGGGAAAAATACTCAACCCATAAATCATATATAAAATCCGTAAATGTAAAAACGTCACCGAAAACATGGATACTAAAACTCAATACCCAAAACAACACCTTTCGTTGACAGGGGAGACCCGATTTCATATGATGTGGCGGACACAAGGTAAGTCACAAACTATGTTAGTAATGCCAAATGCACAATAAAGTACACACAATGGATGTTAGGCTCGGTGTCTTTAAACGTACACCCACGGAAAGTCAACTTCAATCACATAGAACTTATACCCTATTTGATGCATGTTCGTGCCTCAATGGGGAGAACTAACATTCCACCATTGGACGTAATGATTCCAAACGTAATGAATGTCAGGCTCGGTAGTTTTAAATGTACACCCACGAAATATCAACTTCAACCAAAAAAGGTCCTTACGTTGAGTTCCTCATTCAATATCGTAACCAAAGCTCTACATCGATCTATCAAAACTGGACAAACGTCCCCAAACCCAACAAAATCAAATATCGAGCTACAAACTCAGTTAGCCCAAAAGACTAGTTGTCAAAGAAATAAAATAAGATAAGCGCAATTGACCGACATTTATGTGAACACATGTTCTAAAATACATAAATAATCTCCAACACAACTTAGATCGAGACAGATCATTTTTCCAAACAAGTTTATACTGTAACACCCATAATTTTCGGTGAGTAAAGGTCACCCAGACGTTTTTGTAACTTGTATATGGTGGGATTTATGTTGGGAAAACATTACTTTAAGTCCCTAAGAGTTTCGGGAGTGTTTCCATAGAAAAAGTCGAGTTTCGGGGCTTGGTACGGGTCTGGCTACAATGCCCGGTGACTATGACATGGTCATAGTCGCACTGGCAAAGTAGCAACCAAGGGAGAGCCTTCTGGACCATTTGAGTGACTATGACATGCGACAATGACATGTCAAAGTCGCATGTCATTGTAGCACACTGGTACCAGACTTGTTAAAAGTCGGATTTTCAGCCCCATTCTTCATTTCTTCATAACTCTCTCATTTCAACTATGTTTTTGGCGATTCAAGTTGCTATGGTTTTGGTTTTGATATATTTTAAAGGTTAGATTGTTAGTTTTTGGAATATCCAAGAATATTTGGTGGTGGATTGGAATCAAAGGTCAAGAGCTCATCATCATCACCTCCATCTTCAAGAAATTTGGGGTTTTCTAAGTTTTCACCAAAACCTAAGTGGTAAGTTTATCCTCTCCTTTTATAAACCTTAATAGGTGATGTAAATGCTTCATTGATGATTTTCTAGTGTTTGATTCCTTCAGTTTCGGTTTGTAAGATTTTGGAAGGTTTTGGGTCAAAATTAGGGTTTTGACCAAAATGGAGATTTTGATGTCATGTGTTTGGGGATTGATCCTAAATGGTTGAATGTGATCATTTATGGGTGAAATTTGTGTATATAGGTTTATGGACGTTTCGACCTTGAGTTCAAGTTGATTTGTGAAATTGGTGTACATGCCAAAATGTTCATTTTAAAGTGTTTTGTATTTTACATGAAATTGTTAACTGTTGATCACCTGATAAGTTTTGGTTATTTTGAAATGTTTAGTTTTTTAAACATGGTGAAACACCCATTTTGGGATCTTTGAGAATTTTGGTAAATAAATGATGTTGAAATGTTTCTTTGATGATTTTACATATATAATTGGAGTTCATTTGACGTAAGTTTCATTTTGTGCATTTGATCTTATAAACCTTTTCGAAAAATGCAATTTATCGTGTTATAAGACATTTTGGAAATATAAGGGTATGAGTTCATTTGGAAAATGGTTTGCCTCAACCAATGATGAGATTTGAGTTAATCATACTTTTGGTTGTTGTGTTTGCATGATAGTTGGTCAAACGTGTTTCAATGTTTATTACTGGTTTTCATTTGGGGTTTACGTAAATTGTTGGGCCTTTGGTTCGGTTTTGACTAAATTGAGTTTTGAAGACATTTGTCTGGATTAATAACCGTTGTGGGTTTTTGAGTATGATGGCGCATTTTTCGTGTCATTTGAGAGTTACATATTTTGGGAGCTTCAAACTTTCATTTGGAGTCATGTAATATTATACAGTGTTGTAATGGATCCATGGGCACGTAAGTCTGTCTGTTTTGGGAAAGCGGGTAAGGTTGGTTATTGAACGTTGACCGCATGGGTTCGCTAGCAAGTAGGCAATAGGTGGCTTAAGCCTCCGATTTGAAACTCGTCTAGATTGGATAGACACCCATGTCCGTAAGTCCTTGGGGTGGAACTCGACGGAGTATGGTTAGAGGCAATAAACGGTCCGAGGATTGTGATGTCTGGTATGGCATGGGAACTAGGTCCGGGATATGTGGTGAAATCCAATAACATCACGGGTGGCCCCTGTAACAGCCCAACAATTAACATACGATTTAAATACACTTCATTACTAAAACGGGTCCCAATATAAAGTTTATAAAGAGAAACGACAAGGTCAAGATCAAGTCTTTTACAACCGAGAATTCTATAAAAGAAAAATTGTAACTACACCGCACTAAGGCCCACTTTACAGCACGCTAGCCCTAGTATTTCTCCTTTCCTTTAGAAACTTCTCGGAGCGACCCTGTTACCTGAAAATGAGGTTTTAAGAAAAATAGAAGCGAGGATTAGACCGGATGGTCTAGTGAATTCCCAACCTCGCTTAATTTGAATAAAACAAGAAATATACATGATCAATGAACATAATAATCTTCCATCATAAGACACAAGAGTGCCATGATCCATACCGAAACACGTCCACAACGTAAGGACTACTCGTCATCGGGGCCCCCCAGTAGATCCCCATACGGCCCCTAGTCGATGTCGTTCCCGTGTGTAGGGAAACAAATTCCAAACACACGGTTTTACCATCCCCGATGGTTATATAATCATGGACTTGGCCAACAACTCATTCGAATCTCATGTCAATATTAATTTGTGATCATAAATATAAAATATGATCGAGGCTTTACACATGAACATTTACACAACAACAAATTACAAAAATATAATTTATCCAACAGTTTATGATAACATGGCGAGCACAGAACATAAAACCATTTCCAGTTCCTGAACATATTTCATACAGTTAAAATTAGGGAAGTCACCTGATTTCGAGAACCTCGGCTCACACCCCAACACTAGATTTGAAGATTATCGAGTCCTACATTCCAAGAATAAACGACAGGATTTAACATATTTAAAGAGCTAAGGATTTGCTAACGACACTGTGCTACAGTCTCTAATCGCACGACCTCGGGCGGCACACCCCGGGAAGACCCCGGTCGCAAGCCCCGGGCAGACCCCGATCTAGCCCACACCGGGCGCCCCATGTCTAACCCCGGTCCCCGGAGGCCCAAACACCCCGGTCGACCGGCGTGGTCAAGTGTCGCACATCGTAAAAATTATGCAGCGATTTACAGGTTTCTTCGATTCCCTTTCTTTCTCATTTAAAGTACCATCCTCTTTCCTTAATATCTTTACTAATCCCTATGGTACTCTATCATTCTATCAATTTTTAAACCCATTACTCTAACCCCCCCCCCCCCAAGACACAGTCTCGGTCCGAGCAATCAATCTAGAACATTTTCCAACTATTAATTGTCTTGACCCAAAATCATACAATCGATTTCTTCATTTAGTTTAACCATCTACATTAGATTTACCTATGTGAATCTAACATTTATTCACAACCCATACTCTCAACTCACACCAGTGATGAACCAAAAAGGAAGAAAACCCAAATTGCCCCAAATCCTCCAAATAAAAACGGTGGAAGGGAACAAGAAATAGGATTTTTATGCTTACCTCCCGATGATACGTTTCACGCAGTTTCAGCCATTGGTTCCCGTTCTCCAAATAAGAAATTTCGACCTCTTTCTTCTCCCTTCGTATCGCCGCACACTCACACAAAGTGCCCTCAACTTTCCAAGAGCAGAAATGAGTTAAGTCTAGGGTTTTTAGGCCCTATTTGGGCCCCTTCGAGTGATCTTACACTTAGGCCCCTCCAATTTCTTATTTTCTCCGAAAAAACTTGATTTCTAGTTTATTAACAGAATTGCCCACATTATACGGGTGTTACAACTCTCCCACCCTTAAAAAAATTCCGTCCCAGAATTTTCCTTAGCAAAAGATATGGATACTTGGATCTCATAACTGATTCTAACTCACACGTCGCTTCCCCTCCTTTATGGAACTTCTATTTGACTTTCATTAAACCAATATATGTTGATCTGAGCCGCTTAGCCTTACAATCCACTATAGACTCGGGTTCTTCGACAAAAATCTAACTTCTCATCTGCCCATACATCTTGCAACGGCACAACCAAGTCGACATTTGCAAGACACTTTCTCAGATTTGAGACGCGAAAGGTGCTGAGAATACCCTTCAATTCTTCGGAAAAATCCGATTTGTAAGCCACTTCTCCCACTTGCTATACATTGTGGCTTTCCTTGCAATTTATTCAGTAGGTCAAGTTTGTTCAACACTTCCCTACTTCTCTTATACTCGCGAACGGTCCGATGTAAAACTTTCCCTTCTTTCCAACTCGTCCCACTCCCTTCCCAGGAACACTTTAAGCATCATAGAAACTCTGACCCGAAATCCTACGTCTTCCCGCCGTAGAACCCGGTAACTCTTACGACAGTCATGAGTCACCTTCAACCTTTCTCGACTAAAAGAATAATTACCCACCTTGCCAACTTGACACAGGGTCACTCTTGGTCTCCCCCCCCCTAAGGCTACAAGTAAGAATTCTTGTATTCAACAACACGATACTTAACAAGGACCTCTTTAAACCCCCACAACATTATTACCAACACATAGCTCTATAACACAACGTCGATCACTAATTCTTTAATGGTAATAATTCAACCGCACAATGCACCCATCAACCAAGTCATCGATACACTTATTCCTTTGGATATCCATATATTCATATTTGTTTCAGTGTCTGCTTCTTTAAGGTAAAGAGACACAACCCACGTAATATCCTTATTTCCTCAATATTAACCACAATACTCCCTGGAAATATTCATCGCATTAGTACCTACTCCCATCCCCAACATCGATTACTAGTACATTGTTAATAACCAATTTATCCATATCATGCACATCTCGACCGAATTATCATTTCCACTTATCTCTTTGCACAGTTGCATATACTTGAGAATGTAAACATTCCACATGTTTACTGCCCGAATATTCCGCCAAAGAGTTTAGCTCCCCCATACATATAACCGTTTACCACCGAACCCACCCGTACTCATAACTCTCTTAGTCTTAATCCAATTTCACTTGCCCTACAAGAGGAGCAATACATTCTCACAATACAAGTGTAATTTTCCCGACGTCAAACTGAATGCTCACTCAGAATGCCCAACACACTAACACTTACTCACATCCTCTGATCTTCCCTTCGAGCATCTCGATCAACCACCTTAGTCTGCCCCTTCGAAGCATAGGACACCCACTAACACGAAAGCTTACTAGACAGTGCAAACTTTAGGCCCATCTCTTGGACTACTTTTCCAACACCTTAACTCTAACATACGTAGATACTCTTTTTCCCAATTCCTTGAAAATAACAACTTTTAGACGTATTCCACATTCTTCTGCTTCACTAAACGAGCTTCTTAGTCTTAGCTTACTCCCCCTTTTGCAACCCGCTAGCGTTACCTTATAATACAATCCTGATTCCTCGTTTTCTTCCTACTGGTAATATATTCCCAATACGTATTTGCTCCACCACAATTCTCATTTTAGGCATTCGAATGGCTCATGAACAATATCCAACACCTAATGTACCAAGTCTTTTTATCATTCTTCAAACAGAGTCCGCCTATTCACTCGGTCTCATTCCTACTCCGTGGATACCTCAACTGTCCCAGTCAACTTCCAATCTTCAACAAAGCACCACAACCAACCGCCGAACACTTTATTGGATTAATATAAGCTTCTCCGGAGTTCAACGCATCTAAGAAGAGCACTAGCTCTCCTTGTAGGTGATCGTCACATAACATCTCCCTTTGGAACTCAAGAACACAATGATGCAACAGCTTATCCAACACACTTGCCACATTTGAACCTCTTCCCGAAAACTTGAAAACCAAATTTTCACTTACCTTTATCCCATAACATCACGCGCCTCACCACCAAACACAACAATAACCAATTGTCACAACAATGACTTACACGTCCCCCCTTGGACCACAATGCCACCACATTTTCACTCAGTTACCACCACCTTGATAACATTGTATGTCAGGTTCTCACGACCATTTGCATACCTAATCAATTTTGCCTTCATAATCACATGTATGCGTGTGAAACTCATTCTAACTCACGGCTTCGTCTTTCCACAAATCCAAATGAATTGCAACTCAATCTTCCTGATTTATATATACCATGCACTCGCTTTGATTGTACTAATTACTTCATCATTTACAAAACGCTAGAATCCCGCAGGGAAAACACTCCACGCAACAATCTTTCATTATCACAATGCTCCCACCAGGTTATCTAATACCCGACAAGTATACACCATCCCTAAACGACTTACTCCGTCTATGAATCACCAAGATAAACTCGTTAAAATCCAACTCCTGACGACGTCCTTATCTCGGCACATTTTAAATAGTTTCTAACTTTACTTGTAAAAAGAATAAACATGATAATACTTCCACAAAATCTCCGACAACAAGAATTTATAATGCTATATTCCTTTCCCAACACACTCATTAGTTTTACACTCCCCATTCTTATCTGAAGAAGGTTCAAGGTCTGCATGAGGCGAGGTCTAACTTACAGGGCCATTACAACAAGCTTAGGCTCAATACTCTTTAACATTTCAAGTGTTATTATTAACTAATGTCGGCACTTTAACGATTTCGAGTCTTTCACCCCAAATTCGACCATTCACCAACAACAGCATACCAATTTACCAAGCAAGATTTCGAACCCCCATAATACCATCAATGTCAAAGTCCCTTCTCGACATTTTCCATATCCCTCTCTCTTCCTAAATAAGAACACCGAAGACATAAATCATCTATCATTAGCTTGACCGACACATTCCCCACGCTCGAACTGTTCCCAGTTCTTAATTCGGTAACTTTCACGACTTCATGAGTTCATAGCCTTCATACATGATGACTCGATAAGTAAATAAAAATCATTTCTCACATTTGAACACTCAAAGGGCAAAACACTTGAAAACATTGTGAGCACACAAGACCCAACTGTCGGTTCACAATACTTATCAAGTTTTATCAATACAAACACATTAAATGATTACCAACCTGTTTAGATTAATAACAATGGTTACAAGATTGATCTATTGAAGTTCTCGATGTGTTCTCTCTGTTTTTCACCTTGAGTGTGTGTGTAAAATGTGATATCTGATTTCTAACTTGTTAGCTTCTCTAACACACTAAACCTTAATATCTAAACTAAGATATTAAAACTAATATCTAGATATTATCTAACACCTAATTTCTAACATAATAACTAACTAACTAAATAAACTAATATCTAACATAACTAGATATTTAAACTAATTACTAGAATTACAATAAACAATAAAAACAACTTTGACATTTATTACAAATGATATTAAACTATTATTGAGAGTCGACTTTCCGGCATTAGCTTCAGATTGGATCTTTAGATTGGATGATCTTGAATCCAATAGATATGTGATCTAACAATCTCCCCCTTTGGATCAAGATCATTACTAAAAAGATTTTAGCAATTCAGTCTTCTTGTTCAGCTCAGAAGATGCAATCTCTTTCTCTAGCTCAGAATGCTTTAGTAAAGTATCTTCAAAGAAAATTTATCTGAAATCAGCATGTCTTCAGAATACTTTGATCTCGCATTTCTTGATTAGCTCTTCTCTTCTCCAATGTCTTGTGAATGTAATGGACTGGACATTTCTTCAAGCTTTAGATTCTCCCCCTTTTTGAGGAAAAGAGCAATGATTTCATCAAAACTTGTAGTAAGAAATGTATTTCACTTGGAGCCTCTGATCC
This sequence comes from Arctium minus, assembly GCA_954870635.1. Taxonomy (NCBI): domain Eukaryota; kingdom Viridiplantae; phylum Streptophyta; class Magnoliopsida; order Asterales; family Asteraceae; genus Arctium; species Arctium minus. Next base: position 27,972,645 of record OX941082.1, on the reverse strand, counting down.
GTCAATTCAAAAGATATTCATCCAGATCTTTTCAAATCCAGACAAAATAGTCGTGTAACACCTGAATCAACTAATGAATCAGTTAACATGCATGTCAGTAACACTAAGTCACTGTGTGTAACAAATACACATTGGAAAGGAGCTGTTTGATGTTGACTTCCCCAGGGCTTCCATTTAATCATCGAAACACCACAAAGGTAATTTCTATAAACGTTATGACAAAGAAACAAATTCCTTGTGTGTTCGTACTTGTGATAGAAAGAATTAAGCACTTGATGATTGCTTATAAGCTCAAAATTTGTGTAAACCACTGAGACAACAGTAAGTTAAACACATACTCAATGTGCATGATTGAAGTGAGAAGGTGGGGCAAACTTCCTTCTTTTCAATATCTAGATTTTCCAAATGAAAATCAGATAGCAAATGTGTTGCTTCCCTTTTGAAAACGTGAAACACTTTCTTGTTAAGAAGAAAATGATTAGTTGGTGAGGTTTGATCAAGAGTTGGCATGGGCTAGTTGCCTGTTTCAATAATGATCACCAAAGAATTGTGAAACATTAGAATTGTTGCTGCCCGGCTCAGAAAAAGTTGGTGCAGAGTTGTGATATTCTTTTAACTCTGTTCTCTCACGCTCTTTCTTTTAAACATTAATCTCACTCTAATCAAACTCATTTCTTTTCGACTTCTTACACTCAATCACTATGGATTAACTTCTTGAGTAGAAATCACTGGTTAAGGTGATTTCATAGAAGTTGTGTTAATTCCTAGCACAAAGAAATCCTTGTTTTCCTATTATGCATATGATGCTCAGATTGGTTTAACTATTTCAGTTAAAGCACAAATATGATCTTTGAAAACATTTAAAGTCACACTTCCAAATCATGAATTCGGTTTAAGAATCGGGAAGTGGTTTGAACATTTGATAACAATGTTTTCTATGATTGAAAGTTGTCCACTTATCAACCATAGATGAGATTAAGATAAAGGATTATACCTTAACGTGCGATCTTATATCTCATGAAGCTAAGATTAAAGTCATAAACATATGATCTTTTAAGCATCTCTCAAAACTTCTGCAAAAGTCTTATGTCAAGTCAAAGTAAAATTTATTCACTTAAATTGAAAAGACAAAAAGCAGTAAAAATATGAAAGTACGAGTTCTGATCAGAAAGAATCAGAAGTCATCACCTTTTTCCTCCCCCTGAAATTATGCATCTAAAATATGTCAGTGAAAAGCACATGATAGAGATCTACAATTTCCCTTTTTGAAATGCAGTTCATCATATCTATCCAATGCATATATTTCAGAAAAGTATGTACTCCCCCTTGAAGGTTGATTTCCTCATTTGAGTATCGGAGTACAATTTCTCATATCAGCATAGGAGTAAGGTCTTTTGATCATTGAAGTGCAAGTCCTAAACCGTTGTGTTTAGAAGTCAAACTTCGTTGAAGTACGGGTTCTAAGCTGATGTACTTAGAAGACATAGTCTTTGAAGTTCGGGTTTTGAACTGCATTATTCAAAAACCTATTTTGACATTGATGTCCGGGTCTTGAGCTGATTTACTCAAGAACCAATGATTCTCCTACTCCCCCTTGACAGTAGGTGCCTGCAACACAGAATCAATTATCTTCTTTGGTACCTACCGGTATTTGGGTCCATGTGTGTGAGTTGCAGTTCTTATTGGAGTTATTGAGTAAGAACCGTACCAGTAATGATCACTTGTTTTATGAATAGGATCATGTGTACGACAATAAGAACAATAGAATTTCTTACCTGACAACCTGATTAATTGATCTCTCGTGTAGACAAAATCAGGTTTACCTTTACGCCCAATGTTCTTCTTGGCATTATGCGTATGTACACATGAGCTTTTACATTTCAGCTCTTCTTTAACTGGTGTCTTCTTCCAGACCAGTTCTTCTTCCTGGAAGCTTCTTCTCCTTCTTTGATGTGTACCTGAACTATCTCTATTCCTGTCATAGAAAAGATTAGTAGAATGAATCTGATTAGAAGATTTAACTGACCTTCTGAAAAGAGCAGTTTTCTAATGTGAGCTTGCGGCTGGTTTGTTAGAACCAACTGAATTATTTCTAGGTGAGTGGATTGTTGACTCTGGAGTTGTTCGCTCAGTCACCACCACCATCTTTGAAATAATATCTTGAAGCTCTTTTACCTTTGAAGAATAACTGTCTCTTTCTTTGACAATAAGGTCAATCTTCGTCTCAAGATCAGACTTCTTTTTCTTCACTTTCTGTGCAAATTTAGACAATTCAGATAGCTTTGCATTAAGCTTCCTAATTGCAGCTTCAAAGGTGCTTCTCTCTTCTTCAAATCCTTTCTTAGCACCCTTTCTTCTATCTGTTATTTCTTTTAAAAATCCAACTGACTTTAGATCATTTGCCTTCTTCTCTTTGGCAAACTGATCTCTTTCCAAAATTATTACTTTCTCAAAGTTACTAACTTGTTGAGAAAACTTTAGACATTTAAGTTCGAGTGTCTTCTTCTCTTCAACACTCTTCTTGGAAAGGTCTGAGAACTTCTTCTCAAACTCTGATAGTTTCTTTTGAAGCTCAGCATTTGCACTCTCCAAATCTTTGGACTTCTTCTCATTGCTCTCAACAAGATCTAACTTCTGTATTTGAGTTTCAAGAGTAGAAATCTTTCTTTTAAGTTCAGAGTTCTCAGCTTCCAAAGCCTTAACTTTTGATGACATTATTGATCCTGTCATACACTTCTCAATATGTTCCCATATTAGCTTTTCTGTAGCCCTTTCACGATCTAATATGAGAAAAATCTCTTTTGAAATCTCTTCAGTCATTCCATTCAGTAGGAAAGATCGGGCTAATTGGTCAGCTTCATGTCTCTTTTTCTGCTCATCAGTGTATTCATCAAGTCTTAATTGAAGCTGAGCTGGTACTATTTCTCCATTCTCCTTCACATTAGTAGAAGGTTTCTTTGGAACTGTCATTTTTCCTTCCCTCGGAGATTTTCTAATAAAATCCTTTATTCCATGTCTTTCAATGAAATCTATGAACCGACTTTTCCACTGATCAAAGTCTCCCCTGAAGAGTACTGGTGGCTTGGAGTCAGTTCCGATAGCTAGAATTTCTCTGGACATCCTAATTGATTAAATGTGAAATAAGAACTTGGATTTGACCGTTAGTCCAGATAAAATTTGATCACACAAGAAATTTTGTCCCCCTAGGCAGACTTAGCGGGTGGGGTCAAGGGGCAACGCCCTTGCGGGGGTATGGGGCAACGCCCCTAGAATTTTTTTTTATGACAATTAAAGACCCTATTACAGTTTTGAAAAATTCTCAGAAAAAATATTCTAAGTATGGAATAGTGATTGGCGCAAAATGGAGGTTTGCACGAAAGGTTGCTGGCGCGAAGTAAGATTTGCGGGAGATGTGTGTGGCGCAAAGTATGGTTTGATCTAGTAGAGGTTGGCGCGAAGTGAGGTTTGCGCTACAAGGAGTTGGTGCAAATGTGACTTAGGCTTTGCGTGAAGAGCTGATGGTGCGAACTGAGGTTTGCGTGATACGTTGGTCGCGCGAATTGAGGTTTGCGCTACAAGAGGGTCGCGCAAAATGAAGTTTGCATGAGCTGTTGGTGGCGCAAAGTGGGTCGTGCAAAGTTCAACTTGCGTGAGATCGTCCCTGTGTTTGCGCGAGTTCGTCCCTGTACTTCGAAAAATCGATCTTATTTCTTAAATAACCCTGTTTTTCCACGATTAGCAGTCCCAAAAGGTAACAAATTGACACTAACAGTTATAGATCAGATTTCAAGCACTCGATCGCAATAAGCATCACTTTTTGAAAAATTGATCGATGGAACAGTGCTATTTTTTGAAGTCGAACACAGACAACAAAATCACCAAAATGGAACTCGATTTAAGCTCTCTACTGAAATTAATCACTCACAACTCGAGCTAGCACACTTATCGATCACAACCTGATCGATTTCAACACCTAAAACACACTAGAACTCGAAATCGATTTTGAAAAATAAGAACACAGAGTCGAGTTTGAAAAACTTGATTTGAATCTCTTATCAGGCTCTGATATCAATTGTCGGTCCACAATACTTATCAAGTTTTATCAATACAAACACATTAAACGATTACCAACCTGTTTAGATTAATAACAATGGTTACAAGATTGATCTATTGAAGTTCTCGATGTGTTCTCTCTGTTTTTCACCTTGAGTGTGTGTGTAAAATGTGATATCTGATTTCTAACTTGTTAGCTTCTCTAACACACTAAACCTTAATATCTAAACTAAGATATTAAAACTAATATCTAGATATTATCTAACACCTAATTTCTAACATAATAACTAACTAACTAAATAAACTAATATCTAACATAACTAGATATTTAAACTAATTACTAGAATTACAATAAACAATAAAAACAACTTTGACATTTATTACAAATGATATTAAACTATTGTTGAGAGTCGACTTTCCGACATTAGCTTCAGATTGGATGATCTTGAATCCAATAGATATGTGATCTAACACCAACACTCTCATAACTTCAAAGTCATGCATAACGATCTCAAGAATCGTTTGCGCGCAATCCTATGGTAAAACATCCCCTTGATCGACTAAAGCGACGTCGCGACAATCATGATACGAAGAGAAAACTTCCTTACAAGACTAGAAAAGTTCTCAACGAAACCGCTTGCACAAATTAAAACAACCGGTTCTCATACTCGCTTATAAAATATCGTTTCAAACTCACTTTGGTTATAAAGGCTTGTTCATAGGTTTCACAACACATTTATCTCAACATGAAAAGAAGTGATATACTTCCCAAATCACTAAGTTTAAGTAAAGTTTTATTACGCAACAAAGATAAGTTTGTCTTTCCTCTTACCACCCTCTTGCACGCGCCGACATATTTCCAAACATTAAGTTCGTTGTGTGGGCATCAACCTTTAAATCATGACTGAGCTCTCGAGATACCTTTTACACATACAATGCATGAGCTCACTCACAAATGAAGGCTATTCACTCAATCGAAGTCAACTGTTACACTCACCCACTCATCATGGCATCCAACCTTTAGCTACCGCTCCATTCCTCTTAACAACAGCAACTTACAGTTCAGGTGTTCCACACCCTAGCTAATTGATTACCCCACCGAGTTCTCGTCTTGAGCTCTGATGTATAATTCGTATGACCCTTACAAACCAATAACCCAATCACATTTTCTCCTTGATTGGTTTCTCTAACAATTTACTTCGATCCCGATTGGGAAGTCATGAGATTCCATCTTTCTCCCGACCTTGAATTTACACATTTCAGAATCCTCACCCATACCCTTTTCTCCTGTCCTAAAAGATAAACACACCATCTACCATCATGAGAACTTACTTGACACTGAAAATTTCCTCTGATCAACCCTTCACCCGATTCGAACACGTAAAGTTCTTCCTTAGTCGGTCTGTTATTGCCTTGGGTAATCCTCTTTCTAGGATTTATCAGCCATTTTGTCATAAGCAACCTCATGCACCACACCCAACTATTGCCAACAACGCAGGGCTAGAACTTACTTCCCTTCCATCATCCCTTCATAGATTAACCTCTCAATAATAGCCTTCTGATCGCGACGAAGGCTAAGCTATCCACGCCTACTCAACATTCTATTGACTTCTACGCATAGAGAGGCAATACGAGCACGTACATGTGTTTGTAAATTCACAATTACATTGTCCAGATGTAATTCCAAATTTACCTCACATGTTAGACCCCACCTCTTAAAACACATGTTCCTATAGCGGTGACCCCTAGGACGTCCTATTTCTCGGTTGTGTCCCATGTCCTACAGTTTAAGTTTAGACCCAACCGGTCGCCTAAATCCCTTAAACTATAGCTCTGATACCAAATGTAATAGCCCAACAATTAACATACGATTTAAATACACTTCATTGCTAAAACGGGTCCCAATATAAAGTTTATAAAGAGAAACGACAAGGTCAAGATTAAGTCTTTTACAACCGAGAATTCTATAAAAGAAAAACTGTAACTACACCGCGCTAAGGCCCACTTTACAGCACGCTAGCCCGAAAAAAAATCATACATTATCCTTTATATTTGTAAATGGTTGAACTCATCCCAACGTCGACGTCTTAAACTCAAAAAGAACTTGTATACCATATATGTATATCAAATGCGGAGACTACCTTCGTCGGAAAGGTACAAGAAAATACATAAAAACCATCAACTCCCTGTTGACCATAAAAACCAATCATCTGAAAAGGTACAATCAGCAAATGCGTTGAATTTTTTGAGACGACACATCAATCCTAACTTCAGAGGGAATACCTTCTGCTAGAAACCCCAAAGAACGCAGGGACACTCTAAAAAGGAGAACCTAGAATATTCATGAACATGTACTTCCAGAACTAATCATTTAGTGAAATGAAACTCACTTACTCGATTACAAGAAGGTAAATGATTTCAACAAATAAATGTTTCTCAAAATAAATATCAATCTCTATGACAAGGAACTCACAGAAGTTGGCATGATCCATAAAACCCTTTCCATCTTTCATATATCAACAATCATACTAATAAACCAATATAAGCTCGAATATGACCTCTAGACAAACTCATCAACCTACTACAAGTGGTTGAGATACATAAAAAGGTTCTATCGAATAAAAACACTAGACATGTTGAGACAAAGAAAAAATTCGATGTCAATAATGTAAACTTTAGAAGTGGAAATAACTCCAAAGGACAGTGAGTTAAAGACAATGTCACACGCGTGCCATGTATGCACCATGTGGACGAGACCATGGAAAGGGTCAGTGTCGTAGGAAGAGCCGGGAAGGATTTTTCAATCCTTGGAGCAGATATACAATTACTGTCCAAGAGTTAATGGACAGTCGTTGTTATAAAAAAGGGGAACAAGTTGAAAATGAGCTATATCATATTTAAGATTCATTTAGTATAGATTTATTTGAAATTTATTTTAAGAATTGAATTAGTTTCATTTGCAAATATAATTGTTATAAAAAAAACATCAAAGACAAATTCAAAACTCCCAAAATACTTCATTCCATGTACGAATGTACCAAGGAGAACTTGAGCGTTTTTTTGTGGGACCTTGCATACATTCCTAAGAAATTGACTATTATTCTATTGAATTAGTTATCTATAAATTTCTCCAACCAAATACTTAGACAATGGACTATCACTTCCTTGTTGCCTAATGACATAAGATTAGTCACTATAGCACTATATGAATCAAAAACTTTGTTAAAATATTAGTTTGGAATGGAAATCATATTATGAAAATAGAAATGAATATCTATATCACCTCTAATAAATATAGAAAGAATCTTATATTAGAGAAACTAGTGTGTCAAACTTGTGGATTATATGGGTCATCGAATCATATTTTGTCACCAATAAAGAATTTTGGGATAATGACACATATACGATGGCTATGTGGGAAACCATGGTCATGACATAGTGATCCATGTATTGAAAAATACTAGACACATTATCTTTCAAGTGAAAGACAAAATGAGGAATGATCAAAATTGCAACTGTTGACTTCTGCAACATAAGAGACAACACCACAATAGCAATATACCATCTCGAATACCTAGAAGTTCTGCAGCCCTACTTCTTAGGAAAGATAGGAATGAGAACATCCTAAGCTAAGGAAATAATACAAGATACTTCATTCTTACAAGAAATATACAAGGTGATACTTGTGGACCTATACATCTAGAATGCGGGTCATTCAAGTACTTTATTGTTCTGGTTGAAGTTTTGACACGATGAACGCATGTCTTATTATTTTCCAAACGAAATGATGTACTCCTAGCACTAGTTATATGTTTAAGGGCTCACCATTCTGATTATCTCATCAAGTCTAAATGACTTGGTAATGCTGGAGAATTTACATCATTAAGGATTTGATGATTAATGCATATGTATTAGGATCATTCTAGAATATCTGATACCTCCATGTGTATACATAAAATAGTCTCGCAGAAGTTGTCATAAAAAGGATATAAATGGAAGTTAGGGCATTGGTTATATGCACCAATTTACCCAAATCTACTTGGGGGTTATGCAATATTACTTGTAGCTTTACTTATTCGTTTTAAGATCCACTACTAGCCAACTATTCTCATGCCTAGCATTTAGTAACTGATCTAAGCCTGATATTTTACATTTATACATGTTTGGTTGTGTAGTATATGTCTCAATTGTGCCGCCACAACGCACCAAAATGGGTCCTTAAAGATGATAAATTATATGTTGGATATGAATCCCTAACAATTATCTGCTAATTAGAACTCTTGGCGGGTAATCCCTTTAGTTGGGCAGGTGCTCCCCTTTGGGTGTGGCTGTGTATGGATAGGCTAAGGCACCTTAGTGTGCAAGGGGCTAAGTCGTTCATTCAAGGATCGGAGCTTTCATCTGAATTCACCTATGTTTGAGACCATTATTTCTTAGAGTCGTTGAAGGAAAAAAGCTAGATAGAGAGGTCGGGTAAATGGTCCAAGGGTCCTTGTCTAAAGGTGGTTGTGCCTGAAAATGTGCTGAGAAATGGTCTTTTGAAACTCGATTTGTCGCAATAAAAGGTATTGTCTTTGCCTTTGCAAGAGCAGCTAGATTTACGGGTTGTCACTTCGATGAGACAGTTTTCCCGTCTTTAGGGGGAGATAGAAAAAAAGATTTTCCAAGGGAACGATAAGAAGTGTCGTAGAATATTCCCACTTTGTCTCATTTTGATCCCTAAATTTCACAATATAAAGTTGAAGGCAAATGAATCAAACTCGATACCTGGTACGTTTAATAGCATTCTAAAAGTGACAAGATCACATATATTAGCTATAAACATACTCGTAAGGTTAAACTTCAAAAACAGGAGCACAACACCTTTAGAAAGTACGTTGTAGTCACACATAGTGGAGGTGTGGCTGAGATTGTAGCTACCAAACGAAAATGGTGGAAGCTACTTGCTTCGATAAATACTCCTCTAAATGAAAAGAAAAAGAAGGCAAAATCATTTATCATCAATACATAAAACCTCTCATGAGATTGTCTCGAAATATAACTATGTCTATGTATCATTACTAGAGGATGCTTCAAAGTTAATATTCATTCCAAAAAAGAAATCTCAAACAAATTATGAGAGTACATATGAGTCGATGGACGGATCATAAATACACATTGATGATATATTCACATATATTATTGCTCATAAGATAATATAGCACAATGACATCGAACCAGGCTCAGTTGAAAAATGTCAACAAAGAACATATTGACATAAATGGAAAGAAGCAATCCAGAAAGAACTATATTCTTTTGACAAAAGAACTATATTTTTTTGTCAAAAGAACGGGTATTTGGTCCTATAATGTTAACCCACCAATTGTAAAGCCCGTAGGACATAGATGAGTCTTTGTTAGAAAGTGCAATGAGAATAATGAAGTTATATGACTCTCCTTTGGTGCAAGGTTTCTCACAAATGCCCTGGATATGCAGCTCACAGAAGTGGTTAATACATATCTCTATGGAGATCTAGATTTAGAGATATATATGAAAATGTTTGATGACCTTACATTACCCATGTCAACTACCTCTAAACCACATAGTGCATTTACAAATAAATTAAAACGCCCAGTTTATGGATTAAAGCAATCCAGGCAGATGTAGTCTACATGTCTAGGTGAATATTGAATTTAGGAATAGATATAAGAACGATGAATTGTGCCCTTGAGTATTTATAAAGAAAACGAGTTCCAAATTTTCAATGGTAGCTTTATATGTCGATGGTTGGAGATAGTAGACACCCTTGATGAAATAAAAGAAACCACAAGCTACTTGAAAGCTGAATTTTAGATGAATAGTCATGTGAAAACTTGGTTTTGTCAACTAACTATTTGAGCAAGGACACCTAGCTTGTGGAATATTAATCCACCGATTCGCATATGTACAGAAATTGATCAGGCAATTTAATATGACAAAGCACATCCAGCTAGCACTCCTATGATCGGTTGAAGTGTTGAATATACGAAATGATTCATATCGTCTAATAAAGTATGATGACGAAAAAGGTGTTGGGAGCTGAAATCCTTATCTAAATATAATAGGTGCATTATTGTATTTATCACAATACACTTGACTAAATATTGTATTCTCAATGAACTTGTTAGCTAGATTTAGCTTAACGCCGACATAATGTCATTTGGAACGATATCAAGAAAATCTTTAGATACCTTAAAAACCATTGACTCAGGCTTACTCTTTCCATATAAATAGAAAAATGGAAATGATAATTAAATTTCATACCCATAGAGGATATAAGCAGTAAAAGCATCAACCCTTATAAAAAACACCAAACAAATGTCTTGATAAGTTTTGTTTTTTTTTTGGAAAGGGTATCCTAGGCCTATGGCCCAGACTAATCCCTGGAAATTAGGGTCTTTGGCCCAGCTGCTAAAGCGTGCAACCCTGAGTTTATCCTCAGTGGCCACAAGTGCTGCTAGTGGGGCTCGAACCCGGGTTGAGCACTATGAACTCCCCAAGCCTTTACCACCACACCACAACCTTGTGGTTTCTTGATAAGTTTTGTTGATATTGGGTATCTCTCCGACTCATGAAAATGTCGTTCCCAAACTAGATAAGAATTTTTCATGTGGAACACGATGATTGTTTCGAATTCAATTAATCAAACTCTTGTAGCTACCTCCTCGAACCATTTGGAGGTTATCGCTCTACAAGAGACAGTCGGAGAGTGTATACAATTAAATGCTATCATTACATATGTTAGAGGAGCTAGTTGTTTGAGTTTAACCACTACCTACCTGCATATATGGAAATTAAAGATGTAGCTTCTATTGAAGAATTGAAAGTAGGATACATCAAGGGTGATAATACAAATCATATTTCGCTTATGTTTTATATAATCAACATTAACAAACTCTCATCATGATCCAAGTGAATTAAGTAAGATGCATGTAGGATATATAACATATTGTTTATTAAATCATTACCTAAAATCGCATTTGTGAAACATGTAGAAATTATTAAAATGTGAATGTTTTCTAAGCACCCTTGATTAATGTACGAATCAGGGGACTAATAGATAAAAGGAGGTGTCCACTAAACATATACTATTAATAGGTTGTGCTATTTCCTTCGCCCAAGATTTTATTTTTCCTATTGGATTTTGTTTCTTGGTGCAAGTAGGTTTTAGTGAGCAACAGTTTACACACCATCTTATTTTTCTAAACCTTTTATTGACGTACAAATCAAGATGGATAACAAACTAAAGGAATTGTTTACCGGTGTCTTGTACTCTTTCCATTGTCTAAAGTTTTCATTTTCTCGTTGGGTTTTATTTCTTTGGCATAAGGTTTTAATGAGGCAAAAATTATGCATCATAACCCATTTGACTCGACACAAGGAGGAGTGTTGAAGGATTATGTACCTTCATTAGAGGGGGAATTATTGAAAGAATAATTTCCAAGTATTAAGTATTACCATGATAAATGTTTCATTTTCATTATAAACTCATTCATATTTAAAAGAATGCTTAGTGTTTGTGTTTTTAATGTGGAGATTTACTGCTTTTCATGTGAAAGCATGTGCTAATCCGATGCCACTAAGGACGACCATCACACAGAAAACCATCCAAATGCTCATAAGATCTTCTCATGGAAAAAAACCATTTCACGTGATCCCAAAACCCTAATTATAATCTCTCGTTTTGATTATCATTTTTCTTGGTTTTAATATCAGAAGATCTTTAACTCATGTGAACAAATTACACGAGCAGCCAGTAGGAATCAAGGGTACACAAGTCAAATCAAGGCTCATATATAAAACCAACACTAAACAAACCGATCGAGTCAAGGCTCGAGAATTGCTTGCGGCTTGCCGCTGATTAATTAAATTACATGAATTTGCTGCATAGATTAATTGAAAGTTGGAGTATTAACTTGTAGAAAACTGAAACTGGATGCTCAGTTATATTAATTAGGTAGTCATTTCAAGTTCTCAAATGCATTCATCACTTTCTTTCATTCTGAAGCCATTTTGAGAAGGCTTCAAGGGTATTCATGTCTGCTCTGTAATGTTTCTGAGTGAACTCGAGGAAAGTCGACCATGTAAAATCTGGATATATTCTCTGGTTATCGACATCCTCGACCAAAGCTTTAGGCGGGCATACGATTTTGTCCATTTGAGGAGACAAAAAGAACGCGAGAGACTTCCTCGGCGTATGATTGTTCACGACCGCTCTATGTAGGCAACTCTTGTATAATCCGTTGGATAATGCCTGCGAAAAAGAAACCCTAATTTCAAAATCCACATGGAGTTGCAACTTTCTTGATGATGTCTAGCTAGTTTGGTGTCTTAAACACTTACCATGAATGTGTCTCCAATATTGACAACAAAAGCTTTCGAACATGGAGCAACAGAGTGCCATTTTTCGTCCACGAAAACTTCAAGTCCACCAACATTATCTTGATGAAGAATGGTTAGAGAGGTTGGATCACAATGAGGACCAGTTCCAAGTGTTTGCTCAGGTTTTTGGCAAGGTGGGTAGTAGTTTAATCTCATTATCGAATCATTTTCTTCGTAGAAATCCCTAAAGTAGGATTGACCGATCCCAAGACTCATTCCTAGTAGCTCCATGATACCAAGAGAGAGTTTGTTCATGGCTTCACAATAGTCTTGACAAACCCTCCTGAAGAACAATGTTAAGATTAGTTTTTATAGTGTAAATGATGGTGGATTTTCTTGTGTCAATGGCTGGCATACAAAAAAACCAACAACATAGATGAATTAAGAAGTTGATGCAAGTTTTGGTACCCGAAATGGCTAAAATCTTGACCCATCACATTCAAGAAATAATCTTGAACCAATTTCGAGCATTGTGGATCCGCAGAATACCGAAAAGAAAGTGTTTCTTTCCATGGAAGCTTGGAGGAGAATCTATTAGTGAAGCTACTGGCATATCCACAATACTCACCAACTTTTCTTTGAGCCTTTTGCTTCTCTAAAAGTGGCATTCCAAAGAAAAGATCCATGATCTTGTGAGCTTCATTTATCAAATTTGAATCGATGCCATGGTTAACAACTTGAAAGAACCCATGTTTTCGACAAGCGGAATCAACTAACCGAGCTGCATTGGACACTGCAAGTGGTTCACCAGTGAGGAAGCCCTTTAGGTCAATGGGAGGAACATGAAGTTGCGGTGGTGGTGGCTCGTGGCGGGGCTTTTCTTCCTCCGGCCACACGAATTGTTGGGGTATGCTAGTTTCATTTTGAAGAAAAGATGCATCAAAGATTAAAGGGTTTTGTCTAGAATTTGTTTCTTTTTTGGGTGAAAGTGATGGTGATGAATTAGGAAGAAGAAAAGGAGGCATTGGTGGTTTTTTATGTGAGAAGTAAAATACTCAATCAAGAGTTTGTACAAACAGTAGTATGACCTTGTGAGGGTTCATTATCAACCTATATAGATATATATACACATATATTCGTATATATGCATATCTGTTTTGGAGGATAGAGAAGGGAAGAGAGAGAGAGAGAGAGAGAGAGAGAGAGAGAGAGAGAGATGTTAAGAAAAAGAATGAAATAGAATTTGAAAGAAGTTTGAGAGAATGAAAGAGAAAAAGCCAAAGACCATTCATTGGAGAAATCATTCAACAAAAGTAGGAATATTTTTAGACTACACTCTTGCCATATTTTACTCCCTTTTTCACTTTTATACACACACTTGTATGTATCTATACATGTACATGTAAACTCATGCAATCTTTAAAAAGTAAAGAGCAATTTATTATCATGCATGTTATTTGGACCTGCTTTTTTCTCAATTCAAAACAATAAAAATATGTAAAAACAAAATACAAACAGGAAATTAGTAAGTTGGTCGAATACCAACTATATGATGGTTCATTTAAAATCAATCATTTTTAATGAAGTGTTGTAGAATGAAATTAGGTCAAATTGCATGTTGAAAATGTTAAAAGAAGAGTTTAATATTAATGTTTGTGAATGTGAAATCGATAGTGACGTTTATTTAACAAAGAGGGGTTATTTCATTCAGAATAACTCTTTTTAATAGTGTAGGTACAGACAGAATTTATAAAGTTTTGATTTGATTCCCTGGCGTTTGACAAAAGTTTCCAATCATGAATGTTTTAAAGATATATATGTTGTTTATTATGATCATTTCGGTTTTTAAGGTTGTTAGTCTTTAGCCATGAATCTAGCATATCAACAAATATGTAGGAGTTTATTTTCTTGAAAAGTCTTATGATACATGAGTCCAAGTATCAAAATCTTGAAATATATATATATATATATATAAGAGTTTTTTATTCGTGCTTTATAATATAGTATATATATATATATATATATATATATTATATATAGGGCCACGTTCAGAGGAAAACCTCAAAAAAACGAAAAACTGAGGAACACCTTGGTAGTACTTCATCTGGACGGTATGCACTTGTGCATACAAGTAATTTGTAACATGCATTTGTGCATAATACACTTGTGCATAAAAACCAAAAAAACAACATAATTTATCTGTATGCACAAGTGCATACCGTCCAGATGAATGACTACCAGGGTGTTATTCAGTTTTCTGTTTTTTTAAGGTTTTTCCTTGAACCTCTGTCTATATATATAATATTTATTATACCATTCTTCGTAAGCTTAATTCTGTAATATTTCCATTAGCTTAATAAATAATATATCATATGATTCATATACAGACAAAGTATATATGATATATCAATTAAAGGTTTAATAACATTATGTTGAAATGTGAGTCGAAACTAAACCATAATGAAAAATCATATTAGTCTATTTACATAATTCGAATATCTTCTTATGATGACATATATAGAATCTTGAATAAAATTTATAAAATACTTTTAAAAAAAATCAGAAAAAAAACTAACTACTACTCTAATATCATTATGCAATAAGTTCAAAGAATTAACCAGAGACCAAAATAAAAGTCACATATTTGAGGCCTATTAGCGTCATAAACACCTATTTAATAAGACCCTTAAATTTATAGGACTAAAGCATAGGTATCATATCTAAAGGCGTTACAATAAGTTATTAATCTAAAAGTATCCTAATGAATTCCTTTCGTTTAGGCTTAGGCCTATCACTTTAAGCCCTTGCGCCCGTCTTCAACGTATTTTAGAAGGTTGGAAACCTTCTGTAACATCCTAGAAATAGGGGTAAATTTAAACATGTCTTACTTGCGGAATATGACATATCTATCATAAATATATCACGCACCCGACGAGGGGAAAAAATAAGGCGTTCACAACCAAGAATAATGTAAAGAGATACATCAGACAACCTACTAATCTAAACAAAAATAATCTAGACTATAAACGGGTGTCTAAGACTCTTCTCCAAAAGAATATCCTGTTAAGGTCCAAAAGTACGCCACTATATCACTACTAGAAAACTGTTTATCACCGACCAACAATTTCTGATGGATATTATCCGTCGGTAATTACCGACGGAACACCGACGGAAAAATAATATTTGCAACGGATAGACCATCTGTCGGTAAATATATATATTTTACGACGGATCACCGACGGATATAAAATTATTATTTTTTATTTTTTTTAATATTTAAATCCGTCGGAAATCCGTCAGTAATTTTAATAATTTAATAAATAATAATTTTTTTCTGATGTCCGTCGGTGATCCGTCGGAAATTACCGACGACATTTAGAATTTCGTCGGTAATAACGTTTGTGTATGTATGTATGTATGTATGTATGTATGTATGTATGTATGTACGTATGTGATCATGTATGTAATATGTATGTATGTACATGTACATATGTGATCATTTATGTACGTATGTACATCATGTATAATATGTATGCATGTATGTACGTATATGATCATGTATGTATGTACATGTACGTATGTGATCATGTATATATGTATGTACATCATGTATAGTATGTATGTATGTATGTATGTATGTATGTATGTACATATGTGATCATGTATGTATGTATATGATATGTAGTATGTATGTCAATAGATCATGTCTATGTCATGTGTATGTATGTATATATGTCTATGTATGTGTCTATATATGTATGTATGTATATATGTCTATGTATGTGTCTATATATGTATGTATGTATGTATGTATGTCTATAGATGTATTGTATACATATGTATTGCTTGTATGTATATGTAGTGTATATTGTCTGTAGATGTATTGTATACATATGTATTACTTGTATGTATATAGCACATATACGTCTATATCATGCATGTCTATGTATGTATGTATGTCTATAGATGTATTGTATACATATGTATTGCTTGTATGTATATGTGTATGTATGTCTATAGATGTATTGTATACATATGTATTGCTTGTATGTATATAGAACATATATGTCTATATCATGCATGTCTATGTATGTGTGTACGTATATGTGTATGTATGTCTATAGATGTATTGTATACATATGTATTACTTGTATGTATATTGCACATAGGTCTATATCATGTCTATATATGTATGTGTGTATATATATGTATTTCCGTTAAGTCCAGTTACTTTAGGTGTGTATATATATATATATATATATATGTATGTATGTATATATGTATGTATGTATGTGTGTTTGTGTATAACACATTTGGTCCCGGATCTAACTTGAATTAACGGAAAAGGATAACGACCGTTAATTGTTTCCGTTAAGTCCAGTTACTTCAGGGATATTTTAGTCAATTTAAATATAATTTGATAAATTAATTAATAATTTTAAATATAATTTGATAAATTAATTAATAATTTATTTAATAAATTTAATATTAAATAATATATGAGAATTTATTTAATAATTTATTAATTTAAAAGTAATATATTTAATAAAAAATAAAATCCGTCGGTAAATACCGACGGAAATCCGTCGGTGAAATTCCGAAATTTCTAAAAAAAATAAGCGGTCTTAAATCCCTAACTCAGTCTCTCCCTCTCAATCTCTCGATCTCAGTCTCTATCTCGATCTCTCCCTCTCGATACTCCCTCCATCTCTCCCTCTCAATCTCTCGATCTCTGAATCTCTCCCTCTCAATCGACGACCACCTCTCCCTCTCGACGACCTCTCACTCTCTACAGTCCCTCTCGGCGAACCTGGTCACCGGCGACGACCTCTCTCTCTCTCTCTCTCCACAGTCCCTCTCGATCTTCTCTCCACAGTCCCTCTTCAGGTATTGGTTTGAGCCCTAACTCATTTATTTTCTTAGATACGAGTTGAGTAACTTATCATATATTTAGGTATTGTGTGTGTATAAATTTGTGTGTGTATAAATCTCAGGTATTGCGTGTATATAAATTTGTGTGTGTGTATACCTTTTTATTAATTGATTATTACAAAACAAATGTTTTTAACATATTCAAAACATTATTACATACAAATCCTACAAAATCTTATGAAATACTAACCTATCCTGTGAAATTTCAAAATTATATGTTTGTGGGATTTCAAATTCAAAAAATCTTTCAAACGAAATTGAATTCAATTCTAAAGCAAATCAAATCCTATAAAACAAAGGGAAACCTTAATTATATGTTATGCAAATTTTCAATCACAACCTCAAATACCTACTTTTGGCTTTTGATACTCCAAGCACACTCGAATATCCCCACATTGCTTTAGTATTTGAAAACTGCCATCAAGGGGCATGTGCACTTAATGTGAGATCCACGTCATGTTAGACCACTTGGATCCCTAATTACTATTTAAAATCCAACTAAATAATAAACTATAGAGTACAACCCAATAATCTCTATGTGTGTATGTTTGTTAATAATCTTTGTCTATTGAGTAACTTATCATATATTTAAAGTACTGACACTTGTTTTAGTTTAGGTGTAACTGTTATGAGGTATGAGATATGAGGTAGGCAAGTTGATATGGCTTGGCGACAATCATTTGGCCATGAGCAATTGAAATTTAAATGTGCATACTGTATATTCAAATTGATATGAGTTCTTTTAGCTTATTAAAACGCCATTTTTGGTTTGATAAACTTGTGATAATGTTTTTGTATGAGTTTAGCTTATGATTTGGTTTTTGTGAAAATGTTTTGGTATTTTGTTTTAGTTGGGTTGTCAATTATTGGACAAACATTAGGTTGATAAATGGAAACATTTGGTATGATTTAGGATTTGATTATACTTGATTTTACTTATTTATTTTAGTTGGGTTGCCAATTGTTGGGCAAACATTAGGTTGATATACGGAAATATTCATTTTATAGTCGTTATGCCGCTGAAATTTTAAAAAACATGTAGTGTTCAATAGACTTCTAACTTCGTTGACACCTACGGTTTGACTTTTAAATAGTCAAACCATTACACGTAGGGTTTTAAACTTTCCAAAACACCTTTCTTTGATTGTAACCTACGGTTTTGACTTTCCAATAGTCAAACTATTACACTTAGAGTTTTAGAGTCATCCAAAACTCCTCTAAACCTATGGTCTGACTTAATTTCAAGAAGGCAAACCATTACATGTAGTGTTCAATACACTTCTAACTTCGTTGACACCTACGGTTTGACTTTTCAATAGTCAAACCATTACACGTAGGGTTTTAAAGTCATCCAAAGCTCATCTAAGCCTACGGTGTGACTTTTCAATAGTCAAACCATTACACCACCTCTATCTTGATTGTGTCGATTAACTACTTCTTTCTTTGTTGTAGTGGTTGAATATGTCGACAGATAGAGGATGGATGTATAGAAAGAACGACAGTCGGGGGTTTCTTAGCGTCGACTATATTGTTGCAATGGACAGTTTTTTGGACTATGCCTATGTTGATGAAGGGACTGTTAAAAGGAAACCTACACGTGATGGGATAGTGCTTCGTATTAGATGCCCTTGTAAGAAGTGTCAAAACTTACGCTATAAAGAAAGGACTGACGTGAGGCTGCATTTGATGAAGCACGGTTTCATGCCTGATTATACCACATGGTGGGCACATGGTGAAACTTATTACCATAATGAAGGGCATCAAGACGTGGGTCAATCTTCTACTCCGATAGTAGATCATAATGACGACTTCGAGTTTGACTATTACGGATTGTTGGACGACGTGTTAGAGGTGGAGTATTACGGTGTGGGCTATTGTGTTGTAGTTTTGTTCAAGTGTACATGGTTTTATAGTCCAGAGGGAGTTAGAGTCGACCCTAAACATGGGTTGGTTGATATCAAATACAAGTCTTGACTCAGAGGTGAGGACTATTACGTCCTAGCATCACAAGCGGTACAAGTGTATTACACACCCTATCCTTCAGGAAGTAAGGATTTAAAGGATTGGTGGGCAGTTATGAAGACCAAAGCCCATGGAATATATGAAGTTGCAGAAAGGGCTATCGATGTGTTGGATGATGATAATGTGGATGGAGAACCGTTCTTTCAAATCAACGAACGGGTAACTCATAATACAAACAATTGGGTAAATGAGGACCTCAATTCCGTCCCTCTTGTCACTGGGGAGCTCAACGTAGTCGCCACAAATGACGAAGCTAGCGAGGAAGATGCATCAGATCACGAAGCTAGCGACGAGGAAGAAGAATTTGAAGTAGTGGACGATGATGAAGATAACGAAGACGAACTTATGTTATCTGATCACTCGTCTGAGAACTAGTGTGCCTTTCCTATGTAGACATTTTGTGTTAACCATATTCTATGATTTATGTACACTTATATCATTTATGTAGACATCTTCGTGTTAACCATTCTCTATTTTGCCTTTCTTATGTAGACATTTTTGGGTCTTATGATTTATGTACACTTATATCATTTTGTGTTAATCATTCTCTATTTTTAGATGTCGGGACGCCCTTCTAGGGGTAGTAGGGGTAATAGGGGTAGGGGCAGTAGCAGCTCCGCCGGGTGTGGTGACCCCCACGTTGATGAGTTCACCGAGGACGGACTAGATTAGATCCAGTCTGATGACGGACTAGCAGCGGGCTCGAGGGTTAGAGGCCCGAATGTTGCATCACAAACGCCCCATCCGAGTCAGCGACCGCCACTTTTGTTGTATGAAGCGGGCGGGTAAGTAGATGTGATATATTATTTATTCTAGTACATAATAAACCGATCCTAATGTTTTTTATGTTGTATATTTTGCAATTGTGAAGGTTTAGGGACAAGTCGGCAGTCCGGAGGGCCGTTGTCGTCTTTAAGTCCATGTTCGATGGTCCGTGGGTTCATTTTAGGGATGTCCCTGATGAGCACTATACACGGATGTTGGATCGATTACGGGTAGGTATTTTACTCTATTTAACTAATTGAGTGGATTTATTTTTACTTAATCCAAACAATGTGTTTGCAATTATATTATAGTTGGCCTCCTGAGATGGACGCCGACGTAGTAGCTGCATTCCGGCGTATCCTAAATAATAGGTACGCGGACATGATGAGAGATGCCCGTCTATTCGCCCAGGGCACGGCTTTAGCCATTGATAGTGTCCATTTCGACGGACGTGACTACACGATTCTTGTCGCACACCCTCCAGAGTGGATCCAGAGTGAGTTTTGGGTCCAGATGATTGAGCATGTTTGTTTTGTTTTGAATACTTGTATCTGGTTGTACTAGGACTTATATTGATTTATGTCTTCTTTTTAACAGGTATGGAACACCGATGCGTTCCGGCGTGTATTTGCGGCCAATCGGGCCACCAAGTATGACGGGATGACATCCAGACACTGTACCAGATCTATTAGTACCACTATGCATCGGGACCGCATGGTAATTTATCATACACTAGACTAAATGTATATAATTGATGAATATATATATATACATGATTTTATTACCTACTAACAATTTAAGTTATCTATTGTAGAGAGATGGATGGGGCCGTGAGCCTACTAGCGACGAGGTTTGGGAGGCTACACAATGCACCAACAGGAAGCTTGTTTCAGGTGCGACTGGTCCGTCCACGGATCCTCCGATCTACGTTTACCCAAAGGCGTCTCATATGGCAGTAAGTTCAGTTATGCATGGCTAGATTTTTGTTTGTTTTATAAGATAGATAGAAATTATAGCAAACTTAGTTTGGGCTGCCATTGTTGGGCAGACGATAGGATTGTTTTGATAAAAGCAGGTCATGGATATCTATGTTCAAATTACAGTTGAAATGTTGTCGAAATTTCTATAGGTTAGTTGACTTGACAATATCTAATTTGGTAAACTGTAGGATAACTACCATCGGATTAGGAGGGATGAGTACCCGGACTTACTTGCTGGCACTGTACCTCCCAATGACGCCGAGTTGTGGGAGCGTAGTGTCGGAGGACGGCGTAAGGGCAGTATTTTTGGATGGGGGACCAGTCAGGATCCCTATTATTCTATGACCGGTGATTCAGGTGCCAGTTCGAGCGGGAGCACGAACGACCGTCGCAATGAGGAGGTATGCTTGTCAAATGTTGTTTAACATTGTTAATCATATGTTTGTTAAATGTTGTCTAACATTGTTCTATATATGTTTGTCAAATGTTGAATTTCAGTTGAATGAGCTGAGACAGAGGGTAGAGAGAGGAAGCAGAGAGGATCCAGATGTAGGAGCGACTATAGAGAGAGGAAGCAGAGAGGATCCGGATGCAGGAGCGAATAGAGAGAGATGAAGCAGAGAGGAGGCAGATGCAGGAGCAAATAGATCAGTTTGATACGTTCATAAGGAAGTTTCAAGATCACCCATTTCCCCCTCCGTAGGATTACGTTTTTGTACTATGTTTATGTATTTATAGATATTAAATTAAGGTTTTGTACAGTTTAAAACTTAGTATTAATTAAAAATTGGCAGGTTTTGTACAGGTTAAAAACTAGAATTTTTTAATTTTTAATTATTTTTTAAAAAAAAATTAAATTACCGATGGATTACCGATGGATAATCCGTCAGTAAATGTTTTTTAATTTAATTTTTATTTATTAAATATCCGTAGGAAATCCGTTGCTAAATCCGTCGGAAATGATCCGTCGGTGAAAATATGTCGGTAATCCGTCGCAAAATAGAGACCGTCGGTGATCCGTCGGAAATTAACACGCCGTCGGTGATCCGTCGAAAAAATAAGTCGTCGGTGATCCGTCGGTGATCCAACGATAATCTGCATGCCGACCACTGCTATACCGACGACCATTTACCGACGGATCACCGACGGATTTTACTTTTACCGACGGATTTGTCCGTCGGTGATAAGCATCTGTTTTGTAGTGTATAACACCACCAAAAATGCTATCATCTCCTCTCAACTTTTCGCTCAAAGCCGAGGAGTCCTGCCGCCAGGATGACCTGCTAAACATGTCATTTTACGAAGAAGTGTTAGGCTAAAGCCTTGATAGAACAAACAATTATTTTTGATAATGGTAGAAATAAACTCGTTAGATTGAAATTCGGAAAAACCATTATATTAACTTTGGGGAGACACCCACAATTACACAATAGCTCAAACATTGACGGAGAGACCCGTTTACCAAAATCAGCAAAGTAACACGAAAATAGGTCACATGATATGTTAGTAAATCGAATGCATCCATCATAATAGATGGACATCAAGCTTAACTCCTCTAAGTCTATCGCTTGTGTATCCCCAATTTTAACTCCTCTAGGTCTATACATTGAGGTACCCAAATCCAAGAAAACAAATAAGCACATTGGAATTACACCTTACTGCTCATGGGACAATGCCCGACCTTACGAGTTTGCATCTTACTTACCATGAGAACTGATGTCCATTCCATGCTACAATGAGGAAAACTAGTGTCCCATCATTAAACAAAAATACTCGAGTGCCTGAGGATCCATTACACTAAAATCACATATAAGTGCAAGATCAAAACGTACGATCATTACCCCATTTATGAAAGGCAAGTGTAGTACCAAAACATATCAATAGCTAAACTTTCTCATCATAATATCTTAACTTCAAAAACTTGACAATAAGACATAAAATCCCAAATCCACTAAGTACTATCATGAACATTATTTCAGCATAGGAAACCATTTTTCATAAGTCTTTCATCAAAATCAATGAGTGTTCTCAAAACCATAATTTTGACCTAGAATTCTCAACTCATATTGGTGAGGGAAATGTAGCCAAAATGAATAAGAACCATAAGCAACTCATACATACCATGTATTCATCTTTCCAAACACTTTTATCCAACCAAAACCCTAAAATCTCCTAAAAACAAGTTTGGGTCAAAACTCTATCAAATCAAGAAATAACTAGTAAGGAGATGTTTAGAAGGTTAAAACACACATTTTGACATGTATAAAGTTTTAGAAATGAGAATGAACTCACAATGTAGGTTTCTATGAAAACCTAAAAACTTCCAATGATGCTTCGTGAAGGTGATGAGGATGAAGAACTCTAGTCTCCTAGTTTCCATGCCTAGCTTGAGGATGAAATCACTTGATTGCTCCTAAGATTTGGGTATTTAATATACCCAGTCTTGTAATTAATGAGGAAGGATTTGAGAGGGTTGGGATGGGAAAATCGAGTGGGTTTGATTTGGTAAAGTGAGAGAGAAGAGGGAAACTTTAGAAGAAAAGAGAAAAATCCGTCAGACACCAAGCGGACGTCCGGCTTGGACAATAAGCGGACGACTGGCCCTGTTCCTCGACAAAACCACTGGAACTTCTGCTGCTTCCACAGAACTACACGAACTTCAGGCCCGATGCGGACGTCTATCCCTGGACCTATGCGGACGTCCACAATACAAAAATCCAATTTGTTCCCATAAATCAAATACGTAGATAAGTGTTCAACATCAGTAAATTTCAACCATAATAATCACTGACTAACGAAATGACTTTTAGGATCGCAATGACTAAGCCCTAAAAGCTTAATATATAAATAGATAAAACAAAGTTCTAGTTTCTTACCAATAAAAATTCGGGGTGTTACAATCCTCCCCAACTTGGGAATGATTTCGCCCTCGAAATCTTGGCTAAGCGAATAGGTGGGGATACCTCCGCTTTATATTTTCTTCGGCTTCCCAAGCTATGTTGGTGTCGTGGTGATGCTTCCATTGATCCTTGACCATAGTGACCTCTTTGTGGCGAAGTTTTTTAGACTTCCTCTCTAGGATAGCGTCAGGTTCCTCCACACAACGATTACCCTCGTCCACTCTTATCTCCGAGAGGGAATAATGTAACACCATGAATTTTTGTCTTACCTCAACCTTCTAATTAAATAATTGGATTACTGTCATTTAGAGGGTGTAAATACTAATGTTAAAGGCATTATTGTGAGCTAAGCTGAATCGTGGGAGAAATCGATCAAATTTGGAACTCGAGGCTTGGAGAGGGGTGCCCAGCTAGCGACTATGACAAGCGACAGTGCCCTTGGGCATTATCGCGAGGCACATTCGCGCCCCACTCCCTGGTCTCAGTACAATCTTGGTGAGTA
Organism: Arctium minus; assembly: GCA_954870635.1. Lineage (NCBI taxonomy): Eukaryota > Viridiplantae > Streptophyta > Magnoliopsida > Asterales > Asteraceae > Arctium > Arctium minus. The sequence continues at coordinate 27,948,151 of OX941082.1, read as the reverse complement.
TACCATGGTGACAATGCCAAGGGCATACTCGCGGGGCAATGTCATCGAGTGGCTAGTGGCCATGGTACATCTGGCGCGAGAGTGCCAATGGCATTCTCGCATGTCAAGGTCGCATATGGGGGCTGAGGCTTTAAATGCATTTCCCAATTAGGGAGATTCATTTGTGGCATTGATGAGCTTTTAGTTGGACGATTTTCTCTGAAGTTCTAGGTAAGATTCTCCCCATTTCTCATCCTCTCCCATCATTTAATGCTACCCCAACTATATCTAGTAACAATTATGATTCCTTCTTGGTTCTAGCCTCAAGTGAATCATCTAACTTCATTTGGGAGCCTCAAGACTCAACCTCTACTTCTAGGGTTTTGTTATTTTCGGTTTTTAGACTACAAACCCATTTGGTGAGTTTTCTCAACCCTTACATTATCTTAAATGTCATTACTTGCTTATATGAGAATCATAGGTACATTGGGGTTTGACCTAAAATTAGGGTTTGGAGGATTTTGCTTAGATATGGATATTTGTCTTCATTAAATGCATTTATTGTTTATGATGCCTCTCATATGTCTTAAGAAATGTGAAATAGATTATGTGCTAGTAAGGAGTCACTTTCCACAAAAAGGGGGGTTTTGACTTAAATGACGATGGTTGTAACTAGACTAATTCCCCTAGCTTATTTATGTCATCTCTTAGTGTTGGAACATGTTATTTTGATATGATCATGAAATGTACATTATCACGAGAAAAACACATGTCATACGTGGATATCATGTTTTAGAAAGTAATGAATCATGCATGGGAAGTGATATCTTTATTTGGTCATACTCATAATGTGATGCTTGATGTATATTTCCTTGTGCACGAGGATTCAGATGGCATGATATATTTGGTTATAATTGTTGACCATGTTGGGTCACTAGCGAGTAGGAAATGGGGGACTTAATAGTCCTTGAGGTGTAACTCATCTAGATTGGATGGGTAATAATGTCTTGTAATTCCTTGAGGTGTAACTCGATCGAGTAGGCAATAAAGTCAATCAATGGTTTGTGGTTGTGATGTCTTGATGGCATGGGAACTAGAACCGGGACATGAGGTGTAATCCAATAACATCACGGGTGACTCCATTCACGTATTCTTATCACCCTAATGGAAATGGGTCTCCCCCGTATTTCAAGAGGTATCTCTTGTGCGTTTATGTTCAGGCGTGGGGTATCCTTGCAAGTTTAGTGTTGGCATTTGCTCAACCATTGTGAATTTCGGTAACATTTAATTATGATGCTATTATCTTATTCGTGAACTATTCAACCCTTAAAATCTCACTAGTCTTGGGTCTAACACTTGTCTTGGTATTTTGTTGGCTCACAGGTCTTACTAGTGGTGTGCATAGGACACCTTAAATTACCGGTCGTGCTCCTAAGAGTCTTTGAAGGACCGGGCTTTTGGGAAATTTTATGAAGAGCGTTTTGGAGTTATAGCGACACCCACATTAATCTAGTCTTAAATGTTGTTCTGGATTAAGTAGGTTGTTGTGTTTTATGTCTCATTCATTCGTTACTATAATTGGTGCAAACTACCCCAACTTTATTGGGTTTTAGTGGTTTATATTTACAGGATGCTATAAACCTCCGTGTTATAGACATCATATTGCCGACATTTTTAGTTTTAAATTTACCTTACTTTTAGGGTGTTACAAGTTGGTATCAGAGCTCTAGTTTAAGTGAACTATGTATGAAAACTCAGTGCCTAGACTTAAGCTGAGACAATTATGTTAGGACTGAAAGTCCTGTGTGTTGAAAGTTGTATAAAAGCATTTATAAGGGTTTAAATTATAATTCTTTGATAGTTGGTTGGTTATTGGGCCTCAAGCCCATTTGGCTTATGCGTACATATTTAAAGTGTTTCTTAACCTAGTTTTAGGTTTAGTTAGAGTTTAGATCTCATTCATAATTATCTAGTCAATAGGTTTACTTTGCTTATAAGATATTCTCTCTGTAAACCTAAACCTTCCTTGAATATTAATCATATGACTAGAGGTTGTGACTCATTAACTGTTCTTCATTGATTAGTTACTGTTCGTGATTGCACTGTACTGGGATCTACAATTGGTATCAGAGCAGGATCGAATTAAGTTTATTCGATACGATCAAAAAGGTTTGTCTAAAACCTTTAAGTGCTTATTAGATAATATTCTTATTGGTCGAAGTCTGCATATTTGTTTTTTCTTATTGATCGATTCTTTTTCTTGGATTAAATTTTTTCTGGAAAATCAAGTCTGGTTGAATTGATTGATCTGATCTCCTGCCATATCGAGTTTCTAAAATCTGGGTTAAGATTTCTGAATATCGATTTTTTTTCTGGTTCATCATCTTTTCTAAGAATCATATCGGTCGCTGATATATTAATATATTGATTTTCTGGGTTAAGGTTCTTATCTGCATAATTGTTTTTCTGGATTAACAAGTTTTGATTTCAATTGATTTTTCTTTGAGTTCGAATATTCGATTTGATCTGCTTAATCTGCTTAATCGAAAAGGGTTATCTGTTATCGACCGGACTAGAACCAGCGACCGGACCCTTGTTGACCGGACTCTGGACCGGACCCTTGTGGACCGGTGCCTTGACTTGACTGGATCGCATTTGGTAATCTGAGTTTTTTAATTGGTATCTGGGTGTAATTGGTAATCTTAGTTTTTAATTAGTAATAGGTTTAAGTTTTTTAATTAGTAATTTGTTGATAAGAAAGGGATTTCAATCACGAAATGACATCTGATTGATTTTTTTTTCTTCTCTCTACGTCGCATATATATACATATATTTATATATTTACATTTATATCGTGGCAAACTCCCGGTGTCTCATACTCAAGTGACCGGTATCAACCCAAAGTTGGGGACCGGTGTCAAGCCAAAGTTGCGACCGGTGTCATTCGACTGGACCGGGGCTTGACCGGTATCCTATCTTCCGGGATCTCGACCAGTACCGTCCTCGCCCGGTGTCTAGCATCGACCGGACTGTATCTCGGTGTCAATCAACCGGACCATAAACGCCCAGTGAACTATCTCCCAGGTCTCCTCTCCCGGTCCAGCAGATCCAACCCAACAAGTTTTGAGTTTTTCGGTTGTCGAAAAATCTTTCGGTTGATTCGATAGTGTTCGGGAACAAAGTTTTTCAATTTTTAAACTGGTAAGGGTTGTTTACAAAGCTTAAGCGATTTTTTTTTATCGTAAAATTTTCACCCATATCAAGTTTTTAAATTGTCGTTCGGTTTTCGAAAAATATTCGGTTGCTTCGTTCGAAAGTTTGAGAGATTGTTTCGAGATTTAATCAGTTGAGGGATCTTTCGGGAACATAAACGATCATTTTTGGTCAAAAAGTTTTAACCCATACTAATTTTTTAAATTTTCGATCGTTTTCCGAAAAGTTTTCGGTTGGTTCATTTGTGATCGTGGGTTGACCGGTTGAGTTTTAATCTGTTATGGACTGATCAGGGAGATTTAACGATCGTTTTGCATTGAAAATTTCTAACCGTTTTTGAGTTTTGCAGGTGTGTCTCGTTGGAGAAGATGATGAATAGTGTTTCCGTTAGTTTGCCGTTAAATGATTAACATTTTGGTCCTTTTCCGTTAAGTTTCCGTTAGTCCAGTTAGTTTGTTAGTTTGGTTAGTTTTATTTCAATTTTAGTCCATTTTCGTTAGTTTTAGTTAAGTCCGTTAGAAGGTTTAATTTTTACACTTTTAGTCCTTGCAGTTTTAAGTTTCTGTTTGTGTCGCTTTCAGCCCCCGTACTTCAAGGTTTCAGTAGTTGGTCGTTTGTGACCCTAAACTTTCATGTTTCACACGTTGTCACTTTTGGTCCTTGCACTTTAAAGTTTCATCTCTTGTCAAGTTCAGTTCCTGGACTTTAAGCTTTACAGGTAACAATGACTCATTTGATTCATCCTGATACTTCAAAAGGAGATATGATGAAAATCATTAGAGATTTGGAAGAGAACATTCGCATTCTGAAGGCGGAGGCTAATTCATTATCGACTATATTTGAGAAAAAATCTTTGAAAAACAAAAACTTTGAGCTGAAAAGGAGAATTTCAAATCTTGAAAGAGAAGCTGATATTAAGAAAAGTGATCCAACAAGTGTTGAAGCTTCAAAGAAAATATCTGAACTCGAACGAAAAGTTGCAGATTTTGAAGCACGAGAAGAGAAGACACTGGAACTGGAAGAGAAACGTAAAGATGTAGAGAGTGAAAACCTGGATCTGAAGAAAAGACTTGTTGTTTTTGAACAAGAAAAAGTCCATTTCTCAAATGAAAGGAAGAATTTTGAAAGAAAGATTCTTAATCTTTCAAAGAAAGTTTTTGATAAAAGAAAGGTTTTTGAACTTCAAAATGCGAAACTTTCTCAACAAGTTTCTGATTTTGAGAAAGTAATAATCTTGGAAAGAGAAAAGTTTGTCAAGGAGAAGAAGGAAATTGAACAGAGAACGTTGGATTCTTTAAGGAAATATCTGATCAGAGAAAGGATGCTGAAAAGGGATTTGAAGAAGAAAGAAGCATGTTTGAGGCTGAGATTAGAAAGCTGACTGTCAAGTTATCTGAAATATCTGAAAGTGCACTGAAAGAGAAGAAAACGAAGTCTGAATGCGAGACGAAGATTGACCTTCTCATCAAAGAAAGAGATAACTTTGCTTCAAAGATTAAAGAGCTTGAAAAGACAGCCTCAAGTTTAATTCAGAAAACTGTTTCTTCAAAAAGGTCAGTTAAATCTTCTGATCAACTTCGTAGTACTAACATTTTCTATGATGGAATATAGATGGTTCAGGTACACATCTAAGAAGAAGGAGATACAAAGAAGAAGAATTGGTCTGGAGAAAGAAACCAGTTGAAGATGAGAAGAAAGAGGGGAAGAAAGATGAGCTGAAAGGCAAGAAATCATGTATACATACCCACAAAGCCAAAAAAAACAATGCGCGTAAAGGTAAACCTGATCATATCTACTCGAGAGATCAATTAATCAGGTTGTCAGGTAAGAAATACTATTGTTCTTATTGTCGTACACATGATCCTATTCACAAGACTAGTGATCATTACTGGTATGGTTCTTATTCCATTACGCCCATTCGAACTGCAACTAACATTCATGGACCCAAATACCAGTGGGTACCAAAGCCTGAAATTGATTATGTGTTGCAGGCACTTACTGTCAAGGGGGAGTAGAAGAACTAAGGCTTCTAAGTAAATCAGCTTAGAACCCGTACTTCAACGGAGTTTGACTTCTAGAAAAAACAGTCTAGGACTCGTACCTCAAAGAACTATGGCTTTTGAACAAAACAGTTCAAAACCCGGACTTAAGTGTCAAGATTATGGCTTCTGATTACAACAGATCAGGACCCGTTCTTCAATGTTCAGACTTGGATATCTTGCAAATATCCAGGGGGGCTTAAAAGACCTAAATCATTCTATCATGATTTGAGGGGGAGCTTAAAAGGTAAATATTTTCTGCTCTAGATCTCTGATTGTTTGAAAGAAGAACAACTTTCAATCATGAAAAACGTTTTCTTAAATGTTCAAACCACTTCTCTATTCTCAAAAGATTTTATTAATTTAGAAGTGTGATTTTAAATGTTTTTCAATTTTGAGCTTTAATGTTTAACTGACCGTGTGTTTCCAAAGATCAATACTTGCGTATTATCTTGTCCATATACTGTCAAGTATTCACACACACCGGTCCAGTACTTCGTTTGAATTTGTTATTACCATGTCTCATAACGAAACAATTTTTCGATGGTAATACCCTCGTTTGAAATTCAATATTGTTGAGCATCAATCATCATTTCCAAATTTGTGCTTTCATTGCTAAATTGTTTATATTTGTTCATATAAACAAAACATCCAGTTCTTTGATACCCTAACCATTTTATTTGATCTGATTGGTACATTGTCATATTCTCAAAACAATTCTCTTGATTTCATTTCATTCATTCAATATCTTTGTTTTGAGAAATCTTCAAAGTTCAATTGCTCAAATCTCATGAGCATACATTTTGACAATGTTATCGTACATTTTGTACTTAACTGTTCAGTTAAACTGTTGAACAACTATTCTTTTTAGGACTTACATGGGATTTATGTGAGAACTTAAACATAACTTCCATGGATTCACGTTAACTAGTGTTTCCTACCCCGCTCCAACTCACTCAAGAATGGGACGGCAGTGGTCCGCCGGCAAGCTCGTTCTGATCTTGGACGCAGTACATTGGAATCCTGAAGCACCACCACGAACGCTACCGCGCGTCCGCCCGCGGTGCGGTAAGGCACCACCCTGTTGTGCCAGCAGCCAACTCCGGCGTGTCAGCTTAGTTATCCTCATCAGAAGTTATCCTTGAGTGATTGAGGGGTGAGGGGTCTTAAATCAAAGAGTGGGGGAGATAACTCATCCGGTTGAGTTTTTCTCATTGTGCTGAGCGGTAAAATGTAAATGAGAGTTTGGTTAGAAGTGAGCTTTAATGACAAAAAGAAAGAGGGTGTGAGAACAGAGTTAAAAAGAATATGAAAACTCTACACCAAACACTTTCTAAGTCGGGCAGACACATCTACTGATTGATTCACATTCTATGGTGACCATCATTGAAATAGGCAGTGAGCCCATGCCAACTCTTGTTTTTACCCCACCAACCACTTGTTTCTTTCTTAACAAAGAAATGTTTCATTTCTTTGGGGACACGTCATATCTTCTATCTAGTCTTCAATCGAAAGATTTAGATATTGAAAAAGAAGGAAAGTTGCCCCACCTTCGCACCTTTTTCATGCACATTGAGTCCGTGTAATATATGTTGCTGTCTCAACAGTTTACACATTTTTTAGCCTGAGAAAGCTAAGTAGCTTCAATCATTCTACACTTGCACATACACACAAGGAATGAGTTTTCTTGTCATAACATTCATAGAAAATTCCTTTGTGGATTTTCGATGATTGAATGGAAGCCCTGGGGGAGTGAATATCACAAAAGCTCCTTTCCAAAGTACATCCGTTGTACAAAGTGGCTCTGTGCTACTTACAGGCATACTAACTGTCTCATTTGTTGATTCAGGTTTACAATTCCTATTATATCTGAATTTGAAAAGATTTGGATATATACATTTCATGAATTGACGGATACTCAGATCAAAGGGCGGAGAATGCCAAATTATCATAAAGGGGAGATTGTTAGTTCATCACAAAGGAGGAGATCAAAGAATGTGTTGAAATTGACGAGTTTTGATGATCATGATATTCACAATCATCAAAAAGGGGGAGAGTTTTACAAAGTTCAATTTCAAAGTCAAATCTTAAATCTGAGGGTGAAAAGCCTTTGGATTCAAAGATTGCAGTAGTAAGTATTTTATTAGTTCTTCTATCCCGTATCATGTGGTGTCTGCTACAAGTTTGTTCCTCCTACGAGCTGATTGAAATAAGTTCTTGAGCTGAAAGTCTATTCAACTCGCGGTTCAAAGACAGATTCTTTGTTATTAAACTGAAGATGCACCGTGGAATGTCAAGTAACTCGCACATTATCTTTCTTGTGTGCTGATCCGATGTGTTGAGTTTCTACAGTTGAAAGCTGCTTGATAGTACATTCAGTCGAGGCTACTGTACATTGAATCTAGTTACAAAGTTGAAATTATGAAGACCAAGAGTTTTATTCAAGGGGGATCTTGGAAATATATGAAGACAAGCAACACCAAAGTTCTTCAAGGATTTAAGAGGGAAAGAAGATCAAGGCATGAAGATTTCAAGAAGATAAATGCCTTATTCAACTTTAGGGGGAGATTGTTAGGACTGAAATTCCTGTGTGTTGAAAGTTGTATAAAAGCATTTATAAGGGTTTAAATTGTAATTCTTTGATAGTTGGTTGGTTACTGGGCCTCAAGCCCATTTGGCTTATGCGTACATATTTAAAGTGTTTCTTAACCTAGTTTTAGGTTTAGTTAGAGTTTAGATCTCATTCATAATTCTCTAGTCAATAGGTTTACTTTGCTTATCAGATATTCTCTCTGTAAACCTAAACCTTTCTTGAATATTAATCATATGACTAGAGATTGTGACTCATTAACTGTTCTTCATTGATTAATTACTGTTCGTGATTGCACTATACTGGGATCTACAAATTAAGTTATAAATTGTGAGATTTGGATAGAACTTTTAAGATGGGACAGTCTTAGAGTCAACGGAAACTACACCTTTGAGAATTAGAAAAGTGGTAACGAGAATTCTTATGTAGAGTATGTTCATAATTTCGATTAGATACTGTTATTATGAATATATGGTTACGTGAGCATGCTTGAATTACTATGATTATGACGATTGATGAATTGTAATAGTACGTTTCCGTGCATATAAATTCATATAGCCTATCTCTTACTCCTCTCTCGATTGTGTGACAGACTGAGATGGTAAACACTCGGAGTCATCATCCATCCTCTCCGGATGTCCATGCCGTGACTAAATCCACGACCAATCGGCCGAATGTAGCGACGGCAAATGCGACTCCTCAACTTCCGTCCTTACTTTGTGGGAGGATGGAACATATACCGAGAACAAATATTGCCACCGTCGATCCAATTCTGACTGAGGTAACCCCTCAAACACAAATGATGGACGTGATGAGAGCCATAAACGAGACTATGGAGAAGCAACAAGAATTGTTCATGAAGCTACTAGAAGACCGAGAGGTTAATAACCGCCAACACGAGAAGATAGAGGAAAATGTGGTTGTAGTGGGGTCCGGGGGTACCAGAGACGAGAACCGTACGGACGGGCTAGTGACCTTGGAAACAAGGCAACTGGGGAGGGCTTGTTCATACAAGTCTTTCCTTTGTTGCAAACCTCCGGAGTTTGCCGGATCAGATGATCCTATGGCATGCATGAACTAGCTCAGGGAAATTGAGCAAGCTTTCCGGGCATGCGACTGTGAACAAAGCCAAAAGGTAAAATTTGGTTCTCAAATGCTGAGAGATTCGGCGTTGACATGGTGGAACGTTTTCACCTCGACTCTAGAGGACTAGGTTTTGGACAAAATGACTTGGACGACATTCAAGAAAAAGATTTTGGAAGAATATTGCAATGAGCAAGAGATGGACTTGATAGAGGAGGAATTATGTGAGTTAAAGAAAGGGAATTTGTCGGTAAGGGCATACACCTGACTCTTCATGGAGAAACTAAACCTTATGGAGCATGTGGCCTCAACTGAAAAGGAAAAGGTGAAGGCTTACTTGAAGGGTTTGCCAGTAGACATGATGTCAATGGTCCGCAACTCCAAAGCTACCAACCTTCAAGAGACGATAGAGGAAGCCAAGATCATGGAAAGAGTCAATGTGAGAGATAAGGAGGATGTTGGGAACTGAAGATTCTACTAAGTGTAGTTACTACTGCTAGTACAAGAGTAGTTACTACTGCCAGAACAAGTTGAAGATTAATACTGCTAAGTGTTACTACTGCTAGTAGAATTACTACTGCTAGTTAAAGTTAGTACTGCTTAGCTAGTTAGTACTGCTAGTAGTTAGTACTGCTGGAAGTTAATGCTGCTGAGCATTATTAGTGCTGCTAAAGAGATCTGGATGGAATGTACTACAGCTGGATATACTGAAGATATACTTAGAAGATATACATGGAAGATATACTGAAGATTTGTTTATTCTTTGTAATTATCTTTTTATCAGTATATGTATAGAATGTTTAGAATAGATAATTAAGAATAATAGTTTTCATTCTTTTAGAGAGAAAAACAACCTCAAGGCATAGATCCTAATTCTAGAGAAGTAGAATTCGTATTGGTGAGTCTGTTCATCAATATTGAGGTTGAGTGTGTAATCTTGAAACTTTAAGCATTCAATACAAGTTTACTGTTTGATAATTATATACTGTGTTTGATTACTGTTCTATCAAATATCAAAGTGTTTTTCCGCAACTTCTTTGATATTAGTTTCTGAGTATTAATTCTTGTTAAGAATTCGATCCTGACAAGTGGTATCAGAGCTAAATTCTCTCAGAAACAGTTATTCATCATGGAAAATCTTACAGAATCAAGCAGTACTTTGGTCTCAAAAGTTCCAATGCTCAGATCCAATGAATTTGACATGTGGAAAATCAGAATCAAGCAATATATTCTCCTCACAGATTACTCTATGTGGGACATCATTGAGAATGGCCCATCTGATGGAGGAAAGATTGGTGAAGATGGCAAAAGAACTCCTCCAAAGACAGATACAGACAGGAAATCAAGACAGACAGAGATGAAAGCCTTGAGCACACTGCTCTTGGCCATTCCAAATGAGTATCAACACCAATTCTGCAATTGTACTGATGCACAGATGCTCTGGAATGCTCTAGAAAAGAGATTCTCAGGTACTAAAAGTACCAAGAGAAATCAAAAGGCAATCTTAAAACAACAGTATGAAAACTTCATCTCAACTAAGAATGAGTCCATGACTCAAACCTTTGACAGGTTTAATAAACTAATTGGTGAACTAGCTACTATGGGAGTACAGATTGATCAAGATGATGTGAACAGAAAGTTCTTAAGGTCCCTTGGAGATGAATGGACCATGTACACTGTGTCATTCAGACAGAATGATCAGTTGGAAGACAAAGAACTTGATGATCTGTACAATGATCTTAGAGTATTTGAAGCTGAGGTGGAGGCAAAGAAGAAGCCTTCTGGATATGTTCATAATGCTGCACTCCTATCAGCATCAATTGATTCTACTGCTAACCCTGAATCAGTTAATGCTGCTAATGGATCAAATTTAGATAAAAGCACTGATTATGTATTTGAAGCTCTTCTTTCTAATCATGGAAATTCTTCTTTGATCAATGATGACTTAGAACAACTTCATCCTGATGATCTGGAAGAGATGGATATTAAATGGCAGATGGCCATGCTCTCCATGAGGGTTAAGAAGTTTATAAAGAGGACTGGAAGAAACAACTTCTCACAAAGAAGAGAAGATGGAGCAGGGTTTGATAAATCAAAGGTAGAATGCTACAAATGCCATCTGAAGGGACATTTTGCTAGAGAATGCAGAAGTGGAAAGTCTCACAACAACAACCATCAACAAGCTCAATCTGGAAGCTTCAATAACAACAGAAACTCTGCTCAAGCCCTTGTTTCTCAACAAGGAATGGGGTTTGATTGGAGTGATCAAGCAGAAGAAGCTATTCAGAATCAAGCTCTTATGGCTAAAGTATCTGATCTCCCATCTGAGGTAAGTTCTAATCTCTGCTCTAAAACTTGCATAGACACTGTTAAAAGGTACAGGGATCACAATCAGAAGATGAGTGATGACCTGAAGAGACTAGAAAAGGATATAAAAGACTATGTGAGGATAGTAGAGAGATTTGAAGATCAAATCAAAGGTTTTCAAGCCAATGAACTACAACACTCATATGACACTAATTACTGGAAGTGGGAGAAAAAGGATTTAGAACTTAAACTGACCAAATCTAAAGAGGAGAGTGAAAAACTGAAAGAGGAGTTAACCAAAGTTAAGCTTGATGTAGAAAAGTTTTCCAATGCTTCTAAAGCAATGGACTCCTTATTGCAAAATCAGATTCATGATAAGTTGAGAAGAGGAATTGGGTATAATGCCACACCTCCACCATATAACAACAATTACATTCCTCCTACTTCAGACCTGTTAGACACCAAAGATAGGAAGGACTTGCCTGAGGGAGCCACTGAAATAGATCCCTTAGATGAGGTAATTGTTGAGGATAAGACTGAGAAAGAGGTTGGCAAGAGTAAGGAGAACAAGGTGAGTGGTGAGATTTCTATAGAAAACAACATTATCACCAATGAGGATTGTGGAAGGGCTTGGATCAAATCCAAGAACATAGAGAAGACAGAGGAAAAGTTTGGTAAGGTCCATTATAAACAGACCACAGTTGTGAATCCAGGTCCTTGCAAACAGTGTGCTTGTAAGAAGAATGAGCCCCAAAAACAGGACAAAAAGAGGGGAAATCAAAGAAACTGGAATAATCAATGGGCACATAAACAAGGGGTTGATCTGAGTAAAATCAATAGACCAAAACCTTGTTTTATCTGTGGCAAATTGAATCATCTTGCAAAATTCTGTTATTTCAATCCTATGAACCAAAGAATGAATTTCCAAAGATCCATGCAAAAACCCTTTGGTTATAAGAAAATTGAAAAGAATCATGTGGCTAAGAAAACTGTTAAAACTAAAAGTCACATGAAGAAAAAGTATTCTGTTAAAGAAAGTGTCAATATGTGGATTCCTAAAAGCACTAAAACTGTTAGTACTGCTATCACAAGTAGTGCTGCTGACAATGATAGTGCTGCTAGAAGTAATACTACTGCTAACAATGTTAATGCTGCTAACAAGGTTAGTACTGCTAAACCTGTTAGTACTGCTACACCTGTTAGTACTGCTAACTCTGTTAGTACTTCTAAGGTTAGTACTGCTTCCAGTGTTGATTCTGCTAAGCCAATCATATTGACAAAGTACTCTAATAAAGAGTGCTCTGAGTTTAAAAATCTCATTAAAAAGGAATGTAAATATTTTGATGAGAAAGGAAGACCCAAGATCACTTTGGCTTGGGTCCCTAATCATACTAATTGATCTATTTAATGTGCAGGGCAACCAACAGCTCAAGGGAAAGAGCATATGGCATGTTGATAGTGGTTGCTCTAGGCACATGACTGGCAACATGTCATGCCTTCAGGATTTCAAGCAAATTAATGGAGGACATGTTGCATTTGGAGACAATCTTACTGGTGGTAAGATAAGTGGAAAAGGTAATGTCACCAAAGGTAAGATGACATTTGAGGATGTCTACTATGTTGATCAATTAAAGTACAACCTGTTAAGTGTATCACAGGTTTGTGACAAACAACATAGTATATTATTTACTAACACTGAGTGTATGATTCTTGCTCCAGGGTTCAAGGTAGTTGATGAAAGCATGATACTACTTAGAACTCCAAGAAAAGACAATGTTTACTGTCTTGATTTGGACAATGTCAATAGTGATTCATCTTTAAATTGTCTTGTTTCAAAAGCTTCAATAGATGAATCTTCCCTTTGGCACAGAAGGATGTGTCACATGAATTTCAAGACTATGAACAATCTTGTTAAAAATAACCTTGTAAGAGGTTTACCTTCAAAAGTCTTTTCATGTGATGATCATTGTGTTGCTTGTCTTAAAGGCAAACAACACAAAACTTCTCATAAGACCAAAGAGTTAAATTCTGTTTCGTCTAGTCTCCAGTTATTGCATATGGATCTGTTTGGTCCTACAAATGTTATGAGTATAGGAAAGAAATCTTACTGCTTGGTTATTGTTGATGATTACTCCAGATTTACTTGGGTATATTTTCTAAGGACTAAGGATGAAACAAGTGGTCTTATCAAATCCTTTATTCTAAGAATTGAAAACCAAACTAATCAAAGAGTAAAAGTCATTAGATCAGATAATGGAACTGAATTTAAAAATCATGATTTAAACACTTTTTGTGAAGGAAAAGGTATTGAGAGACAATATAGTGCTCCTAGGACTCCTCAACAGAATGGTGTTGCTGAAAGGAGAAATAGGACACTAATAGAGGCTGCTAGATCTCTGTTGGCTGATTCAAAATTGCCAATTACATTCTGGGCTGAAGCAGTTAATACTGCTTGTTATGTCCAAAACAGAGTTCTAGTGGTCAAGCAAAAGAACAAGACCCCATATGAGCTTTTAAATCAAAGAAAACCTTTTATTGGTTTCTTCAAACCTTTTGGGTGTCCTTGTACAATTCTAAATACCAAATCTCACTTAGGTAAGTTTGATAGAAAAGCAGATGCTGGATTTCTTGTTGGATATTCATCTCAGAGTAGGGCCTACAGAGTTTTTAACTCTTCTTCTAGAATAATTGAAGAAAGTGACAATGTCAAATGCAATGAGAACACACCAAATCCTGTTGGGTCTGGACCTCAATGGCTATTTGACATTGATTCACTAACTAACTCTTTTGGTTTCAGTAATGAGTATACAGGAACAGATGGTGGAGAATCAGAGATCACACAAGTTCAAGAAAGTATATCTAAATCTGTGATTTTTCCCATACCCACAGTAAATGAAGACTGTGAAAAGGAATCATTTACTGAACCAAGTCAGAGTGAAGAAGACACTAGAGATGAGGAGACTCAAGAATCAGAAGTGACATCTGAAGACACTTCAGTTGAGTTGCATGACTCTAATATAGAGGCTGGACTGAATGAAGAACCTAGTCATAACACAAGAGTTCAAAAGAATCATCCTCCACAGCTGGTAATAGGAGATATCTCTTCTCCTATGATGACTAGACATCAAAGTAGGCTTCAAGAAATGCAAGATCAACAGCATACAGTCCTTTCTTGTTTTCTATCCCAGCTTGAGCCTAAAAAGGCACATGATGCTATGAAAGAATCTAGCTGGATAGAAGCAATGCAAGAAGAACTGCTACAGTTCAAGTTACAAGATGTATGGGATCTAGTAGACCTTCCTAAAGGTCACAGAGCAATTGGCACAAAGTGGATCTTCAGAAACAAGAGAGATGAAAGAGGTATTGTTATAAGAAACAAAGCAAGGCTGGTGGCTCAAGGCTATACTCAAGAAGAGGGTATAGATTATGAAGAAGTTTTTGCACCTGTGGCTAGGATAGAAGCAATCAGACTATTCCTAGCCTATGCTTCTTACATGAACTTCAAAGTCTATCAAATGGATGTAAAAAGTGCTTTTCTCTATGGATCAATTGAAGAAGAAGTATATGTCTGTCAACCACCAGGGTTTGAAAACCCAAGCTATCCAGACAGGGTATACAAATTAAAGAAAGCACTTTATGGACTACATCAAGCCCCAAGAGCATGGTATGACACTCTGTCATCCTATCTCTTGGAAAATGACTTTGAAAGAGGAGTCATTGATAAGACTCTCTTTATCAAAAGAAAGAAGAAGGATATCTTGCTGGTCCAAATCTATGTTGATGACATTATCTTTGGATCTACAAGAAACAACATGTGCAAGGAGTTTGAGGATTTAATGCATCAAAGGTTCAAAATGAGTTCCATGGGGGAACTTACTTTCTTCCTTGGACTCCAAGTTCAACAGAAGTCAGATGGCATTTTCATATGTCAATCCAAGTATGTGCAGGATATTCTAACCAAGTTTGGCTTCTCAGAATCAAAACCTGCCAACACACCTATGGAAACACACAAGCCTATCACAGCAGATCTTGAGGGGGAGGATATGGATGTGCATCTTTATAGATCCATGATTGGCTCTCTCATGTATCTCACAGCATCAAGGCCAGATATTATGTTTCCAGTCTGTGTATGTGCAAGATTTCAAGTTAGGCCAAAGCAATCTCACTTTCAAGCTGTTAAGAGGATATTCAGATATCTCAAAGGGCAACCCAGATTGGGACTTTGGTATCCTCATAACTCACCTTTTGACCTAATAGCATACTCAGACAGTGATCTAGGTGGGGCAAACTTGGACAGAAAATCTACTTCTGGAGGATGTCAGTTTTTGGGTGCTAGACTAGTCTCATGGCAGTGCAAGAAACAAACCACAGTATCCACATCTACAACAGAGGCAGAGTACATAGCAGCTGCAAGTTGCTGTTCTCAAGTCTTATGGATTCAGAATCAAATGTTGGATTATGGGGTAACCTTTCTACACACTCCAATCTTTATTGACAACAGCAGTGCTATTAGCATTGTAAATAATCCAGTCAAGCACTCAAAGACAAAGCACATTGAAATCAGGTATCACTTTATAAGAGATTGTAATGAAAAGAAACTCATTCAAGGTATCAAAGTTCACACTGATAATCAGTTTGCTGATCTATTCACTAAAGCTTTTGATGTGGGTAGATTCACTTTCTTGATAACAAGTGTGGGAATGATAAACTCTGAATAATCTTCTTCTCACAAAGTGGTTTTATACCTGTATACTTTTATTCTTGGTGTTCCTAATCTTCTTTTTCAGGATATGCATAGCAGTACTCAGTGTTAGCAAGTTTAAAAGGAGTAAGTATAGTTAATACTGCTAGTAGTTAATACTGCTAGTGGTTAATACTGCTCTCAGTTAATACTGCTAGTTAGTTTATACTGCTAGCCGTTACTACTGCTAGTAGTTAATACTGCTAGTAGTTAATACTGCTAGTAGTTAATACTGCTAGTAGTTAATACTGCTAGTAGTTAATACTGCTAGAAGTTAATACTGCTAGTGGTTAATACTGCTCTCAGTTAATACTGCTAGTTAGTTTATACTGCTAGCCGTTACTACTGCTAGTAGTTAATACTGCTAGTGGTTAATACTGCTTTTAGTTAATACTGCTAGCCGTTACTACTGCTAGTAGTTAATACTGCTCTAGGTTAATACTGCTTATATTCCGAATACTATAAATACTCTTTGCCCGCCTAAAAGTTCATAACGACTCTTTGCATACTGTTCCCTTGCGCTCTAAACCCTTTCTCTCTCAAAGTTCAAAGTTTTCAGGCAAAAATCTTCAAGGTCAATGGCATCAATGGCATTCATTGACGAGCACAATGAAATCGCAATGCTCCAAAAGCCAAAACAAGCAGAAGGATTTCATCAGATTGTGGATTTCCTCAAGTCAAGCCACATTGCTCATGCTCTCACTGTATCCCCTACAATCTACATTGAGCATCAAAGGCAGTTCTGGGCCAATGCAACCATTGTTGTGGAAAATGGTGTGCAAATGATCAAGACAAGAATCTGTGATCAACCACTAACAGTTACTGAAGAGGTTATACGCATCAGTCTACGTCTAGACGATGCCTCTGGTATAATGTCTATCTCTAATGATGAACTGTTTACTAATCTTACTAGAATGGGGTATGGAGGCCCATTGGGTGTTTTCAAATTCTCAAAAGCAAAGTTTTCACCCCAATGGCGTTTTCTTGTTCATACCCTGATGCATTGCATCTCCAAAAAGACCACTGGATGGAGTGAGTTCAGCAGTCCAATTGCATATGCTTTGGTATGCTTGGCTACATCCAGAAGGTACAATTTCTCAAAGATGATTTTCAGTGATCTTGTATCAAATATGGGAAACAAAAAGAGTTTCTTTATGTATCCCAGATTTGTTCAGGAAGTAATTAACCATGAATTGACGGATATACCTCAACCTGTTGGGGTATATGTACCTAAACCCCCAAAAGGCAAGGTTTTCTCAAATATGAGAAGATCTGCTGGGGACTCGGAAGGAGTTGACACCCCATTGTTCTCTACAATGATGGTGGTGTCCCAAACCACTGAAGGTATGGCAGCAGGGTCAAGGCCCTCATTAGACCATCCCACTGCTAGCCAAGCCCAACCTTCTCACTCAAAAACAATTCCCCAGTCCATTCTTACAAAACCAACCTCTCCAATTACCCAAACTTATCAAAGAAAACAGGTAAAGAAGGCTCCTTCCCTTCTTGTACCATCACCCACACAGCCTTTAAGCCCTCTAAGGGAGAATACTCCCCTAGAGAATATCCAAAGGGAAACCACAAGGGTGTCTCCCAACCCAAAGGAGGTGCTCTCTGAGGAGGAGGTAGAGCATATGGGTGATGAGGCTGCCACTACTCCTGCTAGCACAGAGGAGGAAAGTGGTAACATCAATAAGACCTCCCCCATGGCAACTTTGAATGAGCAATCATTTGAAGGTACCTGGTGCCAAGAAACCACAGGGGTGGATAGTGCTTCTGCTAGGCAGAAGACTTCCACTACTAAAAGATCCAATGATCCTTTAATAGGGGGTAACACTCCTGGAGAAGGTGAGGACAGATATAACTATGATGAATTGATGGAGGCAATGGGCAACATCAACATGGATGTACTCAAACAAGGCAAAGATATAGAAGAGCTAAAACTCATTGTACTGTCACAACAAGAACAAATCATCAAGTTGAAGCAAATGGTAAGGAAACTGATTCTGCAAAAGAAGAAGAAACAATTTGTGCTCAGAAGGAGGGAACCAGTGACTGATGCTCCCAAAAAGGGGGAGTCAGAAGCTGATGCCAAAGCTAAGGGGGAGCAAGAGGAAAAACATAATGTTGAGGGGGAAAATGAGCAAGCAGCAGAAACAGAGCCAGCAGCAGAAACCATTAATACTGCCAGTTCAAGTAAAGCAGCAGAAATGGTTAATACTGCTGAGCTGAAAGAAGCAGCAGAACAAGTAAAAGAGGTCCTTACAGAGCTAGAGGTTGCAGAAACACTCATCAAAGCAAAACATGATACTCCCAAGGTCACCTCAAAGGCCAAAGGAGTTGTCATAAAAGAAAGAGGTGATGCAGCAAAGAAATCTAGCATTGAGAAGGAGATGGGAAAAGATAAAGGTAAGGCAAAGTTAGTGGAATCTGATCAACCAATCAAGAAGCAAAGGTTGGTTGAATCAGATGAAGCTTTAGCAAGGAAAATGCAGAAGGAGATGGAAAAAGAAGAAAGAGCTCAGGTGGAGAAGGACAGGGAAATGGCAAAGGCTTTAGCTGCTGAGCTAAATAAAGCCTATCAAAAGGGGCTTGAAACTGAAAAGGCTAAACAAAGGGCTATAAGTCTGAGAAAAGCTATGATGGCTAATACAAGTGCAAAGAAAAGAAGACCTTCACAAACTTACCAAGCCACTCAGGAAAGAAACAAAATGATAACTTTCTTGAGGAGTGCAATTGGGGTAAAGAAAGAAATGTTTGTGAAGATGAGTTTTGATCAGATCAGAGAGCTCTATGAAAAAGAAATGGGGAATCTGAAGAGCAATGAAAAGAAAAGAGTAGAGTTTGAAAAGAAGGCCAAGGAGAGTAATGATATAGATATGAATCAACCATTCCCTGAAAGTGAAGAGGGAACTCCTATCAAAGAAATGGCAAGGGAAAAGGAAGAAAAGAAGAAGGAAGCTACTCTAGTACAGGTTCAAAAGTCCTTGAAAAGAACCAAGATGATGGCCAAAAGAAAGAAAGATAAGAAGCCCAGAATAGAAGAAGAACAAAATGTTGCTGAAGAAGAAGGGGCACCTGAGTCATCAAGCCAGCAAGGGTCATCAATCAAAGATGATGTAAGCTTATATATGGTAGTGATGGACAAAGTGCCTGAACCAATTTCTGCAGAACCTGTTGGAGTTAAGCCACCCGAGATCATTCACTGGGATGTACTGACAATGGATGGGAAAGATTACATCAGACTCAAGAGGAAGGGTGATAAGTATGAAGTATTCAACACTTGGGTCAAGATTGTCAGAACATGCTCTAGATCTGATATAGAAGAGATGTTTGACATAGGAATAAAGCTGTATGCAGATCATCTGAATACTCCAGGAATTTCTCTTACAAAACTGGTGATGGAGTATCTATGCATGATGTTCAAACCTGAAGAAGTGGACCAGATCATAAAGAGTGTGTTTAAAGAAGTTACAGGTTGGACTCTATATGAAACTAGTGGAGTATATGCAGTGACTTTGGATAGAAATCACACAGAATACTTCCTAGTGGATAGAGTTTATAATCACACCAGACTGAAGGTTCATGCCATGCTAAAGAAGAAGTTGGGTTGTGCACCAAATTCAGAAATGGCCAAGTATCTAATTCAGAGGATAATCAATCAGAGTTTGGGACTGAATCCAGACTTAGGAGCATGATCTTGGAAGTTTTGGGAGCATTAAAAAGAGCATCTGGAAGAATATCTGAAGAACTTGACTTCTCTTCTTAAAGTCAAGTTAGGGGGAGATTGTTGGGAACTGAAGATTCTACTAAGTGTAGTTACTACTGCTAGTACAAGAGTAGTTACTACTGCCAGAACAAGTTGAAGATTAATACTGCTAAGTGTTACTACTGCTAGTAGAATTACTACTGCTAGTTAAAGTTAGTACTGCTTAGCTAGTTAGTACTGCTAGTAGTTAGTACTGCTGGAAGTTAATGCTGCTGAGCATTATTAGTGCTGCTAAAGAGATCTGGATGGAATGTACTACAGCTGGATATACTGAAGATATACTTAGAAGATATACATGGAAGATATACTGAAGATTTGTTTATTCTTTGTAATTATCTTTTTATCAGTATATGTATAGAATGTTTAGAATAGATAATTAAGAATAATAGTTTTCATTCTTTTAGAGAGAAAAACAACCTCAAGGCATAGATCCTAATTCTAGAGAAGTAGAATTCGTATTGGTGAGTCTGTTCATCAATATTGAGGTTGAGTGTGTAATCTTGAAACTTTAAGCATTCAATACAAGTTTACTGTTTGATAATTATATACTGTGTTTGATTACTGTTCTATCAAATATCAAAGTGTTTTTCCGCAACTTCTTTGATATTAGTTTCTGAGTATTAATTCTTGTTAAGAATTCGATCCTGACAGAGGAGAAGACCAAGGTGGTGGAGAAGAGAAGGTGGGAGAGCCCGCCGAGTTCTTTCAAAAAGTCGATATTCCAACCAAGCGGTAAAAGTTTTGACAATCGTCGTGAGGCGAAATGGTGCCCCAAGTTCAAAAGCAAGCACTTTGGTTTTTGCAACCCCAACCCTAACCCAATATCATGTTTCAAGTGCGGTAAACCAGATCATACTAACCCAGATTTCCCCATTCGGGGGACGATCTATTATGAGTGTAAAGAGATGGGGCACGTGAAGATGGAGTGCCCCAGACTGAAGGGAATGGTAAGAGGAGGTGGCTTGGGAAGTCAACCGAAGAAGGAGGTCATCCCTAAGGCTCAATGGAGGGCCTTTCAAATGACGAGAGAAGAAGTGAAGGAGACCACTGACGTGGTGTCGAGTACGTTCTTACTCAACTCCCTTACTGCTAGAGTACTATTTGATTCTGGTGCCAATTTCTCTTTTATGTCCATTGAGTTTTGCAAATCCTTGAATGTGCCTTCTAGTACTCTTTGTGACACCTTGGTACTCGAGGTAGAAAATGGGGAACAAGTGATCTTGCGAGAATTCTTAGAAAAGTGTCACCTAGAAATTAGTGGTGAACTCTTTGAAGTGAATTTACATCCCATGGCGATCAGGAGTTATGACGTGGTGATTGGAATGGATTGGTTGTCTAAACACCAAGCAGAGATCTTATGTTCGAAAGAGCTTATCAGGATACCAACCTCAAGTGGGGACTTCATTTTTGTTTATGGCGAGAAGCGTAAGGGTGAAATGGCTCTCATTTCATCCATCAAAGCAAGGAAGTATCTAGTGAAGAATTGTCCGTCGTTCCTTGCCTATGTAGTAGACACTAAAGCAGAAAAGAAGAAAACTGAAGATGTGCGGATCGTCAGCGAATATCCATACGTTTTTCCCGATGACCTTCCGGTTTTGCCGCCCGATCGCCAAATGGAGTTCCGAATCGACCTAGTTCCGGGGGCGGCACCGATAGGCCGTGCACCTTACCGTCATGCTCTGACCGAAATGCAAGATATGATGTCTCAACTCCAGGAATTGCTAGAAAAAGGTTTTGTGACGCCGAAGTCGTCGCCTTGGGGAGCTCCGGTACTTTTCTTCAAGAAGAAAGACGGGTCGATGCAAATGTGCATCGACTACCGGGAGTTGAACAAGGTGACCGTAAAGAATAAGTATTTGCTACCTCGAATAGACGATTTATTCGACCAACTGCAAGGAGCCGGATGTTTTTCCAAGATCGATATTCGCTCGAAAGTTAGAGAGGAAGATATCTCCAAGAACGTCTTTAGTACTCGGTATGGCCACTACGAGTTCCTGGTTATGCCTTTTGGGCTAACTAACGCGTCGGCCGTGTTTATGGATTTGATGAACCGGGTTTGCCGACCATTTCTAGAAAAGTCGGTCATCGTTTTTATCGATGATATCTTGGTATATTCGAAGAGTGAAGTAGAGAACGAACGACGTCTCAGAGAAATGTTGGAATTGTTTAGAACGGAGAAGCTTTATGCCAAATTTTCCAAGTGCGAATTTTGGTTGCGCGAAGTCCAGTTCTTGGGTCACGTTGTGACAAGGGAAGAAGTAGAGGTTGATCCATCGAAGATTGAGGTAATGACGAACTGGGAACCACCCAAGAGTCTCGTCGAAATTCGGAGCTTCTTGGGCCTAGCCGGATACTATAAGAGATTCATTCAGGACTTCTCCAAAATCTCCTCTTTTGACATCTTTGACAAGGAAGAGCGTGAAGTTCCTCTGGACCAAGAGTC
The DNA here is from genome assembly GCA_954870635.1 of Arctium minus. Classification (NCBI taxonomy): domain Eukaryota; kingdom Viridiplantae; phylum Streptophyta; class Magnoliopsida; order Asterales; family Asteraceae; genus Arctium; species Arctium minus. The sequence continues at coordinate 27,925,990 of OX941082.1, read as the reverse complement.
AAGAGCGGGCCTTTCAGACTCTACAAGTAAATTATGCGAGGCACCAATCTTATCCCTACCTGAGGGGAAGGAGGATATTGGGTCTACAACGACGCGTCCAAGATGGGTTTGGGGTGTGTATTGATGCAAAGGGGCAAAAGTGATAGCCTACGCCTCAAGGCAGTTTAAGGAGCATGAGAAAAACTACCCAACCCACGATCTCGAGCTAGCGGCGGTAGTGTTCGCTTTGAAGTTATGGTGACACTGCCTTTACGATACGAAGTGAACGCTTTTTACTGATCATAAAAGTTTGAAGTACGTCTTCGACCAAAAAGAATTGAACATGTGGCAACAAAGATGGCTAGAGCTACTCAAAGACTACAATTGTGAAGTTCTATACCATCCCGGTAAGGCCAATGTTGTGACAAATGCTTTGAGCCGAAAGGAGTATGGTAGTGGTGTCCAAGCTACTTTTGTGAGAATTGGAGTTGTCTCAAGCCTACTTGATAGAATCAAAATGTCCCATTCGGAGGCATTACTCGAAGTAAATCTCAAAGGAGAAACTATGACGAAGCAAGATCTTCAGTTGACGGAAGACGGAAGGGGTTTGAAACTGTTCCAAGGGCGGATCTGGGTACCAAAGATCGGAGGATGTCGAGACTTGTTGTTGGAAGATGCTCATAAATCCAAGTTCTCATTTCACCCAAGGAGCACAAAAATGTATCGGGACTTGGAGCTAAGCTATTGGTGGCCGGTAATGAAATTGGATGTAGCCAGCTATGTGGAACGATGCATAACTTGCTTACAAGTAAAGGCGGAGCACCAACGGCCTTACGGTAGTTTACAATCCCTATAGATACCGGAATAGAAGTGGGAGCACATTAACATGGACTTTGTAACCAAGCTACCGAAGACCTTGAGGGGACACGACACCATATGGGTAGTGATGGACCGATTGACCAAGAGTGCGTATTTCTTGCCTATGCGGGAAACCCTACTGATGGACAAATTGGCGAAACTTTATATAAACGAGGTGATCTCGAAGCATGGGGTGCCACTCTCTATTGTGTTCGATCGTGATAGTCGTTTCACCTCCCATTTTTGGGATAGTCTACAAAAGGAGTTGGGTACTAGAATAAAGTTGAGTACCGCATACCACCCCCAAACAGACGTCCAGAGCGAGAGGACCATCCAAACCCTTGAAGACTTGTTGATGTCGTGCGTCATCGATTTCGGGGGAAGCTGGGATTCACATCTTCCGTTATTGGAGTTCGCCTACAACAACAGTTATCACTCGAGTATTGGTATGGCGCCGTTTGAGGCTTTGTACGGGAGGAAGTGTAGGATGCCCGTGTGTTGGCTAGAGGCAGGAGAAAAACAGTTTTCTAGACCGGAGATCGTGTAAGAAATGGCCGACAAGGTAAAGAGCATTAGAGAGCGGTTGAAAGCGGCTCAAGACCGCCAAAAGAGCTATGAAAACAAGAAGAGAAGACCGGTCGAGTTCCAAGTGGGGGAGTGGGTGATGTTGAAGGTTTCACCGTGGAAGGGGATTATTAGGTTCGGAAAAGGTGGGAAGCTTTATCCCTGTTTCCTTGGACCTTTCACCATCATTGAGCGCATTGGGCTTCAAGCCTACAAGTTGGATCTACCACCAAAGATGAACAGGATCCACCGTACCTTTCACGTATGTTACTTGCGAAGATGTTTAGCCGAAGAAGATAGCGTCATTCCTTTGTCAGAGATTAGAGTGGATAACGACTGATGCGTGGATGAACTCGAAACTATTTTAGAGAGGAAGACAAAGAGATTACATGAGGAAGTGATTATGGTGAATAATCAATGGAAACACCATCGGGGGGACAACATGACGTGGGAATCGGAAGAGGACATGAAGAGGTGATATCCTCACTTGTTGGGTTAGTTTGAGATTTCGAGGATGAAATCTTTTCTAAGGGGTGGAGGATTGTAACACCCCAAATTTTGGCCTAGACACTCGTTGCCCACGATAAATGTCTTACCTCAACCAGTTAATTAAATAATTCCATTAATGTCATTTAGAGGGTGTAAATACTAATGTTAAAGGCATTACTTTGAGCCAAGCCGAATCGTGGGAGAAATCGATCAAATCTGGAACTCAAGGCTCGGAGAGGGGTGCCCAGCGACTATGACAGGCAATAGTGCCCTTGGGCATTGTCGCGAGGCATAGTCGCGCCCCACTCCCTGGTCTCGGTATAATCTTGGCGAGTATGCCATGGCAACAATGCCATGGGCATACTCGCAGGGCAATGTCGTCGAGTGTCTAGTGGCCATGGTACATCTGGCACGAGAATGCCAGGCGAGAGTGCCAATGGCATTCTCGCATGTCAAGGTCGCATACGGGGGCTGAGGCTTAAAATGCCTTGCCCAATTAGGTGAGATTCATTTGTGGCATTGAATATATTTTAGTTGAACGATTTTCTCTGAAGTTCTAGGTAAGATCCTCCCCATTTCTCATCCTCTCCACACATTTAATGATACCCCAACTACAGCTAGTAACAATTATGACTCCTTCTTGGTTCTAGCCTCAAGTGATTCATCTAGCTTCTTTTGGGAGCCTCAAGACTCAACCTCTACTTCTAGGGTTTTGTTATTTTAGGGTTTTTAGACTACAAACCCATTTGGTGAGTTTTCTCAACCCTTACATTATCCTAAATGTCATTACTTGATTATATGAGAATCATAGGTACATTGGGGTTTGACCTAAAATTAGGGTTTGGAGGATTTTTCTTAGATATGGATATTTGTCTTCATTAAATGCATTTATTGTTTATGATGCCTATCATATGTATAAAGACATGTGAAATAGATTATGTGCTAGTAAGGAGTCACTTTCCACAAAAAGGGGTTTTTGACTTAAATGACAATGGTTGTAACTAACTAATTCCCCTAGCTTATTTATGTCATCTCTTGGTGTTGGAACATGTTATTTTGATATGATCATGAAATGTACATTATCACGAGAAAAACACATGTCATACGTGGATATCATGTTTTAGAAAGTAATGAATTATGCATGAGAAGTGTTATCTTTATTTAGTCATACTCATAATGTGAAGCGTGATGTCTATTTTCTTGTGCACGAGGATTTAAATGGCATTATATATTTGGTTATAATTGTTGACCCTGTTAGGTCACTAGCGAGTAAGTAATGGGGGACTTAATAGTCCTTCAGGTATAACTCGTCTAGATTGGATAGACAATAATGTCCTATAAGTCCTTGAGGTGTAACTCGACGGAGTAGGCAATAAAGTCAAGCAATGGTTTGTGGTTGTGATATCTTGATGGCATGGGAACTAGAACCGGGACATGAGGTGTAATCCAATAACATCACGGCTGACTCCATTCACGTGTTCTTGTCACCCTGATGGAAACAGGTCTCCCCGTATTTCAAGTGGTATCTCTTGTGCGTTTATGTTCAGGCGTGGGGTATCTTGAAAGTTGAATGTTGGCATTTGCTCAACCATTAAAAATTTTGGTAACATTTAATTATGATGCTATTTTCTTATTCATGAACTATTTAACCCTTAAAATCTCACTAGTCTTGGGTCTAACACTTATCTTGGTATTTTGTTGGCTCACATGTCCTACTAGTGGTGTACATAGGACACCTTAAATTACCGGTCGTGCTCCTAGGAGTCTTTGAAGGACCGGGCTTTTGGGAAATTTTGTGAAGAGCGTTTTGGAGATTTAGCGACACTCACCTTAATCTAGTCTTAAATTTTGTTCTAGATTAAATAGGTTGTTGTGTTTTATGTCTCATTCATTAGTTACAATAATTGGTGCAAACTACCCCAACTTTATTGGGTTTTAGTTGTTTATATTTACAAGATGATATAAACCTCTGTGTTATAGACGTCATATTGCCGAAGTTTTTAGTTTTAAATTTACCTTATTTTTTGGGTGTTACAAATAACGCTCTCCTCCTTCACGTTTAAGTTCTCACACAAATCCCATGTAAGTCCTAAAAAGAATAGTTGCTCAACAGTTTAACTTGAACAGTTAAGCTCAAAAAGATAACAGTGTCAGAATGTATGCTCATTGAGAGTCCAAGAATCTCTAAATCTTTAGAGAGAGAAAGTATGGAAGCGCAAAGTAATCAGATGTATTAAAATGTGAATGTTAAGGTTACAAAACAAAGGCTCTAAGGGGACTTAAATACCCCTAGCCTTTACAAAACAGATAGAACATTAAGAACAGTCAGACTAGAAAATAAATACAATGATTACTATAAAATCAGATCTAACAATCTCCCCCTTAGTAATCATTGGCGCCGTGGTCTTCAAAAACAATCTTCAAAAACAGCATAGGCCAACCGGGCGACTTTGGAGAATCACTGACGCTCTTCTCTTTGATGAAGTCTATTCAAACCAACTAAAACTTCCAGTCGTCTTAGAGTTGAGCGGAGATTCAATCTTTCTTGAATTGAATCTAAAGTCTTATGGAGAAGTCGGATTTCATCATTATCAACCAGGAAAGCATTTTCTCTTGTTTCCAAAAATCTTCTTTTGGCCTCCTTCAGACGTTGCTCCAGCTGAAGCTTGATCACCTTTAATGTTCCATCGGAGTAGTAAGCAATTTCTTCAAACCTGAGAAAGCATTTTTCATTAGAGCCATTCTTGTACACAACTCCATATGGATCTTCAACAATGGTGAGAAGAGGATAAGACTCTAAGTTCAGTAAGCTTCGGTTGGGCCTGAGAAGATTAACAACCGGCTGAAAACTTTCGACGCCATCTGAAAATCAAAAACTCGGAAGAATCGGATTTGTCGTCGTATGAATCTTTTAATGACGAACAATGCTTGTGAAATATCCTGTGATCTATGATACAGATTCCTGAAGTGATCATATAAGAATTCAATATCATCTATAGAAAGGTCAGTGAAGTCTGCCTCTGAAAATTTATACCGCTTGCAGTCTCTTCTTTCAACTTCAAAATCAGGATACCAGATATTCACAAACTTGTTGATTGTGACACTGATGACTCGAACAATCAAGTGTTGAGAAGACACTGTATTATTCCTTTTGCGCTGGAACTTAATGAACATTAAGTATTCATATTGATAGGAATCTGACTCTTTCTCTACTCCAAGGATTGCATAGATGTTAATCAGCCTTCTTCTAGAGACAAAGATGTTTCTCTGAGTGTCTTCTAGAAAGGCTGATCTTTGCCTTGATGCCAAATATCTACGTTGCAAATTCCTTTGTCTTTGATGTCTAGATAAAGTTGGTCCTTCTTCTAGAATGGATGGTGGAATTACAGGATCAGAAGGTGGAATAGTGGTAGTCGGAGCTGAACTAGCAACAAGAGTAGATGTGTCTTTAGCTGATTCAGGAATCTCATCATGAGCAGGAAGATCACTGTATAACAAATCTGCTTCTTCTTCATCTTTTGCATCCATGAATACTGAGTCATCTTCTGTATCTGATATGATAACGATGTCATCACAGTCTTCTTCATTGACTTGACATATCTTTTCAAACCTGACATCATCATCAGAATTAATCTCTATGAAATTAGCAAAGAATGTCCTCATATCATTTGCAGCTTCAGATTCTTCAACTTCATGAACATTTGCAAAAATATCTTGTCAGGATCGAATTCTCAACAAGAATTAATTCTCAGAAACAATATCAAAGAAGTTTGCGGAATAACACTTTGATATTCAATGAAACAGTAAATCAACACAGTAAATATGAATAACAAACTGTAAGCTTTTATTTGATGCTTTGAAGTTACAAGATTACTTACTCAACCTCAATATTGATGAACAGGCTCACCAATACGAATTCTACTTCTCTAGAATTAGGATCTATGCCTTGAGGTTATTTTTCTCTAAAAATAATGAAAACTTAAAGTTAAAAGTTATTTTTTTTCTATTCTAAACAATACTATATATATATACTGAATACAAAGATAATTACAATGAATAAAATATCTTCAGTATATCTTCTATGTATATCTCTAAGCTTCCATGTATATCCTTTCATACGAATCTTCATCATATACGCAGTATTAATCTTCAGCAGCATTAACTTCCTTCTAGCAGCATTAACTACTAAGCAGTACTAACCACTAGCAGTACTAACTAGCTAAGCAGTACTAACTTTGTTCAAGCAGCACTAACTTTGACTAGCAGTATTAATAGTACTAGCAGTAGTAACACTCAGCAGTACTAACCTTTAAGTCTTCTAGCAGTATTAACTCTGAACTAGCAGCATTAACCATACTTGATGAATTCTTCAGTTCCCAACAATCTCCCCCTAACTTGACTTTTAGGAAAAGAAGTCAAGTTCTTCAGATCTTCTTCAAGATGCTTTCAACACCTCTGATTTAATTTCCCAAATTTGGATCTAGGCCCAAACTTTGATTTACAGTTCTTCTCACCACAATCTTGGCCATATCTGAATCCTTTGTACAAACCAGTGTAGCTTTAAGCATCCCTTCTAACTTCTCCTTGCTATGCTCATATATTTTGTCCACCAGGTAGTATTCATGATAACAATTGTCAATAGTAATCATGTATACTCCACAGTTTTCAAACAGTATCCATTTGTCAATCTTCTTGAATATGAACTCATGCATATGATCTTTAATCCTATGGTGCACTCTTGCAGGCTCAAACATCATGCACAAGTATTCCAATGTCACTTTGAGAAGATTCTCTTCAGTACCTTTCAACACAGGTTCATAAAGTTTCATCCCAACTTTATATAGTTCTTCTATATCAGCTCTTGAACAACTTCTGATGACTTTCCCCCATGTTGAATAAGCTTCAAATGAACCATCAGCTCTCTTGATTCTGAAGAAATTCTTTCCATTGTCTCTCAGAATATCCCAGAAGATGATCTCTGGAGCTTGCATAGAGATTGGAACAGCTTTCAAAGGTTCCACTATTGTCATGTACGGATCCATACTTTCATCAGTTTGCTTAGTGACCTGCTCTGGGCTCTGTACTGGCTCTGTTGGGGATGTGACTGAAGGTTCTGCTTCCTTTTCAGTTTCTTCCACCCTAGGCCTTTTCAACTGCCTTTTTGGAGCAATTGTTTTCACTCTTTTTCCAGACTTGGCTTCTCTACCAACATTTCCAGGTTCTTCCTTCTTCTCTTCTGCTTCTTCTTTGGAAGGTGTGGTTTTCTCAGGGAATGGTTGTTGGATGTTGAGATCATGTCTCTCTTTCATCCTTCTTTCTGCTTCTTCCCTTTGAGAGGAATCCCCTTGGAGCTTTGTCATTTCCTTCCTGTATAGCTCTTCAACCTGAGAGTATGCCATATGAGTAAACATCTCCCCCTTAACACCAATTGCCCCTTTCAGGAAGTTTATCATCTTTCTTCTTTCCTGATTGGCCAAAAAGGTCTTGGAGGGTTGTCTTTTCTGCTTTTTGAATGGCATTCTTTTTACTTGTACTTGCTTGGCCTGAGCTGCTGTTTTCATGCTCTTCTGATACTCTTCATTTAGTTTTCTGGCCATATTCAGTGCAAGCTCTCTATCCTTCCCAGATTGAAGTTGTTCCTCCCTTTCCATTTCTGCCTGAAGCTGCTTTGCCATTTCTTCATCCAGTTCTATCTGAATTTTCTTCTTTGCAGGTTGTTCAGGTTCAATCATCTTAGCTTTACCCTTTGTATCCTTCAACCCTGCCTCACTTCTTTCTTGTGTCTTCTTTTCAAGGTCTCCTTCATTGATGACCACTCCCTTAGCCTTTTGAGTAGCCTTAGGAGTGTCATTCTTTGCTTTTACTAAGGTTTCAGCTATTTCCAATTCTTCAACAGATAGCCCTGTTACTGCTTGAACATTATCTGTTTCTACTTCTTGTGCTTCTTTTTCTGCAGCTTTCTCCCCCTTAACATCAAATCCCATCTCAGAAATACTTTCTTTTTCTGCTTCAGCCTCTGAATTCTCCCCCTTGTTGAAATCATCTTGAACATTTGTCCTCCTCTTGAGCACAAACTGCTTCCTTCTCCTTTTCTGTAACAATCTTGTCACCATTTTCTTCAGTTTGGTGATCTGAACTTGTTGAGATAGAATAATCAGCTTCATCTCCTCTATTTCTTTTCCTTGCTTGATGACATCCTGGTTGATGTTTCCCATGGTCTCCATCAATTCATCATAGTTATATCTGTCCTCACCTTCTCCAGGAGTGTTACCCCCTATTGAAGGATCATTGGATCTTTTATTAGTAGATGTCTTCTGCCTAGCAGAAGCACTATCCACCCCTGTGGTTTCTTGGCACCAGGGTCCTTCAAATGATTGCTCATTCAAAGTTGCCATGGGGGAGGTCTTATTGATGTTACCACTGTCCTCCTCTGTGCTAGCAGGAGTAGTGGCAGCCTCATCACCCATATGCTCTACCTCCTCCTCAGAGAGCACCTCCTTTGGGTTGGGAGACACCCTAGTGGATTCCCTTTGGATATTCTCTATTGGAGAATGCTCCAATAGAGGGCTTTGAGGCTCTTGGTTAATAGTAGGTACAACAAGGGAAGGAGCCTTGTGTACCTTTCTCTTGACATAGGTCTTGGATATTATGGGAGTGGGTTTAGCAGCAAAGGACTGAGGGAAAATTTGAGAGATGGAAGGTTGGGATTGGCTAGCAGTGGGTTGGTCTAATGAGGGCCTTGACCCTGCTACCATACCTTCATTGGTTTGGGACACCACCATCATTGTAGAGAACAATGGGGTGTCAACTCCTTCAGAGTCCCCAGCAGATCTTCTCATATTTGAGAAAACCTTGCCTTTGGGGGGTTTAGGTACATATACCCCAACAGGTTGAGGTATATCCGTCAATTGATGAGTAATAACTTCTTGAACAAACCTGGGATACATAAAGAAGCTCTTTTTGTTTCCCATGTTTGAGACAAGATCATTGAAAATCATTTGTGAAAAATTGTACCTTCTGGTAGTGGCCAAGCACACCAAAGCATAAGCAATAGTGCTGCTGAACTCACTCCATCCAGTAGTCTTTTTGGATATACAATGCATTAGAGTATGGACAAAGAAACGCCATTGGGGAGAGAATTTTGCTTTAGAAAACTTGAAAACACCCAATGGGCCTCCATACCCCATTCTTGTAAGATTTGAAAATAGTTCATCATTTGGGATAGAAGTTATACCAGAGGCATCGTCTAGACGTAGACTGATGCGTATAACCTCTTCAGTAACTGTTAGTGGTTGATCACAGATTCTTGTCTTGATCATTTGCACACCATTTTCCACAACAATGGTTGCATTGGCCCAGAACTGCCTTTGATGCTCAATGTAGATTGTAGGGGATACAATAAGAGCATGAGCAATGTGGCTTGACTTGAGGAAATCCACAATCTGATGAAAGCCTTCTGCTTGTTTTGGCTTTTGGAGCATTGCGATTTCATTGTGCTCGTCAATGAACGCCATTGATGCCATTGACCTTGAAGATTCTTGCCTGAAAACTTTGAACTTTGAGAGAGAAAGGGTTTAGTTCATTATTGTTAATATTACTCTCAGAAATATTCAGTTCATTATGCAAGGAAGACAGATCAGCATTTTCAATCATAACATTCACTAAATCCTGAATGTTGCAGTCTTGAACAGTTTCACCACTCTTTCCTTTATCACCAGCCACTTCTTCTTGAATATCTTCTCTAGCTTCAGAAGATCCTTTAACTCTCGGTCTCTTTGCCATATCCCCCTCATGGCCTTGATGATCAGGATCATCTTGGTCATGTCGGCGCTTAAGAGACGGGCCAGCCTCAGTTCTGCAACTTTGTTTATGAAGATCAAGCATGGAAGATAAATCAGAGAAGGCTTGAGACATAAAAGATTTGAGATCAGAAAAACTTGTACGAACTTCTGATTTGAATGCATGAAACTCATTAGATAAAGCAGTAATCCGGTCAGATTCAGAAGAAGGAACTGGAGGCGGCGTAGGTTGGAAATTCCGTAGCAAAGAAAGAAGATCTTGATCCTGATGTTGTGGCGGTGACATAGACAGTAGACGCGCATATAGTATATCAGTCAACTCAGAAATAGGAAGGTCGTGAAGAGAAGACCTTGAAGATGTACCAGAAGGAGCAGACATAGAAAGTCCCGCAGACATAGAAACCACCGAAGGAAACGGAAGAGAAACAATCGGAGAAGTAGTTGAAGTCACAGCAGAAGAAGATTCACAAAGAACTACCCCAGTTGGTCGTCTGAAAGGAATCTTTGGAGGAATGACAGACGTATCACTCTCAGGCATCTTGCCTTTGAAGAAAGTCTTCAACTTCAGAATCTGTGCTTCCTTTTCTGCATCCATTTTCTCTGATAACTGACGAATAACATCATTCAAGGTAGAGAATTTGTCAGAAGATACCCGAGCTTGATCAGAAGAAAACTCTACAGCTGGAACTTGAATAGCCGCAAGTGAAGTTGTTGGAGCTTGACTTTGTACCAAAGCTGAGGCTTGATCAAATGTTGTATCCAATTCATCTACTTGAAGATGTGCAACAGAAGGATTAACAGGAACAGAATCATCTTCAGAGAGAACTTCTATTGAAACAACCACTTCCGGTGTCCTAACCTTCCTTTCATAAACCTTAAGACTTGGTTTATCACTATCATCATCATCATCATTATCATGATCAGAATCTTCATCATCATCATCCCCATCAATATCGCTAATATGAACATCACCATCATCAGCATAATCAGAAGTAACATGAATAGGAGACTCAGTAACAATTTCTGTTAGAACATTCTCAATTTGTTGAGAAGCAACATCCTCTTGAACTATTTCTTCTTTAACAAAAACCGCAACTTCTTGCTCATCTTCAGCCTCTTTTTCAACTTCAGGCTCTTGTTCAGGAATAGCTGCTTCAACTTCAACATCTTTTTCAGAAGCTTGATTGTCATGAGAAGGCTCATCTTGTACAGCTTCCATAAACTCATTCTCCATGCAATATTCTATGACATCCTCATCTGTAACATCAGCGTAGTTGGCAATAAGAGCATACGGAATGGTCATAGAATAGTTGAAAGACCTCTTCTGCTTCTGAATATAAGTCATTTCAGTGTCTGGAATCTGAGGCCAAGATAACCTGCGAGGAATGGCTGGATTGCTGCGGAACATGCTTCGAACAATAAGTTTCAGAAATCTAAAGAACGGAATGAACTTCCGTTTCTTGTTGGTGAACTTGTCATGTACCACCTCCGAGAGTTCGGTCCAAAAAATAAAAGTGTAGTCGACATGCAAGTCATAGACGACTGCATGGAACAATCGGAGATACATTAGACTTGCACTGTCTGTGCCAGAATGCTTCGATGTCAGGCACCTGATGATAACTGAGAACAGTGCATACCATACTGGAGGTAGATTAGACTTGTCAAAGTCTGTAACTTTGTTTAGTTGACCAACATATCCAAGTTGTTTGATTCCCTCAAATACTTCCTCTTCTGATGGAAAACTGTCATAGGTAGTACGACCTGGTCTGGAATTCGGCTCAGGAAGCTCCAGTATCAATCTCAGTCGCTTGTAGGAAAGGAAAGATTCAAATTGATCGATTTGAAGATCAAAGTGATGCGGACGAGCCATTTCATTCTTTGTTATAGAATTCCAAGCCTGTTGAATATAGACCTCCGGAACTTCAGCAATAGAAGACAGAGCTTGAGCAATTGGATGTCCTCGAAGAATAGATCGAATAACTGGATGGATCTTTATTCTATCAGAGTCCACATAATAGTTTTTCGGTTTGTAAGGCATATATATGATGGTTGGGAACACATCAATTGGTGTACGACGAGAAGCAGAAAGATCGGCTCCAACAGAAAGATGAGACGGCATGGGAGTATCATGAGAAGCTCGATCAGACGGATCATCGAGAATGACATTCTCGTCTTGAATCATTGGATCTGTATTTGTTTTAGAAGACATAATAGACCTGGAAAACAAAATGAAAAAGAATTAGACAAAAATAAAAAAATATTCTAAGTATGGTTTGCGTGCCAAGTTAGAAGCGCAAACCAAGGTTTTGCGTGTTGAACGTGAAACGCAAAGCCAAGTTTACGTTTCAGTCATGAATCGCAAAGGTAAGTTTGCGTATCTAACATGGTCCAAAAACTATACTTAGAAAAACAAAACAAGACAAACAAAAACACAAAAAGAAGGTTTGCGTATCAAGTTAGAAGCGCAAAGTTCACTTTGCGTTTCTAGTTAGACGCGCAAAGTTTACTTTACGTTTCTAGTTAGACACGCAAAGTTCACTTTGCGTTTCTAGTTAGACGTGCAAAGTTCACTTTGCGGGACAATCATACTTGATATATAAACCCAAAAACCAAAGAAAGAAACACAAACACAAAGAGAGTTTGCGTGTCAAAGAGGAGACGCAAAATAGACTTTGCATGTCCTAGTTGATACGTAAACTGCACTTGAAAGAACAAAGAAAACAAAAACAATAAGTTTGCATAACAAGTTAGAAGCGCAAAGTAGACTTTGCGTTTCTAGTTAAACGCGCAAAGTTCACTTTGCGTTTCTAGTTAGACGCGCAAAGTTCACTTTGCGTTTCTAGCTAGACATGCAAAGTTCACTTTGCAGGTCTATCATACTTGTACAGAAACCTAGTTTTCGCGAGACACAAACCGAAAAACCACAAAAATCAAAATTAAAACAAGAAAACAAGAAATTAAAGATAAAAGAGGCATACCTGATGATCGATTATCAGTTCTAAGCAAAACCCAATACTTGATTTAAGTAAAAACGCACGAAATCACAATCTGAGATTTTGGAAGATGAACAGTTCGAGAAAAACAAACATCAGATTCATGAACACTTGAATCAACAATAAGCATAATGAAACATTACTTAAGATCGATAAACGAATGTGAAGTAATCGAAAACACATACCTTGATTTCACGAACACAGATTTAGATTTCGAACACAGAGTATGCGATAGAGAGAAAACGTGAGCCGAAAAATCAGATATCAAAAACAGGTAAGCGGGAAAAATGAAAAATGAAAAGAAAAACACTATTTAAACCAAGAAAACTAAAACAAAACTAAAGCTAAAAAACATAACATAAAAAAAATAAAAAAATTGTAAAAATATACCTGAAATCCTTTCACTCCCCCTACACAAATGCACAAAAATTTAACTGTTAGTATAGCAAATGTGTAGAAAAATCTGAGAAACATACCTGTTTAACTTCTGATCAGCACAGATAATTTTCTTACTTACTCCCCCTCAAACACAGAATGTTGTCATATTTGACAAGCAGATGATCTCTCCCCCTCGAAATATGCACAGACCATATACAAAAAAAAATACAGATACTCAAACATAAAGACATTAGTATGAAAGATGATCATATTGAATATAAATTTTGTAACAACTGAACATATAAAAATTTAAACACTAAACAAATTAAAATCTACTCAGTAAAATTTCACAGATTTATCAATCAGTTGAAATAAAGCATATGTTGTTGGATGCAAGACCAAGTATAATTGCATATCAAGTTAAGACATGTTCAGTTTCAAAAACTTCCATTTGTCTATTCAGTGTGCTCGCATGTGAACTTCAATTAGCTTCAAGAAAAATGCAGTTCTAAAATTATTATAGAAAACTTTGCATGTACTGACACTAAGTCATCAAAAATTAAGACTTTCACAAATTTACAGGTTTATCAATACTCAAACATTTCACCAAGTATCATGAGATGTGTGCTCATTGGCATCTTTTTAGCAGTGTGCACATTGGCATCTTCACATGAGTGTGCTCTTTGGCATCTTTTAAGCGTTGTGCACTTTGGCATCTTTTAATCAGATAGTTAATTAAGTAAAGAACATGTCGTAAACGTAACTTTCTATCTGACCCTATTGCAGGATTTGGGTCAGCCGCTCCCAGACCAGTTGGCCTTAGGGGACTAGGTGTCAAGCATCCCTTGGAACTTACTTTCCCGGATCAAAAAGGCTACATCGACATATTCTAAACCCATTCATACCAGTAAAACATGACTTTCGATCTGATTCTATAGAAGGATTTATGTTCGATCACTCCCAGACCAAATGAACTTAGGGGACCAGATGTCGAGCATCCCACGGAACTTACTTTCCCAAACCAGAAAGGTCACAGGTACAAACTTTTAAACCCAGAGATTTCTGTATTTTAAGAATTTATTATTCATCTCAATCACTCAGATCAACGTCTAAATGCTTAGCCCATATTTTCATTCCGATCTATAATTCTGATCATTTAGGTAGTCTAAGCAAAGTAAACTATAAAAATTCCAACTCACATATCTTTAAAGCAGTCTAAAAAGCTACAAACATGTTGCTGACTTTTCGACCTTTGTAAGACTTGAAAGTTGAACATATGAAACTTTAATATAAACAAATAACTTGTAAAAGATCCTAGACATACGTTTTATTGTAAAAGGAAGTTGCTTCACTTGTAAGCCGAGGAAGAAATTGATTTCTCCTATCATGCTCATCTGGAATCTAGAGGTCATAAGATCAGAAAACCATGTACACAAAGATTTGTTAGTAGCACCGAAAATAATATCATCAACATAAATTTGTACTAAGCAAATATCCAAGTTCGAATGATATATAAAAAGATTAGTATCGATCGAGCCTTTGGTGAAGCCGGATTTGACTAAGAAAGCTGACAACTCGTCATACCACGCCCTTGGAGCTTGTTTCAAGTCGTACAATGCTTTATCGAGAAAATATACGTAATCTGGACGATCTTTGTCAACAAATCCCTCTGGCTGAGATACATATATTTCTTCTTTCAGCTTGCCATTGAGAAATGTCGTCTTGACATCCATTTGATATACTGTGAAGTTGCGATAAGCAGCAAAGGCAAGAAACATCCGGATAGCTTCCAATCTAGCAACGGGTGCAAATGTTTCATCGTAGTCAATACCTTCTTCTTGTCGATATCCTTTGGCTACCAACCTTTCTTTGTTCCGCACAACAATACCATCTTTATCCTTTTTGTTCTTGAAAATCCACTTAGTGCCAATAACGCTTTTTCCTTTCGGCCTTGGTATAAGTCTCCAAACTTTGAGTGCATCAAATTTATTAAGCTCCTCTTGCATGGAAATAATCCAATTCGGGTCCTCCAACGCTTCAGAAACTTTTGTAGGTTCAATCTTGCTTAAGAAGCAAGTGAAGAGACATTCGTTGGAAGTAGCCGACTTGGAGCGTGTAGAAACACTAGCTTGAGGATCTCCAATAATTTGATGAATTGGATGAGATATTGTCCATTTTGTGGTATGAGGGAGAGGATCAATAATATCTTGAACCACTTCTAATTGATGAGAGGGAGGTTCAGAAACTTCTACATCAGATGAAGAGATAGAAATAGTTTCAACTTGAGGAGGAGGTATCTCAACAATCTCTGAATCAGATTCAGGAACAGTTTGTTGAATAACATCATTCTGTACTTCTTCCTGAAATGATTCCTCTTGAACAGGTTGATCTTGAATAGACTCTTCTTGAATAGGTTCTTCAAGAATAGGCTCAGTTTCTGATTGAACAAATTCTTGTTGTGTCGGTTCTTGTTGAACAAGAGAGACTGGAGCAGCATCATTGTCAGAGATAGATGCAGCATAATTTGGAATAGATGAGCTCTCAGTTTCCTGATTCAAAACATTAGAAACATTTTCAGAGTTAGATCTAGGCACATCATCATAAAAATTTTCAAACAGAAAATCAAGATCAGAAAGATTAGGAGAGGGAGTAGAAGAATCCTGGTTATCCGGTGAAAGAGCAGGTTCTGAACTGATTTGTTCAGAAACTGAATTTTCAGTAATAGCGGGTTCTGAGTCTGAGTGACTAGAAACCAAATCAGCAGCTTCGTCAAATTTTACATTGACACTCTCTATGACCTTTCTTGCAGAGATCAGAAAAACTCTATAAGCGGCAGAGTTTGAAGAATAACCCACGAATACACCCTCGTCTGCCTTCAGACTAAACTTGTTGAGATTCTCCCTGCCATTTAACACGTAGCATTTACACCCGAATGACTTGAAATACTTGATGTTCGGTTTGATCCCGTTCATAAGTTCATACGGTGTTTTATTGAAGTGACGATGCAGAATTGATCTGTTCTGTGTATGACAGGCAGTTGAAACTGCTTCAGCCCAGTAAGACAAAGGTAGACCTGAATAAGCGAGCATTGATCTGGCGGACTCAACAAGCGTTCTGTTTCTTCTTTCAACAACATCGTTCTGTTGCGGAGTACGTGCAGCAGAAAATTGTTGTTGTATTCCTTGAGATTCATAGAATGCCTAAAGAGTACTGTTTTTGAATTCAGTGCCATTGTCAGATCTTACCACTTTCACTTGCTTCTGCTTATTTGTCTAAGTTGTCTTGATGAGGTTGATGAGTACTTCAGGAGTCTCGTCTTTTGACTTCAGAAATTTTACCCAAGTATATATGGAGTAATCATCAACAATCACCAAAACATATTTCTTATGTCCTAAACTCTTCGTCTTCATCGGACCACACAAATCAACATGCAAAAGATCAAGAATAGCCGACGTGCAGTGTTCAGATTTAGGCTTGTGAGGAGCTTTCTTCATTCTTCCTTTCTCACAATCCTGGCATAGATGGTCTTTAGGGAAACGGAGAACTGGAAGACCTCTCACTGAATCATTCTTGAAGTTGAGGTGAGCTAAACGTCTGTGCCAAATCCAACTTTCTTGAACTGAAGCTTTAGAAAGCAAGCAGATATCTGAAGGAATTTTGATCTTGGAAAGATCAATTGTATACAAATTTGAGTGTCTTTTTCCCACCAGAAGATCCTTGCCATTATCATTCTTCACTGCAACTCTTTTGGATTTGAAGCTGACTTCAAGGTCTTTATCGCAGAACTGTCCTATGCTGAAAAGGTTGTGACTTAGACCCTCGACGTAGCTTACTCTTTTTACAGTTATGTTACCCTGAACTAGATCGCCATAACCAAGAATCGGAGCTGTCTCACAGTTGCCAAATTTCACACGACCGCAACATTTATCTTTAAAATTAGACAGAAGTGATTTGTTGCCAGTCATATGTTTTGAACATCCCGAGTCCAGATACCATAATTGACTTAGCTGCACACACAGAAACTACACCTTTTTAGGTACCCATATGCTTATGGGTCCCTTGTTAGATTTATGCCTTTTGTTTTTCACAGAATTATTTTTCATGCAAGAATGAAAGCAATTATCAATAGAAGATAAAACACAATTATCAGAATCAGAACTAGAAGAAGCATATGAGATATTCTTTGATATATCAAACATTTGCTGAAAAGAATATTTTGGGTTTTTATTACATGAAGCAAATGTATCAGTATTACAAAGAATTTCTATACAGTTAACTCCTAACAGTTCAGATTCTAAAATTTGTTGTTTCATCCTCCAAATCTGCCTTGGTGACTTCCTCACAGTCCGATCTGAAGAAGAAAAATCAGAAACATTAGAATTTTCAGATAAGACAGTATCATGTTTCTTTGACTTCTTTGATCTTCTTCTTTTACGCTTCTTTTTATAAAATTGAGCATTTAGCAGTAAAGAATCATCAATAATTAAATCAGAAGAAGAAACTTTATCAAAGAAATCAGTCTTAGCATTTGACATTGAAGAACTAGCCTCGGAGTGAAATTTTTCAAAATTGCGCAAGTCTGGAGGAGGTTTGCGCTTCCCATTGGAGGCGCAAACTGAGCTTTGCGCGTCCAACTGCATGCGCAAACTATCAGTTTACGTTTCCAACGTGGAACGCAAATGGCCATTATTTTGTAAATCTTTAGCATTTTCCTTGGAATCTTTTGACAATCCAGAGGAAATTTTATCTTCAAAACTTGTTTTTATTATTAAAAGAAATATAACGTTTTCTAAACAAGTTTGAAGATTTTGTTCTTCCAATTGATCTTCAAGATCAACAATTTTTTCTTCTAACACTAATGGGGGAATGTATTTCTTAGTATCATAAGACACCGGAGATACATTTTCATTATCAGTGTTAGCAAAAATATCAACAAAATCTGTTGATAATGAAGATTTATTGGAAGATTTGATATTTAAAATATTTTGAAATTTTCTGGATTTCTTAGATTGATCAGGAAAATACTTTGCATTTTCAGAGGTGTAAACAAATGGCATTTCCATCCTCTTGTTTTTCATTCTTTTCACATTTTCTTCTTCCAAAATTTGTTTCTCAGTTGTCCAAAAGAATGTAAACTGAGGAGCATATTTTGCAAGAGTAAAATGATCATATTCGTATAAAGTAGGAACTTCATTTTTAGCATGATTTAAAAAATTCGGGTTTTCAAAACCAAGTCCCCACTTTTCTTTTATGGCTTCTTCACTCCTTGGTTTATTCATGTAAATGGTTTGCTCAGATTGTTCTCTTTTATACAATTTCCTTTCTAAAACAATTATCTTGTCAGAAAGAATTTTATTTGAAGAAGTCAGTTCAGTCAACGAATCACGATAAGTCTGATTTGAATTTTCTAACTCGACCAACTTCTTATTAAATTTCTCTTTTGTGTCAATTAAAATTGACTTTTCATCTTTTAAAGAAATTTGCAGTTTATCGATTAAATCAGACTTTTCTTGATTTTTAATATTTTCAGAAACAAACTTTGAGCGCAAATCATGCAAAGCAGTGATAAAAACATTCATTTGAGATAAGAAGAAATTATAGTTAAACTCAGATATTACCTCAGAACCATCAGATGATGTATCCTCTTCCTCATCATCAGATTTGTCATCACCTATAAAGCACATAGCCGTTGTTTCTTCATTTTCAGCCTCGTTGTCCGAATGATCCAACCAGTATTCTTCTTCGGCCAACAGGATGGTTCCACTTTCCTTCTTTTCAGCTAGAGCCAATTTCTTTCGGTAAAAAGCAGCATCCTTTACCACTTTGACTCTGCAATCCTTAACCATATGTCCAGACTTCCCACAGTTAAAACAATTCATCACCTTTTTGTCATCTTTCTTTTGGTCAACTACCTTAGCCGGTTCATACTTTGGAGTGTATGTCTTTGAAGGAGCACCAGGTTCTATCTTCTTAGAACCAGAAGTAAACCGCAGGTTGTTCGACCCAGATCTGTGCTTGAACTGTTTCTTGTAATGCTGAGTCAAAAGAATCATGGCCTTTTCGAGCGCTTCGCCATCATCATCTCTAGATCCATCATAAGTAGATTCGGTCAAAGCTTGCTCAGCCAATTGGCTAGCTATAAGAGCAATGGGATCTACTGATAGAGGCTTGTTCTTCTTATCCATTTTCGCCTTCTTCTCCATTACCATAGATTCATCTGTCATCAAAATTTTGTATAACTCCTGAATTGGCATGGTTGAGATTCTGACATCGTTTCTCATTCTGTGGCATGACTTGTTCCACTCAGGTTGTAAAGCGTTCAGAAACTTCAAGTTAGCCTCCAACTCAGTCTTGGTAACTTTAATCTTTTAGAGATCATTGATAACAGCCCAGAATCGATCAAAAACATTTTTCAAACTTTCCCCATCCTTGGCCTTGAACTTTTCAAAGTTGTTCATGTACCTGGTCTGTCGTAACTGAGTAGACATTGCAGTACCAAGCATAATCTTCTCAAGTTGTGTCCACATCAGCATTGGGTTATGTTTGAAGCAATCAATTCTGTTATAGATGGAGTTGGGAAGAGCAAGGATCAGATTTGACTTAGCCTGACTGTCTGCTTGATATCTTAAGAGCTCTTCAGCTTCATAATCTCTTAAAGCTTTTTCAACTGTTGAAGTTTGAGTAGTAGCAGTAGCTGGGATCACTTTCATTGGCCTCTCCATAGGACCCTCATTAAGAGATTTCATCATGTTTTCCCCATTCGGTTGCCTTTCAATAAAGTTGATAAACCGATCCTGCCACTGTTCGAATTCGTTCGCATTGATGAGAACTGGTGGACGAGTATCAGACCCCAAAGACATCATGAGGTCATTTTTGCAGATTTGTGCTTGCAAAGACATCTTGTGAAAAAATCAGAAAATTTAGAAAAAATTCTAAGTATGGGAGACGCGCAAACTAGAGGTTTACGTTTCAAGAGAGAACCGCGAACTGAACTTCGCGTTTTCTTAGTGAAACGCAAGATGAAGCTTTGCGTGAGTAGACTTTGTGGGTGAGAGAAGCGAAAACTTGATGTACGATGAACTTTTGCGTTTGTGAGAGAAGCGAAAACTTGATGTACGATGAACTTTGCGTTTGTGAGAGAATCGAAAACTTGATGTACGATGAACTTTGCGTTTGTGAGAGAATCGTGAAGTATACTTTGCGTATACAGAGTGAAACGCAAACTGATAGTTTGCGTATTTAAACTAGAGCCGAGAAACTATAAGCTTTGTGTTTCCAACGTGAACTGTAAACCTAAAAATTCACTAACACACTAGTTAGACCACAAAGAATTTTAAGCAAAATATATGAATGAGGCGCAAAGCATTATGAATGAGGCGCAAACTTATATGAATGAAGCGCAAAGCATAACAACTCACAAATTTTCGCAAGATCAAATCAAACCAAGAAATTTATGCATGAAAAACACACACTTAATATCGAAAACACCTTTCTAACAACTTTTGATCAACAATATCGATTAAAATCAACAAAATCACAAATTCGTAAACTAACAGAACGAAAAACGAGTTTTTCCAGAAAATTAGAAATCTGAAAATTGATGATCAATTGATGATTTTTATGCAAAATAACATGAAGCAATTATGATCGATTAGCAAAAACGAATCAATTAAGTCCAATTTCAACACAAATTGATCAAAATCCTGTCCAAATTTGATGAAGAAGCAAAAAACGAGATTTTCTTGAAAAATCAAGAAAATGGATCGAGTTTTCTGCTTCAATTCACAAATCCAGAAACTAAATCACTAATCTCTCAATCCTCTCAAGATTCAGATTGCTCTGATACCAATTGAGAGTCCAAAAATCTCTAAATCTTTAGAGAGAGAAATTAGAGAGAGAAAGTATGGAAGCGCAAAATAATCAGATGTATTAAAATGTGAATGTCAAGGTTACAAAACAAAGGCTCTAAGGGGACTTAAATACCCCTAGCCTTTACAAAACATATAGAACATTAAGAACAGTAGACTAGAAAATAAATACAATGATTACTATAAAATCAGATCTAACACTCATTTAAAAATATGAATGAAATTTGAGCATTTGAACTTTGAAGATTTCTCAAAACAAGAATATTGAATGAATGAAATGAAATCAAGAGAATTATTTTGAGAATCTGACAATGTATCAATCAGATCAAATCAAATGGTTAGGGTATCAAAGAACTGGATATTTTGTTTATATGAACAAATATAAACAATTTTGCAATGAAAGCACAAGATTAGAAATTATGATTGATGCTCAACAACATTGAATTTCAAACGGGGGTATTACCATCGAAAAATTGGTTCGTTATGAGACATGGTAATAACAATTTCAAATAAAATACTGAACCGGTGTGTATGAATACTTGACAGTATATGGACAAGATAATACGCAAGTATTGATCTTTGGAAACACACGTTCAGTTAAACATTAAAGCTCAAAATTGAAAAACATTTAAAATCACACTTCTAAGTTCATAAAATCTTTTGAGAACCAGAAGTGGTTTGAACATTTCAGAAAACGTTTTTCATGTTCGAAAGTTTTTCTTCTTTCAAACAATCAGAGATCTAGGATTAGAAGATATTTACCTTGAAGCTCCCCCTCAAATCATGATTAAATGATTTAGGTCAGATAGGCATTTAAGAATGAGTCCTGAACTGAAGTGTTCGGAAGTCGAACTCCGGTGAAGTACGGGTTCTAAGCAGATTTACTTAGAAGCCTTTGTTCTTCTACTCCCCCTTGACAGTAGGAGCCTGCAACACAAAATCAATTTTAGGCTTTGGTACCCACTGGTATTTGGGTCCATGAATGTTAGTTGCAGTTTGAATGGGAGTAATGGAATAAGAACCATACCAGAAATGATCACTGGTTTTGTGAATAGGATCATATGTACAGCAATAAGAACAATAGTATTTCTTACCTGACAACCTGATTAATTGATCTCTCGAGTAGATATGATCAGGTTTACCTTTACGTGCATTGTTCTTCTTGACTTTGTGTGTATGTACACATGATTTCTTTCCTTTCAGCTCATCTTTCTTCTCATCTTCAACTGGTTTCTTCTTCCAGACCAGTTCCTCTTCTTTATATCTTCTTCTTCTCCTTCTTTGTGTACCTGAACCATCTACATTTTCATCAAAGAAAATGTTAGTACTGCGAATCTGATCATATGATTTAACTGACCTTTTTGATGAAACAGTTTTCAGATGTGAGCTTGAGGCTGTCTTTTTGAAGTCAACTAAATTATTTCTAGGTGTGTGGATTTGTGACTCTGGAGTCGTTCGCTCAGTCACCACTACCTTGGAAACAATCTTTTCAAGCTCTTTAATATTTGAAGCAAAGTTGTCTCTTTCTTTAACAAGCAGGTCAATCTTCTCCTTTAATTCGGACTTCGCTTTCTGCTCTTTCAGTGCATTCTCAGATAGTTCAGATAACCTGACAGTCAGCTTTTTAATCTCAGTCTCAAACATGCTTCTTTCTTCTTCAAATCCCTTCTCATCATTGTTTCTCTGGCTGGATATTTCTTTGAAGAATCCAACATTCTTTTGTTCAATGGCCTTGTTCTCTTTGGCAAACATCTCTCTTTCCAAGATAAGTAATTTCTCAAAAGCAGAAACTTTCTGAGAGAGATTGATACATTTCAGCTCGACTGCTTTCTTTTCTTCACAACTATTTCTGGAAAAATCTGAGAACTTCTTTGCAAAAGATTTCTCTTTAGTCTCAAAATCGGATTTGTCTTTTGCAATCTTTTGCTCCAAATCAGAGATCTTTCTTTTAAGCTCCGAGTTCTCAAATTCCAATTCTCTTCCTTTTAAAATCACATTTGGCCCTAACATCAACCATTCAGTACAATCCCACAACTCTTTTCCTGTCATTTTGTAATAATTTATTTGACCAGAAATTTCACTAAAAATGTCACGAAAAAGGTAACAAGAAATACTCTTTGTCATAAAATATCGACCTATATTATTAGCCCTCTGTCTTTTCTCCTGTTCCTCAGAAGAAGCTTCTTTTGGAATTTGGGATTGCATCTCTCCTTCAGTCAATGATAATCTGATATAATGACCCACCTCATGTTCATCCTCAAAATTCAAAAAAATGAACTTTCCACTCTTCATATTCTCCTTTGGACCGCAACCTTGGTGGGTTCATCCTTTTTGATCGTATCGAATAGAATTAATTCGATCCGGCTTTGAAAGGCTTGACAAGAGATGAAACTTGAATGGGTTTAAACTTTAATCTTAACTGCACTGTAGTGATCGTGAGACAAACAAGATGATCCAAAAACAACCAATAAATAAACAAGACAGGACAAGGACCGGTCGAGCAAGGACCCGATCGAACCCGGTCGAACAAGGACCCGGTCGAAACAAGGACCCGGTCGAACCCGGTCGAATCACAAAGCACCGGTCAACAAGTACCGGTCGCTGAGTACCGGTCGACCGCAGAGTATCGGTCGAACAATGTACCGGTCAATAAATCACCGGTCGCCAAAGCAATCCGGTCGAATCAAGGTATCGGTCAAGACACTGTAGTACCGGTCGAACAGGGTACCGGTCGAACAAGGTATCGGTCAATAGGGCCGGTCAATATCGAACAGATAAACACAAACAGATAACAGATAATTCAATTTAACAGCTAGTCGACCGATAAAATCGATGAATCTCAATCGAACCTAGAAATTTTACCCAAAATTCAATTGACCAAGCAACAATTTTGCAGATCGATAAGCAACCCAGTAAACCTCAGACCGATAAAAAAAACTTTGATTTTCATAAACACAGAGTCTGACGAACCACTCTTTTTCCAAACAGAAATCGAATCTGAACTCAGATCGATAAGAAATCCAGAAAAGATTGCAAACCAGAAACGAGTTCAAATATGATTAAACAAATAATCGATTTAGCAAAAAAAAACTTGACACAGATTCACTAAACCAAAAATCGATTACTTGATATGGTAGTAAACAGTAAGTCAAATTCTCAGATCAAATTGATAAACAGATACCAATCTAGAAAACAATTAATCGACAGAAACCAAACACTCAGATAGATCGGTATAATGATTAAGAGTTTTAGACAAACCTTTTTGGATCAAACCTTCTGTCTCTTTACTCTGATACCAATTGTAGATCCCAGTACAGTGCAATCACGAACAATAATCAACAATGAAGAACAATAATATTGCCACAACCTGTAGTCATATGATTAATATTCAAGAAAGAGTTTAGGTTTACAGAGAGAATATCTAATCAGTAAATGTAAACCTATTGACTAGAGAATTATGAATGAGATCTAAACTTCTAAAATCATCTAACAATTCATCTAACCTTAATAATAAACTAAACTAGCCCTTATATATGAAGCGCATAGGCTTAATGGGCTTTATGGGCTTTGGGCCCAACTAACAATTAAACTTTCAGTCCTAACACATTCAATAAAGATTAATCATTCGATACATTGTTACTTGATTGTTACTGGGATCCATAAGTGGTATGAGAGCAGAGAGACAAGTTATCGATTCAAAGGTATCAAATTTTTGTTAATCTGTGTTCTTCAATCTGGGCAAACGGCGCTTAAGAAGTTGATTTTTGATTTTCGATTTTTGCGAAAATTGTTGATTTCAAATGGTTCCATTATAATCCTTCGGTTCATTAAGTGTGTTTGGAAAAGTTTCATAGTCCAATTTGAAGTTCTTTAAGCCTAAATCTTGGGGAAAAAATCGATTTTGAGTTTTCTATTTTTTTTTTGTCTATGTTCTTCAATTTTCTGGAAAATTCTTGGTAAATCACATATTTTTTAGCTTTACTCAATCTGGGTATGTTTTATTGAGCTTAAAATTACATTAATCTCTCGTTAGAAATTTGTTTGATATTTTTGGTGTTTAAGATCCAAATTTTTCGAAGCGGATCGTAAAAACCCGGTAAAATCATATAATTCGGGCTCTCCCAAATCCGGCAATCGCTTATACCGGTTTCCAGTTTCCCGGTTTCCACCTTCCGGAATCCCGAACCCGGATCCCCTCTTCCGGGTTTCGTTAATATCGGGTTCCTCATTCTCAGACTTCCCGGTGTCCAGTTATACCATATTTGTCTACGGGTATCGAGTCTCGTGGTGACCGGTTTTTCTTTCTTGGATTCGGCACCTAACTCCCGGCTCTCCCGGTTTACCTGAGCAGTACCGGATACCGGGTCCTAATCTCCGGACTCTCGGTCCTTCCATTCTGGGTTTATAACCGGATAATTTCACCCGAACTCCCTTGAGTATCGGGTTCAGCTCCTTCCCGTTTATCCCGGCTTCCATTCGTGGTACCGGGTTTTGGGTACATTTACCCGGACAGGTACATCACCCGAATTTTGATCGGGTTTCTTATCCGGATTTCTCTATTTACGCGGACAGGTACATCACCCGGACAAGTTAGATCAGGGACTTCTCTTTTGCAGGAGGGGGACATTTTTGCGTATTTTGTGATACTGTATCTATTTTGGATCAATATTTTGAATTGTCTCACGATCATCTTATTCAAGTAAAAATGTCTTATCCAACCATTTCTGACCACAAAGCAAATATTACAGCTCTCGAAGCGATATTGGAGACCAGATTAAAGACCGTTAACACACTGCTTGAAGAGAAAGCAGGTCTCCAGTTAGAGTTGGACAATCTAAAATCAGAAAGCGAGACGTATAAAGAAATTTGATCTTTAAAGGAAACAATGACATGCTCAAGCGCAGGAATTCTGAACTTGAAAAGGAAGAAAGAAATGGTTCATATTACCGTGTGTATGCTAACGAAGTAGATTCTCTTAAAAGAAATATTTCAGATCTTGAAAGAGGAGCTGATATGAAGAGAAGTGATCCGACAAGTGCTGAAGCTTCAAAGAAAATATATGAACTTGAACGAAAAGTTGCAGATTTTGAATCCAAAGAAGAGAAGTTTATATCCCTTGAAGAAAAACTAAAGGCCGTTGAACTTGAAAATCTTGATCTAAAGCAAAAGCTTTATGTTGTTGAAAAAGAAAGGAGCGATTTTTTAAATGAGCGGAAAGAATTTAAAAGAAAGATTATTGATCTTTCAAAGAAAGTTTTTGATGAAAGCATGCTAAACTTTTAAAAGAAGATTTCTGATTTTGAAAAGATTTTGATAGTTGAGATAGATACTTTTGAGAAAGAGTGAAAAAGTTTTGAAACTGAAAATAAAATGCTTGAAAAGAAGAATGTTGTGGTTTTCAAAGAAATGTCTGATAAACGCAACAGTATTGAAAAAGACTTTGAAAATGATAGGAAGATTTTTGAAACAGAAATTCTTAAGCTTTCACAAAAATTATCTAGACTAGCAACATATATTCTGAAAAAACAGATGGTAAAATATGATTTACAAAATCGATTTGATTCAATTCTCGAAGAAAGAAATGTTTTATCCGCAAAAGTCAAGAAACTTGAAGAAACAAATTTCAAAGTTGATTTATCTAAACAAGTTAGTCTCGATACTATTGTTCAGTCTCCTTATTCTTCAAGTTCAACTTCTACAACTATTTCTTCGAAAAAGTTTGTCAAATCAAATGAATTTTCAAAAGATCAGATTCACCCTTCCAATCTTTTCTATAATTCTTTTGTTGATAATACAGATAATCAAGTTTTCAGAAAAGTAAAGATGATTTGGAGAAAGAAATCAATTACAGATGATAGTGGTGGAAAAGAGTCCTCATAAATCTCTTATAGTTGATACAAAGTCATTTATTTCCAAGACTGATTCACCTACTTATGTCTATTCTACGGGAAAGTTGATCAGTCTGAGCCGACAAAAGATCTGTTGCACTCATTGTGGAAATAGTGATTTTGTGCGTCCAAGGCATGTTTATAATTGGTACGGTACTTATAGCATCCCCAATCCTCAGCTTAATAGCTTCAAAGCTCAGGCATCTAACCGTCAAGGATCCATCATAGCATGGATACCAAAATCTGTCTAATCTGTTTTGCAGGAATGTCATGTGTGATTTAATTCGGATTATTAATGTCACATGACTACAATCAAGGGTTATGCCAACTTTTGAGGTGGAGTACCATGTTTTTTTTTAATTTTCAAATCGACTTCTGAACACTTCAGTTCAGAACTCGTTCTTAAATGTTTTTTACTTCTGGTTACATCAAATCAGAACTTGTACTTCAATGTTTACCTCAATGATTTATTCTGGTGGGTTAAAGGAGTGTTAGGACTTATACAGTTTCTATGGTTAATCCAGAACTGGAAGGACCTACCCAAGAAACACATCCAATTCATAGATATCAGTGAGGAGCCTAGATTGATAGATGAGTTCGGAGTGAAAAGAATATGGTGAGCATGTGACAGGACTTAAAAGAATTATTGGTCTTTACCAAACCGAGTCAATTATCTGGGTTACCACTCAATCTATTCATTCTCGTTCTTTAGAGATGAATATTGAAATAGACATGGACCTAGTGTCGATAACTCGTGTCACCCCACCTAGCCACTCAAGTATCTCACAAAACATACTTGTTTCATATATTCACGGAGATTTAGCACATAATTTATCTATTCCTCACTCGAAGGTCTTAGATATTGAAAAAGGAAGACCTCAGCTCCGGTCTACGAACTTCATATTGTCTATTGATCTCTAACCTGCGTCCCAGGTTGAATCAATTTTTGGGCCAGAAGTATACATGAATTTAATTCTTTCACACATGCATGGATCTTTGTGATTCCACTTGCATATCTTCGTGATATTGCCGGAACAGTTTAGGAAGTAGATTCTTAAAATTTTACTTCAGCGATAACTGGAAGTCCTATCAGAGATACCCCGATGCCAATTCTGAAAATAAGCCACATAATTATTTTAATTGTTGTGATAACAGTTACTATTGTGTTTCTATATTAGTTGATTACCCTACCTTGGTTACTTAAAGTTTTATCTGATATTTTTCTACTCATCAAGTTAGTCTTTGAAGATACATGATTCTCAAGATTCTCCTAATCATCATGAGGGGGACACATGACAAAGACACAAGATACAAAGACACAGATTATCATGTTGAGGGGGAGTAACAGAATTTCTTAAATCTAAAGTTGAAAAGCCATTAGATTCAAATATTGCAGCTGAGCAGAAAAGATTGCAATTGATTTGATTGTTTCTTATTATCCCCTATCAAGTGGTGTTGGCTACAAGTTGATTCCTCCTACGAGCTGATTGAAACAAGTTCTTAAGCTAAAAGCATCTTCAACTAGCGGGTCAATGACAGACTCTTTGTTTTTAAATTGAAGATGCATTGTGGGATGTCATGTAACTCACACATCATCTTTCTTGTGTGTTGATCCGATGTGTTGAGTTTCTACAGTAGAAAGATGCTCAATAGTGCATTCAGTTGAGACTATTAGACATTGAATTTGGTTACAAAGTTGAAACTATGAAGATCAAGAGCTTTGGAAAGACATGAAGACAAGCAACACTGTTGGTCCCGAAGGTGCTTAACAAGTTTGTAGAAGGGGGTGAATACAAACACAAAATTTAAAGGTTTAATAAATTGTTTATTGATAAATCAAATCACAATTTACATTTTGTTTCGGAATAAGACTAAACAAACTTGAGAAACACACAGATTGTTGCACAAGAATTAGAGAATAGAGATTGAGAGAATATAGAAAGCAAGGGTTTCTATATGATAAAAAGGATAGAAAGCAACTCTCAGATAGAGTCTTGATCTTTCTATTTATGCCTTATGCATTAAATGCATGGCAGAGTACTTTACACGTGTTCTTCAATGGTTGGTTGCATGCCTTTGACTTTTGGAGACATGCTTTTGGCCGAATGGTGAACAGTGTAGTCTTCAAAGTTGTTGTACAATCTGTCACAGAGGTATGTCTCTTCTGACATTTGTATTATGTGTGCAAGGATAAGACAAAAGAAACTTGGAGCATAAGCTATGTAATCTTCAATCGCTGAATATCTCTTCTTCACAGAGATAGAAGGAGGTTCAGTGATCGCTCAAGCTTTTCTTCAGGTTTCTTCGCGTGTAGGTAGACTTGTCTTAGTTTCACTGATATCCACATCAGATCATGAGTAGACTTGTCCGTTGTTCAGCAGCTTTGTCTTCGACTCAGTGATGAACATCTTTGTCGCGAAACTTGTGTTCAGGGATTACGTCTAATTGTTACAAGAGAGATCATCAGCGATACTGAACATACTCAATACTTAATCGTTGAAAGTGAAACACTAATACATACAGATGTTAAACAAAATTTTCACTAAGTATTACAGCGGGTCATTATCAAATCACTGAGAGAATTTGGATCAACAAACACTGAAGTTCTTCAGAGATTCAACAGGGAGAGAATATCACGACCTGAAGATTTCAAGAAGATAAATTCTTTATACAACTTTAGGGGGGATTGTTAGGACTAAAAGTCCTAGTGCGTTGAAAGTTATATAAGTATTTATAGAGTGTTTATTGTTATTATTAAAAGTGTTGTAAAAGCCTTTATATTTTATTGGGCTTGTTTGGTTATAATGGGCTTTGGGCTTTGGGCTTTTAGACCCAAGCCCTTGGTATTTAATGTGTTGGTTAGTGTAAGATTAGGTGAGTTTTAATCGTGCGCCTAATAGGTTTTAGAGAGAGTTTTGATTTTCAATCCTATGTTTGTAACTCTCTTTAATCATTCAATAAAGATTAATCATTCGATACATTGTTACTTGATTGTTACTGGGATCCATAGTGTGCTTGTAATCCCACACGCTTGAGAATAGTGAATGGTCCAAGGAAATGGAGGCTCAGCTTCCCGCATTTTCCAAACCGAATTATTCCTTTCCAAGGGGACACTGTTAAAGCACAGTTTTATTGGATTTAATATCATCATTATCTGAAGATGGAAATCTGAAGTCAAAGCTGGAAAAGTCGTCTCAACAAATAGTCTAGGGTCTTTTGTAATAAATAGTCAAAGTATGTTTCTGTATTTTCGTTTTTAGTCATTTCCTTTAATTCGATATGTTTTAGTAGTTGGGCCTAAGCCCATTAGGCTTATACACCTTTGTTTAAATTAGATGTTTTTAATGTTAATTAGGTTGGAGAGGTGTTTTTAGTTGTGTGTGGTGCGCCGTATAAGAGAAACAGAGAGAGAGAGAGAGAGAGAGAGAGAGAGCTGCGTGAAAGAGACAGAGAGAGATTCATCATTCAAGCTTGTAACCATTTGAATCATTCGATTAATCGTATCAGGTTTGCTTTATATTGTTGTTTAAATTGATTTGCCTGATTGAATCGTTAATCACAGGGACACACAATTGGTATCAGAGCCAAACAGATTGAATTGAAATTTTTTTTTTCGGTTCTGTTTATCTGTCAAGATTCAAAATTTTTATTGTGTGATTGTTCTTTCAAGTTTTTATTAATTGGATTGTAATCGATATGCATATTCTATTGAATTGGCATTGATTTATGTGAGTATATGATTGATTTCGGTGGTCGATTTGGTTGATTTTGATTTTGTTCGGTCGTAAACGAGCACAGTCTGTGTCGTTGTTTGATTCTTAATAAAAGTGTTTGTTTTCAAAATTACATGTTTGCAATCAGTTCTAGTTGATTAAAAGGTCGAATTGGCAAAGTTTGGTAGTGTAATTCGAGTTATCGATTGTTTTCTGGGTTGATTTGTGTTTATCTGGGTCGAAAGCATCAAGAACATACCCGTCGACCGCATTATACTGATCGACCGCATAATACCAGTTGGTTTACCGGTCGCCCGGATAACTCACAGTCTTTACCGGTTGGCACAATATCGGTCGCCCGGACAACTTTTTCTCAATATCGGTCGCCCGGATAACACATTCTCTATACCGGTCGCCCGGAAAAACTCTCAATCCTTACCGGTCAACATCTTACCGGTCGAAGACCAATTCCGGTCGTAGCAAGGTACCGGTCGTAGCAAGGTACTGGTCACGGACTTCGGTCGTAGCAATATATCGGTCAGACTGTTACTCGCGAAAACCTGAACTTTGCGCCATTGCCTGGTCGCGCAAACCCTCTCTTGCGCCACCCACGTGTCACGCGAAACTCTATTTTGCGCGACCTGCGGTTCACGCAAACTCTTCTTTGAGGGACCCACATCACACGCAAACCTTACTTTGCGCCAACTGTTACTCGCGCAAAGCTCCTCTTTGTGCGACCTTTCTCTCGCGCGAACTATCCTTTTGCGCCACTGTCTTAGCTCACTTTCTGCGCCAGCTTCTCTGATTAATTTATCTGTGATTTATACTGTTATAGTTCTGCACTTAAATTATTTTTGGAAATTTAATTTTCTGAAAAGTTTTAAGTGTAGTTTTATTCAACTCTTGTTTCTAACGATCTCATCCAGTTGATTGTCTTCGTATCAGATAAGTTTGATTACTAATCATATCAGTAAGGATGTCATCTCGGGAAGCTCTTGCTATTAGAACAGATGTGAAGCCACCAGTACTCTTCAAGGGGGAGTACGAGCAATGGAAGGACAGATTCTTGGATTTCATCGATTGAAATGATCTGGATTTGTCACATTGCTGAACGAGCTAAGCAAGAACAAGATCAGCAAATCTCAAGTTGAGCTGAATGTGAAATTTCTCAGCAACCTTCAGCCTGAGTGGAAGAGATTCACCAGACAGATGAGGCAATTGAAAGATCTGAACGACATTCCACTTCATGAAGTTTATGAAATCCTCAGACAGAATGAGGAAGAGGTGGATGAGATCAAGGCTGAGATGAAAAAGGCTGACAAAGCAGTTGCTGATCCAGTTGCACTTGTGGTCAAGAAGAAGTCTAAGAAGAAGAAGGTGATAGCATCTGAATCAGAAGAGGCTGATAGTGAGGCAAAGTCTGACTCTGACGATTGTGAACAACTGAAGGAAGTCATGCTAATGTTAACCAAGGCTTTCCAAAAGAAGTTTTATAAAAAGCCTAACTCCAACAGTCAGAGGTACTCGTCTGGTCCAAACAACTACAAACACAAGGAGAAAGTTGAAGAAAATAGACCAGAAGAGATGAAGAAGGATAGAGTCGAAGAGCCCAAGCAGGAAGAACCGACAAAGTGCTACAACTGTGGCAAACTCGGTCACTTTGCCAAGGACTGCCGAAAACCAGAAGTCCGAAACTCCGACTATTACAAGAATAAGATGCTTCTAGCCAAGCAACAAGAGGCTGGCAAAGCATTATTGGCCGAGGATGAATACTGGCTCGACCATTCGGACCAAGAATTTGACGAAGGAGAGAAGAATGAGACAGCATACCTGTGCTTGATGGGTAAGCAGCAGTCAGAAGCTGAAGTTGATTCTGATGATGGAGATAATGAAGAGGTATGTGACTTAACTGAATCTGATTTTCTGAACTAAATGCATGCCATGATGTCTAAACTCCAAGAATTAGAGTCTAAACTGAAGTGTGAGAAAGGTGTCATTAATGAGAAAAATCAATCTATACATAAACTTAGTAATGATATTGCTGAGAAAAATGTATTAATTGAAACTTTGCATAAAAATATAGACACCAGTGCTAAAGAGAAGACTATAATTCATAAAGAGTTATCTGAAATTGTTTCAAAGTATAGAGAATGTGAGTTTAATTCTAAAGAGCTTTCTAAGATGTACTCTTCAACATCAAAAGAAAATAAATCTTTAATTGAAAAGGTGAATGCTTTGGAAGAGAAATTATATACTATGGGTCAGTCTGAACAAATCATTCATTTAATCAAACCTAAAGAGGATAAAGAGAATTGGGGACTCGGTTATGAGAACCCACAATGTCTCAAAAAGGGTATATCTGAAGTGTCTGCTCTTTATGATTTTGGATTTATGAAACTGGCACCTGAATACCCTGAACTTCAAGTCTTCTGGACTAAACTGTCTGAAGAAGATAAAGCCAAGGAATATGCTAAAAGAAAGAACACGACGAAAGTTCAACTTCAGTTTCGTTATGAGAGGTTGAATAACAGTTATAGTTCTAATAAATCAAAATTTCTTTCAAATGACTATTTTTATATTTATTCTGTAAAAGAGATAAAGGCTAAGCCCGTCGAAGGTAAGCTTTACGTCCCTCCTCTAGTTTTAGAAAGTAAAATTTCTGAACTCGAGAATACTCTTACAGAAGAAAGAATTTTGATAGACTTAGAACAAACTGTATTTTCTACAGTGTTCAAAAATACTAAGTTTTCTAAACTATCCAAGGCTTTAAAATCTGAAGATAGATCTGGTTCTCTTGAAAATGAGCTTAATTTCTTAAACTCGGATGGTGTTTTAAATGATTGTGTTGCTCAATTTGACTTTCCTTCCAAACTTCCTGATCATTCATCTTGTGTTGTGAATTCTTTCGGATTACCCAGTGTGTTTGAAAAAGGTGAAACATCAACGAAAGTTGACAAATCAGTTTCTGTGAAATCTAAGAATGTGAAAGGTAAGAAAAGAAAATCTCAGCGTTCACAGAAACCGATCACCACGGGTAAGCCAAAGAAGAAGCATTCTTTTGATTCTCATCATTCTAACTCTAAAGTTTCAAATGTTTCAGATGTGAGAAAGCAAAGGCTTGGGGTTAAGTCAGCATGGATACCGAAACAGAAGATAGACGAGAAAGCTAAATCTAGTTCTAGTTTTAATTTGAATAAAAAGACTTCTAGTAAAGATGAATTAATTGTGAATGTTGCTACTTTTAAATCTAATCTTGTTGATTCTCGCAAGAAATATTCCATAAAGCAATTATTCCAGTTAGCTCCTTCTAATAAAAAGTTTTCAAATTTTGCTGGATTGGATTATGCTTCTCGTAAATATTCTGATGTTTGGTTTGGTTCATATAATGTTTCATCTTATTGTTGTAATTCTTCTTATCATGCTCATGGTTTTCAAAGACAAAGCGGGCCCAAATTTAAATGGGTGCCAAAATCATGTACTGACAATGTAGGACCCATTTATAAATAGGTACCTAAACCTCTTCTTTCCTGATTTGTTTTGTGCAGACCCGTCATATGTGGTATTTGGATAGCGGGTGTTCCAAACATATGACAGGGCAGAAGAGTATGTTGTCTAATTATACAGACAAATACTACGACACAGTTCGTTTTGGAAATGATCAGTTTTCACCAATTCTGGGATATGGTGATGTTGTACACGAAAATCTCACGATTAAGAAGGTGAGCTACGTTAAAGGCTTAGGACACAACCTATTCAGTATTGGTTAGTTCTGCGACAAAGACTTAGAGGTGAATTTCAAGGCCAAGACATGTTCAGTACGCACTGAAGAAGGAAAAGAACTCTTGGTCGGCACTCGCAAGTCAACCCTCTACACCATCAACTTATCAAAGGTCAAGACTGACAACCAGGTATGTCTATTATCAAAGGCCTCGATGCAACAAAGCTGGTTATGGCATCGACGGCTCTCTCACCTCAACTTTTGGTACATCAACAAGCTGGTCAGTGGAAAGCTAGTGAAAGGACTTCCTGAGCTGAAGTATGAAAAAGAACACCTGTGTGCAGCGTGTGAAAAGGGAAAGATGAAGAGAGCTCCACACAAACCAAAGCCTGAACCAAGTACCAGCTCTCCTTTAGAGTTGTTGCATATGGATTTATGCGGTCCTATGCGAACGCAAAGCTTAGGCGGAAAGAAGTATGTGCTAGTTATCGTGGACGACTATACGAGATACACTTGGGTCAAGTTTCTACGGTCTAAAGATGAGACGCCCGAAGTTCTCATTACATTTCTGAAGACGACCCAAGTCAATCTGCAGAAACAAGTCAAGATTCTAAGAACTGACAACGGCACAGAGTTCAAGAACAAAATAGTTGAAGAATATCTCGAATCGGTCAGGATATCACATCAATACTCTGTTGCTCGTACGCCTTAACAGAATGGAGTCGTCGAAAGGCGAAATCGTACATTTGTCGAGGCCGCTCGAACTATCCTCAGCCAATCTGAGTTACCTCTATTTTTGTGGGCTGAAGCTGTATCGACTGCGTGTCACACTCAGAATCGCTCCATGATACACCGCAGATTTCAGAAGACTCCGTATGCGTTAATCAACAACCGGACACCTACAATCAAATATTTTCATATATTTGGGTGTAAGTGTTATGTTCTAAATCACAGAGAGGATCTGAACAAGTTCAGT
Organism: Arctium minus; assembly: GCA_954870635.1. NCBI lineage: Eukaryota > Viridiplantae > Streptophyta > Magnoliopsida > Asterales > Asteraceae > Arctium > Arctium minus. The sequence continues at coordinate 27,890,767 of OX941082.1, read as the reverse complement.
GCTAAGGCGGATGAGGGCATCATCGTTGGTCATTCCTCTACATCTTCTGCTTATCAGGTTTATTTGAAGAAGTCGAAGACTGTGATCGAGAGCGTCAACGTTACATTCGATGAAGACATGGCTTCTGAGCACGTCAGTTCAGAATCCGTAATTACCGGAGTACTAGATTCTGGACTAACCAGTCCAGGACCTGCACCTCAAAAAAACAAATCAGATGGCGCTTCATCGTCTACTTCTAAATTATCTGATTTGGATTTATTATTTGAACTGTTTTATGATGAATTTCTTGGATCTCGTGTGCCTAAATCTGTTGTGGTTGACAGGATGGAAGACTCGATGACTACTCAACCAACCACTTCCGATATCTCTACTGAATCCAACTCCCCGATTCGGCAAGAAGTTCCAGTTCAAATGCCTACTCCGACAGTTGAAGTTGTGACCAACACCGACGAGACAGAAGTCGCTGACTCGGTAGGATGTATTGTAAGGACTGGTCAACAGATTGACCAAGATGTACCTACTGCAACTTCTGCCACTACTACTTCATCTGAAACCCCCATTCCTTCTGAACCATCTGAAGGAGATAACAGTGGATTCCTAGATGCTGAAAATGATCAATCTACATCTAATCCACTCCCTCATGAACATAAGTGGACCAAAGAGCACCCGATACATCAAATCATTGGAGATCCTTCAAAACCGGAGCAAACTAGGTCTGCAACATCAAATCTATGTATGCATGAATCCTTTCTGATCAAGATCGAGCCTACTCGCGTATCTTAGGCCCTTGCCGATTCAGATTGGGTAACTGCGATGCAAAATGAGCTGAATCAGTTTGAAGCACTTAAAGTCTGGAGACTCGTACCCAAACCTCAAGGTAAAACCATCATTGGTACAAAATAGGTGTTCAAAAACAAGAAAGATGAAGATGGTACCGTTATCAGAAATAAAGCACGACTTGTTGCCAAGGGATATAGGCAAGAGGAAGGATAGACTATGACGAGACTTATGCTCCAGTGGCACGTATAGAGGCAATTCAGATGTTCTTAGCCTACGCAGCCCACAAGAACTTCACCGTCTTTCAAATGGACGTGAAGACAACTTTTCTAAATGGTGTACTCAAGGAGGAAGTCTACGTCTCGCAGCCAGAAGGGTTCATGAATCCAGATAAGCCTAATCACGTTTACATCTTGGATAAAGCTCTTTATGGACTGAAACAAGCTCATCGCGCCTGGTATGATATTCTATCTCAGTTCTTGGTCAAGTCAGGTTTTATAAAAGGTACGGTTGATACCACTCTTTTCATTAAAAAGGATAAAGGTGATATCATTCTTATTCAAATATATGTGGATGATATTATTTTTGGTTCTACAAATCCTAAGTACTGTAAGAATTTTGCAAACCTCATGGTGTCACGTTTTCAGATGAGCATGATGGGAGAGATGAATTTCTTTCTCGGATTGCAAGTCAAACAATTTTCAATGGGAATTTTTATCAATCAATCTAAATACATTCTTGATATTCTTCGGAAGTTCAAAATGGAAAATTGTAAACCTATTGGTACCCCGATGGCACCTGGTACTAAGATTGGCACTGATCCTTCGGGAAAGGCTGTTGATGTTAGGACTTATAGAGGAATGATAGGTTCTTTAATGTATCTTACTTCTAGTAGGCCGGATATAATGTTTTCTACATGCTTATATGCTAGATATCAGGCCAATCCTAAAGAATCCCATTTGTCTGTTGTTAAGCGGATTTTCAGGTATCTGAAGGGGACTGCAGATCTTGGTCTATGGTATCCTAAAGATACTAGCTTTGAACTAACAGCTTATTCAGACGCAGATCATGCTGGTTGCATGTTAGACAGGAAGAGCACATCGGGTCATATACAATTCCTCGGAGATAAACTCGTCAGTTAGGCATCTAAGAAGCAATTATGTGTCTCCACATCAACAGCCGAAGCAGAATATGTAGTTGCTGCTAGCTGTTGTTCTCAAGTCTTGTAGATGAGAACACAACTGTGAGACTATGGGTTTCATTTCAAATGAATCCCGATCTATTGTAACTCGAAGAGCGCTATTGCGATTACCGCTAACCCTGTTCAGCATACTAAAACTAAACACATAGATGTCAGGTATCACTTTATAAAAGATAATGTGGAAAAGGGAACAATTGAACTTTACTTTGTAAAAACTGATTTTCAGCTTGCAGATTTGTTCACCAAACCTTTAGACGAAAAGAGATTCAATTTTCTTGTCTCTAGGCTTGGTATGCTAAATCTTAAGACCTAATCGGTGGTTACCTATTAAAGTTTCTTATTGTGTCTTTTCATCATTTCTTTACCATTATTTCCGCAAGATATCTGCTCTTTAATAGTTTGTTCATGATCTCAGGGGGAGTGTGAGAAGTACTACATTGATGATCAATATTATTTTGAGGGGGAGCATATCTAACATATGATTTGTGTTTACTGATAACTTGTTAGTGATGCATGATTTTAGGGGGAGCACCCAAGTCAAAGGAGTATGGCTATGACTTCTGATTACTTTTGATCAGAACTCGTACTTTATTAGTTTTACTGCTTTCTGTCATTTCAATTTCAGTGAATAAAGTTTCTTTGACTAGACTTTTAGACTTTTGCAGTTTGAGAGATGCTTACAAGATCATATCTTTATGACTTTAAGCTTGACTTCGTGAGATGTAAGACTGCATTCAAAAGGTATAATTCCTTATCTTCATCTCTTTTATGGTTGAAAGAAGGAAAACTTTCGATCATAAGAAAACATGTTCTTAAATGTTCAAACCACTTCCCGATTCTCAAACAGATTTCTTGAATCGGAAGTGTGATTTTAAATGTTTTCTGCTTCATCTATGCACTTTAACTGCTAAAGTTAAATCATCTGAGTATCATATGCTTTATAGGATAACATGGGATCAGTGTGCTAGGACTTATCTGAACTTCTATGGATTCACGTTAACCAGTGTCTCCTACCCAAGAAGTTAATCCTTAGTCAGTGAGTGTACGGAGTCAAACGAAATGAGTGTGGGATGTGTGATGAGAGAAAATGAAAAAGCGAGTTTGGTTAGCTGTGAGCTTAAAGATTAAAAGAAAGAGGGTGAGAGATCGGAGTAAAAGAATATTAAACTCTGCACCAACTACTTTCTGAGCCGGGCAGCCACATTACTAATGTTTCACAACTTCTTCGTGCACATTATTGAAACAGGCAACTAGCCCATGCCAACTCTTGCCATTACCCCACCTACCACTCATTTTCTTCTCAACAAGAAAATGTTTCATTTTCAAAGGGGACGCAGCACATATGTTATCTGATTTTCATTTGGAAAATCTGGATATTAAAAAGAAGGAAGTATGCCCCACCTTCACACTTCACTAATGCACATAGAGTCTGTGTTTAACTATCTGTTGTCTCAGTGGTTTACACATTTTGAGCCTTATAAGCGATCATCATATTCTTAATTCTTTCTATCACTTGCACAAACACACAAAGAATTTGTTTCTTTGTCCTAACGTTCATAGAAATTGCCTTTGTGGTGTTTCGATGATTGAATGGAAGCCCTGGGGGAGTGAACATCATAAAAGCTCCTTTTTGTTGTGTATTGGTTACACACAGTGACTTAGTGTTACTGACAGGCAATTTTAACTGATTCATTTGTTGATTCAGGTGTTACATTTCATTTTCTAAATTGTCTAGATTTGCAAAGATCTGGATGAACATCTTTATGAATTGACAGATACTCAGTGGTTCTGTTTGAAAGATCAGTGGTGGAAGACATTTCTTGGAGAAAAGTTTTGATGAATTCTTTGCTCTTTTCATCAAAAAGGGGGAGAAGCGTCAACAAGAAATCAAGAAATGGAAAGCACACAAGTTTTTGAAAGAATTTATGAAGATATGCTGAATTGAAGATATTTTCTTTTAAGATGATTTGCTGAAGCATTCCGAGCTGAAACTGAAGATAATTTCTTTCCAAGAGATTTTATTCTCATCGATTGGGGAGATTGCTACTTTCTGAAGACAAAGAGGGAGATTGCATCTTCTGAGCTTAAAGAGAAGGATTGAATTGCTAAATCTTTTTAGTAATGATCTTGATCCAAAGGGGGAGATTGTTAAAGCACAGTTTTATTGGATTCAAGATCATCATTATATGAAGATGGAAATCTGAAGTCAAAGTTGGAAAAGTCGTCTCAACAAATAGTCTAGGGTCTTTTGTAATAAATAGTCAAAGTATGTTTCCGTATTTTCATTTTTAGTCCTTTCCTTTAATTCAATATGTTTTAGTAGTTGGGCCTAAGCCCATTAGGCTTATACGCCTTTGTTTAAATTAGATGTTTTTAGTGTTAATTAGGTTGGAGAGGTGTTTTTAGTTGTGTGTGGTGCGTCGTACAAGAGAAACAGAGAGAGGGAGAGAGAGCTGCGTGAAAGAAACAGAGAGAGAGATTCATCATTCAAGCTTGTAACCATTTGAATCATTCGATTAATCGTATCAGGTTTGCTTTATATTGTTGTTTAAATCGATTTGCTTGATTGAATCGTTAATCACAGGGACACACAGACACCTTATGCATTACACGATCTCCCACTTGAAATTCCATCAGCCGTCTCTTCTTGTCGGCATAGCTCTTTTGTCGGTCTTGAGTTGCTTTCAACCATTCCCGAATGCCTTTCACCCTGTCGGTCGTTTCTTGTACAATTTCGGGACCGACAAACTGCTACTCGCCCCTTCAAACCAACACACGGGAGTTCTGCACTTCCGTCCGTATAAGGCTTCAAACGGTGCCATTACAATACTTGAGTGGTAGTTATTATTGTAAGCGAACTCCACCAAAGTTAGGTGAGAGTCCCAACTACCCCCGAAGTCGATCACACAAGATCTTAACATATCTTCTAGTGTTTGAATCGTTCTTTCACTTTGGTTGTCGGTTTGGGGATGGTAAACCGATCGACTACTACCCAAATGGTATCGTGGCCTCTTAAATGGTATCGTGACCTCTTAAACTTTTCAGCAATTTAGTCACGAAATTCATGGTAATATGCTCCCATTTTCATTCGGGGATCTCTAGAGATTGAAGGCTTCCATAGGGTCGTTAATGCTCGGCCTTCACTTGCAAACACGTTACACATCGCTCTACGTAGCAATAATGCATCTTCAGATCTCTATACATCTTTGTACTTTCCGGATGGATAGAATATTTAGACTTATGGGCATCTTCCAAGAGCAACTCTCGGTTGCCTCCAACCTTGGGCACCCACATACGCCCATTAAATAACTTCACCCCACGGCTATCCTCCGTCAAGAGCAAGTGTTGTTTCGTCATGACTTCCTCCTTCCTCCTTGAGATTTTTTTCTAGCAAGGATTCGGTTTGGGATGTCTTGATTAGTTCGATGAGGCTCGACACCAACTCGATTCTCGAAAGGGTGGCCCGAATGCTTCTGCTATACTCCTTCCGGCTCAAGGCATCGGCCACTATGTTGGCTTTACCCGAGTGGTAGAGCAACTCACAATCGTAATCCTTAAGAAGTTTGAGTCATCTCCTTTGCCTAATGTTCAACTCTTTATGGTCGAAGACATATTTTAGGCTCTTGTGGTCCGTATACAGGGTACATTTCATGTCGTAGAGATAGTGTCCCCAGAGTTTCAAGGCAAACACTACCGCTGCCAGTTCCAAGTCACGAGTTGGATAGTTCTTTTCATGCACCTTGAGTTGTCTTGACGTGTAGGCGATCACCCTTCCACATGGCATCAATACACAACCTAACCCCAACTTAGAAGCTCACTAAAGACTACAAAATCTTTGGTTCCTTCGGGTAAGGATAGAATCGGTGTTTCACACAACTTCTTCTGAAGGGTTCAGAATGCTTTCTCTTGGGCATCGGTCCACACAAACTTCACATTCTTCTATGTGAGGGTCGTTAAGGAAGAGGCGATCTTTGAGAAGTCTTGAATGAAACTCCGATAGTAGCCCGTTAAACCTAAGAAGCTCCGAATTTCGGACAGACTCTTAGGCGGTTCCCAATTCATCGTGGCTTCGATATTTGAGGGGTCCACCTTTACTCCCTCTCTGATAACCACATGACCCAAGAATTGCACTTCCTAAATCACACTTCAAGAATTTAGCATACAACTTATCTTTCCTTAGCACTTCTAGTACTTCTAGGAGGTGTTGCTCATGATCCGCCTCACTCTTGGATTATACGAGTATGTCATCGATGAACACTATTACCGACTTGTCAATGAATGGTCGGCATACTCGGATCATCAAGTCCATGAACACCGACGGTGCATTAGTCAGTCCGAATGGCATGACCAAGAACTCGTAATAGCAGTATTGCATCCTAAAAGTCATCTTTGGAATATCGTCCTCCTTCACCCGCACTTGGTGGTTTCCCGATCGAAGGTCGATTTTTGAGAAGCATCCCGCTCCCTAGAGTTGGTCGAACAAATCTTCGATCCTCGAAAGCGGATACTTATTCTTCACGATTGCTTTATTAAACTCTCTTTAGTCTATGCACATCCTCATCATGTCATCCTTCTTCTTTACAAATAGGATCGGTGTTCCCCAAGGTGGCGAGCTCGGTTTTACAAACCCCTTTTCTAGGAGGTCTTGAGGTTGCACCATCATCTCTTGCATTTCTGATAGAGCTAAAAGATAAGGTCTCTAGTTATAGGAGTCGCTCCCTAAATCAAGTCTGTTTTGAACTCCACCTGGTGATCGGGTGGCAAACCCGGTAAGTCGTCTGAAGTACGTCTGGAAATTCGTTCACCACTTTTACATCCTCGAGCTTCTTCTTCTCGATCTTAGCATCTATCACATATGCCAAATAGGACGAACATCCTTTCACCATGCACCTACGTGCCTTACCCATGGTGATGATCACCACGTCGCCTTTTCACCATAAACAATCACTACCTCATTGCTTGAGATAGGGGATCGTATTAATTTCTTAGAACATACGATTTCGGCTCAAGCCAGTCCATTCCGACCACTATGTCAAACCCACCTATCAATATGGGCATCAAATCGATCGATAACTCTTTCCCTTTGATTTCAAGGTTACAACCCTTCAACACATCATGGACTACCACTTAACATCCGTTTTCTATCTCTACCACTAACACATCGCCTAGGCTAGTAGTGGGCATGGAAAGATTTTGGCAAAAAGCATCTGACACAAAAGAGAAGCTCGCACCTGAGTCAAACAACACAAGCGCTGGTACGGAGTTTAGGAGAAACGTACCTGATACCACGTCTGTCTCCGCCCTTGCTTCCTCGGTCGTCATTTGGAATGCTCTACTCGGTGCTCTTGGAGGGTCCACTTTCTTTCCTCCACGTCCTCCGACTTTCAATTTCAGGCACTCGCTTCGGATGCGGCCTGGTTCCTTACACTCGAAGCACATTTTCCCCTTGATTGGACAATCCCTAAAAGAATGACCGGTCTTTCCACACTTGTAGCAATTTCGGGGAATAAATTTGCATGGCCCAAAGTGTTTTCTTCGGCATTTGGAACACCACCTAGCCTTGTGCCTAGGATCGGTTCCCCGGTGGTTGTTGTTGGATGGCCTTGGCTTCTTATAAGGCATGAAGCTTCCCTCCCATTTCCTCTTCTCTATCATTCTACTATCTTCTTCCCTACCTCGTTCGTAGGCATCCTCCATAAGTTAGGCTACTTCAACAGCCTCACGGAGAGTGGAGGCTTTAGATATTCGGACCATAGACATCATGTCCGATGGAAGGACCTTGATGTAAGCCTTAATCTTTTCCTTATCTATTGGGACCAAATGTCTCACTAATCCCAGATTGTCCATGAATTGTCAGTTGTACTCTTTCACCAACAAGTTCCCTTTTTTCAAATTCAGGAACTCTTCCTCTATCCAGTTCATCGCTCTCTCGTTGCAATACTCTTCTAACACTTTCTTCTTGAAAGTCATCCATCTCAACTTGGCCAACACTATGGCCGCTAAAGAAGTGGAGTAAATGATCCACCATGTAAGGGTCGCCCCTCTGAGCATTTGAGATCCGAACTTTGCTTTTTGGCTCTCACCGCACTCACTAGTCCGGAAGGCCTGCAACTGAGAAAAGTCTAGAAGGATCAAGTTCTCCCCGCCTGTCTCGTCTCCAAAGTCACTAGGCCGTCAGTGGGAATTTCATTTATGGTACCCCCGGATACTGCCACAATGATGTTTTCTGCAACTGTCTCATGCCTACGGTTGTTGGTGTATCTGTCCTCCAACAGTTTCATAAACAACTCTTGTTGTTAGGCCATGACCTTATTCATGGCCAACATCATTTGGTCCATCATTCTCATCTCCGCTGTTACATCTTCCATAATGGGTTCGGATGTTTTCGGGTTGTGTTGAGGTATATGCTCAACCCTTCCGCCGAACACATTATTCAGGGGTGGAGGCACTTCTGTCGCAGTCACCCGCGGTTGATCGTTCGTGGATGTCGTCGCTTCATGTCCATCCGGCCTATTTCGAGTAGTAACCATTACAATTTGTCACACATTCGAGAATGGAGGTGAGAAATAGGCTATAAGAATCAAACACAAGGAAACATACTACTACATTCATTAATCATCATAACTATAGCAACCTAAGCATGCTTACATAACAATATATTCATAATAGCAGTAGCTAATTGAAATTATGAACAAATTACCCATAAGAATCCTCATTATCACCGTTACAATTCTCAACTTGTGTAATTCCATCAACTCTAAGACCTTCATATCTTCGAACTTAGTGTCTTCAGCTTAAGTTTAGGAATATTACTATTATACCTAGTTCACTTAAACTAATGCCCTGATAGCAACTTGTAACACCCTAAAATAGGGGTAAATTTAAACATGTCTTAATTGCAGAATGACATATCTATCATAAATAAATCACCCGACAAGGGGAAAAAGTAAGGCATTTACAACCAAGAATAATGTAAATAGATACATAAGACAACATACTAATCTAAACCAAAATAATCTAGATTATAAACGGGTATCCAAGACTCTTCTCCAAAAGAACATCCAGTTAAGGTCCAAAAGTACACTACTATATAACACCACCAAAAATGCTATCATCTCCTCTCGACTCTTCACTCAAACCCGATGAGTCATGCCGCTAGGATGACCTGATATACATGTCATTTTTAGAAGAAGTGTTAGGCTAAAGCCTAGTGAGAATAAACATTTATATTTAGAAATAAACTCGTTAGAATGTAATGTGGAAAAACCATTATATTAACTTTGGGGGGAGAAACCACAAGGGATGTGGTGTGGTGGTAAAGGCTTGGGGAGTTCATAGCGCTCAACCCGGGTTCGAGCCCCACTAGCAGCACTTGTGGCCACTGAGGATAAACTCAGGGCTGCACGCTTTAGCAGCTGGGCCAAAGGCCCTAATTGCCAGGGATTAGTTTGGGCCATAGGCCTAGGATACCCTTTCCAAAAACAAAAAAAAAACTTTGGGGGGAGACACCCACAATTACACAATACCTCAAACGTTGACGGGGATACCCATTTACCAAAATCAATGAAGTAACACGAAAATAAGTCACATGATATGTTAGTAAATCGAACGCATACATCATAAATAAATAGACATTAAGCTCAACTCCTCTAAGTCTATCGCTTGTGGATCCCCAATTTCAACCCCTCTAGGTCTATACATTGAGGTACCTAAATCCAAGAAAACAAACAAGCACATTGGAATTACACCTTACTGCTCATGGGACAATGCCCGACCTTATGAGTCCACATCTTACTTACCATGAGACCCGATGTCTATTTCATGCTACATTGAGGAAAACTAGTGTCCCATCATTGAACATAAAGACTCAAGTCCCTATAGATCCATTACAGTAAAACCCCATATAAATACAAGATCAAAACGTACGATCATTACCCCATTTATGAAAGGCAAGTTGTTAGCCCCAAGTATCTCTAATGTAAAAGTATTGAAAATTCACTAAGTCCCGAAGCATCAGAGAGGCTTCAGAGGTAGACCAGAGACAGCTTCAGAAGACTAAGTTAACTTCAGAGACTGCTCTATCAGAGACCATACCAGAGGACGCCTAACCAGAAGATGATCAAGCCGGTCAAAGCACCAAAGCCCCCTCTGACCTCTGCTCTGAAGTTCATTAAAATCGACAAAAAAATAAAATGAAACATTAAAATAGTACGCTTCTAGTATAGTATAGATAATAATTCTTAAACTATTAAATTTAGTCATTGTATTTTTTTTTAATTTAAAATAAAAAAATATCGTTGATTTTGAGAGAGGGAGAGAGAGAGTCACAAATGATGTTTGGTTTGTGGAATGATTTTGGAGTGATATAAATTTTGTCAAAGGATTTACAATCGGAGTGATTTAAATTTCAAAGATTTTGAATTTTTGATGTGTTTGGTTTGTAGAATTTGAAATAGAATTGAATTACAATTTTTATAAATAATTTATAAAAACAAATTTTGAATAATTATAAAAATAATTAAATTAAATTTCTATTAGTTTTTTATTTATAAAACAAATATTTTTAACATATTCTAAAACATTATTATATGCAGTCTTAGGAAATCCCGTGAAATGACAACCACTCTTGTAGGATTTCAAAACTATATATTTGTAGGATTTCAATAAAATTTTGGGATTTGGGATTTCAAATCCACGAAATCTTTCAAATCAAAAATAGGATTGGAATGAAATTCAATTATAAATTCCTTTAAATCCAATCCAATTCTGTAAATCAAACAAGACCAAAGAAAAGAATATTTGAAATTTTGTGACAAAAAAAAAGTTCTTGTAAATAATTATATATTTAAATTAAATTGCATTAAAATACACCATATTTTAATTTGGTTTCTATTTTAGAGAATTTATGGTCAAAATTTCAGTTTGATACAATTAAGAAATTGAACGTAGTACTTGATGAAATATTATTATAAGTTTGTGAATAAAAAAATTCGGATTATAACTTTGCAAACAAAAATATCTTTTGAAATATACTATTAAATTTTTTTGTTTGTGGATTTCTTTTTTTATATATAACCATGGGTATTTGGATTAATTTGTACACTTCCACTAATCTTATGGAATCCTGAAATTAACAATCAGACAATCTTTGATGAAGAAACTCGGAGTGATGATTGTTGTAAAACAAACCAATATCTTTCCAATTAAACTATCCGTAATAATTACCGAAATGTATTGTTGTAAAATCCAAAATCGAGTTTTTAAAGAGAAGTTCTCTAAAAAAAACAAAATAAATTTATCTTTTTGTAATATATTATTAAAAGAAAAACTATGTAATTTTGTGGAAATCTTAAAACCAGGAAAATATAATATTCTCTCTTATTCAGGGTCGGTCGTGACATTTTGGAGGCCCTATGTAAGAACCTAAATGTGACCCTATATATATTTGTTTACAATTATGTTATTTTTATCAAAAAAATTATTACAAAAATTTATTACTAAATTCAAAAAATAAATCTTTTTAGTTTAGAATATACATGAAAATATAAAATAATTATAAACAAGATTAAAAAAAATCAAACCAACATTTACATCGTTAAATAATGCCCATAAATCTCCTATGATTAATCTCATAAGTAGGGATGGTAACGGGGCGGGTTTGGGGTGGGTATCCCCTTACCCGGCCCCGACCCCGGTACCCGGCGGGTACGGGGATCGAGTACCCGGCCCCGGTAATTATCCGGTCAATACCTGGTCAAACCCTCCCCCGGTACCCGGTTGGGACCCGCTAACAAGATTATTAAATTGACATTCACATAATCCATAAACTAAATGACATTCACAGAATCCACAAAACACATAAACTAACAAGATTATTAAATTGACATTCATGAACAAATCAACAAAACTACATAAACTAAATGACATTCAATCGAGGAAACTCACAAGATGTGGAAGTTGTGAATCGAGGTGTGGAAGTTGTCACCTGAAATCTCAATCGAGGTGTGGAAGTTGTGAATCGAGGGCTGAAGAAGTTGTGGACTGAACCACTGAAGTCGTGAATCAAGGGTTGCTACTGCTAGCCAGATCTCCAGCGAGTCTTGGTATCGGAGGGAGGGAGTCAAGGACGACGTCGGCGGTGGTGGATGAAGAGTTCGAGAAGTGGAGCACTGGACTGAAGGGCGGCGTAGATGGCGTCTGCAGTGGTGGTCTTGTGGAAGAAAACCGGTGAGTTGTGGAGACTGGAGTCGTGAACAGTGGGTGAAAGTGAAACCGTGAAGTTGTGAAACAGTGGGTGAGTTGAACTGTAGAAGACGAATTGGGAATTTAGGATTGGAAAACCTAATTTGGAAAAACCTTATTATCTATCAAGTATTAACTTGTTATTATATTATTAATTTATTATATATATAATATATTAAAAAAACAATATTTATATATCCCGGGTACCGGGTGGGTCGGGGGGTATGCTACCCGGCCCCGGCCCCAACCCCGGTTTTAGCATATCGGGTATCCCCGGATCCGTTTTTGCGGGGATTCCCCGGCCCCATCCGGGTCGGGTGAATCGGGTTCCCCACCGGGACGGGTCAAATTACCATCCATACTCATAAGGGCAAAAGGTTAATTAGTAAGAAAATTAAAAAATTATCACATGATAAGTAAAGTGTACAAAATATAACACAAATAGTTTAATACGCTAATAATAAATGGACATTATTATATACACTTTTATAAAAAGAAGACAAATAACTAAGCATTACTATTTTTTGAACATAGATTTTCTAACAATTATAAAAGCAATATCATCTATTATACTTTCATAATCAATATTTATTAGGAACTCATTTTCAATAAAAAGTAAATTTAAAATATTTAATCTCTCTTGAAATATATTTGATCATAAATGGATTTTCAAAAGCTTTTAAACATTAGAAAAAGAAATCACAAAAAATAATAGATAATACAAAATAAAGATCAACAAAACTTTTTACATTAGATTATTTTAGAAATTATGAAATTTTATATAATTATCGTTAGTTTTTAAATTTATAAGTGATATTAAAATAAGTTTATAATTAAGTGATCTAAAAATAAAAGTAAATAAATCTGAAATTCACAAGTTGACAAAGAAACCGAATCCTCAAGTTGAAAACCGACGATGGCTTATGGATCGAGGACCCGGTCGAAATTCACAATCTTGTTACCGACCACTTCAATCTCGATGAGTTCCGGAAACCCGGAGCAGATCACCAAATATGTTAACAATAGACTTTTTGTCCAAGATCTTACTCGCCTCGAAGCCCCTTTCGATAAAGAGGAGTTCAAAATCGCGCTTTTCCATATGCACCGGACAAATCGCCGGGTCCGGACGGTTTCAATCCTTGTTTCTTCCAAAAGAAATGGGATATTTTGGGGGACGAAATCTTTAACGCCGGAAAACTTTGGCTTGATAACGGGTCTTTACCGATTGGCATTAATGACACTTTCATCACCCTCATTCCTAAAGTTGATGACCCGACGTCGCTTAAATATTATAGACCCATCGCGCTTTGCAACGTAATTATGAAAGTGGTCACCAAAGTCTTGGCCAACTGAATCAAACCTATTCTCCCTTCTATCATTTCGGTGAATCAAACGGCCTTCGTTAAAGACAGCTTGATCACGGACAACATCATCATCGCCTTTGAAATGATTCATTCTATGCATCGCAATAAACGGAAGAAGATGCGGGAAGTGGCTCTAAAAATTGATATTAGCAAAGCCTACGACCGCTTGAATTAGGACTTTTTGCGAAACATGCTAATTGCCTTGGGGTTTCCTTCTCATTGGGTCAACATGATAATGATGAATGTCGAAACCGTTAAATATTTTGTGAAAGTTAACAACGAGATGGTGGGTCCTATTTTTCCGAAAAGAGGTATCCGACAAGGTGACCCGCTCTCTCCTTACCTCTTCATTATTTGTATGGAAGGTCTTTCAGCTTACTTGAATCATGAGGACGCGGCCGATCGAATTCATGGATATTAAGCGACCAAAGGTGCTCCCTCTATCTCTCACCTTTTTTTCGCGGATGATGCTTTCTTTTTTTGTAGGGCCTCGATTGACGAGATTAGACACCTAAAAGCTATGCTCATGACCTTTGAGGAAGCATCGGGTCAAGCCGTTAATTATTCCAAATCGGGCATCATGGGAAGTAGCAACTTGGCTCCCGAACTTATGCATGCTTTTACCCAAATCCTCGGGATCCACAACCCCATCAGTACGAGTCGCTATTTGGGGCTTCCCTCTCTTGTGGGTCATTCTAAAAATTTCATTTTCCGACATATTCGTGATAGACTTTGGACTAAACTTCAGTCTTGGAGAAAAAAACCCATTTCCTCCGCCGGAAAATCCACCCTCATAAAAGTCGTCGCCCAAGCCATCCCAGTTTATTTTATGAATGCGAGCTCGGTCATCCAAAGACTTGAAAAAATGATCAATTCCTTCTGGTGGTGCCGTAAAACCAATGAACATCACTCCATCAATTGGCTCTCATGGGATAAACGTTGCACCCCAAAAAAGTTTGGAGGTCTCGGTTTCCGCAATTTCACCGCTTTCAATCTTGTTATGCTCGGTAAACAAGGTTGGAGGCTTATTGCTAACTCATCCTCTCTCATTGGGCGTATCCTTAAAGCTAAATATTACTCGCATGGAGATTTCATGACGGCTCATTTGGGAAATTCTCTGAGTTTCTTTTGGAGAAGTATTTGGCATTCGCAACTTGTTCTCAAAGCGGGGCTTCGGTGGAAAATTGGTAACGGTCGCGCTATCAACGTTTGGAAATACCCTTGTCTTAAAGACGATTCATGTTTTAAGATCCTATCCCCCCTTGATGCTAGTCGACCCCATTTGACCGTTCAAGACCTATTGGATCCCCTTATCTGTGGTTGGAACACTGTGTTGCTCACTCAGTTATTTTCCCATCAGAATTATCTTAAAATTCTTAAGCTTCCTCCTCCTTTCGGCAATCGTGAGGATACTCTCATTTGTCATTGGTCGCTTGATGGAATTTATTCCGTCAAGTCTGGCTATCGTACTATCACATAATTAATAGCCCCATCATCTCATCTCTTTTTAAGTGGCGATTGGAAAAATTTGTGGAATGCCAACATTCCTTGCAAGGTCAAATTCTTCGCTTGGCGCGCTATTAGAGATGTTTTACCCACCCGATGCGCCCTTCAATCAAGGGGATCTAGGATTTCGGGAATTTGTCCCCTTTGTAACCAAAAACGTGGAAAATGTTTGGCACACTTTGGTTGGTTGTCCTTTGGTTCGGCAAATCTGGCATGAGGCGGGTCTGGGGATTGAGATTGAGGAATCAGTGAGCTTGTCCAATTCCTTCCTCAAATTTATTTTTGGTTTCATCCATAACAACTCCGGTCAGACCTGTGACCTTTTTCTCATGTTATTATGGAGCACTTGGTATCGTCGAAATATTCTTTGGAATAATGGCCCTCGATCACCATCAACTGTGATCCATCGTGCTAGAGTTTCCTTGTCGAATTGGAGGGCTTCAAAAATCTACACCCAACGATTTTCAAGTCCACCCGAACCTCCTTTCGATTCTAGTTGGAAATCGCCTCATTATGGTTTTCTTAAATGCAATGTGGATGCTACGGTCTTTGACTCAGATTCAAGAGCGGGTATTGGTGTCGTCCTTCGTGACAACACGGGTGCCTTCATCTCGGCTTTCGCCTCCCCATGCTATTTCCTCCCATCCACTAAAGAGTGTGAAGCCATCGCTATTCGAGATGCTCTCCAGTGGATTGATAGACGAAACATAGCCATGTCATCCTCGAATCCGACTCCAAGGTGGTTGTGGACACAATTTACAACACTCACATTGACAATTCGGAGTTTGGAGATATCATCAAAGAAATCAAACACATTATAAATTCGAAAGATCACATCTCCGTTCATTGGATCAATCGTCTTGCAAACGATTTGGCCCACTTAATGGCTAGGCATGCGTGTAATCTAGTTCGTAATGTCTATTTTGATAGCATGCCTCAGTTTCTCAATTCATGTATTAACAATGCTTGTAACAATCTTTATTCTAATGTTATGAATGAGACCCGACCGGGTGATGACAATGTCGAAGCCCGGTAATGGTCCATTTCCCTTTGTCTTAAAAAAATCATGAAATTTTAGTAGAATTAAAAAAACAATTAAAAATGTAATTGTTGTTTGTGGGAATCGAACTTGGAGCAACAACCATAAAAGGAAAAGCGTTAACCAACTACACTAGAAGCAACTTCTTTTACTTAGTGACTTTTCTTTCTTATATACTAATTATATTATAATAAGAAAATGCAAAAATGCGGAGGCCCCTGACGATCGGAGGCCCTGTACGACGGCACCACCTCGCACACCCCAAGGAACGGCCCTGCTCCTATCAAGTTACAATCAACACTTTATCATTAATTTGTTGATGTTAAGTTCATCAATTCATATTTCTCAATATTATTATTATAAAAAATTTTATTTTTCACAAGTAATCAGTAATCAAACATTTTTATTAGATCATACATCGAGTACAAAATTCTCTGTCAAGTTTCAATCATAACAAAGGCATATATTAAAAGTCTTGAGGTTGTCGAGTGTTTTACCAAGCAAGGATCCGTTACTTCATAAGAATCTATATAAAACATATTATCGATAAATAAAAAGGAATAATCTGCCGACCATCTTCTAAAAATACAAAACATTTCGAATTAAATCTTGTCGTCATTGTCTAGGATCTTAGGATCCGCTTGATTTGTGTGATCTTTGTAGGATTTGGAATTGGATTTCATTCCAATTTCGCACCTGGTTTAAAAGAAAGTCCGGAATCAAAATCTCATAATTTCAATTAAATCCCACAAACATTGGATTTAAAAATTCATTAGAGTAGTTGGTATTTCTCGAGATATTTATTATGATAACGTTTTAAAAGATGTCAAAAACAAATAAAATGTAATTTAATTATATTTATAAATTATCTATAGAAAACGAAATTCAATTCCATTTCAAATGCTATAAACCAAACATTCTAAATCTTTACACAAATCCAAATCCTTCAAAAAACAGTTCGTCAAACCAAACGGGTCCATAGTACCTATAACGTCATGATGGTTCCTACTTTCTCGATACGATATTTTGATCGATAATTATTCATATATTTCCATTTAAAATTATAATTTTGATAGGACCCATTTAAAAGAAAACCACATCCCTAAGGGCGCATTTGGTTTGCGAAAATGGATTGAAATGGATTGGATTTCATGTAAGGATTTGGATTTGGATTGGGCTTTGGGTGATTTGGAATCCCTTCATGTGTTTGGTTTGTAGGATTTGGAGTCAAAGTCGATTGAAGCCTAAAGCGAGTTATCAAATCCATCAGGATTTGAATTTGAAATCTCGGCTCATTGCAAAGGAATTCCAAATCCATCATGTACAAGATTTTAAAAAAAGGGAATAGATTTGGGGGGGGGGGGGGGATTTGGATTTTAAATCCAGTTCGGATTTGAAATTCTATGATTTATTTGAAATCCCTCAAACATAAGATTTTGAAATCATTTGGAGGTGGTTGGGATTTCAAGGGATTTCGAATGATTTACATATAATAAGGTTTTAAAATATGTTAAAAATCTTTGTTTTCCAATAATAATTTATAATAAGGTAATTTAATTATTTTTATAATTATTTATAATTTATTTTTACAAAATATTTATAAAGAATGGAATGCAATGCAATTTCATTCCAAATCCTAAAACCAAACACACGAAACATTTCAAATCATTCCAAATCCAAATCCCTCAAATTCCAAATCTATTCACGAAATCTAAATCACTCCAAAGTCCAAACCATTCCATTAAATCAAAAGCCCCTAAAATTTGATGGATGGAGACCACTATCCTTTTTAGATATTGGGAGGCAGATATGACTTGCTCTTTATCATTTCACTCTACATCTGATTCAACAAAAAAAAGGACATCTTGTCATTGTGGTGGAATCAAAAAGGTTGTCTCAACAAAAAATCATTTTCTACACTATTTGAACATGCTTCAACAATTTATTTGTTTATTTTCGCTACACCGAAAATTGACGATACAAAGAAAAATCCGTTTCTAGTTTTAGTGGTGGAAGAAGCCCTTTGTCTCTGTGTTTTCACATCGAGAATTATTTGCAGATGAAGAGATGTTACGCTCTACAATCACACGCAACGGTAGTGGCAAGAAACAAAAAATCAAAAAGAGTATCTAACAAACTCTTAGAAATACATAAAGGCATACTTCTATTATGACCGATAGACATATAATATCCATGGTAGGGTCTGAGAGTAGGATGTAGGCAAATATTACCTCTACTCTAAGGGTACAGCTAAAAAAGATTCAGGTGAAAAAATAGGTGTGTGTAAACAGGCATCAGGTACGAATTAGAGAGTACGACAACCAACTTTCCATGTTAAGGACCCCTTTATTTTACATCAATCTACTCTAAACCACATGTTAAGGACCCCTTTATTTTCTTCCTGGTGTCACATACTTGCTTTCTTCTTTGAAGATCCGAATGAATTTGGCATCAATCCGACAACTACTAGCATCGCCATAATTTCTTATTTGTGGTTAAACCCAAGCTCGAAAGAGTTTCTGTCGACCATTTGGTCAAAATGTAAAGAAACATCAAGAAGTTTGTTTGGTTTTTCAAACATTTATATGCATACTTCCAAGGCTTATTGTAGGGGTGTAAATGAGACGAGCCATTGAGATCGACTCGGTCAAAACTCAGTTAACACTTGACTCGAATAGGCTCGACTCGATATACTAACGAGTCGAGTCGAGCGACCTGATACTCGACTCGATAAGCTCGTGAGATACTCGATAAGCAAAATAATAATAATAATTAGTAATAATATTTTAATTTAATTGATGATAATGACAATAATAATAATAATAATAATAAGTTTTTTGATTTTTTTTTTGGAAAATGATGGTGTAAAAGATATGGATGAACTCTTGAGTGTATGTCTAATCCATCCCACATTGGTGGGATATAGAACTCAATGCTTTAAATTCCACTATATATAGACCTTTCTCCTACCTTGTTTTTATATTATTTGTTTTTGCTAAATGGCTTGAGCCTATTTGATTGTTTTAATAGGAGTACCCCATGAAAACGGGTTCGAGCTTGATCCGAGTTTTCGAGCTTGATTCGAGTTTTTGAACTTTGATTCGAGCTTGAAACGAGTTTGAGTTCGAGTTTGGAAATTGGTATTGAGTTCAAGTCGAGTTTGTATTTTCATTACTCGCGAGTTTTCGAGTCGAGTTCGAGCTTGGTAATCGAGTTTCGAGTTCGAGTTTGTATTTTAAGTACTCGCGAGTTTTCGAGTCGAGTTCGAGCTTGGTAATCGAGTTTCGAGTATAATGATACTCGAGCTCGACTCACATCATTTACACCCCTAGCTTATTGTACCTCAACTTTGGTCACCTTGAAACTTTGGTCTACACCACTAGAAAGGAGAGAAACTTGTAACTTTACCCTAACAAAGAACTACAAGTTTTGCCTACCTAAAAAATATACCAAGTTATTTATAACTTACATCAGACCAATTAAATTTGTTGTAAATGACACGATAGCCGACACCCAGAAGTTAGTTTTGCAAGAAAGGGTCATTGCATTCATATACAACATATTTTCATCACGATATCTGCATGATGACATGATACAACTATTTCAGATTGATGCAATCTTTGATCCCAAAGGAGTCAAAATTATTAAAAATATGAAAGTAAACATTCAACTATTCAAGTCCAAGTAAATTAGCTCTTTTCAAGATGAATTCTTTACTCAAAAAAGTCAACTATAACATTCTTTGCTACTCCTATCCAATTTAGGGGAGGAAGTTTGCACATACAAATAGGTGGTTAACACTAAAAAGAAATAGATAACAAAGAATAGAATTAAACTCACAAGAATAAACAATGTGGGGAAGTGGCACACCACCGGTACCTACGATTGCCAATCATTCACCTAGTTTGCAACCCCGGATGTACGGATGGTCAAACTTGATGTATTTCACCCAATATGAACGGTACCTAGTCATAGCCAACTCAAGCCATGGTTTCATGTTACCGTTGTAGTGGATGACGGCTGCGTTCTCGATATCGCTCTTATCGATGCTAGGATTATAGCCGAGACCAAGAACATGCCAAGATTTGTCAAGTGGATGTGTAAGCCCATAAAATGTCA
Organism: Arctium minus; assembly: GCA_954870635.1. NCBI lineage: Eukaryota > Viridiplantae > Streptophyta > Magnoliopsida > Asterales > Asteraceae > Arctium > Arctium minus. The sequence goes on along the minus strand of OX941082.1, from coordinate 27,870,519 downwards.
TTAACCCTGGAGGCAAAGTCCCAAGCTTCCATAGAACCCTGTCTTCATTCTGATACCAACACAAATGGTGATACCCATTAGGAAAAAAGAAGAATGAATTCAACCAAAAACATAAGCATTGGTTCAAAAGGGGCAGGACTGGAAATATTTTCAGAACAACCATTCATGACAAATATAGTGATATATATTCATGATGAATACCATGAATAATGAAAGTCGATATTCATGAATATTAGGTATATTTATCAATAGTCATGTTCAAGAGAAAACCGCGAAAAAATGAAAAGCCGAGGAACACACTAATAATTATTCATCTGTACAGCATGCACATGTACACACAAGTAATAACATGCACATGTGCACACAAGTAATAACATGCACATGTGCACACAAGTAATAACATGCACACGTGCATATAAACTAGGAAACATCTTCAATTACTTGTATGCACATTTGCAAACCGTACAGATGAATGGTTATTAGGGTGTTCCTCGGTTTTTCATTTTTTTTTTTTTTTTTGCGGTTTTGCCTTGGTTCTCATGATTCTCAAAATATTTACTGTTACTAAATAGAATGGATAAATTACAAGAAAATCTTACCATATTTTGCCACCTGTGGTAAATGCCGGTTATATCCCACTTTTTCCACTGCTTGAGATCAAACACGTTCATCCCGTATGCCCATCCACATGCATTTGGGTCAAAGTTTCGGGCAATATGGGGATTTGAGAAATTTAAATACTTGTCGAAACGGTGGAAGCTTTCGCCACACGTTTCAACGGCACCATTTACTTTCCCACGAAGATCCACTTTCCATAACCCCGTCAAATCTTTCTGGACAACAATGTCGTCATCAAGAAACAAGATTTTGTTTAATTTGGGATAAACCTGTGGAAGATAAAACCTAAGGTGATTTAGCATGGAAAGATACTTTGGGTTCCTATATTTCAGATTGGAAGATCCGGCCGAGAGGGTTGTGTGATGATCGGCTTTGAAGTAAAACTCCTTCATTGCCGCAGACTCTAGTTGTCGAAGAACTGGACAGTAGGATGAATTCAGCCACTTAAATTCGTCAACATTTTCTACATGGATCGTGGCTTTACCAGGAGGGTTCAGTAGAAACCACATATTCATCGCTCCAAAGTTTAATTTATCAGAAACAAGATGGAAAACATGTTTCTCTGGTTCCTGTATTTCCAGCCAAGTAAACATATTTAGTCCATGAAAACAACTGCCTAATTGTCAAATTGCTTTGTATTTCAAGGGTTCAAGCCTCACCAAAGATGAGGAGTGTATGTGAGTTTTGCCGTGTACAAATATTATACACTTTTATAAATAAATAAAAATTATGAGACTATATAGAATTCACCTTAGCATTCATGATCGTAGAGTTGACGACAACCGATGCAGCCAATACGTTATCGGAGAAGAGAGCATAGTGATATAGACTTGGGTTCTCAAGGTTCTCGCTCCTAGGGAACTTTCTTTTCTCTAGTGGAAGAAGGTAATATTCTATCGTTAGGCGCATTGATAAGCAATGAATTCCATTCGGAATTGTTTTTGCCGCTAACTGGCTGAGAAACGTGCTCTGCTTTTTCAAGCTACGAACTTGCTCATCTGCCGATTGAAGCATAGCTCTCAGCTTCCCCGTAACCAACTTGCAGTCGTAAAGTTGATCTCTAGCTTTTGAGAGCAACTGGCCCATAGCTTTGATTTTCTCTGGGGCACTAGAGGCAATACACAAAGTCAAGATATAAAAAACCTTAAACTTGCAAAAAAAAACATAGCGATGGCCAAACAGACCAGACCATGACGTCATCAGGCCGGACCAAACCACACTACCTGCGATTGAGATCAGTATCTGTTGTTGCATCTCCTAAAGCACGTTGACTTTCTTTAATTCGGTTTTGTAATTCATGAGCCATGTTTGTCATGTTCTTCATAGTTGCGATGCTCAAATATACTCTAGCCATGATGATTTGATCTCTCATCAAACGAACAGTAGAGTCTACGTTCTCATTATCAGTCTCTTTCCTCCATATACTGTACTTCCCCAGAACAGCAGAATCAACCGATTTAGACCGTTCAATGGCTGCATTTTCAAGCATTAAACTTGCATTGTCTTCTTGTTTCATTAGATCAGCTGCTCGCTTTTCACGTCTTTTTTCTCTCAGTTGCTACATGCAAGATAATCAGAGTAAGTTTAATCATTTGAATTTTCGAAGTTACGCATATCAAAGTGTGTTTCTTAATTAAAACCAAACCAAAGGGACCCAGTAAATCCCACTCGAAGTAGGGTATGAGGGGATGAGATGTATGCAGACCTGACACCCAAATAATAGAGCGGCTGTTTCCGTGAATATTAATTGAAAAGTTCAAACTTACCCTTCTTGCTAGATTCATGGGTGTATCAACATATTGAGAATGATCAGCTGCATTGAGAATAACGCATGCGTAATTTAGATTCACATATGCTTGAATGTTTTATGGAAACATCAGTCAGAAGAACATCATTACCGTCTAAAGAATTATCCTGTTTGCCTTTAGGGGTCTCTTGATTGTTATTTGCCGCAATCTGCTTCATCAATGTGTCGGTATGTAGTTTTCCATAAAAAATGAGAACAAAAAACAAATGAACCATGCGAAGGTAACTAAAAATCGATGTTATACAAACCTCAGCAGAACCTGAATCAATATCGACCACATTTTCTTGCCCGGAAAACTTCCAAGAAGCCGAATAGTTATTTTTCCGAAAAGAATCAAGACTCAGAGGCCCCAGGTCGTCTGTGTTCGCCTTGATGACATCAATAACCTAAAACATAAAACAAACAATATAAGCCCATTAAAATCAAAAGTAACGGAAGAATAATGGTTTAAAGAACAGAAGATTCAGTAACATGCCTCCTTTGAGAAAAGAAATTTAACGTGTTGCAAAACAAGCCTTGTTCTCCAATCTACATCCTGCAACTCTCGATGGGTGTGAGCATCATACCATTTGAGACATACATAATGTAAATGTACAGAAGCTTACCTGTTCACTAACACTACTACTCAAGGAATCATTTTGATCTGCATAAAAAGAAATAAGAAAAAAGAATTATACATTTTAAAATTAGAATATCTACCGATTTGCAAACTTTTAGTAAGGGCCTTTCTATTAGCAGCTTAACGTGCTAAATGGGACTCACAGCTTATTCGGTCTACTATACATGACTGTTTGGTAATGGCTTAATGGTATAGAAAGTGGCTTATTCAGTAAGCTTCTGTGTGAGCTTTATGCAGAAAGCCAAGTTTTTTCCAAACTTGTAAAAACACGCTCCTTCCATCTATGAAAAAAAACCCTCCCAATCTAATACAGACAGATTAATCCGCACGACCAGCTTTTTCCTTACAGGACCAATCAAACAGCCCCTAAGGTTAATGGTCTTCTTAAACGTTCATAAGAAACTATTTATTTACCACCAACGACCTACATTCTCTACTTTGTGGGTCCCATCTTGATTCACATCACATGAAATAAATAGGAACCGTTATGATTTTGTCATTTCTCTTCATATATACAGCGCTAAATGAAGATCTTGAAAATAAATTACGAAACAAACAGTGCAGAAAGAGGCACAAGACATCCCATAATCAATTAAAATACTCGGAGCGGAGCCCTACCAGTTACCAAAATGATTGCATCACGAACCTACACTTTTGCCAAAAATCGATCTTTTTCATAGTTCAACAACTTAATCCAGTCCGTCTAAACCAACCTAATTGAAAATTCAATCTTGAATAAGCCACATGGAATGCAACTACTACACTTTAGAGAATCGTGACTACATTAAATTCCATCATCAGACCTAAAAGTGATCATATAATCAAGTTGCAATCTGTGTTCATCACAAAGACTTGATTAGGTATCCAATTCTTTGAGCTCGAAAGAATCCATTAAAAAACAAAACTAAGGCAACTATATAAATAAAAAGATACCAAACCACCTTCATTACTCTTACACCTGAATAGAAACCAAGTCAACAAGATAAGCATTCAACTCAATAAAACTCAAATTAGTAAAATTGCAATTGGCAAGAACCCTAGTAATATATCACAGAGAAGATCACACTTAATATCCACACAGAAGTCAGTAAATTGGAAACGATTACTAACCGATTGAATCATTCGAATAAATCCCACGTCCAATGAAGAACACCATGGGAGCAAGAACTAAAATGAACACAAGGGTGACAATTGGAAAACGAGATCCAGCACCGCCTCTTTTTCTATGGACGCCCAAACTTGATACCCCCCTCTTGATCGCCATCTTCAATCAAGAAACAAAAAAAACCTCATCAACAACAACAACAAAAAAAAAAAAAAAAAAAAAAGTTGGTATCATTTTTCGGGTGTCTATGCATAATCAAACGCAAAGATAAAGATATCTTACTGGAGTACGGGGAGGAAGAGAGATCTCGTTGTTGAAATTGCTACTTTCAGAACAACAATATCATTTTACTTCATCAAATTTAAGAAAATTGAACATAAAGATGAGTAAAGTGAGAATTTGCAAGCCCTAGGGCTATGAATGCACTATTATTGGTGTCTTAGGAGAGGGGATCAAGTGCAAATATCTGCAATGACGGAGTAGGGTTTTGTGAATTCAAATCCAAAATAAAGATTTTCAACAAATCTTGAACGATTTCTTGACTGTGATTCGTACCAATTTCCTGTTTATCTTCCACATCACAACGACGCCATTTATGTCAGGGCTTTGTTCAAGATTCTGAGATATTTCCGTTTACACCCCTTAAGTTCACTTTTTGTCCATCCTACACCTTATTGTTTATTTAATATTTTGTAGTAATCGTTGAGGGAGTGAAAATGACAATCATACCCATTCGTTTATTTAATATCAAATGTTTTATTATTTGTAATATAATTTTTTTAAAAGATAATTAACAATAAATACAAAAATGAATCACGTAAATACAAAGAGTTAAGGGGGTGTTTGGGATTGCTTATTTGAGGTGATTTTTAGCTTATTGTGATTTGGCACTGCAGATAAACACTTTTAAGTGTTTTGATGAAGACAAATTAAAATGGCTTATAGCGGTGTCAAACCGCTGAAAAGCACTTTTTGATAAGTCATTTGGTTTTAACTTATCAACTTATTTGAAAAATGCTTATGACTTTTTTGGTTATTTTATATGTATAAGCAATCTCAAACACCTTTAAACAACAACTTATTAGGTTATTACGTTTTAGTACCACAATAAGCTAATCCAAACACTTTTTTAAAAACTCTGGTTTGACACCGCATAAGTTGATAAGCACTTTTTAAAATAAGCATAAGTTGTTTTAAATAAGCAATCCCAAACACCCCCTAAGAAGAGGAATTAAACAGCAATATTCAAAATGGTTTGATGGTTCAGGCCTAGTCCAGTTTCCTTGATGTAATGCCTCAAATCTTAAACAACAGACTGATCCAATAAATTCGAATTCAATTTAAAATCATTGTGGAAGTTGTTTGTAGTCTACAACTTTGAGCTTATTATAAGAAGCTCACAAATCTACTTTTCGTTCATATGTGAAACGGGTTGTTACAAACTCCCCCACTTAAATTCATGTCGTCCTTATCAGGCCTTTCCATAATCCTCCTTATAATCGGCGATATGGAATTCGCCTAAAGTGTTACAAACAACACCCCCCCATCCTCGAGGACTCATCATTCCTGCTGAGGTTTGCCCCACCATCCCGACCATTTGTAACGCCCTAAGCTTAAAGCAGCGGGTTGTCCCAATAAATTCGAATCAACTTAAAACCATTGTGGAAGTTGTTGGTAGTACAATTTTGAGCTTATAATGAGTTCACAAATCTATTTTTCTATCAATGTAGGATGGTTGTTACACTTGAGCCATCTCGAAACACAAGATCCACAGTAAAGTGATTCTTTCGATAAAATGGAAATCACAATACACTTGATTTCCAAGATAAATTTCATTTTTATTTATTAGCAAGGTAATGAGTGGATCACTAAGGGGTTGTTTGTTTGTTTTTTAAAACCCTCTTAATAGCTCTTAAGTCTGAATCGTTCAGACTTTTTTACACACCGCCTCTTATTAATCATAACTAAAATAAGACTTCAGACTTTAGACCTCTTAAAAAACAAACGGCACCTAACTCTAAATTAAACACTTGACCAAATTGCGTAAGTGTATTTGTGCTTGGCGAATCTCAAATTATGTTTAGAAATGTTATAAATTTGTGGGAGAAAATTGGTTAAAAGTTTTGAAGCGTTGGGGAAAACAACAATTTCATACTCACATACAAAATTTGTTAGACAAATATTATGAAAATCCGCAAGTTCTTTTATAAAAACATCTAGATTCTTAAACGTTTGTAAAAGTATGAATTTTTAAGTGTTTGATGATGTAGAACACAAACTGGGGTTAGATGAATCCACACAATACTTCTCCAAAATCTTTCTAAAAAAAACTGTAGAAATTTTCTCACACATAAAATCAAAATTTTGACTTTTCTACACTTAAGTATATGATTTTTACATTAAACAAGACTTTCTTTTTCATGTTTTCTTACAAATTTTACACAGTCAAAATCGTTTTGTTGTTTCCCAAAATGTTTGAATTTTGGAAGTATTTTATCAAAATATAACAAACTCATTTAAAAGATGTGAAAGTTTATAATTTAATAAAAGTTGTCCTCAAATAAGTTATTTGTCATACATCTCGTGTTACGTCATTAAGTAATATCGTGGCATACCAGCATGCTTGTTGGCGAATTGGTTGTTCGGACATGGGCTTTAAGCCGCGGGTCGACCCAACGATGTTTTGGAGAGCAGTCCAAGATACATGATATATGGAAAGTTTCCTTATTCTGTGTTTATGTGATAGAATAGGAATTACGTCTTCTTTTCTATATATATATGTGTGACCGGTTATGGATAGGGGATAGGACGATTGTTAGAGTTTTGTGAGACCGAATTTCTCTAATATTAATCAAAGCGTATTGTTTGATTATTTGTTCGTATTACTAATTATCGTTTTCAATTGGTATCAGAGCGTATTTTTGGTATAAAGTATCAATCGATTTGTGTAAAAAATCAATTGCCCCCTTGCATGCGATCAAGGAACCAGGAGCGTGTAATCTGATCAGGAGGCTCATCACTGCTAACAAAGGTGTGCTATTGTGGTTTAGTTTGATTGATCATGACAGGAGGAGAAGCGAATCCGCCCGCGAAGGAGGCATACTCGATTTCGTTTCAATATCCGCAATTAACATCAATGAATTACACAATATGGCACATGCGTATGAAGGTTTTACTCGGTATTCACGGCGTGTGGGACGTGGTTGATCCGGGTTCAACGGATGCAAAGAAAAACAACATCGTGACGGGATTGTTGTTTCAATCGATTCCGGAAGACTTAATCTTGCAAATCCGGAATCTCGCAACGGCGAAGGAGATGTGGGATGCGATCAAATCTCAGAACTTGGGTGCGGATCGTGTGAAGGAAGCTCGTTTACAAACATTGACTTCGGAATTCGAAAGTTTGAAGATGAAAGAAACAAGTACGATTGATGAGTTCTCTTCAAAACTATCAAGCATTGCGATTGTTTCAGCAAACTTGGAGGAACAATCTCGCAATAAAAGTTGGTGAAGAAATTTCTCGCGAGCCTTCCCAGACGATTCGTGCACATCGTGGCGGCACTCGAGCAAGTTTTGGATTTAAAAACCGTTACATATGAAGAAGTTATTGGAAGGTTGAAATCTTACGAGGAACGGACTAAAGAAACCGACAAAGCATCCGATTCCGGTGAAAAGCTACTCTATGCCAAAACCAAAAACTCACATCGAAACCAAGACTCAAGCCATGGTAGAGGACGAGGTGCAAATCGAGGGGGACGAGGCCGTGGACGTGGTCGTGGTAGGGGTAACACCCAAAACCATGATCAAAGGGATTCGTGGAAGAACCGGGATGACGAAAAGAAAAAGGGTAATAATAATGAGAAACGAGACATGTCAAGCATTAAATGTTACCGATGCGATAAATATGGACACTTTGTATCAAGATGCCCGGATCGATGGCGCAACCATGAAGCAAATCTTAATGATGCTCGAGAAGGGGTGGACCACGAGGAAGGAACATTTTTTATGATGAAAGAAGAGACGGTGTTTCTAAATAAAGACAAATATGTTCCTCCCAAAGTCGAAACAAACCAAGATGAAGACGATATTTGGTATCTCGACAATGGCGCAAGTAATCATATGACCGGAAAGTACTCTTTTTCGGAATTGAATGGACGGATAACCGGAAGAGTTCGATTTGGAGATGGCTCGTGCGTACGGATTGAAGGGAAGGGATCAATTTTGTTCGAAGGTAAAAACGGAGAACAAAAAATGATGAAAGATATATACTATATTCCATCACTTCGAAGCAATGTGATAAGCCTCGGTCAAACTACATTATCCGGATGCGATATCCGACTTTATGGTGATTACTTGACGATGAAAGAAAGGAGTGGAAGGTTGCTCATGAAGGTTCCGCGGAGTGAGAATCGCCTCTATAAAACCCGACTTAAGGTTGGAAAGCCCCATTATTTGCAAACAAAAATTAATAATGAGTCTTGGTTATGGCACGCGCGTCTTGGCCATATCAACTTTGGTGCGATAAATATGATGCACAAGTTGACTAACGGGGTACCGGTTTTAAAACATCAAGATCGAGTTTGTGAAGTTTGCGTGATAGGCAAACAAAACAAACACACGTTCCCGAAGAAAGCAAATTATAAATCTAAAAATATTCTCGAGATGTTACACGGAGATATTTGCGGACCTATTGATCCACCCACTCAAGCCGGGAATATTTATATATTAGTCCTCATTGATGACTTTTCTAGATACATGTGGTCTTTTTTTTTGAAGCACAAGAACGACGCGGCGGATGTAATCAAAAGATTTAAAAAGTCAATTGAAAACCGAACCGGGAAAGAGATAAAGACGTTTCACACGGATAGAGGCGGTGAATTTACATCTAACGATTTTAATCGTTTTTGGAGCGAAGAAGGTATTGCTAGAATGTTAACGGCTCCATACTCACCCCAACAAAACGGCATAGTAGAACGACGAAACCAGACACTAATTGAGATGACGCGATGCCTTGTGAAAGCAAAAGATGTTCCAAATCAATTTTGGGATGAAGCCGTGCAACATGCAACTTATATCATAAATCGTACCCCTACGCGAGCATTGGTAGGAGTCACGCCTTACGAAAAAATCTATGGTAAAAAACCGAATCTTGAAACACCTAAAGAAACTAGACGATAGATCGAGACCATTGGTTTATTTTGGGCAGGAACCGGGTTCGGGAGGTGTTCGCTTATACAACCCGGACGAAAATAAAATTGTTATAAGTTGCAATGTAACTTATGATGAAAAATTGGCATGGCAATGGAATAAAGAAATCAAGAATTGCATGAATACAGTAGCAGCAGAAAAGAATTCGAATTCAGGCACGTTTAAAATTGCATGGGTTGCCACTTGCCTTGAGTCCAATTCAACGCATGTTGGGCCTGACCAGCCCATCAGCAACATGCACCAACCTACTGAAGTATTTGAGCATGTCCAAAGCAGCAGTCCAGCATCGGGTTCAGCGAATGGAAACAACAATTTCAACTTCAGCGATGATGTGAATCACGCCGACAATGAAATCAATCCCACCCCGGTGCGTCGTTCCAATCGAGTTTCAGTCTTACCAATTCTTCTAAACGATTACGAACTAAACATGTACGAATTGATGTTGACCCTTGACGAGGAACCAAGGAATTTTAAAGAATCCTTTGTGAAACCTGAATGGCTTAAGGCGATGACAAGCGAAATCGAGTCAATCGAAAAGAACAAAACTTGGAAGCTAGTGCCTCTACCCGAGAATGCCAAACCAATCAGATTAAAGTGATTATATAAAATCAAAAGAAATGCGGACGGATCTATTTCAAGGTACAAAGCGCGGCTCGTAGCAAAAGGCTATGTACAAGAACACGGCATTGACTTTGATGAAGTCTTCGCGCCGGTAGCTCGACTCGAGACAATACGTTTATTAATTGCTCTCGCGGTCGGGAAAGGATGGAAGATTTACCACTTAGATGTGAAGACGGCCTTCTTACACGGAGAATTGAAAGAAGAAGTGTACGTGAGTCAACCCGAGGGTTTCGAAAAGACGGGAGAGGAAGGAAAAGTTTACAAGTTAGCAAAAGCTTTGTATGGCTTGCGACAAGCACCAAGGGAGTGGAATATAAAACTTGATGGCATCTTGCGAGGAATGGGTTTTAAACGATGCTTGCAAGAAACGACAGTTTATAAAAAGGTTTCGAAAGGCGAATATATCATTGTGGCCGTGTATGTGGATGATTTATTCGTAACAGGAACCTGTCATGAAATAACAAGCCAATTCAAAAGCATGATGTCTTCAAAGTTTGAAATGTCGGACCTTGGCTTGTTGACTTATTACTTGGGCATTGAAGTTTCTCAACAAAAGGATTGTGTATCTATAAAGCAAGAGTGTTACGCTATGAAGATCTTGAAAGAGGCGGGCATGGAAGATTATAATGCTACACAATGTCTAATGGAACCGAGACTAAAATTATCGAAAGTCGAGGATGAACCAGAAGTTGAAGCCACTCAATATCGGAAGGTAGTAGGGTGCTTGCGCTACCTCCTTCACACTCGTCCGGACCTATCTTACTCAGTCGGGGTAGTAAGTTGTTATATGCAAAGCCCAAGAGAATCTCATGCGCACGCGATCAAGCAAATTCTTCGTTACCTTCGTGGTACAATTTCGCTTGGAATTAGATACGAGAGATGCGACGAGTTGAAACTTCTGGGCTATAGTGACAGTAGTCATAATGTAGACGCTGATGATGGTCGGAGTACTACTGGTCATATTTTCTTCCTTGGAAAATCCCCCATCACGTGGTGCTCTCATAAGCAAGATACCGTGGCTTTATCTTCTTGTGAAGCCGAATTCATGGCAGCTACCTCAGCAGCATGTCAAGCAGTTTGGCTAAGGGAGTTGCTCGCAGATGTGACCGGATTAGAGAAGCAAAAGGTGTTGATTCGTATAGACAACAAGTCAACGATCGCGTTGTCTAAAAATCCGGTATTTCACGGGAGGAGCAAACACATTCACACTCGTTTCCACTTCATTCGAGAGCATGTGGAAAACGAGCATGTTGAAGTCGAACATGTGGCGGGGATTGAACATGTGGCGGGGATTGAACAAGTGGAGGATCCCCTAACGAAGGCCTTAGCGCGAGTAAGGTTCGGAGAAATGAGATCGTTGCTCGGTGTGTGCGAGTTGCCGTCTCAACCATTCAGGGGGTGATTGTTGGCGAATTGGTTGTTCGGCCATGGGCTTTAAGCCACGGGTCGACCCAACGATGTTTTGGAGAGCAGTCCAAGATACATGATATATGGAAAGTTTCCTTATTCTGTGTTTATGTGATAGAATAGGAATTACGTCTTCTTTTCTATATATATGTGTGACCGGTTATGGATAGGGGATAGGACGATTGTTAGAGTTTTGTGAGACCGAATTTCTCTAATATTAATCAAAGCGTATTGTTTGATTATTCGTTCGTATTACTAATTATCGTTTTCAATGCTTCCTAAATATTATTCGTCAAAATATTTTAGCCACTTGCTTTTCGAGATGATTTATATTTCTTCGATACGGTTGATCTTTTATCTGTATGTTTGATATACTCAATAGACTAACATAATCACAATAATATTTTCTTGTACATTTGCATTGAAAAATATTAATCCCACAATATAGTTATTCAACCATTGAATCTTAATTTCTCTTTAAAGATATAGTTATCCAACAACATATCCACCTAAATACATGAAGGTATGTGCATATGCTTTTTGGAATCTTAAAGGTTAGATATAGTTTTCAAAAATTTAAATGAATTTCAAAACACTGAACAAACAAAGTATTCATTATTATTTATGATCATGAAGAAGTATTCATACGAATCTTATTGTCGGTCCACAATGTTTATCAAGTTTTATATCAAAACAACACTTAAACGATTACCAACCTGTATTAATTAATAACAATGGTTACAAGGTTTGATCTTTGAAGCTCTCGTGTTTTCTCTCTGTGTATTACACCGTTTGTGTGTGTTCTTGGATATGTGTTATTATGAGAGAGAGTTGTTAGATGTGAGATATCAGATAGATGATATCTCACCTAACACACTACCTAATATAATAATAAACTAACTAAAACTAATATCTAGATATTATAGTTAAACTAATATAATATCTAACTAACTAATATCAAACTAACTTAGATATTTAAACTAAGTTAAAGTAAATACTAAAATTACATTTAACAATAATTAACTTTGATATTTACTAGAATACATTTAACTAAAATTACATTTAACAATAATTAACCAATGAAAATGAGGAGAATGTGAAACACTAGAAATGTGGCTGTCCGGCTCAGAAAAAGTTGGTGCAGAGTTGTGATTTTCTTTTAACTCTGTTCTCTCACGCTCTTTCTTTTAAACATTAAGCTCACTCTAATCAAACTTTCTTTCTTTGTTTGACACACTCATTTCTTTTCGTTTCTCACACTCAATCACTATGGATTAACTTTTTGGGTAGAAATCACTGGTTAAGGTGATTCCATAGAAGTTGTGTTAATTCCTAGCACAATGAAATTATGTTTTCTTATTATGCATATGATGCTCAAATTGGTTTAACTATTTCAGTTAAAGCACAATGTAGAACTTGAAAACATTTAAAGTTACACTTCCAATTCATGAATTCGGTTTGAGAATCGGGAAGTGGTTTGAACATTTAGAACAATGTTTTCTATGATTGAAAGTTGTCCACTTATCAACCATATATGAGATTAAGATAAAGGATTATACCTTAACGTGCGATCTTACATCTCATGAAGCTTAGCTTAAAGTCATAAACATATGATCTTTTAAGCATCTCTCAAAACTTCTGCAAAAGTCTTATGTCAAGTCAAAGCAAATTTATTCACTTAAATTGAAAAGACAAAAAGCAGTAAAACTATTAAAGTACGAGTTCTGATCAGAAATAATCAGAAGTCATCACCTTTTTACTCCCCCTGAAATTATGCATCTAAAATATGTCAGTGAAAAAGTACATGATAGAGATCTACAACTTACTTTTTGAAGTGAAATTCATCATGTCTATCCAATGCATAAATTTCAGAAAAGTATGTACTCCCCCTTAAAGGTTGATTTCCTCTTTTGAGTATCTGAGTACAACTTCTCATATCAGCACGGAGTAAGGTCTTTTGATCTTTGAAGTGCGAGTCCTAAACTGTTGTGTTTAGAAGTCATACTTCGTTGAAGTCCGGGTCTTGAGCAGATTTACACAAGAACCATCGTTCTCCTACTTCCCCTTGACAGTAGGTGCTTGCAACACAGGTTTAGTTTTCTTTTGTATCCATTTCCAATTGGATCCAACTGTGTGAGCAAACGATTTTGGCACCCAGTGAAATTTGGGCCCGCTTTGCTTTTTAGAATCAAATAAAGAATTTGAATGATAAGAGGGAACATGATATGTTCCAAACCAAATGTCAGAATCTATACGAGAAGCAAGATCATGTTTATCATAATTTGAAAACTTTCTAGCAGACAAAGATAACTGGAATAATTGCTGTTTTGAAAATTTCTTGCGAGAATCAACAAGTTTTTTTGTTTTAGAAAAAGCAACATCCACAATTATATCATCTTTACTAGTAGTAATCTTATTACAGTCAGCACTAGAACATGATATAGCAGTCTCGTCAAACTCCTGTTTTGGTTGCCATTCAGATTTAACTCCGAGCCTTTTCTTGCTCAGTTCTGAAATATTTGAAACTCGTGAGTTAGACTTTTGAGCAACAAATGAATGCACCTTCTTCGGCTTACCAGTAGTGATCGGTTTCTTTGAATGCTGATATATAATCTTACCTTTAGCACTCTTTGCTTTCACAGAGACCGAGTTATCAACTTTCGTTGATTTTGCACTGTTAACAGGCATACTGGTTTTTCCCAAAGATTTCTTAACAAAGGATGAATGGTTAGGAAGTTTTGCATTAAAGTCAAATTAATTAAAACAATCATCTAAACCACCGTCAGAGTTCAGAAAATCAAACCCTTTATTTGCTAGACGAAACATATCCTGAGAGTTTGAAGTCTTAGAAAGAACAGTATCTTTGAACACAGTTGAAAAAACTTTTTGTTCAATATTCATCAAAAGTCTTTCATCTGTTAAAGAATTCTCGAGTTCAGAAATTTTACTTTCCAAAACGAGAGGAGGGACATATAGTTTACCTTGAATAGGCTTCGCCTCCATTTCTTTTTCAGAATAACTTTGAAAGAAGTCATTTGAAAGAGATTTCTTCTTTTGATATATTGGATTATCATTATAACTATTATTCACTTTCGCATAATAAAATGGAAGGTGAACTTTAGATGATTTCAAACGTTTTTCAGTTTCGTCGGCTTCATCCTTTTCAGACAGTCTAGTCCAGAAAACTTTAAGCTCAAGGATTCTTCGAGCTAATTTCAAAGATAGAAGATCATAAAGTGCAGACACTTCAGATATTCCTTTTTGAAGACAGTGAGGATTCTTATAACCGATTCCCCATTTTTCTATTTCCTCTTTGGGTTTGTTCAGATGAATAGTTTGTTCAGTTTGACCCAATTTGTATAACTTCTCTTCCAAACTTTTTAATTTGGAATTAAAGTTTTGTTTTCTTCAGTACATGAAGAATACATTTTCGTAAGCTCATATAAATCAAGCTCACTTTTTCTCAGTTTAGACTTGAGTTCAGAATTCTCTTTAAGAATTATTGTCGTTTCCTTTGCGCTGGTGTCATTATTTCTATGTAAAACCTCAACCAATACTTTCTTCTCAGCAATTTCGTCGCTAAGTGTCTGTATCGATTGGTTTTTGTCAGTAATAACACCATTTTCTCGCTTAAGATTCGACTCTAAATCTTGGAGTTTTATCTTCATGGCATGCATTTGATCACATACCTCGTTATTAGAATCAACTTCGGTTTTTATCTTCATCTGACTCATCAAGCACAAGTGTGCTGTCTCTTTCTTCTCTCCTTCTGTTTCCAAGGCATAAATCATTCCTTTGTAAAGTACAGGTGTATTCTCATCCATACTGATTGAATTAGCTTCACTGGAATTCATTCTGTTTCTGATTCAATAAAACTTGACAGATATGTTCGTTAATGCAAATTAAAATCAGATAAAATTTAGAAATAAAAGTTTCCAAAAATTTCCAAATTTAACCAAGTCTGGAAATGGAGCAAAAGTCAAACTTTGCGATTGAAGAAGCTGGCGCAAATGAGGTTTGCGTGAAGAGTGGGTCGCGCAAAGGATGGTTTGCGTGACTAGAGGGTTGCGCAAACTGAGGTTTGCGCGAGACGTTGGTTGCGCAAAGTAAGGTTTGCTCGAGACGTTGGTTGCGCAAAGTAAGGTTTGCGCGAGACGTTGGTTGCGCAAAGTAAGGTTTGCGCGAGACGTTGGTTGCGCAAAGTAAGGTTTGCGCGTTCAGTGTGTTGCGCAAAGTGTGTCACGCAAAGTTCAATTTGCGTGAGTTCTTCCCTGTGTTTGCGCGAGTTCGTCCCTGTGTTCGAAAAATCGATCTGATTTCGATAAATCGACCTGTTTGGCACCGATTAGTAGTCCCAAATTGTAATAAAATGACCACTAATAGTTCTATAACAAATTACAAACACTCGATCGCAATAAACATCACTTTTTGAAAAATGGATCGATGGAACAGTGAGTTTTATAAAACGTGAACTCAGACACAATTTTCAAAAATTGGAACTCGATTTAAGTGTAATAATGAAATTAAACACTCACAACTCGATCTAGCACCCTAATCGATCACAAAACTATCGATTTCTAACCCAAAAACACCTTAAATCACGAAAATGATTTTTTTTTGAAAGTGAAGAACACAGTGCGAGTTTGAAATTTTTGATTTTGATCTGAATCAGCTCTGATACCAATTGTGTGTCCCTTTTGTGATCGTTTACCAGATAAATCAAACAACAAACACATATATTGATTACCAACCTGTTTGATAGATAAACAAATAACGATTACAAGGTATGGTTTTCGGTTTGAAGCTCTCAATGTTTTTCACCGTGGAAAGCTCTTAACTATGTGTTTCTTAACAAACACACCTAATATCTAAAACCAAACAAAATATAATATCTAGATATTATTACAAAACAAATATCTAATAAATAGATATTTAGGATAACTAACTTAAACTTAAAACACAATTAAAACTAACTTTGACATATTTATTACAAACGACTTTAGACTAATATTTAAGAGTCGACTTTTCTGCATTAGCTTCAGATTGCGATCTTCAGTTTGGATGATCTTGAATCCAATAGATATGTGATCTAACACTTATGTTTACTCCAATTATTATATAAGAACGACTGATAATACATATCATCGAGAAAGTTAGCCATTTTGAAAAACGAGTTTTACAAGATCTTATATCTGCTATATAAGTTGTCCAACATCTCCGTGTGGCCTTATCATTTGTAATCATTTTTATTGCAAAATTCTCCTTCACTTCAAACTAAATGTCTACAATAAGAAAACAACATAGAGTTCTAGAAATATGTAATTAATCCATATTTTATGAATCAAGTGACACATGTACTCTCAATAAATAAAGTAATACATCTCATAATTAATGACAAAAATAAAAAAATAGTCGTTGTTTTAAAAAAAATGGACATATGTTTAAGGAAAAAATAAAAGAGTGATACTATATGCATCCTCTTTTTATTAAAATCAAGTCAAATTATGATTTGGTACTGAAAATTAAGGTGACGTTTGTTTTTTAAGAAGTCTGAAGTCTTATTTCAAGTCTGATTAATAAGAGGTGGCGCTTGTTTTCATGGGTCACCCCTTCTAGTTTCAGATGTATTTAAGAGTTAAGATGGTCTGAAATCTGGAAAAAAAAACGATCTGAACGAAAAAAATGTCTGATCAATTCAGACTTAAGAGGTATTAAGAGGTTTTTTGAAACAACCCCTAAGTATGACGTTGATGTGTATGATAAGAAAATTAGTAGATAAAATTGTATTTAGCCTACCTCGTTACAAAATGTAAGTAATGACACCGACACACTTTTAGTAAAATTATCCAAAATTAAAAAAATAAAGGACAAATTATATGTTATTAAATGTAATTTAATCATAACTTTTTTGATTGATAATCAGATATAAAAAAAATGTCTATCTTCCAAAATTCCACGTCATATGAAACCAATTCCGAGGTGGTTGCCACATCACACGAACCCTGCCGATCATCAACCACCATGAACCAAATCAATGGAAACCAAGGTCTCATTTCCTCATTTTATGATCCATTCTTCATATATCCGCCATTATAGCAGGACTCAGAGAACCAACAAACTCCACCAATTTCTAAGGGAATTTTTGCACTATAAATTCATGGCTTCATCATCGATCTCAAATCGCCAGCACCTTTGGTCATTTAACCCCAAAACAAAACCACATTTGTGGATTTCTTTCTCAACTATTCACCTCCCTGGAGCTCTAGAATCCAATCTCAAAGCACCCCTAACCAGAAGAAAATGGCATCTTCACGAAGCAGCATGATGATCGGTTGCTTTCCAATTGGGGGTAGCTTTAAACGAACCACCAGTCACTTACCAAGTGAGTCATTCTCCCAATTTGAAGTAGTTGTTTTTTCTTAATTAAATCTCGATTGAGGATTGAATTTTGGTGATGTAGGCTCCAGATCCAAGGAGAGAAGAGAAAGAAAGAAGAATCCGCAGGTGGTATGTTTTGGGGAACTTTTAATCGACTTCGTGCCGACGGTCGCTGGCGTTTCATTGGCGGAGGCACCCGGCTTCAAGAAAGCTCCTGGCGGAGCTCCGGCTAACGTCGCAGTTGGCATCTCCAGATTAGGAGGATCTGCAGCTTTCCTTGGCAAGGTACATTTCATACTTTCTTCCTTTTTTATGACAACCAATAAAAATAATCGTATTTTATATAACATCAATTTAATATGTCTAAATGTCGTAACAGTATGTTTTATAATTCATATTAAAAAGTGTTGCAATAAGACACTCTTGAAATGAAATGCCATCCAATTTGTTTGTCATCAGGTTGGCGATGATCAGTTCGGTCACATGTTGGCTAACATCCTCAAGGAAAACAACGTCGATACCTCAGGAATGAGGTTCGATAAAGAAGCAAGAACCGCATTGGCCTTCGTTACCCTAAGATCCGATGGAGAGCGTGAATTCATGTTCTTTCGAAATCCAAGTGCTGATATGCTTCTTACCGAAGCCGAACTGAATAAGGATTTGATCAAGAAGGTATTTTTCTTGCAGCATTTTAGACAAAATGGATGATACATATTTGATAGTTTCCCATTTAAGAGTTTGATGTTTAACGAGCAGTCAACAATCTTTCACTACGGATCGATAAGTTTGATCGAGGAACCATGCAAATCAGCTCATCTGGCTGCAATGCAAGTAGCCAAAAAGGCTGGCTGCATTCTTTCCTACGATCCCAATCTGAGACTCGCTCTCTGGCCCTCAGCCGAAGCTGCACGAACAGGCATCATGAGCATCTGGGATCAAGCCGACATCATCAAGGTACGTACAACATTGTGGTAAACTTTGGCTTTGATACCATTTAAGAATATGTTACTCTTCTCGAAAATAGCCCCCAAGTAGCGAAAGGAAGTTCCAACATATACAACAGAGAAATGGTGTGATCTAACTGATGTGGGACTCTAAGGTGTCGTTTGTTTTTTAAGAGATCTAAAGTCCGAAGTCTTATTTTAGTTATGATTAATAAGAGGTGGTGTATAAAAAGGTCTGAACAATTCAGACTTAAGACCCATTAAGAGGTTTTTAAAAAAAAACAAACAACCCCTAACAGAATTAAAAAACTTTAATGGGATTTTCTTGAAATGCAGATTAGTGAGGAAGAAATTGAGTTCTTGACCGGAGGCGATAACCCCTACGATGATAATGTTGTCTTGACCAAGCTTTTCCACCCGAATCTTAAGCTGTTGATAGTTACCGAAGGTCCCAACGGCTGCAGATACTACACCAAGGTTACCTTCATCTCGAAAAACCATCAAATTTGGTCGATTGAATGCGATCTTTGCATATATACAGAGTTGGGTTGAATAATTTACATGAAGTTGAATAAGTTTTGCAGGATTTTCATGGCAGAGTTGGTGGTGTTAAGGTGGAGTGTGTTGATACAACCGGTGCTGGTGATGCTTTTGTTGGAGGACTCCTCAACAGTTTGGCTTCAAATCCTCAACTGTTCAAGGTAAAACTATACACTTTGGTTTGTAGACTTTGTATTATTTACATGGTTTGCATTTGAAATTTTCTCCCTCTATATATGTGTATATGAAGGTTCAAACAAGAACGCTAACTATTTAAGAAAAGAAGAAAACAACAGAGCATGTACAAAATCATATGTGATTTTACACTAACCGGAAAAAATCGGACGCGGACAATGTCGCGTGAATCATATATAATTTTGTATGTACTCGGTTGTTCTCGTGTTTTCTTAAATAGATGTTGTTCTCGTATGAACTCACCTCTATGTGTGTATATATATATATACATTTGATGTGAGATTGACTGGAAAACAATTTATTTACGTTTGGTCTCAGGACGAGAAGAAGTTGAGGGCTGCCCTAAGGTTTGCAAACGTGTGTGGTGCCATTACGGTGACACAGAGAGGAGCGATTCCATCCTTGCCAACGAAGGAGGTTGTTCTAAAGAAGTTGGAGGAAGCCGGAGCCGAAGCCTAAATAAGTTGCACGATTTTCGCAATCGAAAACACAAAGAAATGGCTGCAACTAATTTCCACCCTTAGAGCAAAAGTAGGAACATAAAATAACAAATTTTGTACATCCATTTTTCTTACTTTTTGATCCATGTGTTTGTACATTGAACATGACATAAATGAAAATGTTGTGCCTTTCCTTCAAATATGCATTTTATCATGATGGTATTCTTTACAAAAACATGCGCTTTATCTTTTGGATAAATGACAGGTCTTCGTATATGTTACCATTTAATTTAAATTCCACTTACGAGTAAAATATGTTGAACTCGTTCGATTTATTAATTATGTTGCTAAAAAATCCTCCCTACAAAAATAACGTTTTTACAAATGGTAATAACAATGAAATTATCAACCACAAGGGTTGTGGCGTACTGGTTAAGAATCTGAGGGATGTGGTGGAATGTCCCATTTGTCCAGGGTTCGAATCCAGGCGTACACAACAATTGTGGCTACTGAGGTTTGATCAGGGCAGATGTCTTACCGTCATAATTTACCAAATGGATTAGTCTAGGCATAGTTTAGGACACCCTTCCAAAAAAACAATGAAATTATCATTTGTGATTGTATAATTATTTAACAAAACAATTAAAAACTATATATGAATGATTTGATTCTTAAAAACATAAAACAAGCCGGAATGTAGTTGTTTTCTTTAGCAACACCAAATTAAGGTTCAAACAATTTTTAAACCAAATTTTGTACAAAGAACTAGGTTAGGAATGAGTGTCACTAAATCCAATAACTGTTGTTATTCTCCAAAATACGGAAAATGACCCAAATAGTTAAATATTTTGCGTGCCTAATTAGCACTTGATTTTTCACAAAATGTTTCTAGTACCGTTCCTTAACAAGCAAAAATGTTAGGTTTAAAGACTAGCGAGTTCAGCAGTTTTCAACTCAAATATAAAACAGTAAAACTAAAAGTGTGCAATTTAAATTACAATATCCCAATTGAAATGTATTTACCATAAAAACATCATCTTTCACAAAAACCCACTATTTCGTGATGAAAACTCAATAACCCAAAACACCCATTTTAATATGAACCAAAACTCAATACTCATTCAAAACCTGAATAAAGCTTACTATTTAAATAGAGAATACAAGGATAAAACTATGTTATCCAAAACGTCAAAAAAATTGATGAGACTCCATATCTCAAAAACATGGATAAACTCAATACCAAAAAAAAAAACTTTCGGTGACAGGGATACCCGTTTCCATTGAATGTGGTAGGAACACAAAAATATGTTATGTATCGATGTTATCGAATTCCACCTCAGATTCTTCGACTTAGTGCTCACTCTTCCCAAGTATCACCTAAAGTCTACAATACCTTTAGCGCACACCCTCTACCGGGTATCACCTCAAGGTCACAATACCTTTAGTGTAGGCTCTCTACCGAGCGTCACCTTAAGGATATCAAATCTTAGTGTCTATTCTTAAGATCTGAGTGTCACCTCAAGGATCTCATTCGACCTTTAGTATATACTCACTAACATTTAAGATAGGAACCTCAAAACTTTCTACTTGACAACACAAAGCAACTAACACTCATGCATAAGCGTTAAAGCATCATAACCAAACTTGGCAAACTATAACATGGTGGATCAAACACGCCCAAGAACATGTGCACTCCAAGTAATTATGCAAATATAAACATCAAATGTTCATATACAAAAATGTTCATATACACAAATGAACACCCAAAAGTTAGGCAAATCCCAACACATCGTCTTTCATAGTGTAAAGTTTAAACCAACCAAACCGCCAAATTCCATTAAACTTGCATCTTAAAATGTCAAATAACTCAAAAAAAATATTTCTCAATTTTTATGCAAATTAATGTGTAAAGTGTTCAGAATGGGTCGAAAGAACTACCAATGTTTATGAAACCCTAAACATCTCTTGCTTATGGTTCCAAAGATCACTAAACATTTACCGACACATGTTTTTATCCTTGAAGAGATCTAAGTACTCAATAAATAGGCATTTTCTCGCAATATAACACAATTCATGTATTAAAGCATGAAATGAGTCAAGAGACCATCATGTGTTGTGATAAACTATTAAGGGATGAAATAATGAGGTTAACAGTTCCAAAAGGACTAACAATAACAACCCAATATGTAACACCCCTGAAGTAAGAGTAAATTTAAATTGTAATATCGACATAAAATCAACACCTATATAAATGAAAATCACCCATGAACGGAAATTGTAAAGAGTTTACAATCCAAAGAAATAGAAAATAAATAACAACATACTAATCTAAACTATTCTAAGTTCATATTATGAATGGATGTCACTATCTTCATCAAAAGAATCCCATGAAAATGTGACGCCAATTGATAAAGCTATCTCTCCCAAAAGTGCCTCTACCGGCATCAAATCTCTCCGCTCAAACCTTCGGAGCCCCACCAATAAGAGAAGCTGATATACATGTCATTTTAAGAAAAAATGTTAGGCTTGACGCCTAGTGAGTCCGAAAAGTTTATGATATAAAGCAAGTAACAATTGGAGATAACATTTTATAAACTTGAAAAAGTCCCAAAGTTCATATATTTCAAGTAAGAACCATAAAGTCCGAAACACATCTTATGATGATGGGGGAGACCCAATTTCCATGGGTAGTGGCGGGGAACACAAAAGGAGGCCACAAATCCATGTTCTAGAGCTTCTATTATGGAACATTGGTCATCAAGTTCAACCACCCACGATCTATAGTTTGAGTCCTCCAGTGATCTAATATATATTCCTTTGCTAGAGATCCAATCACTACGGGTCACACGATCATCAAGATCAACCACCCAAGGTTTATAGTTTGAGTCATCCGGTGAATCATTACCCATATCTAGCTAATTCATGTGAACAATTATGCCATCGTATATATAAATAAGCGACTTCTATGCATATGGATCCATTTGCATTTATTCTAACAAATGTCAAAATTTTAACGTGACCAACTATAATCATACATATAGTTATCATCATCCAAATGTCCTCTTAAAGTCGTTTTAACACAGGATTTGCCACATAGGCTAAAGTTCTCATAATTCCCAACAATACCATTTTCTTTCCCAACCAAATATCATAATCACCATCTTTATCAAAAGTTCATAAGTTCCGAGGGTAACTTTGCTTCCGTAATAATAATACTATTTTTCCAAGTTTAACCACTTTCCATAAAATATCTTCAAATATATAAAAATCAAGTAAATTCATAATTCTGTAGATCAAGTTCTACAATATCAATTCAATACCTAAAACACATTTTTATAACACATTTTTAAAGATCTCATATGTATTAGCGAAAAGGGTAAAACCCCCAAATCTCCTAAAATACCCAAACTTATTCAAAATACACAAATATGTAAAATAAATGAAAATGAATGTTTTATGAGACTAAAATGAAGCATTTTGACATGTATAAAGTTTAAAATGTTAGAATGAACTCACAAATGGGTTTTTGAGAAAACCCTAAAACTTAGTCAATAATGGTGGAAAAGTTGGAACAGATGAAGATCTTGAAGCTTAATCACAGTATGCTTGAATCTTTAAATGCTAGATCCTTAAAAGCTCTTGAAGGAACTTGATTGGTGAAATAAATGTGTATGGATCAAAAGTGGATGGGAGGGAGGTGAGTTGTTGCTCAAAATTGGATATATATGTATATATATATATATATATATATATATATGTGTAGAGAGAGGGAGAGAGAGGGAGAGAGAGAAGAAATGGGTTTTGGAAATAGAGGTGACAGAAAGTGTTAGTAGTAATCAGAGAGATAGGATTGGATGAAATAAAGGAGGGTGAGAGAAATAGGTCGATCAAGGTAAGAGAGAGAGAGATAAGTAAGTGTGGGTCAACACAAAAAGTAAAAGTAAATGGGATGGAGAGGATTGGTCAGAAAAAGTTCACGGATTTCCATGGACAAGATCCGCGGATCCAACAGAAAATTGTTAAAGAATCATATGGATCTCACGGATTTCCGTGGACAAGATTCGCAGATCCAACATAAAATTGTTAAAGATTCATATGGATCTCATGGATTTTCGCGGAAAAAATCCGCGGATACAACATAAAATTGTCAAAGAATCATATGGATCTCAGGGATTTCCTAGGACAAGATCCGCGGATCCAACAGGAAATTGCTTCTTCAAAAATTATCTTATTTTGCTTTTCTAAATGCTAAGTACTAATTCCTATATGACCCATGAAGATTTGGTATCATAAAATTTATTTAAATAAAGAAAAACACGGGTGTTACAATAATATGCATTTTCTAAATATTTATAGCATTAATACACCAAGAGGCAATAATGTCAAATAATCACTATCATATGCAATAAATCATCAAAAGATTACACTTTTATAATTTGTTCATCAAAATGTCCAAAACCCTAATTATATGTCTTTCTTAAGATTTGATAAAATCAAATGTGTAAAAGTTACAATTTCATCAAATACTCAACAACATTGATAAATCTCAAGTAAAATACTTTAAGACTCCAAAATGGACATTTTTGGCATGTACATAGTTTTCACAAAGCAACTTGAAACACACATTGCTTGGTTAGGTTAAACCTAGTATCCAAAACCCAAAGTCTAGCTTCCCAAAGATGTAGATTTAAAATCCATGAGCAAATCTCTCCAAGAAACTCCTTAAGATCAACAACCAAGCTGTAACACCCTAAAAACTTACTTAGGTAAATAAAAACTTAAAATTTCGGCAATATAATGGCTAAAAGTAAGATTTTAGGTGTAACACCCTAAAATTTAGAGTAATTTTAAAAATTGAAAATTCGACAATATGACGTTTGTATTTGGAGCAAACCACCCAAAAGGGTAAAAGTGTATGCATTTACAAAACCTGCGTATGAAGTATGGAAATCGACAACAAACTAATCTAAACAAATTCTATCTAGATTACATAGGTTGTCAACCCAAAAATTCCAAAATAAGAAAATTGTTTTAAATGCCAAGACTCCAAATAATCTATCATCTCAAAAATGCCCTCAAGAGTCCACGCTCTTCACTCAACCCTTTGACGACTCGCCGCTAAGGGAACCTGTTATACATATCATTTGAGAAAAAGTGTTAGGCTTAAAGCCTAGTGAGAACATACAATTTATATGATGATTTAGTAAGGAATTTAAATACAATCGTAAGTAAATCGTTTTCACCAATCGCCTTTGTAAATGCTTTGATAAACACATAATGACCTCGCGGTCCAAAATACATCTTGCGATGATGGGGGAGACCCGATTTTCCAAAGATTGTGGCGGAACACAAAGTAGGCCACTTTCCAAGTTATTGAGCTCACCATACTAGAATCAAGGCCACGAACTCACCGGCTCGTACTCAGATGTGGGGGAGGGCACCCAATGATCCTAATCATGCTCATTCGCTAGGATTTACATTTACGACCCACGGCTAGTATCCGGTCTCACATAACCGTACCAAGTTGTCACCCTAGGGTCCAATGTCTCAACTAGCTACAAACAGGAGTTATCCCAAAATTAAGTCGACTCTATACCTATGGATCCATTAGTAATAGTCTAAACTCGTCACAATTACATTTGTGACTAACTATAATCAAACATATAGTTAATAATATCAATCATTTCCCAAAATGCATATCTTTGTTCAACTGCTGATAAGAAAGTTAAATTCAAACATGAGCCATAATGTGGCCATTTTCTCATTTCCAAATATGTTTCCTTACCAAGTACACCTTTCAAGTGCTAAACCATTTTAATGTGGTCATAGACCATAACAACAATAATCCGTGTATTTTCTCACAAAGGTTCATTTTATCAAGTAAAACCCAATCGTAAGAATGAGAATCAAAAAAGTGAAAATATATATATTCTTTCAAGTAACCCACATAAATATGTGGCCACATAAAACCATATTTCACATCATATATGATGGAACCCTTCATTTTAGTCGAAAGTGGTAAAGAACCCTAAAATCTCCCAAAATAAAAGTTAGGTCAAAATCTTACAAATATGAACCAAAATCAAGGAGATGTGTAGGAGTTTAAATACAATGTTTTGACATGTATAAAGTTTGGGAAAAGGAAGTATGGACTCACAATGTGGTTTTAGGTCAAAACCCTAGAAAACCCTAGAGTTGGAAAAGAAGTTACTTGAACTTGAAGATGAAGGTTCCTCACCAAGTACCCTTAAGATTCACCTAAACACCATCATAAATGCGTTATGAGGAAGTTGTTGGAGGAATTGATGAAGAGCGAAATTTGGAGTTAAGTCTTACCACAAATCAGCAGAGAGAAACGACCTAGTTCCTCCAAAATATCATATTTTAAGAATAAGGGACGGGCTGCACGTTTTTATACCCCAGGCGCTACCGGTGATAGTGACATGGCGATATCGCCGGGCATGATCGCCCGAGGTGTACCGTGGTCTCAGGGGTTGGCGCGAGAGTGACACGGCGATAGTGCCCGTGTCACAATCACGGGGCACAACCGTGCCACACGTACCGAATGCCATCTTTCCTCAGCGATAATGACACCAGCGACAATGCCCTTGGCAAGGTCTCCGGGCACTATCGCCTGGCTCCTTCGGGACCTCGAAAATGTGATTTTTAACACTCGATTACAGGGTCTCGATAACAAAATGTTTTGATAGGAGAATAATAGAAGCAAATTCCATCATAAGAAGATAGAAAGAGTTTTGAGGGGATTTTCATTAGATCGAAAACTCAAGGTGTTACAATCCTCCCCTACTTAGAAATGATTTCGTCCTCTAAATCTAATTACACGAACAGATGAGGATACTTCCGCTTCATATCCTCTTCGTCTTCCCACGTCACGTTAGCCCCATGATGATGCTTCCATTGCACCTTGACCATCGTGACTTCCTTGTGGCGAAGTTTCTTTGACTTTCGCTCCAAAATAGTTTCGGGCTCCTCAACACAGCGATTACCTTCGTCCACTCTTATCTCGGAAAGAGGAATG
The DNA here is from genome assembly GCA_954870635.1 of Arctium minus. Taxonomy (NCBI): domain Eukaryota; kingdom Viridiplantae; phylum Streptophyta; class Magnoliopsida; order Asterales; family Asteraceae; genus Arctium; species Arctium minus. Next base: position 27,843,598 of record OX941082.1, on the reverse strand, counting down.
ACGCTTTCCTCTTCCGCCAAACACTTCCGAAGATAACATATATGAAACGTGTTATAGATCTCGTTCATTTCCGGTAGAAGTTCCAATTGATAGGCTTGCAATCCCATGCGTTTGAGCACTTTGAATGGTCCAAGGAAACGGGGACTCAATTTCCCACGCTTTCCGAACCGGATAATGCCCTTCCATGGCGACACTTTGAGCATCACACGATCGCCCACTTGGAACTCCATCGGCCGTCTCTTCTTATCAGCATAACTCTTCTGCCGATCCTGAGCCGCTTTCAACCTTTCCCGTATGCCTTTAACTTTATCGGCCGTTTCTTGCACAATTTCGGGTCCGAAAAATTGCTTCTCTCCCACTTCAATCCAACACACGGGAGTTCTGCATTTCCACCTGTATAAGGACTCAAACGATGCCATTCCGATACTCGAGTGTTAGCTATTATTGTAAGCGAACTCCACCAAAGGTAGGTGAGAGTCCCAACTACCCCCGAAGTCGATAACACAAGACCTTAGCATGTCTTTAAGCGTTTGAATCGTCCTCTCAATCTGACCATCGGTTTGAGGGTGGTATGTCGTACTCAGCTTAACTCACATACCAAGCTCCTTCTGCAAGCCATCCCTAAAGTTTGAAGTGAACCGACTGTCACGATCCAATACAATAGACAAGGGCACTCCATGCCTCAAAACAACCTCATCGATGTAAAGCTTTGCTAACTTGTCCATCGGTAGTGTCTCACGCATGGCCAAGAAATGAGCGCTCTTGGTCAACCGATCAACTATTACTCAAATGGTATCGTGACCTCGAAGAGTTTTGGGCAACTTAGTCACGAAGTCCATGGTAATATGTTCCTATTTCCACTCGGGGATCTCCAAGGATTGAAGACTCCTGTACGGTCGTTGATGCTCGACCTTCATTTGTAAACATGTCACACAACGCTCTACGTAACGTGCCACGTCAAGCTTCATCACCGACCACCAATAGTGTAGATTCAAATCCCGATACATCTTTGTACTCCCCGGATGGATGGAATACTTGGACTTATGGGCATATTCAAGAAGAAGCTCCCGATTGCCCCCAACCTTGGGCACCCATATACAACCGTTGAATAATTTTACTCCACGACTATCTTTCGTTAAGAGTAAACGTTGTTTTGTCATAACTTCCTCCTTGAGATTTTCCTCCAATAAGGCTTCTACTTGAGACGCCTTAATCTTCTCTATGAGACTCGACACGAGCTTGATTCTTGAGAGGGTAGCCCTAATGCTTCCGCTATAGTCCTTCCGACTCAAAGCATCGACCATTACGTTTGCCTTACCGGGATGGTAAAGCAACTCAAAATCGTAGTCTTTGAGCAACTCGAGCCACCGCCTTTGCCTCATGTTCAAATCCTTTTGATCAAAAACGTATTTCAAACTTTTATGATATGTGTAGAGAGTACATTTCGTGCCATAAAGGTAGTGTCGCCAAAGTTTCAAAGCGAACACCACCTCCGCCAACTCCAGATCTTGGGTAGGATAGTTCTTTTCGTGAATCTTGAGTTATCTCGATGCGTAAGCGATTACTTTGCCTCTTTGCATCAACACACAACCCAACCCCATCTTCGAAGCGTCACTATAGACCACTAAGTCTAACGATCCTTCGGGTAACGATAAAATCGGGGATTCACACAACTTATTCTGTAAGGTCCATAACGCCGTCTCTTGCGTTTCGGTCCAAACGAACTTCACATTCTTCCTAGTCAAAGCCGTCAAGGAAGAAGCGATCTTGGAGAAGTCTTGGATGCATCTCCGATAATATCTCGCCAAACCCAAGGAGCTTTGGATTTTGGACGGACTCTTGGGAGGTTCCCAATTCATCATTGCTTCAATCTTGGAGGGGTCCACCTTCACCTCGTCTCGAGTGACAACGTGGCCCAAGAATTGAACTTCATCGAGCCAAAAGTCGCACTTGGAAAACTTGGCATACAACCTCTCTTTTCTCAACAATTCTAGAACTTCACGAAGGTGTCTTGGAATACACAAGTATGTCATCAATGAACACAATGATCGACTTGTCGAGGAATGGTCGGCAAACTCTATTCATCAAATCTATAAACACCGCTGGTGCATTAGTTAGGCCAAACGGCATCACGAGTAATTCGTAATGGCCGTAACGCGTTCTAAAAGTCGTCTTCGGAACGTCTTCCCTTCTCACCTTCACTTGGTGATATCCCGAACGCAAATCGATCTTTGAGAAATAACCCGCTCCTTGGAGTTGATCGAACAAGTCGTCGATCCTCGGGAGTGGGTACTTATTCTTCACCGTAGCCTTATTCAGTTCACGGTAATCGATGCACATCCTCATCGTGCTGTCCTTCTTCTTGACAAATGCTCCCCAAGGTGACGAGCTCGACCTTATGAAACCCTTTTCCAAAATCTCTTGGAGGTGAGCCATCATCTCTTGCATCTTCGAAGGCGCCAACCGGTAAGGGGCTCGCGCAATTGGGGTCGCCTCCGGTATAAGATCGATTCGGAACTCCACTTGACGATCGGGTGGCAAACCGGGCAAGTCGTCCGGAAAGACATTGGGGAACTCGTGCACCACCTTCATGTCTTCGAGATTCTTCTTCTCGAGCTTAGCGTCTATTATGTATGCTAGAAAGGATGAACATCCTTTCACCAAACACTTTCGTGCCTTAGCCATGATGATAACCGCCACATCGCCCTTTCTCCTTTCTCCATAAACTAACACCATTTCATTATCCGACATAGTGAGTCGAATTAGTTTCTTGGAGCATAGGATTTCGGCATGATTGTCCACTAACCAATCCATACCGACTACCACGTCGAATCCGCCAATGACCATCAGTATCAAATTGATGGAGAATTCCTTCCCTTCAATTCCAAGGGTACAATCTTTCAAGACATCACGGATTAGCACTTGACTACCATTTGCTAACTTGACCACTAAAGCATTCTCTAGCCTATTAGTGGGCATGGCAAGCTTTTCACGAAACGAATCAGATATGAAAGGGAAACTGGCACCCGAATCAAATAGCACACGAGCAGGTACGAAGTTTAGGAGAAACGTACCCGATACCACATCAGCGGATGCCTTGGCCTCATCGGCCGTCATCTGGAAAGCTCGGACCAAAACTCTTGGAGTGTTCTCCTTCTTCTCCAGGGCACTCCTCGTCTTCCATTTCGGGAAATCCTTTCGGAAATGTCCCGACATCTTGCATTCAAAGCAGACAATCCCCTTGATCGGGCAATATTTAGTAGGATGATCGGACTTACCACACTTGGCACAAGACGTGGAATTGGGGTTACAGTTGTCGTGGTGCTTGCTTCGGCACCTAGGACACCACCGTGCCTCTTGACGATTGTTGAAGTTCCGATTCCCAACAAAAGGTCGAATCCTCTTAGGAGGTCCGAAATTGCTTTCCCACTTTCTCTTGTCTCCTACCACCACTGCTTTCTCCAGCTTGCCTCTTGCATAGACCTCTTCCATAAATTGAGCTTCCTCTATCGTCTCATGAAGGTTAGAAGGCTTAGAGTTATGGACCATAGACATCATGTCCACCGGCAGGCCCTTGAGGTAGGCCTTAATCTTCTCTTTTTCTGTTGGGGCCACATGCCCCACCAACCCCAGCTTCTTCATGAATTGACGGGTGTACTCCCTCACCGTCAAGTTTCCCTTCTCAAGTGATCGGAACTCTGCTTCGATGCGGTCCAAAGCCCTCTCACTGTAGTACTCTTCTAATACTTTCTTCTTGAACTTGGCCCAAGTCAACTGAGCCAGAACAGTAGGGGAGAGGGTGGACTGGGTGATGTTCCACCAAGTGAGACCCGTGTCCCTGAGCATCTGAGAACCGAACCTCACTCTCTGATCATCCCCACACTCAGATGAGTCGAAGGCTTGCTCAATTCCTTGGATCCATTTTATGCACGCTACCGGGTCTTCAGAACCAGAGAATTCCGGCAGTCCACAATCTAGAAAGGATTTGTAGGTGCAACTCTTCCCCACCTTTCTGAGCACCAACAATCCTGTGCTCTTCATTTCTGATCCCATTATCGGTGCCACAAGAACCGGCTACCACATTCTCTGCAACGGCCTCGTGCCTCTTGAGGCTAGCATCACGATCTTCCAACATCTTCAGAAAAGCCTCTTGTTATTTCTCCACAGCCGATGTCACCATTAGCATGACGCTGGCCATCATTTCATCCTAAGGGTTTGCCTCTTGAACAACCGGGTTTGTGGATGCCAAGTCCACTCTAGGCACTTGCTCCACCTCCCTAGTGAATATTGGCGGCATATTAGGAGGGACCACATTTACTGCCTTAGCCACTTGATTCGGTTCAGGCGAGTTATCTTCACGCAAATCTCCATCGACCAACGGCCGACTGTGAGTGTTCACCATATTGGAGTAATGGTTGCCACACAAACACGAGAAAGAGTAAGAGATAGATTAACAGAATTAAGCACGAAAGGAACGTACTACTACATTTACCAATTGTCATAACAACAGTAAAACAAGGGCACTCACGTAAAACAACTTCATAGTAACGTTAGCTAAGTGAAATTATGAACACATGATACGTAATAATTCTAGTTACCGTCACTACAACTATCGATTAACGTAATTTCCGTAGACTCGAAGACCAACCCATGTTAGAAGTTCTACCTAATCTCACAAATCATTACTTAATAATCTCATCCTAAGTCTAGACATCTTACATACATGCCTAATTCACTTAAACTAGAGCTCTAATACCAACTTGTAACACCCTAAAATTTAGAGTAATTTTAAAAATTGAAAATTCGGCAATATGACGTTTGTATTTGGAGCAAACCACCCAAAAGGGTAAAAGTGTATGTGTTTATGATAGGTGTTAATTTATTAACCCTAAAACATCAATTTTTGTGTCATTTAGGAGTATTTTATTTGCCCAAATTAGGAATTGAGTCTTTATTCATTTTATTTTACACCCTTTTAGGATATTCTTAGGTTTTGTTTATTTATTTATTTACGATTTGCTGAATTTTAGTCTAGTTTCTTACGTTTATTTTTATCTTTTTATTTTCCAAAATTTTCGAGACTCCGAAGAAGCCGTAAAGAAAAGAAAGTGGTCTTAAAAGTGGGCTTGCTCTTGGATTTTTGTTGAAGATATTTGGGTTAAAGACTTGGTCTAAGCTTTGAAGGATTGGGCCGTATGTTTGGGCTCCCATCTTGGCCGAATATGGAAAGAAGAAAGGGGCTTGGCCCATGAAGATATTTACTTGGAAATCAACCTAACTTGGATGAAAAACATGATTTTTGTATAAATAGGTTGCAAGTGTTGTGTTTAAAGCTATCTCTTGATCATCTTGTGAATCAAACAATCTTAGGATCTTTTGATCATCTTTTGAACAAGTATTCTTAGGCAAGTTCGAATCATTGGCATACATTGGTATTCTCTTTAAGTTGTTACTTTTGATTTGATCTTTGCAAGTATTTTGAAGTAATACAAGTAGCTTGGTTTATAATTCCATCTTTTGTTACAAGTGTTAGTTTTTAATTTCAAGTTGCTTCTTGTTTGTTACAAATCGTTTTCAAGTTCCAAACCATCATCTTAATCATCTTAAGGCCGTGGCCTTGCTTGTAATCTCCCAACGATTTCTAAAGTGTTCGGTCACTTTTGTTCTGATCAAAAAAACTGTTTACGTAAGAATTGCTACTTGGTTTGTTTTTGCTTTCTCAAACTCTGCTAGTCTTTAAAATCGTGTTTCACTTGAGATTTATTTCTTTTGCAACACGTGGCTAGTGACAATTTGTTGAACGATTACCAAGTATTTTCTAAAGTATTCAAGGTTCGTTTGCTTTAATTCTTTTGGTTACTTTCAATTTCAGTTTTAGAACTAAGCCGGTATATTTGGTGTTCTTTTGGATTAATTTCCTTCTGTGCCAAACGGTGATTTTTCTAAGTAGTAAAATTACTGTTTCCACGTTTTTGCAAGTGTTCTAGTTTTCAAACGAAACTTCCCGCGCAAGTTACCAAATATGGCAACACTCACAACACATTTACTTTCTGCAATTTACTGCTTTATTTACTTTTCCAGTAATTTAATTTCCAACATTTTCTATTTCCTTCAATTTACTTTCCAGTCATTTACATTTTTTGCAATTTAAATTTTTGTCTTCACTTCAGATATTAATTACTTGCGCGACAAGTTTTCTTTTTAAATTTCAGTACTTGCACCTCGTTTTCTTAATTTTCGAATTCAGTATTTGCTTTTCAGTATTTATTTCTTTTGTGAGAAAAACCAAGCAATGATAGGCTAAAACCTTAGCTTGGGGTGCAAGGCAGAGTTAGGACTGAGACCGATGAAAAAGTAAAAAAGTGTCAAAAATATAGTTTAAAGTCTCGTTGAACATATTTCAGGTAATTAAAGATTACAAATAATTAACTGACGACTAATTAAATTTATGAAAATGTGTAATCCCTAAAAAGATTATATTAAATGTTAATTCTGAGATAAATGAGACTGCTATAATATCTTTTTACCGGATCATTTGTATCTGTCCTAATGAACCTTTGCACCCTTTGCCTTTCCTCACAACTGAACTTTCCTAGTGTTAACTTAGACTCGTTAGAATATTTCTTCGAATTCGCCATCTGAAATTGACTTTTAATTATTGGACTTTCCTGATTAAACTTTCACAGTTTCCCTGAGGATCGATATCCGGTACTTTGTACCACTATTACTTATTAAGAGACGATAGTAGGATAAGGTGTATGCTTGCACTAAATTCTATTTTAAGTGAATCTAAAAAAAAAGGATTGCAATATTCTTACAACAAGTTTTTGGCACCGTTGCCGAGGAAGCACGCTGAAATATTTTTCTATTTAAGTAAAGTTTTAAAAGTTGATTTTTCTACCACCTTTTCAAAAACCAATGTATGCCTAGATTGCCACATGGGAATTTTTCCAATTAGATCCTTACATAGAAAAAACGTTTAGATAAAGAAGAAGAGAGCAAAGAGCTACTTTAGCTTTAACCTCTCCAGAAATGTCTGAACGTGAAAATGTGTTAGGTGACGGAGAACAACCTGGTCCTATTCCTGGGAACAATAATAGAGGCCCTAGGATAATTCCTAGGAATGATTTTTTTGAACCTAGAAATGAGGATGGTAATGAACCACTAATAAATCGATTTGAAGAAGAGGAACAAAACATTTTTAAGCTAGCAAATTCTAAAGATGGAGGTATTATGGATTATGCTATCCCTATTTTAAACCAACTGCATACAGGGATTCTTGAACCAACTATTAATACTGCTCATTTTGAACTTAAGCCTATAATGTTTCAGATGTTGCAAACCAATGGCCAGTTCGCTGGTATGCCATCTGAAGATCCTCATTCTCACTTAAGATCTTTCATGGAAATCACAAACTCGTTTCTTATCCATGGAGTATTTGAGGATGCTCTTAGACTTAAACTTTTTCCATTTTCATTAAGGGATAGAGCCAAGTCCTGGTATAATTCTTTGAAACCAGATTATGTGATCACATGGAACAATATGGTAGAAAATTTTAAAAAAAAAATATTTTCCACCCACGAGGAATGTTAAATCCAGAAATGAAATATGCACATTTAGACAACTGGATGATGAAGCAGTTCCTGATGCATGGGAAAGGTACAAAGAGCTACTGAGAAAATGCCCTCACCATGGCATTCCGTACTGTATACAGCTAGAGACGTTTTACAATGGTTTGAACACCACTGCTAAACAAATGCTCGATGCTACTGTAGGCAGAGCTTTCACTGCTAGTACATACAATGAAGGTTATGACATACTTGAGAAAATTTCTAACAACAACGGACATTGGTCTGATCCACGTGCACTTCCACCTTGGAAAGTAGCAGGGATACATGATGTAGATGCTTACTCAGAATTGACTGCACAACTTTCTAATATGGCTTCTTTAATTAAAAATCTAACTAATCCATCTGTGCAATCTAATTCTACTACACATATCCCTATTGTCAACTCTGTGAAGTGTACTTACTGTGGTGATGGACATCCTTTTGAACAATGCCCGGGAAATCCTGAGCAAGTTAATTTTGTCAACAAAAATGGACCTTTTTCACAAAATCAAAATCAAAATTCTGGATGGAGAAATCAATCCAATTGTTCCTGGAATGGTCCCAATCATAACAATCAGTTGCCAAGACTTCAAGGACAATCCAATTTTCATTCACAATCTCAAGGACAGTCTACTTTTCACCATCCACAGTTGCACCATAACAATCAGAACAACCAACAGGCCCATTTTCAGTCTCAAAATCATCAACCTTCTTTCCAAAGCAAGTCCAATCAACATGCTGGCTCATCTACTTCTTTGGAAGCAATGATGAAAGAGTTCATAACCCAAACTCAAGCATCAATTAAAAACTTGGAAACACAGATGGGACAAATGGCTTTGGAGATTAGGAAAAGACCAGTAGGCACTCTCCCAAGTGATACTGAGACACCTTAAAGAGCTGGAAAAGAGCAAGTTAAAGTTGTGACCTTAAGAAGTGGAAAGAATTTAGAAAACATCCAAAGAGAACCAGACAAATCAGAACCTGAAAAGAAAAAAATGCGACCAGACTCTGCTACTACATTACCTGTGAACCAGTCCAGTGGTACTAGTGAGCCCATTGATAAGCCCATTAGTAGTTCAGACATTCCAAGTAGATCAGATTATCCATCACTATTCCCTGATGATCCAAATCAAGTCCAGAAACCCAAAGAAAGTATTGTAAGTGATGTGTCACACTCTAGTGGCAGTCCTGTAAAACCCTGTAGAACTGAAACTGAATATGCTCCACAGCCTGTCCAAACATCTACTCAAACACCGATTCAAGCACCTACTCTTCTAAAGACTCCAGCCTCTACTTCAGTCAGTCCTTACATTCCTTATCCCCAAAGGTTAAGAAATCAAAAAGAAGAAATACAATTTAAAAAGTCTTGATGTTTTTAAACAACTACACATAAACATACCTCTGGTTAAATCCATCGAGTAGATGCCAAGTTATGCAAAATTTCTAAAAGACATTCTGAGCAAAAAAGAAAAAGCTGACTGAATATGAGACTGTAGCTCTGACAGAAGGATGTAGTGCTTTGTTGTCCATTAAAATCCCTCCCAAGCTGAAAGATCCTGGAAGATTTACAATCCCTTGTTCCATAGGAGGAAAAGAAATAGGAAAAACCCTATGTGATTTAGGTGTCAGCATAAACTTTATGCCTCTATCTGTTTTCAACACTTTAGGCATAGGTGAAGCTAGACCCACAGCTGTTACTCTTCAATTAGCTAATAAGTCCATGGCCTGTCCAAAAGGTAAGATTGAGGATGTCCTAGTTTAAGTTGATAAGTTTATTTTCCCTGCTGACTTTATCATTCTAGACTTTGAAGCTGACAAAGATGTTCCCATCATTATAGGCAGACCTTTTCTAGCAACTGGAAGAACCTTGATAGATGTCCAAAAGGGAGAACTGGCCATGAGAGTCCAAGATCAGAAAGTGACTTTTAATGTGTTCGATACCCTTAAGTACCCCGAAGAAAAAGAAGAGTGTTCTACTTTGAGTTTGATTGAGACATGGTGCGAAGAGAAAAGTTTGGGGGAAATTTTGGGGATAGCTGAATCTGATAGTGATGAAGAAGAAAAAGAATATGAGAACTTAGAAATCCCACAGGAGACTACTATTTTTGAAGTATTAGAAAGTGAGGATAGGAAAACTCTTATGCCATCCTTAGAAGCTGCACCAGATCTAGAGTTGAAAAAACTTCCCTCCCATTTGAAATATGCCTTGTTAGGAGAATCAGGGAAGTTGCCAGTCATTATTTCATCATCATTAGAATCTGATCAAGAAGAAAAGTTGGTTAATATGCTGAAACTTCATACTAAAGCCTTAGGATGGACCATTGCTGACCTGAAAGGCATAAGCCCCACCATTTTCAACACAAGATCATCTTGGAAGACAAAAAATTCACCTCAGTTGAGCCTTAAAGAAGACTTAATCCTATAAAGAAAGAAGTGGTTAAAAAAGAAATTTTGAAATAGCTTGATGCAGGCATAATCTATCCTATTGAAAGTAGTACATGTACCAGTCATGTTCAATGTGTACCCAAAAAGGGTGGAGTGACAGTGGTAACAAATGAGAAAAATGGACTTATACCTACTAGAATAGTGTCAGGTTGGAGAATATGTATGGACTATAGAAGGCTTAACAAAGCTACTCAAAAAGACCATTTTCCATTGCCATTCATTGACCAGATGCTAGACAGATTAGCAGGAAAAGAGTTTTACTGTTTCTTAGATGGTTACTCTGGTTACAATCAAATTGCCATTGCACCGAATGACCAAGAAAAGACCACTTTCACTTGTCCAAAAGGAACTTTTGCCTTTAGAAGAATGCCTTTTGGACTTTGTAATGCCCCTTCCACATTCCAAAGATGTATGATGTCTATTTTCTCTGATATGTTAGAACACTCCATGGAAATTTTCATGGATGATTTTTCAGTTTATGGAACATCATATGATCTGTGTTTACAAAACCTTGAAAAGAGTCTTAAAAGATGTGAAGAAACTGACTTGGTCTTAAATTGGGAAAAATGTCATTTCATGGTTAAAGAAGGCATTATGTTAGGACATTTAATTTCCAAAAGAGGAATCGAAGTTGACAAAGCAAAGTTGGAGGTGATTGAAAAATTACCAGAACCAACAACTATAAAAGGGATCCGAAGTTTTTTAGGACATGCAGGTTTTTATAGGAGGTTCATAAAAGACTTTTCAAAAATTTCAAAACCTCTTTGTCTGCTACTACAACACGACCATGCTTTCAGTTTTGATGAAAATTGTAAAACAACTTTTAAAATTCTGAAGGAAGCATTGGTCACTGCCCCTGTAGTAGTAACACCTGATTGGTCCCAACCATTTGAAATAATGTGTGATGCTAGTGACTGGGCAGTAGGAGTTGTTTTAGGGTAGAGAAAGGAAAAGATTTTCCACCCCATTTATTATGCAAGTAAGACCCTCAATGAAGCCCAAATCAACTACACCACTACTGAAAATGAATTATTAGTTGTGGTTTTTGCTTTTGAAAATTCAGATCATACTTGATGGGCACTAAGGTAAGAGGTCACACTGATCATGCTTCCATCAAGTATCTCATTTCCAAAAAAGATGCAAAACCTAGGCTAATAAGGTGGATCTTGTTGCTTCAAGAGTTTGATTTGGAAATAATTGATAGGAAGGAATGCCTTGGTTCGCTGATCTTGTTAACTATTTGGCTTGCAGGATTATCCCCAAGGAGCTAAATAAGCATGAAAGAAGAAAGCTCATCTATGATTCAAAGAAATACTTATGGGATGATCCATTCTTATTTAAAATTTGTGCAGATCAGGTGATCAGAAGGTGCATACCAAAAGAGGAAATAACATCAGTTCTTCAGCACTGCCATTCTGGGCCTTGTGGAGGACATTTTGGAGGAAGTAGGACAACTGCTAAAGTCTTCCAATCAGGATTTTTCTGGCCTACTTGACACAATGATGCCTACAACTTTGTAAAAAGTTGCAATGAGTGTTAGAGAAGTGGGAATATTTCCCACATAAATGAAATGCCTTTAAATGGAATTCTAGAAATAGAACTATTTGACGTTTTGGGGTATAGACTTCATGAGACCTTTTCCCATTTCCAATAATTGTTCCTACATCTTGGTTGCTGTAGACTATGTATCTAAATGGGTGGAAGCCATGGCTTGCCATTCCAATGATGTTAAGACTATTGTCAAGTTCCTGCAAAATCACATTTTCACCATATTTGGTACACCTCGTGCCATTATCAGTGATGAGGGTACTCACTTCATAAACAACTTGTTAGACGAAGCCCTTGAAAAGTATGACATTAAGCATAGGGTAGCCACAGTCTACCATCCTCAAACCAATGGATTAGCTGAGCTGTCAAATAGGGAGATAAAAGGAATTTTAGCCAAAGTAGTCAAACCTCATAGAAAGGACTGGGCCTCAAAATTAGATGATGCTCTATGGGCCTATCGGATTGCTTACAAGACCCCAATTGGAATGTCTCTCTATAAGTTAGTTTTTGGAAAAGCTTGTCACTTACCTCTAGAGTTAGAGCACAAAGCCTTTTGGGCCGTAAAGGAACTCAACATGAGTTTAGATGAGGCAGGAAGGAAAAGATCTTTGCAGATGTGTGAATTAGAAGAGCATAGGAATTTTTCCTATGAGAATGCCAAATTATATAAAGAAAATACAAAAAAATGGCATGACAAGAAAATAATTTCACAAGAATTCACTGCAGGTCAACAAGTACTCTTGTTTAACTCTAGACTTAAACTGTTTCCTGGAAAGTTGAACTCTAGATGGACTGGGCCCTACCAAATTGCCAAAGTATACACTTACGGTGTTATTGAGTTAATTGATCCAGAAAAGGGTAGCACTTTCAAAATGAATGGCCAAAGAGTTTAACCTTTTTTTAATCACTTGGCAATTTTGCAACAACCTTCCGAGGTTGTTCATTTGGAAAATTAGAAGTTTGGGGCCACTCCTAAAAATTTGTAAATAATTTTCTTATTTGTTTATTTTATTTCTTTATTAGTAATATTTTATTTTACTTACTTTTATTTCTTATCTTGAGCTTATGTTGAACTAATTTGAAAAGAAAAGCTAGCCCAAGATCTTGTAATAAAATGTTAAGGTGTATGCTATTTTACTTAACTTATTTTCGGTCCACCTCTGATTCTGTTTGTTGGGCCAATTTTGAAGCTAATTGAGGAAACAAAAGAAAGAGTGATCCGGCCCAATTGTATGGATAAGAGAAGCGAACCACATTTTATTTATTTATTTAATTTCTTGTTTTTGTAGGATTGGAACGTTTACAAGAGATTACAGCTGGATTAAAGAAAAAATGGAGGTTAATTGTCGGCTAAGAAGCCACGTCAGGTGACTTCATTTAATGCACTTCGGGAAAAATTTAGGCGGGTACTATCTTCTAAGTACCAATCTAGTAGCCGAAGAGACATCTTGGTTCAAAAACAAACTCCCTCTCTCACACATCACCCCTGCAACTTCCATCACCATCATCACTCACACTCCCCCATATACTGTTACCGCCGGCGATCACATCCATCCAAAACACTTGCCTCCTAAGTTACAAAAATCCCGTTAAATACCACACTGTTGAAGCCATTATCCTCACCATTTGCTTTCTACACCCCAGTTTGCTCTCAACCTTGAAGCAACCATTCTCTCGATCATCACCTAGCCTGAAACTCACATTCGTTTCTCCATATTTGCAAACCCTTAACCATGGCCATCACAAATTCCAATGCAAGAAGACGATCAGGACATAACCACAATGCAAACCAAGCACCACCTCCTCCCGTCCTTCGAAGAAACAATCGACGCATGAACCGAAGGAACCGTGAGGAAATCCCTGAGGAAGGAACAGACTCATCTCCCCCAACTGAAGGTTCCGCTTTTGTTTCTCCACCCAACGAAAACGAACATCCATTCGCTATGTTATTTGCCGCTATTGAAGCTCAGGCCAACCTTCAGAGGTCTACTAACATCAACTCTGAGGCAGAACCTCAGAGGCCCTCTGAACACCCTTCAGAGGCACCACTTCAGAGAACCTCTGGAATTATTCCTGATATGGCACTCTAGAGACCCTCTGGAGTATTTTCAGAGCTCGCCTCTCAGAGGCCCTCTAAAGGGACCTCTGCTCTGAACAATGTGGCCCCTGTCGCCAACATCAGCACTCCCAACCTCAATCTAAGTCTCGCTGCACCTAACTACAGAGATCCCCTATACCAACCTCTGACAAGCATTGCCAACGTAATCCTTCTGAACTCCAGAGGAGAACCCATTTCCCCTTCACCACCACCATTCTTTGAGGTCATCCTTAAAATAGGTGAATCCCACACCCACCAGAGTAGAGACCAAGCCGGACCTTCCAGACATACTCTTGTACCTCAGAGCTCTGTTCTGCCTCTGATACCCAATTCAACCTCTGCACCTCAGACTCCAGAGCATAACTCTCCCACCCATAGTGATGCCCCACCTTCTCAGGAGCTTCAAGCCAGTGCTCAAATTGATGCTGAAACAAGAAGAAAGGACAAGGGAAAAACTGTGGCAAGGAGTGTGCCGTCGAAGAAGAGGAAGCTCATCGAATTAGCAAAGCAAGCTGTCACTACTACCACCAGAGTCACTCGACAGAGGACCAAGATCAACCGAAGAAACGCACTCAGGAAAGCTAAACCTACTAGAAGAGGTAATGTCTCTGATCTTCCTACTCATGATGAACTCTTTAGTTGTGTTTTAGCTAGAAGAAAGTATGGATATTTTGCTGACAAGTTAGGACAGACTCCCAAGGGATTTGACACTGAGTCAATCTCCCTTTACCCTGAGATCGCATCCGTGATCCATAAGCTGGGGTGGAGAAAGCTCTGCTCTGTCCCAGAGCCATACAATCTAGAATGGGTTAGAGATTTTTACTTTGAGATGGCCATCTCTGATAGCACAGAGATAATAGTAAGACAGAAACCAATATCTTACTCACGCTAGAATCAACCAACTGCTAAACATATACCCCCCTGTTGTGTCTGAATTTGATAAATTAATGGCCGAAGTGAGTAAGGATGAACTTAAGAGAATCCTGAATAGGGTAGCTCTAGAGGGGATTTCATGGACTGTAAAAGGAAGAACTAGGACCCTTAAGACCAATAGCTTGAAACCAGAGGCCAATATTTGGTTTTATTTTATTAGACACACCCTGCACCCTACAACACATGACACTGATTTATGCATGGAAAGGGTGTTTCTTCTGTACTGCATTTTGGAAGGACATCCTCTGAATGTAGGTAGACTCATAAGCCACAACATTAGGAGTAGCCTAGATATAACCAATGCCAGATTGCCATACCCCTCCATCATACACAACCTGATGAAAGAGGTTGGAGCTATCAAGCTCGCCACTGATACCTTCCCCAAGGAAAGGAGGGTGATGGACATGAAAAACCTAAGAAGGTTATTAAAAAACAAACACCCATCTTTGAATAAACGTGCCAACGAAGGTTTAGGTAATGTTGCCCTGTTAGAGCACATGGAGGAACATACCAGAATCATCAGAAGGAGTTTTCAGAGGAAGACAGAGAGATTAGAAAGACAACTTAAGGAAGTGAATGAAAACTTCAAGCTGATGAAGGAGGAGAGAGAGCGATGGTGGAGTTATGAGAGAAGAAAAGATGAGGCTTGGAGGAGAAAAGCTCTGAAGGAAGATCCCAGAGCTCTGGACGACATCCCACTTTTCCCAGAGCCTCTGATGCAGTTGCAAGGAATTACATCTCCTACTCATCCTGAGTAGGACATGTTCTGTTGTTTCCCTTTTATCTTTTTTATTTTATGTTTTTAGATTAAAAGTCGCGTGTCTTGTATTTTGCACTTTTTAGATTGGGAACTGATTTTTAGAGACTGTTTTCACCACTGCCATTTGTATTCATCAACCATTACTGCACATCACAGTTTCATATCTTGCACCTCTGAGTATATAGCCATAATAATCTCTGATGTATTGCACTTAAGTTATGGATTGCCATCACAACTTCACCAACAGTTTGTTAGTTTACTAACTTGAATCATCAAATAGGCCTTTGTTTGTTCTAGCCTATACACATTGCCTTTTTGATCCAATGAGGGCATTGTATCCTTCAAGTTTTTTTTTTTGGGGGGGGGGGGGTACAATCTGTCCTAAAGTTGCCAAACCTCACCTCATTGTAAATCACAAACACATAAAAGCCACTCAAAGCATCCAAATTCTCATTAATGCTCAAAGTATGCATGCAAAACCTTTAAAAAATGAAAAATCAAAAGGGCATAGCCCCATTTACTTTGCATGAGAATGTGCCAAAGGCACTAAGAGTCAAAAGAGACCAAAAGTGTCCAAATTTTTTTCAAATTTTGTCTCAAAATGAGATATTTGGCAGTAAAATTGTGCCATTGAGTGAAAAAGAGAGATTGTGGTCAAAGGCAAAGCATTGCAAAAGCAAGAAAAAGCCAAAATTCACTTCAAATCCCAAAACCTACATACTGTGATGATTATTGTTAGTGACAAGGCAAACCTAGGTAGTTGGTGATGGTGCATCTCTAATTTAGGTAAATGAACTGAGTTTATGAAGGGCTATGAATTTCAGTTTGTTTTCAAGATATGGAAAATTCTTTCAAAAACTTCAAAATGGTGATAAATTTGGTCTTGGTGAAACAGACTCATTTTTTTTAGACCTTTTCATTTCAGCTTTTTTTCCCTTTTATTGAGTATTTTAGTTTGTCATTTTAGTTGTTTGGGGGTGTGATAGGTGTTAATTTATTAACCCTAAAACATCAATTTTTTTTGTCATTTAGGAGTCTTTTATTTGCCCAAATTAGGAATTGAGTCTTTATTCATTTTATTTTACACCCTTTTAGGATATTCTTAGGTTTTGTTTATTTATTTATGATTTGCTGAATTTTAGTCTAGTTTCTTACGTTTATTTTTATCTTTTTATTTTCCAGAATTTTCGAGACTCCGGAGAAGCCGTTAAGAAAAGAAAGTGGACTTAAAAGTGGGTTTGCTCTTGGATTTTTGTTGAAGACATTTGGGTTAAAGACTTGGGCTAAGCTTTGAAGGATTGGGCCGTATGTTTAGGATCCCATCTTGGCCGAATATGGAAAGAAGAAAGGGGCTTGGCCCATGAAGATATTTACTTGGAAATCAACCTAACTTGGATGAAAAGCATGATTTTTGTATAAATAGGTTGCAAGTGTTGTGTTTAAAGCTATCTCTTGATCATCTTGGGAATCAAACAATCTTAGGATCTTTTGATCATCTTTTGAACAAGTATTCTTAGGCAAGTTCGAATCATTGGCATACATTGATATTCTCTTTAAATTGTTACTTTTGATTTGATCTTTGCAAATATTTTGAAGTAATACAAGTAACTTGGTTTATAATTCCATCTTTTGTTACAAGTATTAGTTTTTAATTTCAAGTTGCTTCTTGTTTGTTACAAATCGTTTTCAAGTTCCAAACCATCATCTTAATCATCTTAAGGCCGTGGTCTTGCTTGTGATCTCCCAACGATTTCTAAAGTGTTCGGTCACTTTTGTTCTGATCAAAAAAATTGTTTACGTAAGAATTGCTACTTGGTTTGTTTTTGCTTTCTCAAACTCTGCTAGTCTTTAAAATCGTGTTTCACTTGAGATTTATTTCTTTTGCAACACGTGGCTAGTGACAATTTGTTGAACGATTACCAAGTATTTTCTAAAGTATTTAAGGTTCGTTTGCTTTAATTCTTTTGGTTACTTTCAATTTTAGTTTTAGAACTAAGCCGGTATATTTGGTGTTCTTTTGGATTAATTTCCTTCTGTGCCAAACGGTGATTTTTCTAAGTAGTAAAATTACTGTTTCCACGTTTTTGTAAGTGTTCTAGTTTTCAAACGAAACTTCCTGCACAAGTTACCAAATATGGCAACACTCACAACACATTTACTTTCTGCAATTTACTGCTTTATTTACTTTTCCAGTAATTTAATTTCCAACATTTTCTATTTCCTGCAATTTACTTTCCAGTCATTTACATTTTCTGCAATTTAAATTTCTGTCTTCACTTCAGACATTAATTACTTGCGCAACAAGTTTTCTTTTTAAATTTTAGTACTTGCACCTCGTTTTCTTAATTTTCGAATTCAGTATTTGCTTTTCAGTATTTATTTCTTTTGTGAGAAAAACCAAGCAATGATAGGCTAAAACCTTAGCTTGGGGTGTAAGGCAGAGTTAGGACTGAGACCGATGAAAAAGTAAAAAGGTGTCAAAAATATAGTTTAAAGTCTCGTTGAACATATTTTAGCTAATTAAAGACTACAAATAATTAACTGACGGCTAATTAAATGTATGAGAATGTGTAATCCCTAAAAAGATTATATTAAATGTTAATTCTGGGATAAATGAGACTGCTATAATATCTTTTTACCGGATCATTTGTATCTGTCCTAATGAACCTTTGCACCCTTTGCCTTTTCTCACAA
This sequence comes from Arctium minus, assembly GCA_954870635.1. Classification (NCBI taxonomy): domain Eukaryota; kingdom Viridiplantae; phylum Streptophyta; class Magnoliopsida; order Asterales; family Asteraceae; genus Arctium; species Arctium minus. Next base: position 27,825,510 of record OX941082.1, on the reverse strand, counting down.
CTGAACTTTCCTAGTGTTAACTTAGACTCGTTAGAATATTTTATTCGAATTCGCCATCTGAAATTGACTTTTAATTATTGGACTTTCCTGATTAAACTTTCACAGTTTTCCCTGAGGATCGATATCCGGTACTTTGTACTATTACTTGTTAAGAGACGATAGTAGGATAAGGTGTATGCTTGCACTAAATTCTATTTTAAGTGAATCTAAAAAAAAAGGATTGCAATATCCTTACAACAGTTACAAAACATGCGTATGAAGTATGGAAATCGACAACAAATTAATCTAAACCATTTCTATCTAGATTACATAGGTTGTCAACCCAAAAATTCCAAAATAAGAAAATTGTTTTAAACACCAAGACTCCAAATAATCTATCATCTCAAAAATGCCCTCAAGCGTCCACGCTCTTCACTCAACCCTTTGACGACCCGCCGCTAAGGGAACCTGTTGTACACATCATTTGAGAAAAAGTGTTAGGCTTAAATCATAGTGAGAACATACAATTTATATGATGATTTAGTAAAGAATTTAAATACAATCGTAAGTAAATCGTTTTCACCAATCGCCTTTGTAAATGCTTTGATAAACACATAATGACCTTGCAATCCAAAATACATCTTGCGATGACGGGGGAGACCCGATTTTCCAAAGATTGTGGCGGAACACAAAAGTAGGCCACTTTCCAAGTTATTGAGCTCACCATACTAGGATCAAGGCCATGAACTCACCGACTCATACTCAGATGTGGGGGAGGGCACCCAATGATCCTAATCATGCTCATTCGCTGGGATTTACATTTACGACCCATGGCTAGTATATGGTCTCACATAACCGTACCAAGTTGCCACCCTAGGGTCCAATGTCTCAACTAGCTACAAACGGGAGTTATCCCAAAATTAAGTCGACTTTATACCTATGGATCCATTAGTAATAGTCTAAACTCGTCACAATTACATTTGTGACTAACTATAATCAAACATATAGTTAATAGTATCAATCATTTCCCAAAATGCATATCTTTGTTCAACTGCTGATAAGAAAGTTAAATTCAAACATGAACCGCCATTTTCTCATTTCCAAATATGTTTCCTTACCAAGTACACCTTTCAAGTGTTAAACCATTTTAATGTGGTCATAGACCATAACAACAATAATCCGTGTATTTTCTCACAAAGGTTCATTTTATCAAGTAAAACCCAATCGTAAGAATGAGAATCATAAAAGTGAAAAAATATATATTCTTTCAAGTAACCCACATAAATATGCAAGTAAAACCATATTTCACATCGTATATGATGGAACCCTTCATTTTAGTCGAAAGTGGTAAAGAACCCTAAAATCTCCCAAAATACAAGTTAGGTCAAAATCTTACAAATATGAACCAAAATCAAGGAGATGTGTAGGAGTTTAAAATAAAATGTTTTGACATGTATAAAGTTTGGGAAAAGGAAGTATGGACTCACAATGTGGGTTTTAGGTCAAAACCCTAGAAAACCCTAGAGTTGGAGAAGAAGTTACTTGAACTTGAAGATGAAAGTTCCGAACCAAGTACCCTTAAGATTCACCTAAACACCATCATAAATGCGTTATGAGGAAGGTTGTTGGAGGAATTGATGAAGAGAGAAGTTTGGAGTTGAGTCTTACCACAAATCAGCAGAGAGAAACGACTTAGTTCCTCCAAAATATCAGATTTTAAGAATAAGGGACGGGTTGCACGTTTTTATACCCCAAGCGCAACCGACGATAGTGAGATGGCGATAGTGACATTGTCACTATCGCGGGGCATGATCGCCCGAGGTGTACCGTGGCCTCAGGGATTGGCACGAGAGTGACATGGCGATAGTGACCGTGTCACAATCGCGGGGCACAACCGCGCCACACGTACCGAATGCCATCTTTCCTCGGCGATAGTGACACCAACGACAATGCCCTTGGCAAGGTCGTCGGGCACTGTCACCTGGCTCCTTCGGGACCTCGAAAATGTGATTTTTAACACTCGATTACAGGGTCTCGATAACATAATATTTTGATAGGTGAATAATAGAAGCAAATTCCATCATAAGAACATAGAAAGAGTTTTGAGGGGATTTTCATTAGATCGAAAACTCAAGGTGTTACATTAGGACCTGTAAATATGGACAACTAAAACCCAACGACATGGGTTAGTTTGTAACAAATATAGTAGAGACAAAATGAAACATAATACACAACAACCTAATTAATCTAGTATAAAAATATTCGACTAGATTAAATGTGGGTGTTGCTATGTCTCCCAAAACACTCTTCTCTCAAATTCCCAAAAATGCCCAGACCATTGAAGTTCCTAGGTGCGCTTCCGACGAATCAAAGTGCCCTATGCACACCGCTAGCAGAACCTGTGAGCCAATAAATACGACCACAAATGTTAGACCAAAGTCTAGAATGTGACGAACCCTTGACAGTTTATAATGTAAGCATGTACAGTAATTAATTGTTACCGAGATACCCAAAGATTGAATCAATGCCATAACTCCCAATCGGGACAATGTTTCCTTCCCTGTACAAATATAACAGAGATAACTCTTGAAAGACGGGGGAGACCCGTTACCATCTTGGGTGACGAGAACACGTGAATGGAGTCACCCGTGATGTTATTGGATTTCACCACATATCCCGGTTCTAGTTCCCATGCCATACCAGACATCACAATCCTCAAACCGTTTATGCCTCTAGTGCTTACTTCGTCGAGTTACACCTCAATGGCTTACAGACATGGGTGTCTATCCAATCTAGCCGAGTTCCAACTCAGGGACTTACGCCCCCAATCTAGCCGAGTTCTAAATATGTCATCTAAATTCTCGTGCACAAGGAAATAGACATTTACTCCAAGACAGTGTCGACCAAATAAAATAATACACCATATGCATAACATAATACATTTTATGACATGATAATACACCTTTGGACATTTATTCGCATATAACCAATTCATTTCTCATATAAGACATCATAGAACAAGTATGACAAATTTAACTACAAAGATGATCATATACTCAAAAACCTATCGATAAAAAGATGGTTCCTTACTCATGTATGACTTCTTTTATGGTTTAACATGAATTTAGTACTTCTAATAACATTAAGCATCTTCCATTAACATGAATAATCATATACTAGTAAGATTCATAAAACCCTAGTTTTCGTTTAATTTCAAATTACCTAAAATCATCTTATCAGCAGTTAAGAACACATAGATAGAATATAATAGAAGATAGAAGACTCACCAAATGGATTGTAAAGTAGAAACCTTAATAGATCAAAACCCTAGAGGACTTGAGACTTGGAGCTTGGAGATCTTGCGGTTTAATGATCAAAAGAGAGGTAGGAGAACCTAGGATTTGCATTTAATGATCAAAGGTTAGATGGGAGATCATTAAATGTCATTGATGGAGAAGAGAGGAGAAAATCGTACCTATGGATGCCTAAAATCGCTGCTCTCAAAAAAACCAAAGTTGTTCTAAATGAGAAAAGAAATCGACTAGCATTTAATAGGACAAAAACCCCGTCGGCGATTGTGACATCGCGAGAGTGACAGGGCACTCTCGCCGGTCACTCTCGCTGAGAGTGTACCACGGGCTTCGGCCCGAAACCTCTTGGCCCTTCGCGATTGTGACACTGCGAGAGTGACAGGGCACTCTTGCCGGTCACTCTTGCTGAGAATGTACCGCGAGTCGGTTTCCCACGGCGATTGTGACACGCGATAATGCCCCATGGCACTATCGTCGGGCACTCTCGCTGAGTGCCTCCCCACTCCAAAATCCGACAGAATTCGATTCGAGTTTGCGACCGATCTAAGGTAATTTAATATGAACAAAATATAAAATTAATGCAAACACGAAACAGGTATTAATTCCAAAATTCGGGGTGTTACACAAGCCAAAGAGACACCAATTATTAACACAAACTTCAAATCCACCAAAAACCCCAAACATAGATATCAAAAATACCAAAAACACTTACCTCTTCAAACTTGAAGGTTCCAAGAAAAATCCCTTTGTAGAACTATCCAATCCTTAAACCACACTTGAAGAGCTACAAAAAACAGTCTCCAAGCTCCAAAAAGGCCCAACTAGGGGTGCTCACGGGTTGGGTTGATCGGGTTGAAGACATTTCAACAACCCAACCCAACGTTGGCGGTTTGAGAATTTTCAACCCAACCCAACCCAAACAAAAATGCAACCCAACCCAACCCAACCCGTTCGAGTTGGATGGTTTGGTCGGGTTATGTTTAAACAAAGTAAAAACAATATTGAAAACATAAAAATAAGAAAATTTTTCTTTGAAATACGATCCATCGTTCAGATAATATACGAGTTCATCAAATATTTACGTATTACATATAACTTTCCAATAATGTCCTATTACGAGTTTCATTGCTCGTTATTGTCGAGTTATTTTTGGTAACTTATACATATTAAAGTGAAATATAAATAATTTTAGAGAAGTCGCTAAAACGTTTATCGGGTTATCGGGTTGGTCGGGTTACTTTGAGCCTAACCCAATATCAACCCAATAGATTCAAAATTTTCTAATTATGTATCGATTATATATCGGGTTACCTCGGGTTGATTTTTTTTCGGGTTGGTCGGGTTGGGTTGATCGGGTTGGTCTGTTTTTTGAGCACCCCTACGCCCAACCCATGGAGAAAATGAAGAAGATGAAAAAATGAGCAAAACCCTAGAAAATGGGCCCTTAAAAACGTCCAAAACCCTTCCCACAACCTTGGTCACGACCTCAAGTCGCATGCCAAGTCACATGTTTTCTTAAACTATACAACATATAGAGTTACGCGACTATGGCCACGACGTGAGTTACGGGGACTTCTTTTTCTCCCAGAATTCCTCTTTTGCTTCTCCTTTCAACCCCGTAACTCCCTAAGGTGGTTAGATGCATTAAATCTCTTTAAAAGCATGATGCCATGCCCAAAAGTGACTTGATTAGTCTTGTACCTACATTCCTTAAAACTACGGGTGTTACAGTTTTCTTTAGACAAAAAACAATTATTTTCATACCTTATCCTATATGAGTGGTATGTGAATGAGGATGGGTATAAAAATGCAAAAGATGGACACGAACATTGAGAACACCAATCGTACTTTTAAAAATATGTAAGGTCATGGGTTTCTCTGATTTCTGATAGAACAATTCCAACAATTTCTTTATTTTAGGCGATTACAAAATTAAGAGTAAACTACAAATTTGGTTCCCGTGGTTGTCGGTTATAACACTTTTCGTCCCTATAATTTCGAAATTACAAGAAGGCCATTGTGGTTTGTAAAAACGACCGAATTTGGTCCCTCCCTATAACGGTTGTTAAAAGAACCCATTAACTCAGGGTATTTGAGTCTTTTTACACTTTAATCTCATTTTTCTTTAACAATTATATAAATATGTAAACTACAAGACCAGTAACTTACTCTAATTATATACAAAAAATGTCATATTTTGCAACCACAAACCCACCGGACATGGGTAAACCTTTGGTGAAGGAGATACCGTCTACATCAGGCGACCACAAGTATTAGGAATGGCAACGGGTCGGTTTCAGGCCGGTTTTTAGGGTCCCCCGTACCTAAAACCGATAAGCATCCCCGTCCTCGTAACCGTACCGATCCCCATCAGGGATCTTATCGGGGATCCCCATTGGGTCCCCGCGGTTTCCCCGATCCCTTGGGGAACCCATTAAGAAAAAAATTCACCGTTACCTGTTGGTTTTCCCCGAAGCCGACCCGAACTCGAACTCGAACCGAAACGAAAAAGAAAAAAAACACAAGTTTCTCAAATATAAATTAATTAAGTAGCTACTTCGGAATAAATCACGACAAAAATAATATATATTTAAGTTTTAGCCCAAAAGAATTTTGAAGTTTAAAATATGTTATATATAATATTATATATATATATATATCGGGTCGGGTCGGGCCGGTGAGGATGGTCCCCGTCCTCGTTAAAATCCCTGATACCATCCCCGATCCCCGTTAAGAAGTCCCCGAACCCGACCCGAAATGTTCGGTTTTTGGTTTTCATCGTCATTTCGTTTTTTTTTTGCCATTCCTAACAAGTACGGCCACCGCGAAATGTAAATCTAAAGGGACGTCGACCAATATGAGAACCCTTTCCCTGGTACAAGAACCCTCCCCCAATATGAGAACCTGTAGAGCTCCGACATGTTTGTCATCCACATCATTTTCGCCCACCATGTTTGTCTCTAACATCTTCCCTTGTACGAGAACCCTCCCCTTTTCACCACTGTAACATCCCCGTTTTTCACCACGTTAATCTCCAAAACCTTGTCTGCAACCCCCTCAACCCATCGAAATCTCTATGTAAATCATAAATCTCCTAAATCGAATTTGGGTTTGTTTATTTGTCCACATTGAATTTGTTTTAGATGTGCAGGGTTTCTTTCAGATTTGTAAGGTTTGGATTTTTTTTTATTTTGGTTTGAATTTAGGTTATGCAATTAGGGTTTGCATCAAGGATCATAGATTGTTGGTTTAGTTAAGGTTTTGATTGTTAATGGTTGGTTTTGATTTTAAGATTTGGATTTGGACATTGATTTTGATTATGTTATTTGGATATGGAATTGATTTTGATTTTGAAGTGTGTATGCTTTGACTCTTGGTTGGAGAAGATGGTTAGTGCCGAAAACTCACCGGAGAATTTCATTTGAATGCGTACATGTACGTATATGTGTGAAGAGTGGGACACTTGTCATTATTTCATAGGGTGGGTAATTAATTCAATATAGCATTAATAGAGATCTTTAATTGAGAGTTTGCCAAAAGGTTTCCAAACAAGGTATTAGGGCCCTTAAATGACCTCTCATTGTGTTACTACATGACATTGTACTAACCTCCACTAAACATAAACCCAATCAGCTAAAAAAACATGGTTTTTAAAGTTTTTTTAATCTTTCATAGAAAATAAAATGACACTCTAAAAAGACGAAAATGCCCCTATTTAACAACAAAATCTATTAAGGGTTAGAGGGAGAAGCCAAAAGCGGTCGTTTTTGCAAACCACGATGACCATTTTGTAATTTCATAACTGTAGAGACGAAAAATGCTATAACCAACAAACCATGTGGTGTAGTTTAGTCCAAAATTAATTATATAGTAAACTACACGTTTGGCCATTATAGTTGCAACTCACTATCAAGTCTAGTCCTTATGTTGAACTAGAGTTAATTGATAATTTGATCCTTGTAGTTTGGTGGTTTTTACCAAATTTGTCCCTAAACTTCATTTATTATGAAAACGGACTTGATGTTTGCAACAATTTGGTCCCCTCACCCTAATGTCCATCCATAATCTCCGATAACTTTGAGAGCATTTCCATCATTTTACTTTGGTTTTTTATTTTAACACTAATTATTTTGTTTTGTTTTTTTTACTTTTTATCTTTTTCTACATTTTTGTACAAACCCCCAAACTATAGGTTCAAATCTATTATCAACTATAATATAGAGAGTGTAAACTACAATCTTGGTCCTGTGGTTTACATGAATCTCTGAAACTGGTCTCTAGACTTCAATAACTACAATTATCGTCCCTATTGTTTACAATTTACTTTGAAAAGTGTCCCTAGTCGCTAAGTCCATTAAAAAATTCAGTTAAGTGAGGTGTACTTTTGTCTTTCTACACCTTTTTTTTGTCTTTTTCTTGTTTTGTACTTTTTTGTATCTTACACCAATCAACCAAACCCACCCTAACCGTCTCTCCCTCTCCTAACACCCCTCGCCGACATGATAAATCAACTGTGAGCATCTCCAACCTCCGACCACCACCTTCACCCATGACCATCCTTCACCTTCAGCCATCACCCTCACTTATAACCAACCCACCCCCACCCTTATCGCGACCGAGCCCACCTCCAGCCACCACCCTCACCGTGACCCCATATACCTTCGTCTTCGTCTCCTCCCTTCTAAGGGCCTCTATGAACCATAGCCATGATATGCAAGCCAAAACATCAAAAAGTAGAGTTTTAGTACAACATAAGAATCTCTTACCGAAGTAAAATCTTGAAACTAAGTTGATGTCATTTACAATTGCTTTTATTTTGATGTTGTAGGTTTTATTGCTTTATGAAAGTGAAAGAGGAAAGAAGAGAATGATGTATGCAATGTGTGTATGTATGTATGTTGCAGGTCTGGAGAAGAGAACCGGAGTGGATGAAGGTTGAAGAAGAAAAAGGTTGGGACGAAGAAGACCACCGGTGAAGGAAGTTGGGACGAAGAAGACCACCGGTGAAGGAAGTTGGGCCGAAGAAGACCAATAGAATGGAGGGTGCTACCAGATAAGACCACAATGGTTCACGATGCTCACAGGAGGTGGGTTAGGGGTGGTGTTAAGAACGAAATCACAAAGAGAAAGAACGGTAGTTCACGACATTCACAGGGTGGTGTATTGGTCGAGGTCGTCGGCGGTGGGTGTTGTAGTGATCGATTGTCGGCGGTGGGTGGTGTAGTGGTCGATTTCCGACCGTGAGTGGTGTAGTGGTCTTGGTTGCCGGATGTACACACACACACACACACACACACACACATACACACACATATATATATAGAGGGAGAGAGCCCACTTATTTTGTAAACCATTTTATCCTTTGAACTTATAAACCAGGGGTATTTGGGTCTTTTCTCCAAATTCATAATTTTAGGAATAATTCATATTTTTAGCAACAAAAAACTTGCTTAATTTTCTCAAATTTCTCAATTATCTTCATCTCTCACTCTCTCTCTGGCGACCTCCCACTCTGACGACCTCCCCACTCCGGCGACCTCCTCCCACTCCGGCGACCTCCCCCTAATTCCGGCAAGTTTCATAATTTTTTGGAGCTTCATATTGTTTTTTTTTAGTTTCACGTTTCATAGGAGAAAAAACATATGAAATTTCGAAAATATGTGATTATTTCAAAAAAATCTGAATATTCATATAGGAGAAAATATATGAAACTTAAAAATATAATTATTCATACGAGACAAAAGTATATGAAACTGTTTATGAAAATAATGAAACCGTTTAATCTCATATATGAAACCGTTTATGAAAATATACGAAACCATCGCGGGAGAGGGAGGACGTCGCCGGAGAGGGAGAAGATCCTCATAATCATCATATCTTTCATATACGATGTGCGTGAAAAAACACTGATTGTGTGTGCATGCATAAATCTTCCATCACTTTCGACTCCGTGAAAAACCACCGTCCACGATGGTGTGTGTGCAGAAAACCCATAGTATTTTTATAGGATTCGTCGGAGTTTGGCATCGAATGTCCTTGTTCTTCATGGTGGCTACATATCTTTTGGATCCGTGAAGAACCACCGTCCACGGTGGTGCATGTGCAGAAAACCCACTGTGAAGAACCACCGTCCACGATGGTGCATATGCAGAAAACCCACCGTGAAGAACCACCGTCCTTGTTCATCATGGTGGCCGGACTTTTTTGAGAGAGATAGAGACTACAGAGAGAGATGAGATAAATATGGAGATAATCAAGGAGATAATGTAACCATAATTAGATAAATTCAAATTAATTAATAATTTAAAACTTAAAACACCTAAAAAGTATTCCCAAACTACCCTTTCCCTATATTTTTAAATAAATTTAAATCCATAAATTTCTCAACCGTCGATCAAGATATTGGATGGCCTAGATCGATTTACAAAGTTTACAAAAGAAGCTCCCCCCCCCCCTCTCTCTCTGTCTATATATATATATATAGAGAGAGAGAGAGAGAGAGAGAGAAAAGTTCAAATGAAAACTCATTTTTCATTGTGCACGTGAGGACAAATCTCAGTCACTCGATCTCTTTTGATCCAACAACTCATATTAAATAGAGATTTTAATTTTAAAATGCTTAGGGGTAAAAATGGAAGAAAATTTAAACACACGCCTACCATATTTGACTTTTTATTTTCTTTTTTAATTAAAAACATTTTACCCAATTAAAGTTTAAAATAAATTATCTTAAAAATTACTAATATTTTAATCAAACAAATTACATCAAAAAACGAGAATTTCGTGCTCTTCAATATGACATCCATCTCGATATAGTTTTTTTTGTCGTTTTAACCGTTTTTTACATGAAATGTTATATATGTGTTATATTCATTATGAATATTTATGTACGTTCAAGTTTGTACAACACCTCGACACCGTAAGTATGTAACTCAACATCACCTTCTTCAACACTTTCTTCAACGTCGTAAGGCATCACGTTTCTTCAGCACCGTAACCCAACACCCATTAAGACGAATCGAGAACCTATCTAGTAATTCGGTTGTGAATCGGGGAACAAAAGAGAGCGCGTCACGTCTCCACATCTTCACAGGTCATTCATGTGTTATTCATCATGAATAATGTATCATTCAGGATGAATAATACAACATTCAGGGTGAATAATTCACGATTCATGAATTCGTGTATTATTCGTCATGAATGTTGTGTAATTCATCCTGAATACTATATTATTCATCATGAATAATGAATGAACGTTTACATTTGTTATTTATACTGAATGTGGGACATCCAGGGATGCACATACATATTCATAATGAATTAAACCAAATTTCGGTTGTGAATTGGGAAACAAAAGAGAGTGCGTCATGTGTCTACACTTTCAAGAGTCATTCATATATTATTCATCATGAATAATGTATTATTCAGGATGAATAATAGAACATTCAGGGTGAATAATACACGATTCATGATAAATAATACATGAATCATGGATTCGTGTATTATTTATCCTGAATATTGTATTATTCATCCTGAATACTGTATTATTCATCATGAATACTGTATTATTCATCATGAATACTGAATGAACATTCACCTTTGTTATTCATACTGAATGTGGACACCCGAGGACGTGCATGCATATTCATAATGAATATAACACATATATAGAATTTCACGTAAAAAACGGTTAAAACGGAAAAAAAATCTGAATATTGTATTATTCATCCTGCATACGGTATTATTCATCATGAATATTGAATGAACGTTCACATTTGTTATTCATACTGAATGTGGACACCCGAAGACGTGCATGCATATTCATAATGAATATAACACGTATATAGAATTTTACGTAAAAAACGATTAAAACGAAGAAAAAAAACTATATCGAGATGGATGTCATATCGAAGAGCACGAAATTCTCGTTTTTTTTATGTAATTTGTTTGATTAAAATATTAGTAATTTTTAAGATAAATTATTTTAAAGTTTAAGGGGGTAAATTTTTTTAATTAAAAATAAAAATAAAAAGTCAAAGATGGTAGACGTTGATTCAAAATTACAATTTTGTCCTTAATCACTTCCCAATTAACCTTATTATATATTAACCATTGATTAGTTTTCTAAATTTTGATCAATGGTTAAGATTTGTTCTCATGTGCACAATGAAAAATAAGTTTTCATTTGAACCCACCCCTATATATATATATGTATTAATATAATAATATAAATTAGAGTATATTACAATTTGGTCACTATGATTTAAACAAAATTTGGCTTTAAGAAGAGCATAGTCTCTCTCGAGTTGCTTGGTCTTCCGACGTGCACGACGGTTTTGAAACCAAATGGCGACCTGACGTGGTTGCAGGCCAAGCTCTTGAGTAAGCTTCAGTTTCCTCTCCGGCTCCAACTTATTCTCCATCTCGAAGTTCTCTGGAAATCATTGTGTTTCATCTGATGAATCCATGTGTTTAAACGTGTTTTCATCCGGTGAATTCATGTGTTTCATATGGTGAATTTGTGTTACCAAAATGACAATTATACCCTTTTCATGTGCTGAAACAGTTTTCAATTAAAACCATAGGATCAAAACCAAATTATGACTTAGATTGGTTCTCACGGTTTTCAACATTTTTGCGGTTCTCATTTGATTATCGTCCTGTATATATATATATATATATATATATATATATATATATATATATATATATATATATATATGTGTGTGTGTGTGTGTGTGTGTGTGTGTATATGTATATGGTGGTTAATTCAAATGAGAACCACAAATATGTTACAAACCTGTGAGAACCGGTATAAAAATATTTTTTACATGATATATTTTTATCAAATGCTAGGATTTAAGATATTGCTTCACATATATTTGTTTCATAATATGATAGTTTCAAATGTATTTGTTTCACAATGTGAATATTTTTTACATGTATTTTTCATTTCACTAGGTGAACCAATATTTTTTACGTGTAATGTTTTCACAAGGTGAAAACAAACATATGTGAAACAATATATTAAATCATAGGTTTTGATGGAAAATGATCATGTAAAAAAAATATTTTTATATCGGTTCTCACGAGTTTATAACATATTTGTGGTTGTCATTTGATTATCGTCCTATATGTGTGTGTGTGTGTGTGTGTGTGTGTGTATATATATATATATATAAGACAAATCAAATACAAACCATGTAAATATTATACACCTTAAACCAATCTCAACCCTTTGATTTTGTGTATTTTGAAATTTTTAGGCAGTTATCAAATTAGTTGCAGATAAGATTGAGAGAAAATTTCGGAACCGATTTAATCTACATCGGTACATTGATTTTTTTAATGTGTACATACGGTTGAGATTGGTTTGTAAGATGTATAATATTTACATGGTTTATATATATATATATATAGAGAGAGAGAGAGAGTCGGGTTCAAACGAGAACAATACCTATTTAAAAGAACACGAGAACTAACAAAATCATTAGTGATTTTACATTAACACACGAAAAAAGGACTTTGGCCGCGGATTCAGGTTCGCGTGACTTTTTTGCACGTTAATATAAAATCACTAATGATTTTGTTAGTTCTCATGTTCTTTTAAATAGTTATTGTTCTTGTTTGATCCTCCATATATATATATATATATATATATATATATATATATATAGGGAGAGGTTCATTTGAGAAATGGTAAATATATGAGAAATAGAGAATTAATCTTAGTCATTCATCTGGTCAACATTTGCGGCTTTGACCGCGAAGCACCGGATAATTCCTTGTGTGGTCTATAGAAGGTAGAGGGTAATTTCGTAAAATACACGGGATGAGTTCATATATGAATCTCTATGAATCACAAAGATTCATATATGAATCTGTTAATTAGTTCAACTGATTCATATATGAATCTTTGTGATTCATACAGATTCATATATGAATCTCTATGAATCACAAAGATTCATATATCACAAAGATTCATATATGAATCACAAAGATTCATATATGAATCTGTTAGTTAGTTCAACTGATTCATATATGAATCACAAAGGTTCATATATGAATCAGTTAAAAGAGTTCAGTTGTAAATTGCACTGGTTCATAGTTGTAAATTGCACTGGTTCATATATGAACATATAGTTCATATGTGAATTATACATGTTCATATATGAACACAACCCGTGTGTTTTGTAAAATTTACGAAATTGTTCTTCTATTTTTGGGATAGCCGCAACTTTTGACCAGTCAAAACCGCAACTTTTGACCGGTCAAAGCCGCAATATTTGACTAGTCAAATCCGATCTTGACCATATGAATGGCTATGATTACTTCTCTATTTCTCATATATTTACCATTTCTCAAATGAACCAAACACTATATATATATATATATATATATATATATATAGGGGTTAAATCAAGTGAGAACCAAAAAAAGGTTGAAAACCGTGAGAACCGATCTAAGCCATTATTTGGTTTTGATCCCATGATTTTAATTAAAAGTTGTTTCACCATATGAAGATAGCATAATCGTCATTTTGTAATAGAGATTCACCAGATGAAACACATACTATTTCACCTCATGAAACAAAAACAAAATTTTCGTAAGTATGATATTTCACCTCATGAAATCCAAACATAATGTTCATATATATATATATATATATGTTATTTCACCACATGAAATCAAACACAATTTTTACCAGTAATCAATTTCACCTCATGAAATCAAGCACAAGTTTTGTCTATGTGTTATTTCACCTCATGAAATCAAACACAATTTTCGTATACATGTTATTTCACCTCATGAAATTAAACAAAATTTTGAGAAACAAAAAAACCCCAACTTTGAACAAAATCAGAAACCCATCTAGTATCGTAATAGTTGATTAGATCATCTAAATCGTCTTCGTCGCATTCTAATCCACCGAAGATGTTAGAATCTAAAATGGATTATTGATTGATTTACATCCTATAAGCATTTGGAAACAAATCTGTTGATTTCCCGACGAAGCCCCCGGTCGTTGCTTTTTGCTCAACCCATCACCACGTTTGTCTACAAATCTGCTCATGGAACACCTGGTACCCAGATCTGTGATTCAAGAAAACTCAAATTATACATAAACCCAAACGTGATGATTGCAGGTCATGATGGGACTGTGTGTGAAAATCCTATCTTCGTGACCTGCAACTTGGTATCGATTGGTGTTATTAGGGCACGACCAAATACAAAATTTAGATCGTAGCAGAAATTAAAACAACTACGTAAAGATTTGAGGGTTTCGTACAGTCTGGATCTCAAATGCCTTCACCTCCATCAAATCCATCTTCGAAAATTTCCATCTCGACAAAATTGATAAAATTACTAGGGTATTACAACGAAAAAGGAAGGTAGAGATTTCTCCAAACCAGTTAAGAAAAAATTACCAGGGTATTACAGGTCTGGATCTCGTCGGAAAGTCGGTGGTGATAGTGTTCCGATTCTTTTTGGGATTTGCTTTTGAAGGGTTGTGTTGGTGACGTGTTGATGGATTGATAACTTATGGGGAGAAGATGATGACGTGAGAGATAGTTTTGATGTCTTAAATTACAAGTTTACCCTTAACACTTTCAAAACTTTCACTAATATTACAAAAATGCCACCATATTTAATAACCATTGATTAAAACACTTTAATGATTGAGATTAGTCCCTCCGGTCCTTAACCTTTTTACGGTTCTCATTTGATTACCGTCATATATATATATATATATAAGGTTAGTTCCGGTGAGAAGTTGTGTTAACATGAGAAGCTTGAGAAGTGGTTATCAATCGTTTGATACACATTAGGATGAGATGCATTGAGATAAGATACACCGGGTCAATCCCCATATTAAATACGATTCATGGGTGATCCTAAAAGTGATCGAGAGTTTAGATAGACTTCTCAGGTTAACTCAAGTTACCCTCTCTATATAACTCAACTTCCCGTCTAATACCTTCCCTCCCATCATCACCATTTTCCAGCTAGTAGATAGTAATACACCCCACCTCATCTTCTTCCACTCACCATCTTCACCCTAAACTTCCACCAATTTCTTCAACCACCAATAAACCAAATCAATGAAAACCAAGGCCTCATTCATTTCCTCATTTTATGAACAACCATTCGATCCATTCTTCACATATCCGCCATTACAGGACTCACAAACTCCACCAATTTCTTCGGGAATTTTTGCACTATAAATTCATGGCTTCATCATCGATCTCAAATCGCCAGCACCTTTGGTCATTTAACCCCAAAACAAAATCACATTTGCGGATTTCTTTCTCCATTGTTCTTCTTCGAATTCACCTTCCTGGAGCTCTAGAATCCAATCTCAAAGCACCCCTAACCAGAAGAAAATGGCATCTTCACGAAACAACATGATGATCGCTTGCTTTCCGATTGGGGGTAGCTTTAAACGAACAACAACCACCACTCAATTATCAAGTGAGCGATCCCCAATTTACTGATTTCTTTGCTTCTTTTTGGTTTCTAATTAATCGTTGCTTTTTCTTAATTAATAAATCTGGATTTAGGCTCCAAATCCAAGGAGAGAAGAGAAAGAAAGAAGAATCCGCAGGTGGTGTGTTTTGGGGAACTTTTAATCGACTTCGTGCCGACGGTCGCTGGCGTTTCATTGGCGGAGGCACCCGGCTTCAAGAAAGCTCCTGGTGGAGCTCCGGCTAACGTCGCAGTTGGCATCTCCAGATTAGGAGGTTCTGCAGCTTTCCTTGGCAAGGTACATTTCATACTTTAATCGTATATAAAAGTGTTACAATAAGTTGATAGGACTCCTTCTACAAGTTTGTAAGACACTTTTAAAATGAAATATGTTATCTGTTTTGTTTCTCAATCAGGTTGGCGACGATGAGTTTGGTCACATGTTGGCTAACATCCTCAAGGAAAACAATGTCGATACATCAGGAATGAGGTTCGACAAAGAAGCAAGAACCGCACTGGCATTTGTTACACTAAGAGCCGATGGAGAGCGTGAATTCATGTTCTTTCGCAATCCTAGTGCTGATATGCTTCTTACCGAAGCCGAACTGAACAAGGATTTGATCAAGAAGGTATTTTTCTTACACCCTTTTCAACAAAATGGATGATACATATTTGATAGTTTCCCATTTAACGTTTGATGTTTATCGAGCAGTCAACAATCTTTCACTACGGATCGATCAGTTTGATCGAGGAGCCATGCAAATCAGCTCACCTGGCTGCAATGCAAGTAGCCAAAAAGGCTGGCTGCATTCTTTCCTACGATCCCAATCTGAGACTCGCTCTCTGGCCCTCAGCCGAAGCTGCACGAACAGGCATCATGAGCATCTGGGATCAAGCCGACATTATCAAGGTACAACATTGGGTAAACTTTGGCTCTGAGACCATTTAAGAAAATGTAGGACCGCATCAGATTACTCTTCAAAAGAGCCCTTGAGTAGCGAAAGAAGGTTCCAACATATACAATAGGGAAATGGTCTAAATCTAGCCAATGTGGGACTCTAACATACTTAAAACTTTAATGAGATTTTCTTGAAATGCAGATTAGTGAGGAAGAAATTGAGTTCTTGACTGGAGGCGATAACCCCTACGATGATAACGTTGTCTTGACCAAGCTTTTCCACCCGAATCTTAAGCTGTTGATAGTCACTGAAGGTCCCAACGGCTGCAGATACTACACCAAGGTTACCTTCATCTTGAAAAACCATCAAATTTGGTCGATTGAATGTGATCTTTGCATATATACAGAGTTGGGTTCTTTTGGTTGTATAATTTAATACGAACTTAATTAACTTTTACAGGATTTTCATGGCAAAGTTGGTGGTGTTAAGGTCAAGTGTGTGGATACAACTGGTGCAGGTGATGCTTTTGTTGGAGGACTCCTTAACAGTTTGGCTTCAAATCCTCAACTATTCAAGGTAATATATATATATATATATATATATATATATAGAGAGAGAGAGAGAGAGATAGATATAGATATAGATATAGATATAGATATAGATATAGATATAGATATATAGAAGAAGGATCATGCACGAGTTAAACATTTTGCGAGAAGACAAGAAGTGTGATATCATATATGATTACACGGCCTGTCGGTGTGGGTGTGTTTAATCATATATGATTAAACATCTATGTGGCAATGTAACACGTGTTTAATCATATATGATTAAGCTTGTATATCATATATGATATAACACTTCTCGCATTCTCGCAAAATGTTTAGCTTCTCGTTTGAACATGTCCCTATCTATATAGCATATGGTATTTAGTATAGAGATATATTTGATTTGAGATTGAATTGTAAACAATTTATTTACACTTGATCTCAGGATGAGAAGAAGTTGAGGGCTGCCCTAAGGTTTGCAAACGTGTGCGGTGCCATTACGGTGACACAGAGAGGAGCGATTCCATCCTTGCCGACGAAGGAAGTTGTTCTAAAGAAGTTGGAGGAAGCCGGAACCGGAGCCTAAATAAGTTGCACGATTTTCACAATCGAAGACAGAATGAAATGGCTACAAATAATTTTCCACCCTTAGAGCAAAAGTAGGAACCTAAAGCAACAAATTTTGTACATCCATTTTTCTTACTTTTTGGTCTATGTGTTTTGTATATTGAACATGAAATAAATGAAAATGTTGTGCCTTTCCTTCAAATATGGTATTCTAGACTGATTGTCTTTACGAAAACAAATGCTTTATTTCTTTGGTAAATGACTGGTCTATATATATTTCATACTTTAAATTCCACCTACGAGTGAAGTACACTTAACTCGGTTTGATTTCATAATTATGTTATGCTAAAAAAACAATCCTTCTTAAAAATACTAGAAACGTACTCGCGCAATGCAGCGAGATACATCACAATTTTAATGTTTCATTTTATTTTTTTGTCGATTTACAGTACGATTTTGGATGGTTTTGAGAAAGTAATAATTTTTTTTTATAAATTTGTTTAATTTAGGCTTAATAATATAATGTCTTTTATATAAAAAAAATTAAGTATTTTGTTAGAATTCAATGATTATCTGATATATTTTAATGATATCTAGAAAAAAATAACCAATTACATATTTAATAATATAATTAAAACAAATTTATAGTAATATAATATATTAATTAATAGTGATACATGGAAGGTCTGCACATACCAAATTGGTGGGCGTTAGAAGTCTGCAGTAGTAATATGTATCTTGTGCTTTGATACTTGTAAATTAAGAGATTTTTAAAATCTTGCATAAAATGATGGTATCTTGTGCCTAATAATTTGTATTTAAGAGTTTTTTATCCATGCTTTATAATATAGTATAGATAAAGTTTTTACAAATGGTAACAAGCCGGATGTAGTTGTTGTCTTTAGACAAAACCGACTCTATTTGTACCCCCTCATGTATAGGTGGATGTGAGTGTCAAGAGGTATAAAATGCAAAAGATGGACACAAAACACCACTTGTACTTTTAATGTGATCGAAGTCTTGGTCTTTGTTGATAGAACATTTTGAGCAAATTCTCTATTTTGAAGATTACAATATAAATTATATTATTAAAATATTCAATACATTTAATATAATATTATTTCTATCTTCTAAACATTTAATTTTGAGAATTCTTATTAGTGGGAATAATAAAAAATCAACTACAAGGAGTTCTCCAAATTTGGAAAATTTTACTATTTCTCTTCTGTTTTTTCTATTTTAGAGTATCTGTTCGAGCAAAAAAATTAGTTTAAAATCTCCATTTTGAAGGATTTATTGAAGATGCTTTTATTTATCATTAAACCGATTTGTATAAGAATTATGTTTTTCTGAATCAAAAAGACAAGGTAAAATTGGAATCAACGAATTTAATTGTGCAACATGGTTACTTAAAAGACATTGAAAGCAACCATCAGAATAATAAAATCAAATTACATGTTTTGAAGGATGAAATAATATAGAATGAGATCAACTGTGAGAATGAAAAAAAAATGGGCTTGAAAAAAACGAAAGGGTTGGGTTTCGATTAGAAATTAAATTTTTAGTGAAAAGCGTAAAAACAGTTTATTAACAAAATATATACTTAATATACATTAACACAGACAGTTGGTGGTTTTTATCTATTTTATCATATGTTTTTTCAAGGTTCTAAATGGCGTGAGGCGTGGCGTGGCGGCGAGGCCAAGCCTCAAGCCTTAGGAGCCACGGCGTTTTCAAAGCGTGACTTATGGCGTCAAATTTCTATTTCATATATAATATTATATACAAAAACGTATGTATTGTAGTGTTATTCAATGAGTCAATAGTAATAAGCAAGTTAAGTTAGGTTATATATTAAAAACTTGCAAAAAAGACGTATTAAAAACGTATAGAAAAATCAAATATCTTATTACGGTAACTGCGCATTAGGCCATGGCGTGCCTTGGGCTTAATGTGGCGTGATACACAAGCCTTGGTGCCATGGCGCGCCATGGCGGCTGTATGGCGAGTTTTTTTAGGACAGTGTGTTTTTTTGAAGATGATTATGCAAATTTTTTCCTCATATATAACATGAGGTATTGTTTTGTAGTTGATGCCATCATATGTAACTTCTTGCATGATTTACCCCTATATAACTTCTCTTTGTTAGATAAATGCACCCTATTTGCCATAAGCTTGTACTTGAAGGACTTGCGATTGATGAGCAAAATAGTTATTCGTTTGAAGTTCGTTTAATTTCTATGGAAAAAGTTTGTGAATCTTCACAACCCAAAAGAGCTACGGATAGTTGGAAAATTTGCAAAGTGGTGAAAACGTTTTTAGAATCATATTTACCGGAAATCTCTATAATGGACGATATGGTGGTAGCCTTAAGGTAATGTCTTAAAGGACTATAACAAAAATATTAGGGGTGTGTATTAGACGGGTCGGGCGGGTTCGGGTGGGCAAACCAAAAACCCGATCGGTTTCTGGATATGAAAATCAAGATCCGAATTTTAGGTTTCGGATTTTGGATTGCTTCGAGTTCGGATTGGTCAGATTTCTAGTTGATGTCGGTCGGATTCGGGTATTATTATAATGCAAAAGGTATATATAAATTCAATCGATTGAAAGATTGATGAAATCGATAGTAAATTTAGAAATTAGAAAACATTTCGACCAACTAAAATTTACCATTTTCAAAAGATAATTAGATAGATAAATATACAGGGTCATTGTTTAGCATGTTAAATATGTGATTTTGAACAGACCCCCAAAAATTTTGGGGCCCAATTTTACGTTATTTAGGGTCTTTAATCAACGAATGTAAAACTATAGTCTACCTTAATGTCTCACTAATTTCTATCCGAAGATAAGAATAACACGCTGCATCATTGCCTCGATAACTGTATATATGTATCTTTGTTATCTCACTTTACATTGTAATCAAAAGATTTAGATGCAACAAGACATCCAAAAAGATTGGAATGTCCCTGCAAATATATGTATATAATATTAAAATATATACACATATTATTTCGGGTTTTCGGGCGGATCGGGTGGCCAAAGATCAAATCCAACTCAAACCCAAATATCTTCCAAAAACCAGGTTTCGGATTTCGAGATATTCGGATTTTGTACAAACACCTCATTTTCAATTTAGGATTTCGGCCCATTAGTTTTTGCATACCCCTAAAAAATATTAGAAAAACAACTCTCTTACTTGGACCTTTCTTTGGAATGAAGTACAACCTACCACGGTTTTATTTTGTTAATTTTAATATTATTAACGTTCAATGAAAACTGAATCAAGTGATTCAAAATTCAAAAATGAAGCCCTGTTTCGGTGGATTCAAGAGCCTATGGGGGCGTTTGGTTCGCAAATTCTGATGGAATCTGATGGAATTAGAATGTTGAATTCCGTTGACCAGATTCCATTACATCGTTTGGTTCATTCTTTTTAAGGAATTGGAATGTTGAATTCCAATGAATTCCACAAATGAAGGAATTCAACATTCCTTGGGGGGGAGGTGGTATTTCATTGGAATGGAATGTCATATTTTTTTTGGACAAAATTGTCCCTCATCCTAATATGTACCACCACCACCGGCCACCACCTCCGGCCACCGGCCACCATTGACCACCACCTCCGGCTACCAACACCAACCACCACCTCCGGCCACCATCGACCACCTCCCGCCACCATTGACCACCACCGACCACCACCAGCCACCACCACCTCCGGCTACCAACACCGGCCACCACCATCGACCACCACCGCCGCCACCGACAAACCACCGCCACCGGCCACCACTACCGTTCAACATTATTAGCACACACCAACTCTCTCTCTCCTCTCTCTCCTCTCTCCTCTCTCTCCCTTTCTTTCCCTCTCTCTCCTCTCCCCTCTCTTTCCTCTCTACTCTCTCTCTCCTCTCTACTCTCTCTCTCTCTCTCTCAATCTCTCTCTCTCTCAATCTCTCCTCTCTCTCACCCTCTCTCTCTCTCAATCTCTCCTCTCTCTCACCCTCTCTCCTCTCTCTCTCCCTCTCTCTTCTCTCCTTCCTTTCATCTCTCTCTCCTCTATCTCTCTCCCTCTCTCTCTCATCATCATTCGTGTGTTAAAATAATCAAATCAATTTTAGTTAAAAAATATACTATTTAATGGCTATTTCATTAAAGTAAATTTTGTTAAAAAAAATTAAAATAAACAAAAAGGGTATTTTGGTCATTTATCAAAATTACATTCCAATTCTAAAGCTACAATCTGTGAACCAAACAGAAAAATTCCAATTCATTTAACAGATTTCATTCCAATTCTGTCAACCAAACAGGTGGTCAAACCTAACAACATTCCATTCTAATTCCTTCAAAGTCAAATTGCTTTGACATATTCTATTTCATCCAAAAACATTCTCGCGAACCAATCCCTGTTTCTTTTGCAATCACAAATCCCATTTGCAAATTTGATAGTAGAGCTGAAACCCCCACAAGATTTCATTGATGATGAAGAAACCCAAATATAGACCCAACGCCCATATTCAACCGATTGGATGCAAATAACAGGTTAAACCCCTTAAGTCGAGGCGGTGGATCGGAGGAATTTATATCTCCGACGATGACGGAGGCCACGGAGGTCGAGCGTACAATTCGGGATTTTAAAAAGGAGGACAACATCGATCAATGGAGTTGGCCATCGCTATATTTAGCCCTAAAATGGCGGTTAATTCTCAACCCACATACGCCATTAATTTTGAACAACAATTCAATCAATTTGTTCTTCGAAATTTGGGTATCAATTCATGGATTCAACACCAAATCAAACCACATTACCGGTATTCTTTTCTCAATTCATCTCTCTGGAGCTGTAATTTTTCAATCTCTTTGAAACCCTAATTCAAAATGGATCAAAGGAAGACGGCATCTTCCAATGCCACTAAATCCACCTATGTTTTGCCAAGCATCTCCAGTGGACCAACAATGGGCACCTTGAAACGCAATAAGAGCACCGGTGAGCTAGTGATCCCCAAATTTCCAATTACTTTTCCTTAAATTCAATTTTGAATTTTGGATTTGAATTTTGGTAATGTAGGTTCGACAACGGAGGGAAGAGACAGACATAAGGGTCCACTGGTGTTGTGTTTTGGGGAACTTTTGATCGATTTCGTGCCTACGGTCGCCGGAATTTCGCTGGCGGAGGCCGAGGGATTCAAGAAAGCTCCCGGTGGTGCTCCGGCTAATGTTGCCGTTGGCATCTCCAGATTGGGAGGATCTGCAGCTTTTCTTGGCAAGGTTCAATTTCATTCGATCGTATCTTGGTTTTTTATATCGCAAACAAACCACAATTTTACAACAATTGTGGCCACTGAAGTTTAATCAGGGCTGATGTCTTACGGTCATAAGTCTAGGCATAGCCTAGGACACCTTTCCTCAAAAAAAAAAAAAAAAAAACCACAATTTTCGTTAAGATGCATAACGGTAAAAAAACTATAAACAAACCCTAGTTCTTTGTTATAAGGTATGGTGGCAAGTGTGAATCTTTTTATGATGGTGGTAGGAAATGACCATTCTATCCTTTGAGGTAGAGGACAAGTCTTCATGCAAACAATCGTTCTACTTTTTGGGTATAGGACATATCTGCGTACATCCCACAAACATATAATGAAATAGACTAATTGAATTCGGTTCTTGTGACTAGGTTGGCGATGATGACTTTGGTCACATGTTGGCTAACATTCTCAAGGAAAACGACGTCGATATATCAGGAATGAGGTTCGACAAAGAAGCAAGAACTGCACTGGCATTTGTTACCCTAAGATCCGATGGAGAGCGCCAATTCATGTTCTATCGCCATCCTAGCGCTGATATGCTTCTTACCGAAGCAGATCTTGATAAAGATTTGATCAAGAAGGTATTTTTCTTATACCCTTTTCGACAAAATGGATGATACATATTTGATAGTTTTCCGTTTAACTTTAAATTTGTGTTGGATCAATCAGGCAGCAGTTTTTCACTACGGATCCATCAGTTTGATCGATGAACCATGTAAATCAGCTCATATGGCTGCAATGCAAATTGCCAAAAAGGAAGGCTGCATTCTTTCCTATGATCCAAATCTGAGACTCGCTCTCTGGCCCTCACCTGAGGCTGCTCGAAAAGGCATCATGAACATCTGGGATCAAGCCGATCTTATCAAGGTACAACATCTCATCTTAGGTTGCACTATAACAAAATCGGCTTTATAGGACGGCAAATATGTCTAAATGCCTTAATCGCCAGCTTTATAGGACTTAAGGTTATAGAACCAAACAATCATATGCGTCCGATATAATGGTTTTATAATAGAATTGTTTGGGACATGTTTGCTTGCTTAGTGTCTTGTGAACACATCTTTTATAGGACAATTGTTTCTATAAGACACTTTTTCAATAATGTCATATAAGAAGATTAATGGGACGTTTTATTTCAAAACTGTCCTGAAAAACTTGTTACGATGCCCAAAACAACCAAAAGCGTCTTATCGGCTTATTGTAACATCTATACATAGGATGCATAATTGTTTGGCCCTATAAAGCAGTCTATTAGGACATTTAGACTTTTGCGTCCTATAAAACTGATTTTGTTGCAGTGTTTGACTGTTTTGGACCTGATACTTTAATGGGATTTTTGGGAAATGCAGATTAGTGAGGAAGAAATCGAGTTCTTGACCGGAGGCGCTAACCCCTATGATGACAACGTTGTCTTGACCAAGCTTTTCCACCCGAACCTTAAGCTGTTGATAGTCACCGAAGGTCCTGATGGCTGCAGATACTACACTAAGGTTACCTTCATCTCCAAAAACCAAAAAATTTGGTTGATTTTGTAACATCGCAGGGCAACCATACCAGATATTATCTGCTTTGTCCACACCTGGACTCACAGTTTTAAAATCGTCTGATAGGGGAGGTATTCAGTCTCTTATAAGGCAACATTCGTTCCCCTCTCCAACCGATGTGGGATGTCACAGATTTAATGTGATTTTTGCATTTGTAAAGAGTTGGGTTCTCTTGGTTGACTAATTTATATGGAGTTGAATAACTTTTACAGGATTTTCATGGCAAAGTTGGTGGTGTTAAGGTCAAATGTGTTGATACAACAGGTGCTGGTGATGCTTTTGTTGGAGGATTTCTATGCGCTTTGGCTTCAAATCCTCAATTGTTCAAGGTAAAATTAACTAGGCCCCCTTTGGTTTGCGGGATTTGATAGAATTTGGAATTGAATTCCATTTCAATCCAATCCTGCGTTTAGTTTAAAGTAAAATCCGGAATTGAAATCCTGGGATTTCAATAAAATCCCACAAAACATTGGGATTTAGAATCCCATGGGGTAGCTGACATTTCATACGATTTGTTTGTAATAATGTTTTAAAATAAGTTAAAAACATTCGTTTTGTAATCCTTATTAATATAAGGTAATTTAATTATTTTTTATAATTATTTTTATAAATTATTTAATGGAATTCAATTCCATTCAAAATACTACAAACCAAACACACCAAAGATTCCAAATCGTTCCAATTCCAAGTCCGTCAATGAAACCCAAATCCTTTATAAACACTCCTTCAAACCAGACGGGCCCTAAAAGCTTTTTGATCATATTTCAAAGAATTTCCGTTCTTATTTTGTGGATCCCATCTTCATTTCTAGTATTTTTGTACAATCTATTGATCTGTTTTAGGATGAGAAGAAGCTGCGTGAAGCACTAAACTTTGCGAACATTTGCGGTGCCATCACGGTGACTGCAAGAGGTGCAATTCCATCCATGCCTACAAAGGAAATTGTTTTGAAGAAAATGAAGGAAATCGAACCCTGAATATTTCGTACCATTTTGGTCCTTCATGATCGAAAGAAACGACTATCAAACAATACTCAGATCAGATAAATTAAACAAAACTATGATCAGGAAACAACATTTTTTTTGTCTGTGTTTGTACATTGCACTAGAATCGCAGTCTTTCGATTTCTATTTATTCGTATCATATCGTGTTGCTTGTAATTTTTGTATTTTCTTGTTGTATTCAATGACTTTTTGTTGTTCCCCCGCTTTCATATATGCTTTATAAGCGTAAAATGTTTTGATACCATGTTAGAATTTGTTGTTCGCAAGTGAAGTTGAATCTTTTTTCATGTTTTTAAGTATCAAATACTTGTATGTTTCTTTAAAGAGTATATAGTATGCTTAAAATATCCAAGCATATTAGGACCAAACAATAAAACATTTTATTTAAAAAAGTTACAATACGTTTATTGGATGTCTTTGGGCATTTTATTAAGTTTTGACAATTCTAAAATAAAGTCGTATTAGCTATCTTACAAGAAAAAATGTCCTATAACACAAGTGGCCTATAAAAAGATGGGTTTATAAGATACTTCTCAAAAGTGTTATATAAAACAACTAATATAACAATTTACTTTATCAATGTCCTAAATAAACTTATTAAAACGTCCACAAGCGTCATGAAAACCTATTATAAAACTTTAGATATGTTGTTTTATTGTTTGTTTTAAAAATGTAAGTCCTACAAAAAATTCTATATTAGTATGCTAAACCCAATTTTGTTGCAATGACGGAAAATGTTTATCAAAACTATGATGAAGAAATAACAAAACAAAAAAACGCCACAAATTATAATATGAAAAACCGTAACGGTTAAAACGATTGTATTTTCTTGAAATCACAAAAAGATGCAACCAACCAGGACGATGATCGTCAGATGTTCATATGTACATTAGATTAGGATTAACTCTAAATGAACATCTTGCAGCAAATCAACGATAAAACATATATTTTTAGTACGCAACAAGATCTCGAAAGATTTATAATGTGCGTAAATCATATCATATCGATCATTTTGTCCTATTAAACCTGGTCCGTTTTTCGGGTAACCCAATGAACAATTCTGTTTCCACATCCGAACTCTCTCCACAGTCCGTCATCTGTAAATTTCCTCGTCCTTCTTCCATCTTTTCTTGAGTTTGGACTACACACTGAAGCGGAGATTCGAAAGCATTTTTTTTCATTCGTAATTTTATATACAAAACTTAACGGTACGTATAACTGTATAGAAAGAAAACATGACATAAATCTTGATAAATTATACCCAAATAGAACAACCTTACCTTTACATTCAGCATTGCATTTTGCGAAGCTAGTCTTTTCTCCTGAAAATGTTTGGAAAGAAAATGATGCATTTCTTATGAGTTTAACTGATAATTTTTTATTATGTGGGTCTTATTTATATATAGGATACAACAATAACAAATGTGCATATATATATATATATATATAGATAGATAAATAGATATATAGGTTTTGAAAGAATAAAGAAATATTATTTCAAAAAAGAATAAAGAAGGAATATATCATTTATTCTAACCATAGTACTTGTAGTTTCGTAACAAAACAATCATTATACTTGACAAAATTAAAGAAACAAGTTAACTGTGGTAAATCGAGTAATTTTAGACAATTTTCGGTGAATATTTTTCTAACGAATAATAAGTACAAAGGTTCTAATTATTTGTTGATTGTGACATATTTGTGTGTTTTCTGTCGTATTCTAAGAGTGATTTATTTGAAATAAAACTACAAGTACGGAAATTAAAATTAAAACTGATCATTCGTTCAATAAAAGTGAGATCAAGAAAATAAGTAAATGAAAAACGAAATAAATGAATTAAAGTGACCTAATTACTTTAACTATTTTTTCAAAATTTTGTAAATTGATTTTGATTTCTCGAAAGATAAACAACTACTATTAAACATTGTTTTCTATCGGTTTAAAAAAAAATCAAAAACTTTGTCAAAGAAAATTGATATAAACAAATTAAAGGTTAAATCACTTTGCAAATTCAAACAGTTTTTTAGGGTTTTAAATCATCAAGATTTTACCTTTGCTTTTAGTTCCTCAATCTGTTCATTATAAACTTGCATCTGAAACACCAAAAGAGTCGAAATAAATCAAAGATCTAATTATCACTTGATCTAATCGAATCAAAAATTGTTCTTGAAAGTCAAATTCTGGTCATTTTTGGGTAAAAAAGTCAACCTTTCGAGCTCGAATGATGCATACACTCCTCTCCAGTTGCTGTTCAATCTGTTGTAGTTCATCAATGGTGCTTGATCCCAGACCTTCTCCCGAAAGTTTCCTGTAAATTTTAAGATATTACGACGTATACGGTTTAATTTTCTTGAAGCTTTGGAATTAACAATATTAGTTTCAAAACTACCTTTGTTGCCAATTGAATATTAATTTTTACAGACTTAGAACATGAAATTCGAACCTTTTTGCGAGTTCTAGGGCCTCTATCTTCTTTGCCATACTTGCTGTTTCATTCTTCAAATGCTGCCACTGATGCAAAATGAGGACAAAAGTGATGAATTGCGAATCTTCGCAAAAAGTTCAAATTTTTACTATGAAGTTTTCAAACTTAATACGGTTTTTGGACTCTTAATTCCAAGATGTTCTTCTTTCAATAACCCTTTTCAATAGTTGGGTTTATTGGACACCAAAAATGTCCGGGTGTCCTAATAGACTATTTTATAGGAATAAACACTTGTGTGTCATATCTAAAGATGTTATAATAAGTTTATATGACCTTTTTTGTGCGTTTTAAAAGCATTTTAGGACACTTTGGAAACAATCTGTTAGTTGATTTATAAGATACTATTTGAAAAGATGTGTTTATAGGGTACTTCTTAAAAGTGTCCTAGAAAAAAGTCTAATATGACACTTTGCTTCAAAAGTGTCCTAAATATTTGTTAAAACGCCCAAAAACATCTTATAAATTTATTACAACACTTTTAGATATGACAAACAAATGTTTGTTCCTATAAACTTAAGTCCTATAAAGTAGTATATTAGGACACTAGCACGCTTTTGGCATCCTATTAACTTGATCTTGTTGTAGTGTTAACATGGTAATTGTTCATTTAAGTCGAAACAAAACAAGCATTTTAATCGATTTTCAGTTAAAAGTCAAACTATTTAAACTTCAAAAGTCTAATATTGACTTTTTGTGACAGAAAGAGAAATTACGATACCATTTGGATTGCAGATCTTCAATGGATCAATACCCAAGAACATCTTGAAGGTGAATAAAAATTGATAAAATAAATAAGGGATTAGTCATTATACTTTAGGCATTAATTTTTATTTATTTATGACATGATAAAAGCCGGTCAATTTTTAATACTTTATCATGGAACTTAATTTGGCGATATATATAAAAAAAAAAAAAGGTTTAGGGTTTAAGCAACACATATGGGAAAAATAGATATGATCATGAAGGAGAGGAATCAAACTTGAGCATCTTCTAAACTCGAAGAATTTTCTATTTGAGCGTCTTTTACATGATTCATATAACGTTGGATGGTCTCCTCCATGCTGAATAAATTCAAAACACGAATATTAGATGCAATAATTGGCATTTCCTCTATCTCGTACAATAAGTGTGGTTCTGTCTCAAAGTATACGAGTTTTTGATCTAAACATGACATAATTTATTGAAGATCTAACAAGAAAACGGACAAAAAGGTGAAAAAAATTATCTGTTGGTGAAGATCATGTACTCATATCCGTTGTAGATGCATATCAATTTATGTACATATGTTTGTGTTTGTATATATATGTACATAAACCAAACAAATATAAGGAAGAAGTTATTTTATGATCTATACATTAATTAAATATGTAACATAAAAACACGTTAAAATGTGAATTTTATATTATGACCAAACTATCATAAAAATAACTTAAAGTACCATTTCAATTTTTTTTCTCTTTTGTGGTAAAAATAACTCAAATTTGTTTACTAGATCTGTATTATTTTTTGTTTTGGTTTCAAAGAATATCATTTCATTTTTGGTAAAGAGAAACCAAAATCACCTTATGGAGTATTGCAATTAACGTATCCCCCACGAAATAATGGACTATTTAGAATACAGTTGAAACTGTGTGCGTACAACTAGTGTTCAATGTCAACCTCGACCAAAGACTTGCATCTTCATAATACATGATATGAATTCCACAAGCGATAGAATCACACACTACAACAAAATTGGGTTTATAGGACATCAAAATTGTGTAAGTGTCCCAATAGACTGTTTTATATGACATAAGTTTATAGGATCAAACGTTAAAGTGTCATATCTAAATGTGTTGCAATAGGTTTATAGGACACTTTTGAACGTCTTAAACACTATTAAAATAAAGCGTTGTATTAGCTATTTTATAAGACATTATTTAAAAAGTGTCTTATAAAAATAAGTGTCCAATAAAAAACATGTGTTTATAGAACATTTCAAAAGTGCCTTATAAAGTAACTAATACGACGTTTTATTTTAAAAATATCCAAAAAAACTTGTTAAGACGCCCAAAAACGTCCTATAAATCTATTACAACAATTTTAGATAAAACGACGTTTGGTCCTATAAAGTCCTATATAGCGGTCTATTAGGACATTTAATTAACATTGTTGGTGTCCTATAAACTCGATTTTGTTGGAGTGACATTTGCTAATTCTTTGCTTGTTAGGATTCTTGAATAGGGTTCTTGCTTGATTAATTCTTGAATATAACGAATTAATCTTCTATCTTATTTCCTATTGTCCTCAATATTGTCGCTTAAAACTTTGTGACATATTTTAACAATCGAACTTAATTGTAATTGGTTTTACAGTATCTTAATTTATGGTCGCTTGTAATCCACCTTGTATATTAATCTTGATAATTGGATTGAATTCTCACTTTTTTCTTAAATATAACAAATCAATTTTAATGTTCAGTATTGCCTTAAGTTGTGAAAAACATGATCGATTGTGACGAATTAACGATCAAAAAACATGTAATTCATCGCTTGTAGTTAGTTAACTAAGGCCTAAGATCATAAATTCTTACAAGTTAAATTGATGTTTTTTTGGCTTAATCATCAACAACCACCTAATAGTTGATTCTTGAAATAGGTTCTTTATTTATGAAAATGATAAATCAATCTTCTTATTAAAAAACATGTAGAACTATAGTCAAGTTTCATTCTTATACCTAAGGTAAAAATATAAATAATTCAAAATTGATATACGTAAAACTTAAAGGTCTAAGAAGCAAAATTGTTGTTATATTTTTCTTAATAACATATTTAAATAAAAAAAATTATCGATCGTGTACTATTATTTTGCAATCATACAAATTATATCATCTAAATAAGTACTAAATAGATTGGAGCATGTTTATGAATCTATATCTATACGTTTATTTATGTAAAAAGATATATAGGAAAATATTAATAAATCAAATTAATCATCATTTTTTACTAAGAATACAAGTACATATATTACAAAGAAAATTAAACGTACGGCTAAAAAAACGAAAACAAAAATTGATTTACTGCAAAAAGAAAATGTTTTTAACGAATTAGAGTAAGAAAAATCAAATACTCTTTCTCAAAATAATTTTAATTTAAGATATTTAAATTAATTACAGTATTTCCATATTTGTCAAATTTCAAGTAAAATTTAATCCTTTGCTATTTATACTCATTATAAAATATTGGTTTTGTTGCAAAATATTTATAAGACTTAGAAGATATATATTCGACGTTTTAATCAACCATGTAATTATTAATTTTCCGTCGTACACAAAAATAATATAATATATGTTGTACTGTGATCATAAATATATTTGGAAGTTGATTCTTTTTATGGCAAAAATCTGAAGAAAAGCAAAAGCCGATGACTTTCTGCATATGTAAAAAAGAAGTTGGAATATATGAAACAAACCACTTCAAGTTATATATTGAAACATGCCAGGCAAAGAGTCTTTGTTGATCTTTAAGGGTCATTACAAAACATGGAAACCCACGCCTAATATTATGTGAAAGTTTATCCGACTTAATTTTAATTTGATAATTAATTCATCAAAGTAAAATGTGGGATTCCAAACAATCAAGTCAAAAATCAGTATATAGATTCCAACTCAAATCATTTGAAAAAAAAACATGTATTAATTTGCGTCAGATAAAGAAGAACACTCAAGTGATATGTACTCATCTTTAAAAGACTAAAAATTGTGCAAATTAATCAAACAAACTCCAGTTCTATATATATATATATATATATACACATAAAGATCCCTATTTGTAACCCTAAAAGTTAAAAAAAGAACCAAGTTTCAGATCTAGATAGGTAAGTGTCTGTGTTTTCTTTGAGTGTTTCTGTAAGAGAGAGACAGAGAGAGAGGAAGAAAGAAACCCTAAGGTTAATTGATAACCTAAAACTACTAGAACACACAAAATTAAAAGGCATACATATAATGTTTACCACATATATGTATATATGAAGGTGTGTGTATATGTATATATATGCATGAACCAAATCAAAAGGAAAGAAAAAGCCCACAAGTTTTAATTAATCAATCAAGAACCAGAAATGATGAGTGATGAGAAATTAAAAGATGAAACCTTGAGCTTGCAAATTCACAAAGCTTCCCTCTTGGAGAGAAGATAATCAAAGCAACTTGAGCATCACAAAGCACAGAAAGCTCAAAAGCTTTCTTCAATAAACCATTTCTTCTTTTGGAGAAAGTCACTTGCCTACTTGTAGCATTCTCTATCCTCCTCATCTGGGTCTTTCCTCTCACCATGATCTTAATTAATTAGCTTTCTTGAAACCGACCTAATCATTCAAGAAATTAAACAACACATCATATTAAAACCAAGATCTATCAGTAAAAACACAAACCCTAGAAGCTCAATCCATTCTTGAAGCAAAACAAAAAAGTTTAGGTAGCAAAAAGAAAGGTGCAAACTTTGTTGCTAAATATGGCTATTCCTATAAGGAGATATGTCAAGAAAGAGAAAGAACTTACTAGAGAGGCAAAACCCAAGATTGGTGTTCTTTCTAGAGAGAGAAAGAGAGAGAGAATGAGAAGTATAGTCTGACTTGAGGAGAAGTAATAATAGCCCTTTAAAATGGCTATTTACATAGGTTTGTTGGAGTTGCTTGATTGGTTACTGTCTTCAATCTATAATTAGAAAGGGAATTGGAAACTAAACTCACCCAATATGAGGCTAACCACCCTTTTTAGACTTGGAAATTTCAATTTATAATAATATACAAATTTCAATGCATTATTTACAAGTTACAATACATGATGTACAAGCAACTAAAAACACACCATAAAAAAGATACTTACGTACCTTCCCTCTTTTATCTATAATGATGGATCGAAGTCCTAATCATCCATGACATCTAATCTAATTATATATACAACTTTTTTTTTTTTTTTTGTGAAAAGCAAATAGAAGAAATAGAAGAAAGAAATCTGCAAGGGGTAACTATATGATATAAAAAATCTCAATTATGAAGTTAATCCATACTTTTTTTTATTCGGAAATGGATGATCCCAAGTTTTGCCCAGACTAATCTCATGACGGGTTACGACTGTAGGCTTCACCTACAACCCTGAGGTGTATCTCCCAGTAACTACAAGCGTATAGTATATGTAGATTGTGTTGGTGATTTTAGTGTCATCAAACATTTTGGTGTAATTGTGATTTACTTGAGATCGATTAAGACGATAAGGTAAACATACGTAAGTTAGAAGGTGCGGAGTGCACACTTACAAATGTTACCTTTATTATCTTAAGAGGGGTTGAAGTTCTAAAGGACTTATAAATTTATTTAAGTCGTGTTTTAGAAATTATAAAGGTTATCGCTAAAAATCTAAAAGCTATCGCTGAAAATCGGAAGGTTATCGCTGATAGATGATAGCCGGTCGCTGATAGCTTATTATTGTCGCTGATAGCTTATAGAATTCGGTTATAACTACTTTTTAATCTTATCCATTTATGGTTATAACTGTCAATAACCGCCTAACCGCTAATAACCGCCTAACCGCCACGTCGATCTCCTATATAAACATGTAATGTGAGAATTTGAGGATATATAAAAATCTCTTTTCACAGCCTTTGAAAAAGAGAGAAATCTTAAGAATTATCCCAATACAAAATTCGTGAACTCAAGGCTTATAGGGTCGAATTGTTGTATTTGGAAAGTGCTTTCCAACACGATTCTTAACTTTATCCGGTCTTGATACCATCTCTAATTACACAACTCCTAACATTCAAATACAACAATTTTCTGATTAATTAACAATGGCGAATCGAGAGGAGTCCGTTCGCGATATGACTTCGAAGTTTGACAGACTAGAGAAATTTCAAGGAAACGACTTTCGTCGGTGGCAAAAGAAGACGCGCTTCCTTCTCACCACTTTGAAGGTCGTGTATGTTCTTAGCACCCCGATGCCCGAGATTCTTGAAGATTCAACTCTGGAGGCGGTCCGACGTAGAAACAAGTGGGAGAACGATGACTACATATGTCGTGGGCATATTCTTAACGGTATGTCTGATTCTTTATTTGATATTTACCAGAATATAGAAACATCCAAGGAATTATAAGATGTTTTGGAATCGAAATACATGGCCGATGATGCTTTGAGTAAGAAGTTCCTCGTAAGTAATTTTAAGAATTACAAGATGATTGATTCCAGGCCCGTTATGGAGCAATACAACGAATTGCTCCGGATCCTTGGTCAATTTACTCAACACCATATGAATATGGATGAATCCATATCGGTTTCGAGTATAATTGACAAGTTGCCACCATCATGGAAAGATTTCAAACACACACTTAAACACAAAAAGGAAGAACTTTCTTTGGTGCAACTTGGCAGCCACTTAAGTATTGAGGAATCATTACGTGTACAAGAAAGTGGTAAGACCAAGGATAAGGATGTCCCAAGTTTATCCAATGTCAACATAGTTGAGGAGCGTAAGAACACGACCAAAAGGAAGTTCGACAACCCCAAACCCAACAAAAAGTCGAAAATGACTTGTTGGATTTGTGGTCGAACCGGACATTTCAAACGAGATTGTCGAGTTGGTAAAGAAAACAAGAATGGAGCGAGTACGAGTGGGGTGGGACAAGGGTCGAACGACCAACCCCCAAATCAAGGTCAAAATTCGATCTTTTCTTATAATTCAAGTGAGAATTATGTACCACTCATTTCCTATGCATTTTATGTACAGGATGATGATATCGCATGGTGGATAGACTCGGGTGCCACGAGTCACGTATGCAAGGATCAAAAATGGTTTAAGAACTTCGAACCGGTGGAAGATGGATCGGCCTTGCATATGGGCAACGAGTCTAGTGGTCCAATCTTGGGTCGTGGTTGCGTGGATATTACTTTTAGCTCTGGGAATTTATTAACTATAAATAATGTTTTATTTGTACCGAAAATTCGGAAGAATCTAGTCTCCGGTAGTATGTTGAACAAGTTGGGTTACAAACAAGTATTCGAAAGCGATAAGTATACCTTATCGCGACGTGGTGTGTTTGTTGGATTTGGATATTTGAATTCTGGTATGTTTATGTTGATTCTAATTAATAAATTTGCTTGTGATAATTTTGTGTGTTTGGTTGAGAATGAAAATTCATTTTTGTGGCATGCCAGACTTGGACATGTGCATTATAAAAGAATGCATGAAATGTCCAAGGATGGCATGATTCCTTCCTTTGATTTAAATATTGAAAAGTGTAAGACTTGCATGCTTACAAAAATCACACGTCAACCTTTTTCCTAAAATTAAATGATCATCTATGGTTTTGGATTTAATCCATAGTGATTTGTGTGATTTGCATGCGACTCCTTCACTTGGAAATAAAAAGTATTTTGCTACATTTATAGATGACGCTTCGAGATTTTGTTACGTTTTTCTACTTCATTCGAAAGATGAAGTTTTAGAAAAATTTAAAATTTATAAAACCGAAGTGGAATTGCAGCAAAATATTTTAATTAAAAAGTTAAGAACCGATAGAGGCGGTGAATATTTCGATCCTCTATTTTTCCAGTTTGTTGGAATTATTCACGAGACCACGGCACTGTACACACCTCAACAAAATGGTGTTGCGGAACGGAAAAATCGAGTTTTGAAAGAAATGGTTAACTCGATGTTATCCTACTCCGGTCTTAGTGACAGATTTTGGGGTGAAGCCATGTTGACGGCTTGTTACGTTTTGAACCGGGTACCAAACAAAATAAGTAAGGTGACTCCTTATGAACTTTGGTTCAAGAAGAAACCAAACTTGAATTATTTACGGGTTTGGGGATGCCGAGCCGTGGTAAGATTATCGGATCCCAAAAGGAAGACATTGGGGGAAAGAGGAATCGATTGTATATTTATCGGATATGCCGACCATTCTAAGGCATATCGGTTCTATGTCATCGAACCCAACGATTCTATTTCGGTTAATACCGTAATAGAATCGAGAGATGCAATCTTCGATGAGAATCGATTTACTTCGATACCGAGACCAAAAGACATGATTCCAAGTACGAGTGGAATCAAAGATAGTGGAAAAGAAAAGGAAAATCCTTTGAAATTTCTCGAGCTTTGAAGAAGTAAACGAGGAAGGATTGAGAAATCTTTTGGTCCCGACTTTCAACTATACTTAGTTGAAGGTTCACGAGATGAAATTGGATCTCAATATGCTTATTGTTATAGCATAGAGGAGGATCCAAGAACCTATGATGAGGCTATGAAGTCTCAAGATGTTGCCTTTTGGAAGGAGGCAATAAATGATGAGATGAAGTCTATCATGGGTAATAACACGTGGGTGTTGGCCGACTTACCACCGGGTTGCAAATGGATTTTCAAGAAGAAAATGAAAGTTGATGGTTCTATCGATAAGTTTAAAGTTCGGTTGGTAATACAAGGTTTTCGGCAAAAAGAAGGCATCGATTATTTCGATACCTATGCACCGGTTGCTCGAATCTCCACTATTCGATTATTAATAGCATTGGCGGCTATTAATAACTTGGTAATTCACCAAATGGATGTCAAGACGGCATTCCTTAACGGTGATTTGAAGGAGGAGGTTTACATGAAACAACCAGAAGGCTTTGTGATGCCGGAGAATGAACATAAAGTGTGTAAATTAATTAAATCACTTTATGGTTTGAAACAAGCCCCAAAACAGTGGCATCAAAAGTTTGATGATGTTGTTTTGTCTTATGGTTTTCGTTTAAATCAATCGGACAAGTGTGTGTATAGCAAATTTGATGATTCCGGTAGAGGCGTCATAATTTGTCTATATGTAGACGACATGTTAATCTTTGGCATGGACCAAAGACAAGTCGACTTAACAAAAGAATTTTTGTCATCCCAATTCTCGATGAAGGATTTGGGGGAGGCCGAAGTGATCCTTGGGATAAGGATTAAACGGGAGAACAAAGGTTTGGCCATAACACAATCTCACTATGTAGAGAAAGTGTTAAAGAAGTTTAACATGTTGAATTGTTCCCCCGTAAATACCCCGTTGGATCCAAGTGAGAAGCTTATGCCCAACGAGGGTGAAGCGGTTTCACAATTAGAATACTTTAAAGAAATTGGGTGCTTGATGTATGCAATGACAAGTACATGCCCGGATATTTCCTACGCCGTTGGTAGGTTGAGTCGGTTTACTAGTAGACCGAGTGCTCATTATTGACAAGCGGTAAGAAGAGTATTCAAGTACTTGAAGGGAACCATGAATTATGGTATCACTTATATCGGGTTTCCTTCGGTAATCGAAGGCTACACGGATGCGAGTTGGATATCCAATGTAGAGGATCATTCTTCTACTAGTGGATGGACATTTTTGCTCGGTGGAGGTGCCATTTCTTGGGACTCAAAGAAACAAACTTGCATCACAAAGTCCACCATGGAATCTGAATTTGTGGCCTTGGCGGCCGCCGGGTAAGAGGCGGAATGGCTAAGGAATTTAATATACGAGATTCCTTTGTGGCCGAAACCGATATCACCGATTTGTATTCATTGTGATAGTGCTGCAACCTTGGCTAAGGCATATAGCCAAGTATATAATGGAAAGTCAAGGCACTTGGGAGTAAGACATAGCATGGTTAGAGAATTAATCATGCATGGGGTGATATCCGTAGAATTCGTTAGAACTCATAATAATTTAGCCGACCATTTAACAAAGGGGTTGGCTAGGGACTTAGTGCACAAGTCTGTGATCGGGATGGGTTTAAAGTCTATATAAATATTTATTAATAAGATACCCAATTCCCCTTTAATACAACGTTAAAGGTTGAATTCAATGTGGAAGACTTATTAATAAAATTGAAGCACATGATAATATCATCCCAAGGTATGTGCTTAGACCTGCAAGTGCTGTAAGGTTGAAAAATTATTTCTTAATGATTCTTTTGAAAAATTGCATATGCAAGTGCAAGACATAAAAGAATCACCTAAGTGGACGTGAAGTGTGGCTGCTTCAAGAAAGTTTTCGACTTGGTTTTCTATACGTTCATGAATGGATAAGGACGCAAGGCCTCTACAAATGTGTCAAGTGTGTTATCTAGATTTGTACGAACATAAGTGTATATTATCTTCATGTATTCAAATGGGTTGATGGGTTCAATTCTTAGAACACACCGATTCTCGAATATTTGGAATGTGTAATATACTAAAATGAAAATTCAATCTTCGTGACATTTTCATTTATGCATTTGTTTGAATTTTACATGTTTATGATTGAATAGTGAATCAAAGGATTACACTAAAATGGGGGAGGAATGTTGGTGATTTTAGTGTCATCAAACATTTTGGTGTAATTGTGATTTACTTGAGATCGATTAAGAC
This sequence comes from Arctium minus, assembly GCA_954870635.1. Taxonomy (NCBI): domain Eukaryota; kingdom Viridiplantae; phylum Streptophyta; class Magnoliopsida; order Asterales; family Asteraceae; genus Arctium; species Arctium minus. Next base: position 27,787,019 of record OX941082.1, on the reverse strand, counting down.
GATAAGGTAAACATACGTAAGTTAGAAGGTGCGGAGTGCACGCTTACAAATGTTACCTTTATTATCTTAAGAGGGGTTAAAGTTCTAGGACTTATAAATTTATTTAAGTCGTGTTTTAGAAATTATAAAGGCTATCGCTAAAAATCTAAAAGTTATCGCTGAAAATCGGAAGGCTATCGCTGATAGGTGATAGCCGGTCGCTGATAACTTATTATTGTCGCTGATAGCTTATAAAATTCGGTTATAACTACTTTTTAATCTTATCCATTTATGGTTATAACCGCCAATAACCGCTAATAACCGTCTAAACGCCACGTCGATCTCCTATATAAACATGTAATGTGAGAATATGAGGATATACAAAAATCTCTTTTCACGGTCTTTGAAAAAGAGAGAAATCTTAAGAATTATCCCAATACAAAATTCGTGAACTCAAGATTTATAGGGTCGAATTGTTGTATTTAAAAAGTGCTTTCCAACACGATTCTTAAGTTTATCCGGTCTCAATACCATCTCTAAGTTACACAACTCCTAACAGATTGCATGATTCGAAGCCGGGTTGATTTTTATCATCCTTTTTTCCTTATCCACTACGCTTCCACCCTTTGTGGTTAAGTTAATCCATACTTTGTCTTGCTATATGTGTAGGACAACTTTGTACAATTGCGGTGGTAATTTAGATAAAATCAGTTATTTTTTATCGTGCATAAACACACATAAAAGTTGTATTTGTTTTTTATGAAAAAAAAAATTAATATACTTCATAGCGATCCCCATTGCCTTCAATCTTATTAATTTCACCTTTCTTCGCTATTATTAGCAACACCCTAGTTTGGCTTCCTTGCTAATTTATTTTGGATTTGCACCTATAAGATCAAAATTGGTGATGAATCATATGTTGTATATTAGGATAGAACTTCCCAAATCGATACAAATAAGATTACAAAAACTTTAATTTAGAATAGCTCTTGAAGGTTTATTGTTTGTTAACTTTAAGGCCACATAAATTACTTGAGATGTGTGAAAGTTGACACAATTTAACACATCCCATTATCCAAAAATAAAGATTATATAAGAACTCAAAAGTATCGTATAATTAAAATTTGTCTGAATTAAATTGTTTGTCTACTATAATTCATCTGTCTAGCTAAAGATAAGTCGTTACTTCTCTAATGTGTTGAATAATTAAGTGGTTTAAACGAACGAAATAATCATTTAATTTTGCCCCTTTGATCGATTATCTAAAACTAATATTTTCTCCATCCCAGAATAAATGTCCATATTTCTATTTATATTTATCCCAAAATAATCATCCAGATTCAAAAATAGATAACCATATTTTGAAATATACTATTCATTAATATAGAAATATTTAAGAATTAGGAAGAGAGAAAAATTAATTAGGGTAAAGTTGTAACACCCTGGCTTCCGATGTTTTAATCTCTTTATTACTTCGGACCTTGAATGTTATTAATTTGGTATTTATCTCGTTTCAACCTTTTAGAATTATGCGGGAACTCCAATATGAATAATTTTATATGTCAAGAATCGTCACGAACCAATTTCACCAAAAAGGAGCTTCGGTACAGTGTCGGCGATAGTGCCCGCGACTGTGACATCTTGTCACTATCGCGTGGCACTACCGCGTGAAATGTACCGAGAGTTGGTGAGTGATAGCAATAGTGCCCACGATTGTGACACTCTGTCACTATCGCAGGGCACTCTCGCGGGAGATGTACCGTAAGTGGGGTGAGACTCGCGACCTTGCCAGCGATTGCGACATTTAGCCCAGTTCATTTAATAACCTAAAATTTGACTTTTTGATTCTCATTGTTCTTAAAATAGACCAAGGGCGCTTCCCCTAGAACCCCGCAAGGGGGCACAACCCTCTTGACCCCTGTCTATGGCAATCTAAGATGATAGGGGCAACATTTGTGAGTGTGTACTCCTCATCTCCTAACTCACTTATGTTTGACTTATCATCTTAATCGATCTCAAGTAAATCAAAATTATACCAAAATGATTGATAACACTAAAATCACCAACAATTATATGGCAGAGTCATGAACATCTAAAACATGTTTGTGACTGGAGATGCTCTAAGGTGGTTGAAAGACCGATATGGCCCTGATTTCATAAATATGTTATTTTCATCTTGCATAAGTGAAATAATTTTGTAAGGGTATATAACTAGATGTGCCTTTAAGGAAGTCCAACCATCATTGGGTGCTCTATTAGATTACATAATGGTACTAATTTGAGTTTATAACACCAATCACTACTACAGAAATAGGCATTTTAAACGGTTGTTTTGGACATTTTTAAACGGTTTTACAACCGTTTGAAAGGGCACGGTTTGGAAAAGTCAAGAGCTTTTTTAAACGGTTTTTGAACCATTTAAAAAAGTCACATTTTTAAACGGTTTTTTTAAACCATTTAAAAAATAAAAGAATGCTATCTGCTGCACATAGGATTCGATCCCAAAACCACAACCATGCAAACCTATGTCACTTACCATTCCACCACATCCTCTTCTGTGTTTATTAAAGCACCTTTAATTCTTTTATTCATTTTCTGTCCAGCTTTGTACTCCCAACTTCAACTTCATATTCAGCCCAGATTTACTCCAAATTACCAAAAACTCAAAACACGAACATTGTAGATCTGTGTGTTGGGTTTCCAGATCATCTTGAATCACTCAAATCGGAGATCGGACGAGTGAGATATGATCAAAACGTCACAGTTACGCAAATCTATCAAAAATTATCGTTTTGTTCTTTTTCGCTCCAAATTGTTCCGAACCTATCAAAATATAAAATCGAATTAATGTAGTTCGGTTTTACCCTAAATTTTTAAAAGCCCTTTTAAACGGTTTTGTGATAATGAAAGTGTTTGAAAAAGTGTTTGGCCTTTTTAAACGGTTGTTTCTAGAGAACCGTTTAAAAAATGTATGCATTTTAAACAGTTGTATGAAAAAACCGTGTAAAAAAGTTAGACGGGTTTTTAAACGGTTTTGTTCAATTATCCGTGTGAAATACGTATCCCTTTTTAAACGGTTTTTTATAACAACCGTTTAAAAAGGTCATATGACTTTTTTAAGGATGTCTTAGACAAGGTGATCCGCTTGCCCCATTCCTATTTCTTGTGGTAGCGGAAGGTTTAAACATCTTAATGTCGAAAGCAAAAGAAAAAAGGTTATTCGAAGGTATAAAGATCGGTAAAGAAGATATTACATTGACTCATCTGCAATACGCCGATGATGCGATATTCTTTGGCAAATGGAGCATCACCAACTTAAAAAATCTAATGAAAATCCTTAAGTGTTTTGAAGTGGCGTCCGGGTTAAAGATCAATATTGCAAAAAGTAAGTTATACGGTTTGGGTGTGGAGATAGAGGAGGTCCAATTATGGGCAAGGGGGTTGGGATGTGGTTGCAGGCTTGCAACGAGGTGCCCTTTACCTATCTTGGCCTTCCGGTGGGAAGACCAATGAGCAAAATTGAAAGTTGGAAAGAAGTAATTACAAAGGTGAGAAACAAGCTCAGTTCGTGGAAGACAAAATTGATTTCAATCGGTGGAAGATTAACTCTGATAAAGTCGATTCTTGGTAGTCTTCCCTTGTATTTCTTCTCGCTCTTTCGTGCCCCGAGAGGTGTGATTCGTGAGTTAGAGAGTGTGAGAAATCATTTCTTTTGGGGAGGGGGAAAGGTCCGAATTCAAAAAATGTGGTGGTTTGGGTGAAATGGGAGAGGGTCTTGAGAGGTTTTAAGGGAGGGGGTCTTAATGTGGGGAGTCTTCAATCCTCTAATTGGGGTCTCTTGGGTAAATGGTGGTGGAGATTCAAAACGGAGAAGGATGCATTATGGGTTAGAGTTATAAAAAGTTTATACGGGAGGGAAGGGGGTTTGGTTGGAGGAGACAATAGGGGTGGGGGGTCGTTCGGTGTGGAGTAATATAATTAGAGTAGGCAAAGAGATGGAGGAATTGGGCGTAAACTTCGAAGATTCTTTTGGGATTGAAGTGGTAAGAGGAAGTGAGACGAATTTTTGGTCGGATAGGTGGGCGGGGGGTGAAAGATTGGAGGATAAATTCAAAAGACTTTATAGTCTTGATTCAAATAAGGGTGGGTTGATAGTCGATAAGGGGGAGTGGTCTAGGGATAATTGGGAGTGAAAATGGAGTTGGAGAAGGGAACCACGAGGGAGAGAAGTAGGGGAGTTAGTAGAATTAAGAGAGATGCTTCAAGGGTGGAGTCCAAAAGGAGAGGTAGATGATAAAGTGAAGTGGTTGGAGAGTGAGGATGGGTCTTTTTCGGTGCAAGAGTTAAAGACTTTGATAGATAGGAGGGTGGAGTCGGGAGGCGATTTTTATGAAGAAACAATTTGGTCAAAGGAAGTCCCAAAGAAGATTTGCATTTTCTTTTGGAAGGCCAATATTTGAAGACTTCCGTGTAGAGCGGTTTTAGATAAGATGGGGTTGGACTTAGATTCGGTGTTATGTCCAAGATGCAATATGGAAGTGGAAACGGTGGATCATGCTTTGGTAAAGTGTCAAGAAGTTCATCAATTGTGGCGTTCAGTGCTTCGGTGGTGGAAAATTAGAAAAGACAATTTCAATTCGCTTAAAGACCTTTTGGATATTCCTCCTTCCTTGACAGGTAATTCCTCGCGGCCTAATTTTTGGAAGGAGACGGTTTGGAGTTTCGGCTATCTCATTTGGGCTCATCGGAACCAAATCGTTTTCAAAGGAGACAAAAGAAAGATGGAGGATCTCTTGTTCGAATTTCAGCGCAAGTGTTTTGAGTGGATAGCATTTCGGGGAAGAGGGAGGAAGTTCGATTCGTGCAAGTGGCTGTCGGACCCGTCTTCGATCAAAGTGAAATAGTTTGATTTTTTTACTATGGGTGTGCTGATTGTTGTATAAAATTTGGTTGGATCTGGTTTTTCTTTTGGTCGTGTGCGGTGGTTCGTTTCTTGCGAACCGCTTTTACGGTTGTCTTGTTCGAGTCACGTTGCTTATGTTTTCGGACACTCCGATCTGTTGTGTCTTGTTGTCTTGTTAACTTTGGTTGGTAATAATATTGCTTTGCCTTGCAAAAAAAAAATCTATCAAAAGATTGAAACATTTTTACACGCTATATGAAGTCAATTTATTGTAGCAGACTTGGGTATATATTAGTTAGTTATTATGAATTTTGTAAATATTATATGAAGCAAAAGCATTAGTAAATATAAGTTAGGCCACTAACCACGTGATAAAACTTCACAAGATGATACAAACTTTGGCTTAAAAATATATATATAAATAATATATTCTATATATAGGCAGGCATACATACACATATATGTCTAGTGTCTAGTGTATACATATATACTCGATTCCGAAAACTATGATTATGATGCAATGAACCCCACCCAAGAAAATAAATTACTTAAAAAAAGCTAATTAAATGATAATTATAATAATTTATATTCGGTGAGGAGAACCTCGCCTCGTTCTTTTTGCTTGTGTTGGTATTGGCACAGAAGTCACACCCCGAAAGAGGAAAAATGCGTCATATCCCACATTTTATATTTACCTAAATAAAGCCAAAGATACACAGAGAGATATGAGAGAGAATCAAGATAGAGAGAGAGAGAGGGAGAGATGATAGTATATATATATAGAGAGAGTCGGGTTCAAACGAGAACAGTACCGATTTAAAAGAACACGAAAACTAACAAAATCATTAGTGATTTTAAATTAAAACACGAAAAAGGGACTTTGGCCGCGGCTTTAGGTCCGCGTGACTTTTTTGCACGTTAATGTAAAATCATTAATGATTTTGTTAATTCTCGTATTTTTTTAAATAATTATTGTTCTCGTTATATATATGGAGAAGAAAGATATATGAGAAAGAGAGAAAGAGATATGGGAGAGATGAGAGAGATGTGGGGAGAGAGAGAGAGAGAGATGCCACTATTTAATATTAGAAAGAGATGCTAACCAAAGGAACTTGCTAAGAACATTAAGGTTTGGGTGGCCCATATAAAAATATGTTGGAAACCTTACATTTTGATCCCCTAACTTTTCAATAATGACATATTCCTACTTTTTACTAACTAAAATTTGCAATCCTATACATAAGTATGGCAAAGTTGTATAAATTGAAGTGTTCTAAAATGCTCCTCACAACAACTACTATGGTATGTCGTGGTTCAAGACTTGTATCTTACATCGTGTAAAGATTGTGGCATGCAATGACCCTAATACTTGATTTTTGTTACACAATACTTGATTTTTCTTACTTTTTAGTGTCTTACTATTTAGTTTTTAATATATAAAATAAGTTAAATTCTGTAGTATTCTTGACTAATTTATTGAGTAACAGTAAAAAAAATATGTACATAATTATATATATGATATACAAATTTGTTATCATAAGTTGTGCCTTGAAAAACATTATGTACTCGTCGTTATAAGGTTTGAGGCTTGATATCATTGCCAAGTCACACCTCACACCATTTTAAACCTTGAAATTTATCAAGAAGCTATATCTAAGTAAAAAAAATCACAAATACAAGCATATAATGAACATTGCTTGAAATTTTAATATTTGTGAAAAATCAAAACTCAGCCCCTCTTAAATTCATATACTTTATACCATCTTTTAAAGTATTTAGGGGGAAATTTAGCAAAATTTAAATTTCAAAAATTCAGTATCTAAGAAACATTAATTAAGGGGTTGTTTGTTTTTTTTAAAAACCTCTTAATGACTCTTAAGTCTGAATCGTTCAGACCTTTTTACACACCACCTCTTATTAATCATAACTAAAATAAGACTTCAAAATTAGTAATACCCTTAATTGAGTTGGGCCGTGATCGGCGGGGATTAGTCGGGTGGGAGCCCGGATACCCCGGGAACGTGTGAGTGTGTTAGTTTACCGTTAAAAAAAAAAACATTTATTACATAGGTGGAAAACCAAATATGTATGGACAGAGTTTCATGCTTATAAAAGAAGTACAAGAATGTGATTTCAAGCTGCCTAAATGAAATGCATTTAAAATATTTATTCTTTTATTTCTTGTTTTTTTGTTATAGTGTAAAAAAGAGCTAGTTCTTTGACAAGTGTGGATATAATTGAGAGATGGCTTGATAGAGTGATCTATCTTATTATTACAATATTTGACATACAAGATTTTTTTTGGAGATTATGAGAAATTGTCTTAAATTTCATCCAATTTACAATAAAGTGTACATCATGTTGCATCTTACAGATATACAACTAGTTTAATAAAAAATGTTATATCTCTCAAAACTCTAAATCTATGTATTATCTTATAAAATGATTTGTCTAAAGTAAGATTGTATATTTCATTTTCCATTTAAAAAAATCATTATAAGAAAAACTGTTTTTTGAAAAAAAATATATGATATTTTTCAAGAATTGCTATATAAAATATATGACTGATGAAGGTCTACTTATTGAATTTTATTATGTGTAACACCCTCAAAAGTAGAAAAGAACCACTAATTTTAATTATATTTCAATAAAAAATCAAATAAATGATAAATATCTCCCAGTAATTCAGTAATTGACTTCCTTGAATAGCAAATCTATATTTAATGTTAACAAAAGATAAACTAAAATTTACATAAAGTCTAGGTTAAGACCTCGTGTTACTAAAAGAGAGGGTTAAACCGAAGGTCTAGTGAATTCCCTCTAGAAAATAAGTTCAAGATGCGAAATACCACCATCAACCATCATAAAAGAAGTGGTAATGAATCACATGATAAAACAAGTATTCACGCTCTCAACACATGTAGATGGCACACACTTTCGATCACGCACACCTATGAAAACGTGTTTGGGCCCACACCTGCCCTTTAATAAATGACATGAAATGGATTCATGCATTCCATTTGGTTCACACCTCCCAATAATAAGCCATCGCGCGCTCACCCTAATGAATGCACATTTTACAAATATTAATCAAGATCCAACCATGACATGTTTCATAATATAACAAGCATTTACAATTTTGAATCCACCTTTCTTCCCAAAAACGTGTGTCCGCACCATCCCCTACTACCTTGCCGATTGAATTCGAGAAATGCGCCCCTTCTTTTTCTAACTCCCCCCTACTCTCACAATCTCTTTCCAGACCGAAGACCCCCCACAATTCCGAAGGTTCTCACCTAGTAAACCCCCATACCAACCGTAAATGCTCCTTATTACTCTAACCCACAATGCCTCCTTTTCAATGTGAAATCTCCACCACCATTTGCTAAGAAGACCCCAATTTGCATCCTTGAGACTACCAATATTTAGCCCACCCCTTTGGAACCCCCCCCCCCCCCCCCAAGACCTTTTCCCATTTAACCCAAGACAAGTATTTTTTCCGGTTTGTTTCCTCTCAATCTCCCCTCCCCCCTCCCCAAAAGAATTGACTTCTCACTCGCTCAAGATGTTTTAACACACTTTTTGGGGCATAGAACAATGAAAAAAAGTACAGTGATACGCTACCAAGGACCGATTTTACCAACGTCAACCTTCCTCCAAATGAAAAGCTCTTGCAATTTATTTAACACACAATGCATGGGACTCAATGACATTGAAGGCTATTCACTGTAACAAGGTCAACTGTTTACATTCACTATAATTTATCCCAGACTCCTTGCTTCCGACCAATCAGTCGGAGTCCTCTACTGTGTCACAACCTCCGGCACAATCGTCTTCTAACCACCTTGGAATTCCAACAACTAGTCACCACCATGATTATTGATTCACAAATCAAACGGTAACTCATTTCCATCTGATGCTCACATATATATTATCAGTCAACACTGATATCGTCTCTCGACCACCCCTTCAATTAACCACAACTTTAGAAGCTTCATTTCTATCCTTCGATTATTGGATTAACACTCTCCTGCTTCTCACTACCCAACATACCACTCTACCAGACCGAAGACTCCTTTGGAGCAAAAGCCCATCTCCTAACATCATTCTCCTCCTTATAGGCTCAGGAGGTCCTTTTTCAACGAAATATCTACATCCTGCACGATATGCATCCTAAATGGTAATAACCTTACTACCAAAAACGAACTTCCACCACACGCTAGACTAACCCTATCAATCTATGGATAGAACTCTCTACCCTGAACCACACTCAACAATAGCAATTGAGTATGCCCATACACCTGTAAATTCATAATGGCATTGGCCAGATGCGATTCTGAATTTACCTTACATGAGGGTACTCACTATTGTTATCACTCCTTACATTGATCAATGTCTTTCTTAAAGGCTTCCTATATCTCAGTTGTGCCCATCTACTCCACAGTTTAAGTTTAGGTCCATCCGGTCACCTAAATCCCTTAAACTATGGCTCTGTTACCAACTATAACGACCCAACCAGAACAACATTAAACATTTAACTTATCATACCCAGAACACTCAACATCGACTTCTTAACATGATATCCAAATAACCACCATTGAAATAAACATTGAAGAATTAAAGGTTTTAGGTTACAATATAACTCACCTCAAAGAGAAATCAAACTCGATCTTGAAATCTTTGATGAACTCCCCTTCCTTCTCGATCTCTCCAAATCGCCCAAACTCCTCCTCCACCCTTCAGCCGCCACACTCCTACTAACACTAATACAATTTAGGGTTAAAAACCTATTTTTCCCATTTTACAAAAAGACCCCTTCTAAATAAAGCTTTTCTACTTTATACCATCATACATAATCCTTGATTTAACCGGTTGTTACATTGATATCATATAAAGAGCTAATATGTGCGATTTTTATTTTTTCTTTTTTATGTGAAGGGGTTGGGGGTAGGGGTTGGGGTTGAGGGGAGTAAATAATCTTGTGAGGTTTAGAGCAACAAAAAATGATGTGCTTTCTCATGCATTAAAAAGGTATTGAATTAGATTAAATTAAGTAATAAGTTAAAGAAGTTATCTTTGCATGTAATCTTCAACATGTATCTACAAAAGTAAAACATAGAATGTAAAAAAAAAGTTAGAAACTAATAAAAGCAGTCATGCCTGGCCAAAAACGAAAGACATGTCGTGTGTCATGCCTTACACATACGATATGAGGTTTAATGTGGTGGCCGATGACACTTCTTATGTTATGACACATCTTTTAGAACACTGGCCATTATTGAAAGATATTTCAATTTATATGCTTGAATAAAAAAAATCAAACATTTAGTTAATTATAGAGTTAATTGCAAACTTCATCTATCTGTTTTACTAAAGTTAATGACGACTCCCAATAAATATTTTTTTAACGAAACATGACCTTCTAATTTCATTTTTACAATGAATTGAGTCAAGCACCGGCTCGAGAAGGATCCAATTCATTGTACAAATTAAAATAGAGGGCCATGTTTTATTAATATTTTTGTTAGAATGGTATTTGCTAATTTCAGCCACCATAAATATAAGATTTATATTTAACTCTAAATTATATATTGTCATAGTACTTCTGTCTCAATGAATATAGTGTTTGACTTCAAGCATGTTATGAGAAAATGAATTAAGATATTTGAAATATCATTCAATTAAAATAAAATAAAAAACTTCTTATAAACATTTTACACAACATTTTCCATAAAATTACGAAGAAAATGTAGGGGGAAATCTATCTGTCTTAGTAATAAATGCAACATTTTTTATTTTTTATAAAATAAATTCATAAAATTTTCATCGTAATTACATTTTAGATAATGTATAAGTCAATTAAAATTACTATAAGATTTATATGAAATTTTATTTACTATAATTCATGGAACGTTCTTATTTTATTTATATGAGCAATGATCTAATACATGACAATAAATTGATTTTTTTTAGATAATCCAGAATTAAAAAAAATTTACCAAAAAATGTTCATTTAGAAGGGATAAAAAGAAGCATGAATATATATATATATATGGAAAAATTGCATAAAAATAAAATGTACTTTTATTATATTTTTATTTGAAAAAAAAAACTATTTTGGTGTTTAAGATAATACATTTCAAATTTAAACAAAAGTAAAAATAATGTTTCGTTTATAGACTTATAATTAAAATACCCGTATTTCAAAATGAACTTATCAAAATGCCCAAAATCTCTCAATGTTTACCGAAATACCCATTTTCCCCGGGATTTTGGGTCGGGATTTCACATTTCGCGGGGTTATTAAAAAAAATAGAATCGGGGGGTTACCCCGCGATTTATGGAATTTTCGCAGGGTTAGGCCGTGATTTTGGGGTTATCACGGGATTGGGCCGTGAATTGGTTTGAGAAAATCATGGGTTATTGATTTTAATATATATATATATATATATATATATATATATATATATATATATATTTACATTTTATACACTTATAATTATTTAGTTAGTTTACTTTATGCCTTTTACTTTTATATTTTTCATTTTACACTTTCATCATATTAACACATATAATCATAATTAACTAAAATACATTAAAAAACACGTTTTAATTTTAACAAGTTACACTATTATAATCGTCTCGTCGATACCTTCGAAATTAGCCCAATATTGAATATTTTTGGATTTAATGTATTTTAGTTAATTATGATTATATGTGTTAATATGATGAAAGTGTAAAATGAAAAATATAAAAATTAAAAGATATAAAGTAACTAACTAAATAATTATAAGGGTATAAAATGTAAATATATATTAAAATCAATAACCCCGTGATTTTCTTAAACCAATTCACGGCCCAAGCCCGTGATAACTCCAAAATCACGGCCTAACCCTACGAAAATTCCATAAATCGCGGGGTAACCCTCCGATTCTATTTTTTTTTTTATAAACCTGCGAAATGTGAAATCCCGACCCAAAATCTCGGGGGAAATGGGTATTTCGACAAACTTTAAGAGATTTTGGGTATTTTGGTAAGTTCATTTTGAAATACAGGTATTTTAATTAAATTCCTTTTTTTAATTGCATCAATATTAAAAAAATGAAGGGTTTATAAACAACTTAACTTCTTGTTTATTTAAGGGGAAAAAATAAGAAAAAGGTAGGTATAATATGTGGAATAAATGTAAAGGGCAAAAAAGGAAAAAATGGGGTTCGCTAAGGTGTTTAAATATGGTGTGATCCGTACAAGAAAATAAACGGGAGAATCTGGAAAAAGGGGAACAACCAATCACAAGCCGAAAACACATTTTGAGTTATGATTTTCATACTCTAAAGTCACTCCTACCCTCGGTCCCACCATCATCTATTTCACCTTTTTTATTTTTTAAATAACATTTTATTAATTTTCTATTTTCTAAATTTATTGTTTTTTTTAATGTTCTTATTTTTAACATCATAAATATGATTATAATTTACAATAATTTAACATTAATTATTTTTATAACTTTTACATTTTATTATTTTTGGATGGTGTGTTAAATTCTTCTGAACACCACTACATGATTAGATGATGGATTATTAATTATTGGTTTTAAGAAAAAATTTAAAATTATATTCTTTAATAGGCCAACATGTTCGATTAGAAGAGTTGGCTTTTGTCTTAAACATTGATTGTAATGTTTAAGAAATATTGTGCATCATCTATTAATATATGTACTTAATTCGATATATAATTATCAGTAATATTTAACCAAAGATATTTCTATTAATGTTTTTTTTTGTAACAATTTCACTCATTTACTCATGTTTTATTTATTTTGGGTCGCGAACAACTAGGATATTATTTAATACACAAAACACAAATTTGTTTGATACCTATAACAAGCTTACATAAAGAGAAATACGTCTTATATTGAAAATCTAAATAATGGGTAAATAAGTAATTTGCATATGAATAATAAAAACATACATTCTAAAATACGAAATATATAATCTTTTATGGACAAAAAAAGAGGGTTAACTGAACATGTATAGTAATTAAAATGCGGTTTTTTCTTATTTTTGTTATTAGTAAAAAAAATCAAATAAGCTAATTATAAAAACATGTTTTTAATATAGAAGCTATTGAGGAATCTTGGACATGTGTTATTACAGTAGTTTTAAAATAAATAAAACTTTTTAGTTTAAATATCATAAAAAGATTTACAATTTCCTTTTTTAAACAATTATCTCAAATTATATACATATAAATTAACAATTATTATAAAATATTTGTAAGACAATAATTCAAAGTTACTTATTGTTTGGTCATATAAAAAAATTCTTTCTCCGTCACACAAAATAAGTTTTTATATTTTTATTTGTTTTAAAATAAGTGTCCACTTTCAAAAGTAGATTACTAAATTCTTAAATATATTTTTGATTAATACATAAATATTTAAGAGTTGTGAAGGCAGAGAAATTAAATAAGGATAAATGTCATTTAGTTACAAAAAAAATGTAATAATTATGTATGTCTAAAAGTAATAACACTCATTAATCGTACTTGTAATTAGCATACTTGTATATTTTGTGGTAAGTATTATTTTTTTCCCTTAATATATTTATAATAATTAAAAATAATTTATTTATATTTTAGATATAAAAACAAAAGAGTGAATTATGGATTTGGTCTCTACATTTTGGTTAGAATTTAAATTGGTCCCTAAATTTCATTTATTGCAGAAGACGCCTCAACGTTTGCATTTTGTTTTGGAATTGGTTCTTTATATTAACGGTCATTAATATATCCGTTAAATATGGCAAAATGACTACTTTATTCTTTTTTCACTACAGCAAAATTGGGTTTATAGGCGCTTCAAATGTATAAGTGTCTTAATAAAATACTTTATATAACTTAAGTTTATTGGACTAAACCAAAAAAAGTCTTATCTAAAAATGTTACAATATGTTTATAGAACATTTTTGGGCGTTTTAAATAGTTTTTAGGACGCTTTTGGGCGTTTTAACTGTAACACCCTCAAATCTGGAAATAACAACTAATTTAAAAAAATTTAAATACACCGATAACTGAATCAACTACAACGACAATTTAAGGTTTAACTTTAATAGACACAATTCAATCCTTATACACGATCTATAATGGGTACGGATGTTACTAACACCCAATAACAGTCACTCTCTCCAGTTGCGGAAGACTTCATCAAACTACTTACCCTTGTGTAAATCTAAAGCTCCTCTCTTCATAGCACTGCTAGAACCAAATCTCAACTGGAACTTGGTGCACATGCCGACAAATAAAAAGGTTAGGCTGAACGCCTAGTGAGCTCAAGAGTTTTCATTAAATATACATAAAATAATAATCTTTAAAAACATTATTTAAATCGTGATTTCCAAAATGAAATACATTCAATCTGGAAACAACCAAAATGAAATACATTAAATCTAAAAACAGTCTCGTTTCAACATTCACCCTCTTCGTGATTAAAACCATAAAACAACACGTTCCTTCGAATATAAATCCAAAACCCAAATCCCACTTAAAACATAAATGATACTTTAACAATCAAATACTGAAAACATGGATAAACTCTATCATCCAAAATATCCAAAACAATGATAAGGTGCAATACCCTAAAACCGCAGAATATGGATAACGACCCATACTCAAAACGTCACCGAAAACATGGATTATAAAACTCCATACCCAAATCAACACCTTTTTGGTGACAGGTGAGACTCGATTACATTGTACGCGACGGAACACTAAAGTGGGTCACATAGCTATGTAGAAAACCAAAACGTATGGATTATACACATAAACATATCGAGCCCAACTATTCCAAGTCTATTGCTCGAAAAACATCAAGTCAACCACTCCAGGTCTATTCTTGAGAGTTCCAAAACGGGAATTGATAGCGAAAAGTCGTATAGGTCCACAACGTGGCCACTATGTTGCCACAGTGGCGATGCAAGTGCACATCGGACACTATGATCGCTATTAAGTAATAAAGTGGTAGAGTACCAAGATCGTTTCCACAGGGACTAGTCAACTAAGAATCAGAGAACTTTCATGAACTTCTAGTGCTTGTTTGAGTTTTGAGAACAATATCAATATGTGTGAGTTTTAAGCAAACTAAACAACGATTAAAAGTAATTAACAAGATAAAAGGTAGGATGTGGATACAAGCATTAACTAAGACTGATGTAGTAACAATATGGTCAGAAACAAAATGACACACAGTATCTTTAAAAATCCCTTTCTCTCGAAAGTGAGTTTCCTTGGAACGTGGCCATGTTGCACCCACAAAGTCACCACTTTCACCAACTCAAGACTTGCCGACTTAACTAAGTAAACCTCTAAGGATTTCAGTTCCACCAGTATGGATATAGAAGCCCAAATCTCTCTGTGACACCTATATCGACCGACATTTTGAACCTTAGTTAAAGTCATGTAAAAACCCGTATCTCTACGTGGTTATAAAAGACTTTCTCAAATCTTCTTTGCATCACTCAAGCCGTATTTCGGATCCGCCCCTCTCGATGTCTAATATCTAATATTAACACTAACAAGTGATCGGCTTTTCCGCGTTGAGTTGAAGTCCCGACTCAAGCGACCAAGTCTAAGAGTTAGCAAAGATGGCTACACCCAAGTGTTGCCTACTAGTCTTAGCCTTGGCTCATACCCACACCCAAAGGGACGTTTAGCTCATAATAATAGTAAAAGACATGAGAGAAGAAGGAGAGAACATGAACATAAATTGCATAAATGAAACTTAAAGGTTGCTGCCAAGGTGCCCAAAACGTGGTGACAACGTGGCAACAGCTATTACAAAGAAATTAAACTTACAAAAATTAAATGCAACTACACTACAAGCTTTAAAGAGAGAATGAAAACTAAATGCTAAGCTCCAGATGATATTGAATGCTTCTGGAATTGATGATGTTGAAATGGTGCCTCCCAAGCCTCAATTTATAGCCCAAGGAAGAAGAAATGTTGATGTGACCAATCATAAAAAGTAGCTTTAAGGAGGAGTATTGAACATTCCTTTGACTTACACCTTTTGTCTTCTTCCTTGATTATTCTTGTGAAAGAGAAAAAAGTTCTTTAATTTTCTTCAAAATGCAATCTTTCCAGAAATGGCTAAAACTTATCCATAGATTTTCAGCCAACGTCGCAACGTGGTGACAAGGTGGCCACGTTCTGCACAAAAGTTAGTAAAACCGAAAATTTTGCAACCTTGAGACTTCATCACCATGTTTGAACAATTAAGACCAAACGAAGGAAGTAAGGGACAAAATGGGTGAAAATGTGGTAAAATAAATACTAAAAGAGAGGAATTAATTCTCAAGATTTGAGAGTTATCAGGAACTCAAGCACACAATGGAATTACACCTTACTGCCCATGAGACGTTGCTCGACCGTATAGGTCCACACCTTACTTACCATGGTGATCTGATGCCTATTCCGTGCCAAAGCGGTGAACTTGTCCAAAACGGGACATAAAGAACATTGTGCCTATGGATCCATTGCACTAACTAAAATATTACATGACTCAAAACGAATGAACTAACGCATTCAAAACATGTAATTCTCAAATAAGATGCAGTAAATGCAAATCATGACCAAACGCTCTACATTGAGCTATTAAAATCGGACAAGTGTCCCCAAGACCCAACAAAATCCAAATCGAGCCATAAGCTCAACAAATCCAAAGACCCATCGTTAAAAATCATGAAATGAAATCAGACGTAAACAACCCGACTTTATGTAAACCCATACTCCAAAATATATAATTAACTCCAACATAGTTTAGATTGGGACAACTCATTTTCCAAGTGAATTAAATCATTTACTCTTTCAAAAACGTCTCATAACACAAAATCAAACAATTATCTAAAACACACAATAAAATGCATTTATACTCCAACTTTACTTCATGAAATAAATCATCAAAATACCAATATGTATAATCTAGTTGTCAAAATGCCTAAAATCCCAAACGTGGATGTTTTACAAAGTTTATGAGACCGAACACTTCAATTAATCAAGATTCGCCAAATAACTCAACAGTTAATAATTTCATGTAAAACATATAAACACTTTAAAATAGACATTTTGGCATGTACACCGTTTTCACAAATCAACTTGAACTCACTTTGCTAGATTTAGGCTAAATCTAGATTTTACCCCATCTTGAGCTTCCTTGAAAAGATCCGAATCCACAAGCAAAATCCTTCCAAAACCTAGATCCACAAATTTCCAACCATGAATATACTCATTCAACCAATAAGAATCGATCCCCAAACATTTATATCAAATCCCCAAATTTGGCCCAAAACCCTAATTTTTGACCAACAATCTCCAAAATCATCACATCCAAAATTGGTCACAAATGGAGGCTTACAACTCATATAAGGTGTTGAGAGGAGAGGAGGAATAAACTTACAATGTTAGGTTTTGATACCAACAAAACCCTAGAAATCTCCTTTGAAGAAGATGAAGGTGGGGATGAAGATCTCTTAGCTCCTAGCTTCCAAATCTAGAAGATGAAGCCCAAATCTTGAAATAAATAAGGGGGGAATGTTTTGGATGCTCCATAGACCGAATTAGGTGGGGGGGGGGGGGGGTTAGGTTGAGAGAGTTTATGGAGGATATGGATGAATGTATATTGAGAAAAGAGGAGAAAACGGATTTTAAGCACCCTGCAGGCCGACCGCGATTATGCCCGGCGAGAGTGACAGGATGTCACAATCGCTAGCATAATCGCCGAGTTGGTACCGTGGGCATCCCCCAGCCCGCGACTTTGTCAGTGATTGTGACATCTTGTCACTTTCGCTGGGCAATGTCGCCCCAAACGTACCGAAAATCTCACCATCCTCTCGAGAGTTAAAAGTAACATTTTCCCAACACTCAGTCCCCAAATTAGAAACCTCAAAGGTGGGTTGACTCTTACTTACTGAAATTTCGGGCGTTACAATCAAGTTTTTAGGACGTTTTTAAATAAAAGTATCGTATTAGTTATTTTATACGACACTATTTGAAAAAAAATGTCCTACAAATTAACACATGTACCCTATAAAAAAGATGGGGTTGTATGACACTTTTGAAATAGCTATTAGGACCCTTTATTTTAAAGCGTTCTAAAAAAACTTGTTAAAATGTTTAAAAGCGTCCTTTAAATCTATTGTAACACTTTTAGATAAGACGTTTTATAGTTTGGTCTTATAAACTCAAGTTCTATAACTATTAGGATGTTTAGACATTTTAGGCGTCCTATAAAACCAATTTGGTTGTAGTGTTCCTCCATTTTACTTAATTGTTTTTCAATTATTTCTTTTTCTTCAATCTTCATCTTCTGCAACCTCCAACCATCAAGAACATGAACAAATCAAGAGCCCTAATTGAAAAACCTAAATCAAGACCATTCAAAAATATCAACAACGAAGTAGTGTAAAATTTAAAAAAAAAATTATCTACAACAATTTATTACAACTTCGTTCCAAAAAGTTTGTGATACAAACCTTATTTAAAACCTAAACAAACCTTAAATTAAAAACTTAAATCAAATCATAAATTAAATACATAGATCCTATCATTAAAAAAATTGTATAAACTAAAACCCTAAATAAAACATGGATCTCGATTTGTCTTCTTAAAGCTTGAGATGTAGAATCCGAGAGGTGCAACAATGATGGTTGGAGATGCAGAAACCGGTGGTGTTTGATGCGATCACAATAGAGAAATCAAGGGCAAGGCATAAATTAAATCAGGGGTGATTGGATGTGATGACGATGAGAAATCAGGGTTGGTCAAGCAAAGGTTGTTCATTGGGGTGGAAGAAGATAACAATATAGGGTGTTCATCAAAGTGCCGAGAAGAGGAGGAGAGATCTCAGATGATGTTAAAGGAATGAGGGATTGAGAGAGAGAGAGAGAGGGTTTAGGATCGTTTTTTGTAAAAGATAAAGATTACAAAAAAAATATAAGTAAATAAGAGAAAATGTTAAAATAGATAAAGGGGTAAAATGGTCATTTTCTTTCTCATTTAACGGAGTTTTGGACGAAAGTTAGGATAATAAATCAAATACAAAATAAAATGCAAATTTTAAGGGTTCTTTTGCAAAAATTGAAATTCAAGAACCAATTTCATGATTCCCACCAAAACCCTAAGGACCAAATCTATAATTCACTCAAAATAAAATAATAAATAAATATAAATATTCCCATATGGTGTGGTTTGGGACACACCATCTCAATTGTTCCCTTTAATTGTACAATCCCACTAGGCATTCCTTTTATAGCAACTTATTTGGGTGGAATTACGTCATGGGATTTACAAAAATTTAATTCTAACCAATGGGTATGGTTTAAGGACCGATATGGCATTATTAAGAATTTATATTCTATAATTAATTATGCAATCAATAAGCATTATAAACCAAGATTAATATATCAGTATTAAAATATTTTATGATGATTATTGATTATAAAAAGTAATTTTAAACTTAAACATTGCTTAAAGATAATACTATATAATTATTGTTGTATTTATTTTAGACGAATAAACTATATTATATGTAGTATGAATTGTTGTGTTTGTGTCCAATAACAAAATCAAATATATTTTATTAAGAAAGCTTTTTATATGTATAATATCTATTTAATATAGTTGTAATAATGTATCCGGTTGTAATAATATATAAAAAATGTTATTAGAACATATAAGATAGGGTATGTGTGTATACAAGTATATATATCATAACTACATTAAACATTGTTCTCATTTCAACACAAACAAAATAAATTATAACATTTTCATATAAATACATTTCGAGTTTGAATCCCAAACTTGGATATTGTCCCATAAAGTGCATGGGGCCGCTCACTAAGCAAAGTTTTACCTTTTGATATTTTTGTAATTTCACATAGCAACTATATTCCTCAACCACAAGTCAAGTTCATGTTCAATTGTAAACCATTTTTCCATTGTGAACCACGGGGACAAAGCAGAGCACGTCACGTGTCCCCGGTTGTCCACATTCATCATGAATAATGAACGTGAACTATTCATGATTAATGATACACCATTCATGTTGAATAATACATCGTTCATGATCCATGATAAATAACTCGTGAATGTATTGGACATGTGGCAAACTCTCATTTGTCCCATTGTTCACAACAAAACTTAAAGCAATAGGCTCCTAAAAATTTTAGAAGGGAGTACGTTTAATGGAATAATTTCTTAGATGTATTACCACATCCCCAAGGGTTACCCTTTCACTAGCGCTTCTCCCCTTGACTTCGTTCCTTTGTTGAGACTTTTTTTGGAGTCCTTGTTGTCTCCCCAGACACACAGAAGGCTCAATGGTGAGAGCCGAGATGACGGGAAGAAGCAGACCCATGGGGTCTTTTTCATCCTTTGATGCTAACTCTGAACTCAAGCTTCAAGGGGACCAACGCTTCTACTCTTCTACCGAGGAGTCGTTCGCAGCAAAGTCAAGCCTCTAAGCTCCGCTCCTTCGACTGATTGTTTCAGCTGGTCGCTAGAAAGAAGCGACGAGGAAACAAAGTTTGTCTATGGAGCTTTGCCCGAAATTGGATCTTGGTCTATTTGAGATTGTTCCTAGGTTTTCAATTGAACCCGTGCCTATACATACATATACATACATATATAGAGGTGGTTCATACGGGAACAATATTTATTTAAGAAAATACGAGAACAACCGAGTACATACAAAATCATATATGATTTACGCGACTTTGCCTCGCGGCCAAAGTCGTCCGCGCCCAGTTTTTGTCGCTTAATGTAAAATCACATATGATTTTGTACATGATTTGTTGTTTTCTTGTTTTCTTAAATAGTTAACATTCTCGTTTGAATCTTACTCTACATATATATATATATATATATATATATATATATTCCATTAGGAACCTATAATTGATTAGGAACCCGGGAACCGTCCATAGCTCGACACGTGGCATATTTATCAAGAATAAAGACCGTATTATTCATCATGAATGTGTGATTCATGATGAATAACACTTCCATATTCATCATGATTATGCTATTCATGACGAATATTCATCCTGAAGAGGGACACATGGTGCGTTATGGCTCTCGGGTTCCTAATTAATTTTGAATTCTTAATGGAACCTCTCTCTCTCTCTCTCTCTCTATCTCTCTCTCTCTCTCTCTATCTATCTATCTATCTATCTATCTATCTATCTATCTATGTGTGTGTGTATGCACGCCCATGCTTAATCACATGAAAACATCATATATTATGATAATCGTGAGAACTTTTACCTTAATTAAAGTGTTAATACACATTAATGTGTGATTCATGATGAATAACACTTCCATATTCATCATGATTATGCTATTCATGATGTATTCATCCTGAAGAGGGACACGTGGTGCGTTATGGCTCTCGGGTTCCTAATTAATTTTGAATTCCTAATGGAACTTCTTTCTCTCTCTCTCTTTATCTCTCTTTATCTCTCTCTCTCTCTCTATATATATATATCTATCTATGTATGTGTGTGTGTGTGTGCACGTCCACGCTTAATCACATGAAAACATCATATATTATGATAACCGTGAGAACTTTTACCTTAATTAAAGTGTTAATACACATTATTGTTTACATCTAAGACTAATATTTAATGTATTGATTAACATATTTTTGTTTCACAATGTGTTTGCTTCATATGTATTCGGTTCACAATGGAATACTTTTTTATGTGTATTTTTTGTTTCACAAACGTAGAAATGTTCACATTGTGAACCAAATACATGTAAAACAAATATATGTTAATCGATATCCTAAATCATAGTCTTAGATGAAAAAATAATATGAAATGGCACATGGGTGCACCGGTTCTTAGAGTTCTCATAATTTTGTGAATTCTCAAAAGAATGCCCCAATATGTGTATGTATATATGTGTGTGTGTGTGTATATATATATCATAAGTAGATCAAATATTTTATTTGAAACACACATAAAGTTGCAAGTTGCAACTGATTCCACCTTTTCTTATAAAATACCTTTAATCCAGCTGTAATCACGTATAAAAGGCTATTATCAAAAGCACCAAAAATAGACTGATATATTTGATTGAGATTTTGTCAAACAACTCATAGGCTTTAATTCAAAAATCAAGCACTGGGATTTGGTCAAGTAAATTATAAAAGATAGCAGTAAAAGAAACATATATTTATCATATCAGATAAAAAAATTTGGATGTAAACAAGATAATGTAAAATTCAAAAGAGAAAAAGGGAAAGAGGGATTTAAGGGGGACCATTAGGCGTGCAATGCCAATTATTCCATAAATAATTAGGATTAGATCTTGTAATTTGATTAAGATGTGGTCCTTGGATCATTGAATGGAGTGGAAATTTTGAATTTAGTTTCTTGATTTTTTAAATAATTTTTTATTTTATTCACCCAATTTTTTCTAGATATTCGATTCCAAAAAAACCCTCCAATAATGTAATTTTTATGTTTCCTTTTTGTTTCTTTATAATTAGTTTGTACCCCAAAAAAAATCCCATTCATAATTTCTTTTAAAAGAAACTAAAATCAATATTGGATTCAAGTATCATAAAATTGAGGAAAAGTCCGATGTATCGAGTATTTCAAGTATTAGGGATGCAGTTATGCTATCGGACGTGTAGTTCATACATACAACAGATTTAAGTTTGAATCCTTCCGTTAGCCTCAGTCGCTAAGTCGGCTCTAAAATGTCTTTTCACTTGTAATTCCTAGGGGCCGGAAATATGAGGCCAGTCAAGAACTCAGGGTTGCCGATAATCGACCTTTTGCTCAAATTAGTGATGCAGTTATGTCTTTTACAACTAATAAACTGATAATTTCTTGTTTTCAATAAGATTTCGATCTAGGATTGGTGATGCATATTGAAAAGCGACGCGTTAAAATAAAAGTAACAATCAATTTCGGGTCGATATCGTGAATTCTTATTAGATAAATAAAACGAAATCGATACTTCAAATAACTTTTTCACAATTTTTTCTATTTATTTTAGATGAGAACATGGACATTAATTGGGTTTTGGTCCATTTACTAAATACTATAATAGGCCAAGGCCCAACATTGGGCTTGGATGGCCCAACATTGGGCTTGGATGGCCCACTATACTTATTAGAGATGCATCTCAACCATTATCAATAACCTATTTGAGATAAATTAGATAAAAATATATATAATTAATAATAAATATGTAAAAGTATGTGATTAATAAATAATAGTTTTTACGTAAATTACATAATTGCCCATCTATAAAAGGGCAAAAGCTCCATGAGAAAAACCTTCCATCACACCATTTCCTCTAAGAAACCAGCTGCTGCATTAGAAACCAAGTCTTTATGCATGAAATGGGGAGAAAAAAGTCCTATGAGCAATGGATTCCTTCTTAAGCAAGTTACGAAATCGTCCTTGCTGATCCGACCGTCGCCATCCTCATCAAAGAGATCGAACAGTCTACGTATCTGCAATATCGTAATTATTTTCACCTAGTGAGCTTGTTACAGCGTAAGTTCGGTTTTGAAAAGATCAGGGGCAACAACTCACCTCATCCGTGCTCAAACTTCCGATGGCAGGCATCAATGAAGCACCAAGCTGTGGCAAATTCAAGAAACCAATTATTCGACAAGTTGGGCCATGTTTGGAAACCATATACCAGCTTAATTTTTTGAGCTTATTGGAAAACCCTGTTTGCTAGCTTATTAAAGTAGCGTTTTTTTTCCAATTTTGCCCCTTGTATGTTTTCAATTTGTTTTTCAGCATGTTATTTTAGGTAATTTTTACATTGTCATCTAACTTATCGGCTAGTTTTTACCAAACATGACTAGCCATAGCCTTAGACAGACCGTGTTGCATGATATTAAAAAAAACAAGAAATTAGGGAAAAAATATTACTTCTTGCTGGGAAATGTAATGATCTTGATCCAAATCGGTTTCAGTGAAGGCTGCTTCACAAGCTTGCCTGAATAATGGCTGTTTGAGTATATGCGCTGATCCTACCAAGAACTGCATGATTTAAAACCTATAAGCCTCGAAAGATTGATGGATCTTGGTGTAAATTACGAAAATACCCATTAACGATACATGAATTAGCACACAAAGTTACCTCTTTGAAGGTAATTCTCCTGTTCTTTCCCACATCAATGAATTCGAAAATCTGTGAAAAGAGACAAAGCTACTAATAAAACTATGTATGATGATGGAAATGCAAGGGACCGTATACAAATTTACGAAAATGCCCTCCAAATCAATAGAATCAAGATCAATCGCATCAACAAATCCATGATTATGAGAACGGCAAATATAAGTAATTTTAGCTTAGAATGATGCTAAATAGTGAAATGTAGCATTTATTTTGGGAGCGATGAGGAGTACAAAATTAGAAGCAATTTTCTAACTGACCTTTTCGGAGAGACCACAAGGCTTTAATCTTAAAACCCTCAAGAAATCTTGAATTTTGACGTTTCCACTGCAAACAAGATAGTCGTTAAAGAAGACCATTGAAATTCCCTAACTACCCCTGTTCTGTTACTGTTACGAATCTAGAAATAGAATTGTTAAAATTTCTCCTGTATAGCAGTATTTTTAAGGGATGTTCCATCGCGTTAGAATTGGACTGAACGGAACCATAATAGAACAAAAAAAAAACGACCAGTCTAAACCATTTCAGTATCGGTTCGGTCCGGTCCCAAACCAGACTGAACTGAATACAAACTTGGAGTTTTCTAATTTGAAAAAAAAAAATTAAAAAAAAAAAAGAAATTAGTTCGGTTCCGTTCAATTATAGCATCCATATCTTGACATCAAGAATAACTTCTATAATTCGAAGTCCCATGGTGTAGAATGACACAAATGTCCCCCGAGCCGACCACTATATAATAGGAGTCCCGTGGTGTAGAATGACACAAATGCCCCCAAGCCGACCCCTCCCAATTACACACATAAGTTGATCTTTGCAAATGGACTCTAGTTCTAGAAAGTGGGAGTTTAAATTCATCTTTGCATCCAAGAACTCAACAAGATTTATATTTCTTGAGTTCCATGATATCTTAATGTCACATAAAATTGCAAAATTTCCTCCCCTAGAAGATTTCAACCTATATCACTACTCTATTTGCCATTTGTGCGAAAAACCATGATTTAATTATTTTATGAATATGACACTCAACTTTTAAAATTCACACAAACAGTCACTTATACTTGTTTTGAATCATTTTCAGTGTATTTTGAGGACAAACCTGCTAAAAATAAGAAAAAATAAGGGTATTTTGCTTTCTATTGATTAAATCTTAATACCCTGAAGTTCGGTTTAGTACAAAAAAATATCCTTGAGTTTTTCTAGTACTTGCTCATTTCGTTGGTTGTTAAACCCCCAAAAATACAATAATATTTTCCAAATTAAATGATTGTTCATGCAGGGTGTTATATCTTAAATAAGCAGATCCGTTCCTGACACTTTTTAGGCCCCGGGAGAGATGTAAAAATGGGTCCTCGATAACTACAAAATTATTTTCAATATACTGTTTATATCATCAAAAATAACATTGAATTCAAGAAATAATAATTCATATAAAACCGTTTTTCCCGGTATTCCTAGTGCAGGATCAATCAATAATCATTTATAAATTAATATTATCTACCATATCAATAGTACATAACATCGTCAATCAGTTCCACCATCAAAGTCATCTTATGATATACCTTTAATATATAGATTGAAATCATTTGATGTCACTATGTTGACCATTCAGAGTAACACTTTAAGGTAAATCAACATAAATCAGTTGATATTCCACATGTTACCTGATGCTAATGTTTTTCATCATCATTTTAAACTTTTATGGATGAAACAAACTTTTTAAGAACATCAATCTTATAATCAAAAGTCCATGTTGGTTATAGTTTGAAATCTTATTCTTGTTTTAGAGATAGGAGAGTACTTAAGATTTCATGCATCTAATATTAGATAATAAAGAGTCAATAATATATGAAAAAAGAAGTATCTTTGAAATCCTAAATATAGACATATGTTGGGTCATCTAATATAGTTTGTAATTGTTTTCAAAATGTAAGAGTTTTCTTAGTTAATAACAAATAATCTACTATATTCTAACACAATAATATAATTCATGCGGATGGAATAATGAAAAGAGTATGTAGAAGATGAGTAATACTAAGGATTATAGGCAAAGAGTATGTAGAAGATGAATAATGAAAAGAGTATGTAAAATTCATGCGGAAGGAATAATAAAATTCAAGGATTATAGGCGAAATTAGTTCTTAGATATTAGTACTAGATAAAAAATAAAAATAAAAAACTTAAAGAAACAATAAGCAATACTATAAAATGAAAGGCTAAATAACTTTTTACAAATTTTCTTGTCCAATATTATTAATTAATACATGTTTGGGCCCTTAATATAATGTTAAATTCTTTTGGAGTCCTATTATATACTAATTTTTTTTGTCTTTTTTATGTACAATTTTTTAACTACTAATATATATTATATACTAAAAAAATTGAGCCCCTATTTCCTTTGGGCCCTGGGCGTGCGCCCGGCCCGGCCCGCCCTCCCCCAGGGCATGCCCTCCCCAGGGACGGCCCTAAGTACTAGATTAAAAAAAAAACTTAGAGAAACAATAAGCAATACTATAAAATGAAAGACAAAATAACCTTTTACAAAATTTCTTGTCCAATGTTATTAATTAATACATGTTTGGGCCCTTAATATAATGTTTAATTCTCTTTAGGTCCTATTATTATATACTAAATTTTGTCTTTTTTATTTACAATTTTCTTTAACTACTAATATATAGTATATACTAAAAAAGTTGGGTCACTATTTCCTTTGAGCCCTGGGCATGCGCCCGACTCGCCCTCCCCCAGGGACGGCCTGTAAATAAGTTCATTGATAACCGGGGGTTTTTTTAGGAAGGGTGTCATAGGTTATGCCTAGACTAATCCCTTGGCAAATTATGATTGTAAGACATCAGCCCTGAGTGGCCACAATTGTTGTGTACACCTGGATTCGAACCCTGAACAAATGGGATATTCCACCACATCCCCCAGGATCTTAACCAGTACACCACAACCCTTGTGGTTCACTGATAACTGTTCATGTAAAAGACTGATAATAATATCATGATTATTGATGCATTTATCCCGGTTTGGGTCCATAACAATTCTCTAATTTTGTCGATATTAAGGGTATTATAGTTATTTAGGTACCGTAAAACATTTTTATTAAACTGAATTTAAAGTCAATTGTTGCAATTTTCAGACAGAGAATTAAATAACATAAAGGCATACTCCCGTTGTATTTGCAAAGATGAAAGAGTGAATTAGGAAAAAGAAAACCATCATTTTGGTAGTTTCGTTGCACACTAACTATTGTAGTGAAACTCGATGGTTATTTTGCAACTAAACTGCAAGTATAATGATTTAAAAACTCATTCACTTGAAGATTAAAAGATGTGTAATTATGAGTGCCCAACGTGAGGACATTGCACTGTCGTCAAAAAGAAGTTAAAGGTGTCTCTTACTGGGTAGGAGGTGCTTACCCGGTAAGAAGGGATGTGGTTTACGGTTTACCAACAAATATGTTGACTGAGAAGCTGACCCTAAAAGGAAGAGGTTGTTGTCTGACTCGGTCAGCGCTTACCCAGACACTTGGTAAACAACCATTTTCAGTCAGCGCTAAGCCGGACCGAACCTCTTACCCATACTGCACTCTTACACGGTCAGCGCTTACACAATTTGTGTTGGTAAACAGCCCCTAAATGCCACCAACGTGCAACAAGCACAAAAATACAAAGAAGATATAATGATAACATACCTGGGATCTGGATTCATGGAAAGAAATCTATCCAAGAAGTCTAAAGCATCCGAAGAGCTCAAATGGAATGACTGAGCACAAAAAAAGAAAGAAAAAAAATCATCTCAATTAAGCAACCATATGAAGATCAATATTGTCAACATAAAGAGAATAATTAGGTTCCGTTTCGTTTGTAGGATTGGTTAGGATTTGGAGGGATTGGGAATTGAATTCCTTTCCATGCCTATGTTTGTTTTGAAGGAATGCTCAGATTTGAAATCCCATGATTCGAATGAAATCCTACAACTACAAACATGGGATTTAGAAATCCCATGGGGGGAGTTGGTATTTTGCAAGATTTTGTAGGATTTATTTGTAATAATGTTTTAAAATATGCTAAAAACACTTGTATTGTAATAATCAATTAATAAAAAGTAATTTAATTGATTTTTTATTTTTTTTATAATTTGTTTTTTAAAATTAATTATAAAGAATAGAATTCAATTCCATTCAAAACCCTACAAACCAAACACACCAAATATTTCAAATCCTTCCACGAAACCTAAATCCCTCAAAAACATTATGTCTGACAAGAAAGATAAACCGAATAATTGGTTGTGTTGTATTGCTTGAATATACAAGACCCCTATATATAGGGTATTTACAATAGATAAAAGGAAACCAGATCAATGATACAAAGGAAAAGATACAGAAAAGATAACAACTAAGAAGGCAACTATATCTCATAATTATAGGAAGGATTCTTACTAATCTGCAACCTGTATATTTTGACACTCCCCCTCAAGCTGAGGAATAGATGTCTTCCATTCCCAGCTTGAAAATGAGATTATGGAAACTCGAATTGGTTAGGCATTTTGTTAGAACGTCAGCTAGTTGACACTTGGATGGCACAAAGCACATGCACACTAATCCTTCTTCCGGTTTCTCTTTAATGAAATGTCGGTCGATTTCAATATGCTTTGTCCTGTCATGTTGAACGGGATTATGAGCAATATTGATAGCAGACTTGTTATCAGAGTAGAGCTTCATAGGACCTTCCCATTCAATATGTAAATCATTCATAATAATCTTTAACCATGATAACTCGCATAATCCGTAAGCAATAGCCCTAAACTCTGATTTTGCAGACAACCTTGCTACCACATTTTGCTTCTTGCTCCTCCATGTCACCAAATTCCCTCCAAGGAACATGCAATATCCAGAGGTTGATCTATAATCCAATTTAGAACCAGCATAATCAGCATCGGTGTAGGCTTCGAGAGTAAGAGTTTCATTCTTCTTAAACAAAATACCCTTCCCTGGATTACCTTTCAAGTAATGTAGTACCGTGCTGGCTGCTTGAAAATGAGGTTTTCTTGGATCGTGCATGAACTGACTAATTACACTCACGGAATAGGCTATGTCCGGTCGAGTGTGAGCAAGATATATCAGTCTACCCTCTGATACATTCCCTTGTTGACAGTCGGTGCTTCTTTAGCTTCACCCAACTTATGGTTCTGGTCAATTGGTGTACATATTGGCTTACACGCACTCTTTCTTGTTTCTGCCAATAAATCAGTCACATACTTCCGTTGAGATATGAAGATCCCTTGCTTGGAGTATGCCACCTCAATTCCTAGGAAGCATTTAAGTCTTCCTAGTTCCTTTATCTCAAACTCTGTCTTCAACCTTTCTTTTAATTCCATCTTTTCCCTCTCATCATTTCTTGTTACTATGATGTCATCCACATAGACGAGAAGAGCAGTTACTCCCCTGTAGACGAGTGTTTAATGAAGAGAGTATGATCCCCTTGACTTTGTTTATACCCAGACTCCTTCATAACTTTTGCAAATTTCCCGAACAACCCCCTAGGAGATTGTTTCAATCCGTAGAGCGCCTATTTTAGCTTGCACACCTTGTTACCTGTGTCACCATTGAATTGAAACCTGGGGGAATGCTCATATATATTTCTTCATTTAAGTCATCATGAAGAAACGCATTATTTACATCATACTACAAAAGTTTCCAGCGCCTAGATTAAGAGCTAGTGATAATAGAATCCTTACGATGTTCATCTTGGCAACAGGGGCAAATGTCTCTAGATAGTCAACCCCGTAAGTTTTGAGTGTATCCTTTGGCCACTAACCTGGCTTTGTACCTCTCAAGGGATCCATCAGCATTGTATTTCGTTATAAAGATCCACTTGCAATCAACAATATTTTTTCCTTTCGGCTTATCAACAATCTCCCATGTGTCATTCTTTTCTAGCGCACTCATTTCCTCTTTCATGGCATCCCTCCATTCCCTCTTTGATAATGCCTTAGAAACGTTGGTAGGGATAAAAATGGTATTTAGACTCATAATGAACTTTTTGTGGGTTGGTGACAAGCGTTCAAGGGAGACATAGTGAGATAATGGATACAATGGTTGTTTAGAGCATTCTCTAGTCCCTTTTCTCTTGGCAATGGGTAGATCATCTTCAGTATTAGTGGAAGTATGTTGTGTGTGTAAAGGTGGGTCAGATCTTACCGTGTTCTCATTCTGAGGGCCCGAGTCGTAGTTCTGGACTTGCGTTGGCGTAGGAATGACCTTTCTCCTTGTATACACTTGGGGAGACTTTGGGAAATTATTAGAGACCCCGACAACGCTAGGGTTTGACTCTGGTTGTTCAGGAGCGACTCTGCTAGGGTTTGGCTCTGGTTGTTCGGGATCATTGGATGGTTCAGGTTCATTGAGAGAGGTCGAAGACTCGGATGTGACTTGCTCCACGGACTCTGATGTGGAGTCAACACTACGAGTTAGAAGGCCTAGATTTTTTAGTGGTTCAAAAGTTTCTCAAGGACCGTCTTCCATCATTGAATTCTCCCCCTGAAGACGGGACGTGGAGAAAAAAGGTTTGTTTTCTGTGAAAGAGACATCAGCAGAGATGTAGAATCTGTGGGATAAGGGATCGTAGCATTTGTACCCCTTTTGAGTTGATGAGTAACCAAGGAAGACACACTTAATGGCTCGAGGATCTAGCTTGCTTTTGTGTTGGTTATGGTTGTGAACAAAGGCAGTGCACCAAAAAATTCTCGGTGTGAGACCATTTGATGTTCTGAAGTGAGGGTAGAAGTTATTAAGGAGTTCCATGGGAGTTTGATTTCCCAATGTATGTGAAGGAGGCCTATTTATCATGTGTGTGGCAGTAAGGACGGTTCCCCCAATAGGATTTAGGAACATTTCCTTGAAAAAGCAATGCGCGGGTAGTGTTAAGTAAATGACCATTTTTCCTTTCGGCTACCCCATTTTGTTGGGGTGTATTAACACATGAGGAATCATGGATAATACCTTGTGATTGAAAGTAGAGTGATAAAATTTGGTTGAAATAGTCTTTGGCATTATCAGTCCTGAAACTCTTTATTTTGGCCCCAAATTGGTTTTGAATCATTGAGTGGAAGTTAGGTATAACGGTGCTAACTTCATATTTTTGTTTAAGAAGGAAGAGCCATGTAACCCGAGTGCAATCATCAATTAGGGAGACAAACCAAAGGGCCCCAGACACATTAGGTATGTTAGAAGGTCCCCATATGTCACTATGTATTAACTGGAATGGAAGAGAGCTCCTTTTATTACTCACAGAAAAAGAAACACGAGTATGTTTGGCCAATTCGCAAATATCACAATGGAACTCAGAAATTTCTAAACCGTGAAATAAATGAGGAAACGTGACATTTAGAACCCTAAAGGATGGGTGACCTAGACGTATGTGATACAACCAGATTGTATCTTTATTAGATGAATTGAAAAAAGATGAAGGTGGAATGTTGCTTTTTTGGAAGACTCTAGATGATAAAGGCCATCCCTTTCCTTAGCAAGTCCAATCCTCTTCCTTGAGTCCTGCACTATGGCACTATGAAGGGGGAAAAATAGCACAACATCTAACATCATGGGTAAGCTTTTGGATTGAGACAAGACTGGCTGACAGTTTTGGCCCATGCAAGACATTTTCTAAGACAAGAGTGGGTGTGATATGTATGTCTCCAAAGCCTGCAACCGTTGCTAATGAGCCATTGGCTACTGTAATATTTCGGTTACTAGGGCATGGAGTGTAATTATGGAAAAAATGGGAAGAAGGTGTCATATGATCAGTAGCACCAGAGTCTATTATCCATGAGTTGACGAGACTACTTGAGGCATTTAGACAAAAAGGAAATTGTGGTTTCTTTGAAAGAGTTAAAGAGCAAGCTCCTGATGACTTTTCGAGAGATCCCAAAAAATTCTTTAGCTTCTCAATTTCTTCATCGTTGAATCCTCCTTTTGTTGAAGTCTCCTCTGGTTTGGATTGCTCAACAATGTGTGCTCGAGATCTCTGCTGCCCCCATTGAGGCTTTTATTGCCCCCCATTGTTTCCCCATTCATGACTTTGTTGTCCACCACGGTTTCCCATTCTCTGCTAGGTGGTTTCCCATTTAGTTTCCAGCATTGTTCTTTTGAGTGTCTCGGTTTATTGGAGTAAGTGCACCAAAGGTTGTCTCTGTTCTCTTGAGTTTCTCTACCCCGAACTTGGACAGATCTCTTCTCTCCTCTTGTTGATTGGTCCTTGTTGCTAGGGCTGATCCGTCCATAGCTTGTAGTTCAAGCATGACATTCCTCATGCTTTCTTGTATTCTGATCAAAGAGATACTTTTTCTAGTGATGGTGTGTCTTCTTTGCCAAGAATTTGAATCCTGACTTGATCAAATTCTGGATTTACACCTGCCAAAAAAATCATATACTCGGTCTTTTTCAACGAAACTTTTTAAGATAGTTGCATCTGTAAGGCATTTCATCTCGAAAACTCGATAATGATCGAGTTCCTGCCACAAATTTTGCAATATATTTGCATATTTAGTGACAGATTTATTTCCTTGCTTTGTGGCTAAGGTTTAACCTTGATCTGGTATACTTGAGCCGCATCACGAGCCTTTGAACAAGTGCGGCGAACGAACTCCCATATTTCTTTTGCAGTAGAGAGGAACATGGTTATGGGGTCCATAGATTCCCATAACCATGACATTATCATGGAATCTTCCTCGTCCCAAGTTCCAAATGTTGGATCATCTACAGAGGGGCCTGCTTCAGTGATGTGTTTGAGTCTACCTTTGCCCTTCAGGTATGTTCGAACAAATTGAGACCACTTGAGATAGTTTTTGTCGTTGAGTCTATAGGGTGCCCGGATATTCTGCAGATCTCCAATTTTCTGGACAGAATTGGACTCATCGGAGGTTTTGTCAATGGTGGATTCAATGTTTGAGGGTTTTGTCATGACGAAGGAAAGGGAATTTCAAGAGAGAACAACAGGGAGTTCAATCAAAGTGGATAAAGCGATTACGACTATTTGATCACAAGCAGTTGCAACAATGAAGGTTGCACACTATGAAGAGCAATAAAGGCTGGAAGAAGAGAAATTAAGGCTGGAAAAAATAGAACAGGAGTTGTAGATTTCTAGGAGAAACCTAATGCTCTGATACCATGACAAGAAAGATAAACCGTATAATTGGTTGTGTTGTATTGCTTGAATATACAAGACCTCTATATATAGGGTATTTATAACAGATAAAAGGAAACCAGATCAAGGATACAAAGGAAAAGATACAGAAAAGATAACAACTAAGAAGGCAACTATATCTCGTAATTATAGGAAGGATTCCTACTAATCTGCAACCTGTATATTTTGACAACGTCAAACCAAACAGGCCCTAAGAGGCTCTCTTGTGCTTTGTGAGGGTTAGGGACGGAATTATTGTATGCAAAGTTCCCCTTGCAGTTTGCAAAAAAGGCAATCTTTGTGTGTGGAACCCATGAACTTTCATTCATATTAGGGTGTGTTTGGACTGGAATACTGGATGGGGCTGGATTGGCAAGAGTCAAGAATTGTGGAAGGTTTTCAAGTTCTAATTTGACATGGGTAGTTTAGTAAATCACATATCTTGGCCCATCTCCCTGATTCTTGTTCCACCTAATTTTGGTGGGACAAAAAACTGCATTTTTGTCCCATTCAATCCTATTCGGTCTAATTGTCGCGCAAAATGTGAGACAAGGTTTTTATTCGGTCCTATCTAGTCTACCAAATGGGCCCTAAATGAGTCAACCTTAATTGTAGCTGAAGATTCGCACTTTAATCAGAAAAATAGATTACACACATTAATTATAATGAACTAATGATATTTTGTAATCACAAGGTAAAACGAGATACTAATAAAGGCTCTACACGTGAAAGTATTAGTTGATTGCAATAAAATGTTAGATGGACTTAGCAATTCAAGACATAAAAAAGTTGAAGATGTAAACTCACTTGTTGGATATTTGCCATTTCAACCACAAAGAGTGATGGATTTTCCTGTAAAAAGGATGGAACATTCATGTTTAAGCATGGAGAAAACTTAAGTTTTCTTGAAATAAACTAGACAGCCCAAAAGACTTCTATAATTGTAACTCTTTCTATAAAGGTTCATTTTTTGTTTTATTTAAAGGGCTTTTATTTTAGTTACATATGAGCAAATAAGAACCGGCCTATATGAGTGAAGCCAAGACTTGCTTATATGTGCCCATAGGAACTACATGCCAACACAATGCTCGAGATTTTGGGAAAGCTGGCCCAAGCTTGAGTCTTCGGAGCTCAGCAAGCTACAAGCCGAGGCTACCAATATTTTTCACAACAAGCTTCAAACTAAGCAAAAATAGGCTAGGCACAAATGCACCACTACATGTGGGTCCACTCGCTGTTGATACAGTATTTGCAACAAAAGTAGATATACCTGTCCGGAATCAGCCGCCTTTGAAAGAAGCATGTAATCGACAAAGGAATGTGATGTTTGTACAACATTGAGAGCACGAGCCATGGCTCTACCCGTCTGCATAGAAAATGAAGCATGAATATTGGAAAAAAAAAAAAAAAGTCCCACGAGCTCAAATTTGATAAGAGAAAACATACGAGTATATGACAATACATGAATACATATGAGCCATTATTTTTGCATATATAAGGGACCACTTGGATTGACGGAATGTTTTGAGGGATTTGGATTTCGTGGAAGGATTTGGAATTGGTAGGATTTGGAATCTTTGATGTGTTTGGCTTGTAGGATTTGGAATGTTAAAATTACTTGGATCAAATTTATAAAAACAAATTATAAAAAAATTTAAAAAAAATAGTGGTTGGGAAGGTTATAGTTGTTCAATCATTTGATAACCAGAGCCATTCTTTGATAAATGATCACTATAAGTCAGACTCAATAAAACTTGATCAAGTGTTTTTAACATATTTTAAAACATTATTACAAACAAATCCTATGAGATCCTCAGAATTACCATCTACCCCCATGTGATTTCTAAATCCCATGTTTGTGGGATTTCATTGAAATCCCGGGATTTCAATTCCGAACTTTCCTTTAAACCAAACGCAGGATTGGAACTGAATCCAATTCCAAATCCAGCAAACCGAGCGGGCACTAGGGGTCGTTTGGTTCACAGAATGGAATTTGATGGAATTGGAATCCATCGAAGGAATTTGACTTTGAAGGAATTGGAATGGAATTTGACCACGCGTTTGATTGGTAGGAATTCAATTCCTTCACTTAAGCCAAGGAATGATGAATTCCTTAAGATGTGGAATTCAATGGAATTGGAAGAATTCCATCGCTTTCATTCCGTGAACCAAACATACGCTTGGAATTTGGTCAATGGAATTGGCCATTCCAATTCCTTCAAATTCCATGAACCAAACATCCCCTAAGCTTAAGTTTGGTTTGCAGGAATGGAATGGATTTGTGTGGGGAGGGGGGGGTTGGATTTCAAATCCATTCCAATCCTGTGTTTGGTTTGCAGTATTGTCCGGATTTGAAATCCTAGGATTTCTTTGAGATCCCTCAAACATAGGTGATAATACATGAATATTTTATAGCAAATGATAATACATGAATAAAATGAAATATTTTTTACAGCAAATGCCAAGGATGGTGGGTTTTTCTTTTGCATTTATACATCCACAATTATCCAAAATCACTCATGGTTGGTAAACATAATCACTCGAATAGAGACACTCCCATTTCAGGGGGAGAGGAGAAAATTTCACTATGAGAAATGTAGAATTTACAAAGATGCGTAGAAATTCAATCGAACCCTAGCATCGCGAATACTCTGAAAATAGCTTAAAGATTGATAAATTGAACAAATGTTGAGATCCTAGAATTGAAGCAAACATATGAAGGTACAGCAGATGTGCCACAAAATTGAACTGTTTTATGCTACTAACCCTAAACCTCACAGTTACATCCATTCGGGTCGCAACAAATTCTTTCAGAACGGAATATAAATCGAGCCTTGGAACATGAATTCAAGATAACAAAAGACTGATTTTATATTCAAAGTAAATGGAATGATGAAACAACTTCTATCACAAAATTATAAGTTTATAACAAGTATTTCTAAGAGATCTGTAAATGTGTAGTTATAACGGAAAAGGTAAACTCACTTTCTCGGCGAAACGAGCAGCACTTTCTTTATGATGTTCCGAGGGTGAAACAATAGGAAGATATTCAACCTGATAAGTATTTTAAAAAATGTTATTGTAACTTTTCCAAAAACCAGTACACAAGCAGACGAGTTACAAACTACAGACTCTTCTAACATGGCATAGAAAATCATGTAACCTTCAAAACAACACCTATTAAACAACCAAAAAAGCATTACTGATCAACAAAATAAGTATAAATACTAAATAGGCTACTAAGACCAAAGTTTGGCAAACTACTTGTTGGTTGATAAGCTAGCCGATAAATTAGCCAAGTTTGGTAAAAGCTAACTGATAAACTAGTCATGTTTGGTAAAAAAAACAAGGGTTCTAAAAGGCACGTCATGGCGGGATATGGGCAAGACGTGTCTTCGCCGTTACGATAAGACCATGGCGCCTTGAGGCGCGCCGCAGCATGCGTTTTTACAAGGTGTAACTTTTTTCTAAAAAAAATATTTTTTTATTTTTTTTATTTTTTTTAGCTTCCGTGTTTTTACACTTTTCACTTTAGATTTTACACTTCTATAGATTTACCAAATCACATCACTCACAGTTTCACGAATTTACACACGTCATGGAGTCACGATTAAAACTAAGTTGTAAAATTACCCTTCCAACTTCTATTTTGAATATTTAATCAAAAACTATTTATATAATACTAATCTATATAAATTTGCTTCTTCTAATATGAATGTAAACTTTTTAATATCATTATCACATTGAATAATAGGGTTGGGTTCCGGTGAGAAGTTGAGTTAATGGTGAGAAGTGGTTATCAACCGTTGGATGTGAAATGGACGCACATTAGGATGAGATGCACCAAGATAAGATGCACCGAGATGCACCAGATCAATTCCCTTCTAAGCCGCAATTCATGGGAGGGCTTGAGATTAAAAGAGATTAACGATTCAGATCCACTTCTCATGCTTCTCACTGTTAACTCAACTTCTCACACGATCCTTCGACTTGAATAATATATAGAAAGCATATGTGTATATATAATACTATATATGACATACAAATTTGCCGTCTTATGTCACACCTTGAAATAAGTCACGTCCTTGCCGTGGCGTGTAAGGCTTGAGGCTTGACCTCACCACCACGCCACGCCTCACGCCATTTAGAACTTTGGTAAAAACTAACTGATAAGCTAGATGACAATGTAAAATGACCTAAGAGGACATGCTAAGACTTAATTGCAAAAATATAAGGGGCATAATTGGAAAAAGAAAAAGTAGAAAAAATCCCCGCAGCTTATTGAAACGCTACTTGAAGTAGTATTTGGGGGATTTCAATAAGATAAAAAATAAGCTATGGTAGCCAAACATGGCCTAAGAAAGCATACCTCCATGAAATTGTGAAATTGTGTGAACATTCTAAACATGAGGGTCGCCAAAGCAATATGACCCCTACAAAGCACGTCAAGCACTCGTTAAAGATGAAAAATTACACGAAAAGGTCAACAGAATTTTCGACTGATTGATGATCTTACCATGATTGATCAAAATGTACATGAGGATAGCGAACCACCACTGGCTGGATAGGGTAACCAGGTATAAAAGCACCATGTTGGAATGAAATAAGCAGCTTTCCATTAGTTGTTGTTCCCTCGGGAAATAAAAGTAGTCGAGGAAATCTGTTGCTAAAGGCCTTTCTCTGCATTGAAATCCTTAAAAGCACATTTCTGTATCAAATTGCTTATATATATCGAATACAAGAATTTTATATTTTTCAAAGTACTTCAAGGAAAAAATACGTAATTTTACAATAATACCCTTCAAATGAGTATCATTGCACATGTAACTGGGCGCATAGCTTAGGGGAAATGTTCGAGTAATAACCGATTCTCTTAAATACCCTTCAGTTCTTACATAATAGAGGAATCTTATCCTATGACTCATACGGTCGATTTATAAAATGAAGACATAAGAGACGATGGTACTTCATAGTAAATTAGTAACTTAAAGGCAAAAGCTTGAAGCTATGGAAGACATGGTGTCAGTCCTATAAAGAATGACAAATATAGGAAACAAAACAAGTGAGTAACGAGGGCTCTTTACCTTTATCTCATTTACGGCATGCTTCCGTGATTGATGTGAAAATCGATTCACATATATCACCTATATATTAAAAAAAATGAAAGAACAAATTTGCATGAAAATTCAAGATTTTAACAAAGGTACACATCCGACAGAAAACAACTCCAGATAAATTTAGTTTACCTGCATAGCTCTAATAATGGTACCAACAAAGGGCATGGAATCATGGGACTCGGATGCAACAATTGTTGGAAATAATTCATAGAAAAAGAAGATTGGATCGATGTAAGATACATGATTGGATACAAGGATAGGAGCAATTTCCCTTGGAGCTGGTTTTCCCTTTCGCTTTATCCAATGGTAGCTGCAAATGCAAACAGATGTGATATCTCGAATATTACAAGAAATTGAAGTTCCATGCCATAAAAATTGCAACTTTTGATCAAACACATGGTTTAACTTGCCTAACTATTAGTCAAATATATTAAGATACCGTTAAATAGTAATAAAATAGGAGAATCTTATGTACTGAAATAATATCATCGTTTTTTGTAACGATGAAAAGTTTACACAAAATGGAAATATTGCAATTTTCATGGAAATCTCTATTGCTGATAATTTCATGGAATGAACTATGGAGGGTGCAAATAACATATCTCCCTACATAAAAAATTTACTCTCTCTTATACATGGCGTTAAGCCTCAATAAGGAAGGGTGACACACGCTAACATCAATCATAATCTGGCTAGTATTTTCTTTTGGATGACCATGGGTATCCGGGCCGGCTTACGCGCACCGACTAATCCCCTGACAACCATGTATGGTCTAGAGTCATCGCGGGTGAACCTCCATGGCCACTAAGGCTTTGGCAACGCCTAGATTCGAACCAACGAAAGACAGAGATTTCCACTACATTCCTCTAAGACTTAACTAGTGCCCCACAACCCAAGTGGTTAAACTGGCTAGTATTTGAGAATAGCTAAAAAATTGGGCATCTTGCCTCCGCAATACCAATTGTTGAGATCACCATTGTTTAAAAAAACGGTTGAGGCGGACGCCTCGAGGCGAGGCAGCCAAAAAACGTGCCAAGGCGCCACCTCTCTTTCCAGGTTCGAGACGTACGCCTTGTAACCATGAGGCGGTGGTTGAAAAAACGCCTCAAGGCTCATTTCCGTTTTTTTAAACCTTGGAGATCACTAATTATATGCCAAGTTTATCGCTTTTTATAATCTTAACCCGTCAATCGTTTTGGCACCAAATTTCACATCCACCTTCCCAACTAGCTTTCAATTCAAAAGTTGTCAATGAGTTTTTTTTTCAAAAAAATCTACAAGTTCATACTCAAATCCACAGAAAAGATCAAAATGGACAGCAATTCATGATATCATTCATTCAAATCATGACATATGCAATTGAACAACAATATAAATTCTTGAAAATCTTACTCATGGATGCATAATAATCACAGAAAAGTTCCATTGAACTTACCCAAATGCAAACAGAATCCCCCTAGTACACAACCGGGTGATCCACATAACCCTACCCCTCCATTTGGGCATTGGATTTTGCTTATCTTTCCAGCCGTGCAAAGCAAATTTTGTAGCAAGATATCCAATCGACAAACACAATCCGAATAGAACAAGGCGGACCAATGCTATAGGCACACACAACAACACCTTGACCCACTCATAAACCCCTTCAATCGTGGGTGTATGGTTCCTAAACGGATCCACCGTTGTCGACCCGGGAACTTCAAACCCGTTTGACCCAATAAACCCATATGGGTTTTCATCAAAATCCAATTGGGTATTGATCGAAATTGAACACTGGTTTGTGTGTGTTTCCTGATCACTGATGTTTAGGATCAATTGAGGGACATGAAGTTGATGATCAGCATCGGATGGTGGATGTGAAGAAGAGAGTAAAGGGGTTTTGAGATCTTTGGGCGCTGCTGCCATTTTTTCGAATGAACAATTGGGTTTTTGCAGTCAAAAAAGTTATTGCAAAAAATGAGAGCAATTGGATTTTAAGGGTTTTAGCTTTTGGGGTGTGTTGGATGTTTTCAATCCATCTTTTTGGGGATCTTTTATACAATTGAGTTGAGAATTAAATGAC
This sequence comes from Arctium minus, assembly GCA_954870635.1. Classification (NCBI taxonomy): domain Eukaryota; kingdom Viridiplantae; phylum Streptophyta; class Magnoliopsida; order Asterales; family Asteraceae; genus Arctium; species Arctium minus. The sequence goes on along the minus strand of OX941082.1, from coordinate 27,746,576 downwards.
ATTTGTTGGAATTCGATTATAGGCCGAGCAATCTAGTCCATGTAAAAACAGATTGCGTGGCTATCATACAAAGTGCAATTGATTTGAGACGATTTGTCGTTTGACATTAGCACGAAACAATCTCGTATGAAAGTATTATGAATCATTCTTGTATGCGGTGAAGGATAGTGTGAGAAGTTGAGGTTACGTTGGAAGCGTTAGAAGTGGATCTGAATTGTTGATCAATTTTAATCAAATTCCCTCCCATAAATTGTGTCTCAGAAAGGAAATTGATTCGGTGCATCTATTTCTCATCCAACGGTTAATAACCACTCTCACGCTAACCTCAACTTCTTACCGGAACCCAATTCTATTGTATGTTATAACTGATATGAAAATTTTTATATCTTGTACTAATTAATCATAATTGATTTAAAAATTTTGATATTTATGCGACATCTATCGATTTAGTTTGTACCAACTTTTTTTGGTGGATAGTGATTTTATACTATTACTGCAAAAGGGAAAAAACAATAAGTAGAAAATACTGAAACCATTGGTTTTCACTATGATGAGAACTTTGTTTTTGTAGCCCATGAATAAATAACATACAAGCAACATGGATTAAACCAGTGATGTAAACTTTGTTTTTTAGCTTATGAATCATAACATACAAGTAACATGAATCGAATCAGTGATGTAAGTTTTATTTTATAGCACATGATTAATAATATACAAACAACATCAACCAAAATAATGATTCCAATTTCAGATCCCCAAGAGGCCAACATAAGATATGTGTAAAGATTGATACCATTAGTGTTCGGTCATAAATATAATAAATACAAATAAATGTTATTGTGTATTCAAGTTATTGTCAAGACTTAAGATGTTTAAGAGTTAACATTACGTCATTTCAAGATGTTTTGAAGATACTAAAGAATCAACGGAGAGTGTAACTATGTAAAGAAAAAAAATGAAATTCAATTTAGGGTTGTTTAGTTGATAGATATTTATAGATTAAGTATTAATTAATGACTAAGAAATATATAATTAAAATGTTTAAAGTTAATTTATAAATAAAGTCGATACAATACGGTAATACCATGACATACAATATTTAGTATCGTAGTCCGTATATCAACCAATTTTGTATATTTGATACAGTACTATTAACTGACTTAAATTTATACCAATTTAATTAGCATAGTTAGTATGTTTATATTTTAGTTGATTGGTTTGATTGGTATAAAAATGGCACCTCTACCAAATATTACTTTGTTTTATAAACCTTGATATTATTTTTCTATGGTTTAAGTAAGCATTTTAAAAATCTATTTATCTTATAAAGTAGTATAATCATAAACTCTCAATTACCTCTGTCTTTATTTTAAAATATAAATTAAAAATAAATAAAATCTATATCTAGTATGGTTTTAATTTGGGGAATTGACCGAAATGGGCCAAACTCGGGGATGGATTGGCCTCCTAGCTATCCCTCTCCCCGTTTTAATTAAATGTCCAAAAGGACGCCATGGAGCCCAGGGACGCAATAGCGCCTTAGGGCGCCATTGCGTCCCTGGGCACGTGTCAAGCAACGATCAACCCTAATTAGGGTTTCTCCTTAGATTTTGGTTGGTTTGCTATTTTTTCACGTTTTTAAGCTGCTTTTTCAAGTTGATGTTTACTGTATTTTTCAACAAGTTGTGATATCAAATCAACTTTAGCAGATGAATTATTTTCCTGTGGTGGTACAATTTGATTCCCTAAATTATTGCTCTAAGACCAGCAACCATTGAAGATGTAAATCACAATTTTCATCCACAATTTTCTACAATTCATTTGCTTGTGTATCTTCCTTTTATGTGTGTGTGTTTTTTTAAATATGAGTTCCGGAGAAGATAAAGTGAAGTTACATCTCCTAAGCGATGGTTCATGGCAACAAAATGATAACGGGTGGAAGTATGTTACCGATCAACCGATAACCCGCGTCAAGGTGGCATCGAACATTACGCATCCGAGGTTGGTTAGTTGTATTCACAAAAAATTTCTTATCGATACTGCTCTTGGTAGGATTAGAATATCGTTATCGTATAAGTATGATGGTGCCTTTTATGAGTTATGCAACTCTGACGATGTTTCGTCTTTCATTCAATTATTTGACGGTGAAAATAATCCGCCAACACTCTGTGTGTTTGTTGATTCATCGATGTATGGTGGAAGCGATCTCGGTGGTACTTCGAACACCGGAGGCGATGTGGATGAATCTGATGATACCCCATATGTTGTTCCTGAAACACAACAAGAAGAAGGATGTTGATCCAAACTCTCTCAGTGATTTGATAACGATCCTCTTCTATACTTAGTGAAAATTACGTTTTAATATGTATTAGTGTTTCACCATCAGCGATCAGACTGAGTCTGTTCAGTTATCGCTGATAGTTTCTGATGTAAACAGTTAACGTAATCCCTGAAGACAAGTTTCGCGTCAACAGATGTTCATAGCTGAATCGAAGACGAAGATGCTGAACAAAGACAAGTCTACTAGTGATCTGATGCGGATATCAGTGAAGCAAAGACAACTCTACTCATACGCGAATAAACCTGAGGAAAAGCTTCAACGATAGTTGAACTTCTTTGTATCTCTGAAGGAAGAGATATTTAGCGATCAAACGATCACGTAGATTATGCCTCAAGTCTCCTTTTGTCTTACCTTGCACAACCAGTACGCTGTGTCAGAACGGACATACCTCTGCCACAATTCGTACAACATCTCTGTCAACTACATTGTTCATGATACGGCCGAAAGCATGTCTCCCAAAAGTCAGACTCCCAAAGCCAATCAATGAAGGACACGTGTAAAGTGTCCTGCCATGCATTTAATGCATAGGGTATAAATAGAAAGATTACCTCTTCATCTGAAGAGAGTGCTCACCTCTAGCCTTCATCTTTCTATCTTATAGAAACTCTTGTTTTCTATACTTCTCCAATCCCCATTCTCTATATTCTTGTGCAACCATCTTAGTGTTTTCTTAAGTTTGTTTAGATTGAGTTCTACTTAATCTTATTCCGCAACAGACTTATAAATTGTGTTTGATTTATCAATAAACAATTTATTAAACTTTAAATTATGTGTCTGTATTCAACCCCCCCTTCTACAAACTTGTTAAGCACCTCCGGGACCAACAAGTGGTATCAGAGCAGACTGTTTAATCTGATAAACAAGATCTTGCTTTATTCTCTTCCTTGCTATTCTAAAATGGCACTTAACACAAACACACACTACTATGATAATGGTTCACTTTCTAAACCTCCTCGATTTAGTAGAGATAACTTCTCTCTCTTGAAAAATCAAATGATGCTATTTCTTGAAGGTGCAGATCCCACTATCCCTAAGTACGTAGCAAACGGACCCTATGAACCTGTCCAAATTATAGTTGTCGTTCCAGCTACTGCCACCACTCTATTTATTCCTGAACGCTATATTGCTAAGGAAATCAGACAATAGAGTGATGAGGACAAAAAGAAGGTTGGTATCGATGCAAGGGCAAAGACCATTACCTCTATGGCTCTGCCTGATGAAGTTTTCCATTCCATCATGCATCTTAAAACTTCTAAAGAAATGTGGGAAACCATATGTGTTCAATATGAAGGCACCACTGAAATCCAAGAGACTTGAAAGATTAACTTGGTAAGACAGTATGAAAGTTTTATCGCTGGTAAGAATGAATCTCTCTCTGATGTTCATCAGCGGTTTAACTGCTTAATCATTGATCTAAGAACCGTTGGTAGGACCTATTCTAATTCTGAGGTCCTAACAAAATTCTTAGAATGTCTTCCTGAATGCTGGGACAGTTACTCAATATGTCTCAAGCTGACAAAAGACTTAAATTATCTTTCTCTCAACACCTTGTATGGAATATTGCTTAACTATGAGCAATCAAACCTTTTGAAGAAGAATCTTATAAAAGATTCTAAGGACTCCAAAAGCACTCATGTTGCTTTAGTCTCTTCAGAGATAATTCCATCTCAGCGATCTACTCTCACCATCACTGAGTTAGATTCTGAATCTGAGGATCTATCAGACACTGATCTTTCAGAGTTTGATGAGTCCTTAGCACCTTTGACAAACTCTTTCAAGAGATTTGCAAGAAAGAGAAATTTCAAAATAAATAAGCCTCTCTCTTTCTCTCACTGACAAGCCAAAATCAACCCCTGTTGATAAGGCTACTGCTACTTGCTTTAACTGTGAAAAGATTGGACACTTTGCAAGTGAGTGCAGGTCGAAGAAAGTCTTCAAACCTTCTACCTCTAGAAGATCCAGCGATGACAAGTACCTAAAGCTGAAACAGAAATCTCAAAAGCTGAAAAGCTACAAGCAAAAAGGTAAAGGTCTCATTGCTGAAGAACATGATTGGGCTGAATCAGAAGAATCAAGTTCTGATGAAGAAGAAGTCGCTAATCTTTGCCTCATGGTTGAGATTAAAGAAGAAGTGGAAGAACCAACTGAAACTTCTATGAGCTATATATCATCTCAGGTATCTATCTCTACTAATCCCTCTCTACCTGAATCAGAGAGAAGTCGCGCAGTTAATGTGCTGACGATTGATCTTTACAATGCTCTAAACGACAAATATCTAGTTGAATGCAAAAACAATGATTTATCTGAACAATTGGAAAAATGCCATGAAAAGATCAGAGAACTGACTCTTTTTGAGGAAGGTTTGAAAGATCACGTTGTTGTAAATAAAATCATCAGCATAGAACGCGAACAAGTCATTGCTGCTCTAAAAGCAGAAAAGGCTACTGTTGAAAAATGGTGTAATTCCTCAACTAAGATCACTGAGATAATAAATGCTCAAACTCCTGGCGGTGATAAAACCGGTCTTGGTTTTTGGAAACCACAGGATGAGCCTAAAGAAGACTGTTCCATGCTTAAGTTTGGAACGTTTGTCACTTCTATCTCTGACACTTCTTATAATCAGTTTTATCCTTCTTCTTCTAATTCTATCTTTGAGGAAAAATCCAAAGGCTCTAAGTCTGCGGATAAAGGAAAATCCATTCTTCGTCCTCAGAAGGCTTCCAAGAAAGCAAAGCTGAAAGTTCCCTCTAAACCTTCAGCGAATCAATCTTCTAGCTCCGTGATAGAAATCTTTGATATTTGTCCTCCAAAGCTAAAGATTGATCTTAAGCCAAAGAGATCTGAAGAAATAAAAATTCCTCCCAGATCTCATGAGAAAAGCATTCTTGGAGCTAGACCCGCTCATCTTAAATTCTCAAAACCTTCTACTTCTGGTCCTAAACCCAATTTCAAATATAGAAAATGCTATCACTGTGGATTTACTGACCATATTGCAAGCAAATGTCCAACTGCCACTAAAGCTGATAAATCAGCCAAAGTGAAGATGAATGCCTCCAAGGCTGAGAAGGTCATCAAAGCTGAAAAATCTACCAAGGTGAAGAATACCACTAAGGTTAAGAAATTAACCAAAGTGAAGATTACCACTGAAGCTAAATCTTCATCTGCTGTGAAGATTGTTGAACCTTCCATCTCCACTAACCCCAAAGGACCCATTGAAAAGTGGGTACCAAACAAAGCTTAATATTCCTTATGTGTGCAGGGATTAAAGGGCATCTGGTATCTCGATAGTGGATGTTCTCGTCATATGACAGGACAAAAAAAACCTACTCACTGAATACAAGGAAGAGAAAGGTCCCTCTGTGACCTTTGGTGGAAATGGAAAAGGATATACCCGAGGGTTTGGTGTCCTCAGCAATGGGACAACTACCTTCAGAAGAGTCGCCTATGTAGATGGACTGAAGTACAATCTTCTGAGCATCAGTCAGCTATGTGATAAAGACTATGAAGTTCGCTTTTCCAAGAAAGCATGTTCAGTGGTAAATGAGAAAGGAAAACTTGCTCTCAGTGGTTATCGCAGAGAAAATGTCTATGTAATAGATATGGACTCTACTATCACTGAAAACATATGTTTTCTCTCTAAAGCCTCTTCTGATGTCAACTGGCTATGGCACAAAAGGCTCTCTCATCTAAACTTCAAAACCCTGAATTCTCTATCATCTAAGGAACTGGTTTCTGGTCTTCCTCAGCACTCATATGCTAAAGAATCTCTCTGCTCAGCATGTGAAAAAGAAAAACAGACAAAAGCTAGTTTCAAATCTAAACAAGTATCCTCAGTGACAAGTCCTCTTCAACTCCTGCATATGGATTTGTTTGGCCCTGTCAACATCCAATCAATAGCTGGAAAGAAATATACGCTTGTCATCGTAGATGAATACTCTCGCTACACCTGGGTTATCTTTCTTCGCTGCAAGAGTGATACTCCAGAAGAACTAATATCTTTTGTTAAAAAGATGGAAGTTCTGAATAATCTCACTGTTCGTTCAATAAGAAGTGATCATGGAACTGAATTCAAAAACAGTTCTCTGAACATTTTCTTTGAGAATAAGGGAATCTCTCATAACTTCTCTTCAGTGAGAACACCTCAGCAAAACGGAGTCGCTGAAAGAAGAAACAGAACGATCATTGAAGCTGCAAGATCAATGCTCAGCGATTCTCACCTCCCTACTCAATTTTGGGTTGAAGCTGTAAACACTGCATGTTTTACTCAAAACTGATCGCTGATAGTAAAGCGATTTGGAAAGACAACTTATGAACTTTTTCATGGAAGAAAGCCTTCTATCAGCTTTCTTCATATCTTTGGTTGTTAGTGCTTTATTTTAAACACCAAAGATCAACTTGGAAAGTTCGACCCAAAAGCTGATGATGGAATATTTCTAGGATATTCCTCCATCTCCAAATCCTGCAGAGTTTTCAACAAGAGAAGACAATCTATGGAAGAAACAATTCATGTCACTTTTGATGAAATGCGCTCAGCGAACTCTAAACCAATTGCTGAAAATGAAGAGTTAAATGCTTGGATATTTTCTCATTACAGAGAAACAGAACCTTTCTTCTCAAACCATCAACATTCAAATCCTCCATCTGCTGATGATGATCCAAACATCATACCTCCTAATGCTGAATCCAACTCATGGATCTCAGCAGAGCCTCTAAACACCTTACTTCCATCAGATCCATCTTCGTCTGAACAACTCTCAGAAAACAATGGTTTATCTGACACTCAACAGCTAATCGCTGATGAACCTCAAGCTTCTTCATCGGTGAACATTCCCATTGTTGATCCAACCTCTGAAATGAGCAATCATGCTCATGCTCAGCGATGGACCAGAGATCACTCTATATATCAAATTCTTGGTGATCCCGATGCAAGTATTCAGACATAACGAAGTTCAGGTAATATATGTCTCTTTGTCAACTTTATTTCTTTAATAGAGCCAAAGAAGGCTGATGATGCCCTCAAAGATCCAAACTGGATCAGCGCTATGCAAGAAGAGCTGACTGAGTTCACTCGCAACAAAGTTTGGAATCTCGTTCCTAGACCATATGATAAACTTGTTATAGGCACCAAATGGGTGTTTTGAAACAAGTTAGATGAACATGGAACTGTAACCCGCAACAAGGCTCGACTTGTTGCTCAGGGATACAGACAAGAGGAAGGCATAGACTATGATGAAACCTTTGCCCCTGTGGCTAGGCTCGAAGCAATTTGACTATTCTTAGCCTATGCAGTTTATAAAGACTTCATTGTTTATCAAATGGATGTAAAATCAACGTTCCTAAATGGAAAGTTGAATGAAGAAGTCTATGTAGAACAAACTCCAGGGTTCTATGACCCTAAGTATCCAAATTATGTTTATAAATTGGATAAAGCTCTCTATGGTCTCAAACAAGCCCCTCGTGCTTGGTATGACACTCTCTCATCTTTTCTTATATCTGAAAACTTTGAACGTGGCAAAATTGATAATACGTTATTTTTCAGAAAGATAAAAGGTCATATAATTCTTGTACAAATATATGTCGATGACATCATATTTGGTTCTACTAACCCATCTCTGTGTACTCGCTTCGCTGAAAGAATGAATAAAGAATACAAAATGAGTATGATGGGTGAGCTGACATATTTTCTTAGCCTTCAGATCAAACAATCTGACAAAGGTACTTTTATCAGCCAAGGTAAGTATGTTAAAGATATGCTGAAGAAGTTTGATCTTACACAAACTTCAGTGATGAAAACCCCTATGGCACCTCCTCTGACACTAAACAAAGATCCATCTGGAAAACCTGTTAATGTCACTGCCTATAGAGGAATGATAGACTCCCTGTTGTATCTTACAGCGAGCCGACCTGACATTATGTACTCTACTTGTTTATGTGCACGCTATCAATCTGAACCCAAGGAATCCCATCTGATCGTTGTTAAGCGAATTTTCAGATATCTGAAAGGAACTCCTAACCTCGGTCTTTGGTATCCCAAAGACTCAGGGTTCGATCTTACAGGATATTCCGATAGTGATTTTGCAGGTTGTAAACTTGATCGAAAGAGTACCACTGGTGGATGTCAACTCCTAGGAGGAAAGCTGGTAAGCTGGACGAGCAAAAAGCAAAATTCAGTGTCCACTTCCACAGCTGAAGCTGAATACGTAGCCACTGGAAGTTGTTGTGCTCAGGTCTTATGGATGAGAAATCAACTATTAGACTATGACCTTCAGCTATCAAATATTCCAATCTATTGCGACAGCACTAGTGCCATCGCTATAGCAAACAATCCAGTGCTACATTCAAAGACGAAACACATAGAGATCAAATATCACTTTATCAGAGATCATGTGATGAATGGTAATATTGAACTTCATTTCATCCCTACTGACCATCAGCTTGCTGATTTATTCACCAAACCTCTTGATGAGACAAGGTTCAACTTTCTCATCAGTGAGCTTGGAATGCTGAATCTCAAAGAGTAAATCTTCAGTGTTCATGCATTATGTCAGTGATTATAAGTTCCCTTTTATCACTCTATCTCTGATTAAAATTCTGACTCTCAGGTATGTTCTCTTACTCTCAATCACTGAATCTTCATTCAATAAGACGTTTAAAAATAAAACTTTGATCACTGAAGTTTTCTTCAAATGATTAAAAGCTTTTTGATAAACAAAATCTATCACTGACATTTCTCTTCAATGATCCTTCATACAAATATATCCCTAAATTTCTATCAGGAATACTTTCAAAAAGAAAATTTATCGCTGACTTTTCTTCAGCGATAATTTCAAAAAGGACAAATGAAACGTTTTTCTCTCTCCTATGACGTCATTTGAACCGACAATCCACGACATGCCTTTCTCTGACACGTTCGTCCGTTGCCCTTCTATCCAATCAACTTTGTGGGACGTGTCCATGTCATGATGAACATTTGTTTTCCCGCCTCTCTCTCTCCTACTCTCAAACGTATAAAAAGAATGTTTTTCCATTCTTATCATTTTACGCTTTCTGGAAATCCTTTTGAGCAAGAAATTCTCTCTCAAGCATTCTCTCTCAAGCAATTTCAAGCATCTGCATCATCCTCATTCAAGATCACCAGGTTACTTTGATCTTATTCTTATTTCAATCTTGTTAATAAACTCCATTTATGTTCCATCATTATGGGTTTTCTATAAGATTTTCTATCCTATAAAATAAATTTTTTTTATTTTATTCTTTCAAAACCTTTGATTTTCTCACCGTTTTAATCTTCAAATATGTTGGTTTTTCTATGTTTCTTTCCTCAAATAGAAACTGGTAAAACCTTCTTTATTTTTAGACTAAACTTTTCTTCTACTCTTATTTATTTTCATATTCAGAAATGGCTCAATACGCTCTTGTTGCTTCTAAGAACGTCAAGTTCGCCATCACTGACTCTGAAGTCCCCAAGAACAACCATATTGGACGCCTTGACTTCGATGGAATCAAATACCCACACCTTATGGATGCTGCTAAATTCCTGAAGCAATCTTGCATTGCTTACGCTCTAAATGTGGATCCCAAGCCATCCAAAACTCTACTCCAACAGTTTTGGTTCACAGCTGACGAATCCACCATCACCAACAAGAAAGGTGACCAGGTTCATGCCATTTCTTTCTGCACTAACCTAGGACCAGGAATGATGACCGCTTTCAGCTTGAGGAAGGCTCTCAGGTTTCCTGACAAACCCAAGAGTGGGTTTGACGCTCTGCCCACTGACGCTGAACTCATCCAGTTTCTGGATGCTATGGAGTATTGTTGGGACAACAAGCCACGAACAACCATCCCCAACAAACGGCTGACTCTTATTAAGAAGGCGAACATGCCTTCTCAGTTGAACTTTATCTTTTCTCACTTCATTCAGTGCATGAGTGGGAAAAGTGGTTCACTTGATCAGGCCAACAAGGTACAGCTCCAGATGGCCTACTCAGTGATCGTTGGTAAAAACTTTGACTTTGCCACCGCTATCTTTGACGATCTCAGGTCAAAGATAGAGAAAACGGAAAGGGATCCCAAGATCCCATATGTACGGTTCATCGGTGCATATCTGAAGTTTCTCTACGCCAACTCTTACCCCACTACTTCTGATGGCTTCTTCGCCAAAGTGGGTCAGCGTTCACTAGAGGTCAAACCGCTGGACAACGAGGTAAGTATCTCTACCGTACGCTCTCGTCTCTCTCTCCACACTTCTTCTACTTCAGCGGCCACGCAGGAGGTTCCTTCTTTTGCTATCCCTGCCGCTACCACCGCTTCCAAACGCCCATCAACTAGTTCCTTTAGTCCTTCGAAGAAGGCCAAAGTGACTAAGGAGACAAGTGTCACTAGTTCAAGGCCTGAGGAAGTTTCTCGACAAACTTCCTTGGATGATTTCGTGGTTATTTCCTCCACATCCTCAGCACTCTCATCATCAACCATGCCAGCGATCTCGATCGCTGTCACATCAACAGTGACACCGCCTATCATCTCAGTTCAACAACTCCCAACTTCTTCTATCCCTATTACTAGTCCTCCTACTTCTTTGGTCTCTAACCCTTCATCTATTATTCAGCAACCTCATGTTGCATTTCTAGGACCTGATGCTCAAACCTTTGAAAGAGATGCAAATTTTCAATTTGTTTGAACGTTCAGGTATACTGTTAGAGCACAGTCTCATTGGATTCAAGATCATCCAATCTGAAGATCCAATATGAAGCTAATGCCGGAAAGTCGACCCTTGATATTAAGTCTAATGTCGTTTGTAATAAATGTCGAAGTTAATTATTGTTTATTATATTTTAGTTTAAGTAATTTAAATATTTAAGTTATTAGATATTAATTAGTTAATATCTAAGTTATGTTGTTGTTTTTTGTTTAAATTATGTTGTTGTTTATTTAACATTTAATATTAATAAATGTTAAATAAATTAACATTTAATATTAATAAATATGTAATTTGTTTATTTAATTTTTAAATAAATTAACATTTAATATTAATAAAATTGGAGGGAGGGATGAAAATAGAAGCAAATAAAAACCACAAAGACTAAAAAAGCAGTTTTGAAAGACCAGGGACGAAAACCGTTATAAGCATCAAACCACAGGGACTAAAATCGTAGTTTACTCTTTTATTTAATATGTGTATAGTGTATGTAAATAAGGGAAATTAATTAAACTAGTCATTTCAGAAAATCGACTTTACCTCCTAGCCATTCTCTCCCTTAATTTATTAAAATAGCCCATAAGTTCGTGAAAGGTGTTTGTATATACGAACGCATCCTTAAATCTGATAAATTTGACATATGTTCGTAATATACGTTCGTATATACGAACATAATTTAAAAAGTCAAGAAAATTTTATAACTTGGTGAAATTGGTTCCTAGGAAATGAAACCAGTTTAAAAAAATTATATTTATGGCCCCTAATCGTAAAATTGGTGAGTGATACGAACATGCGAAATTTACAATTTTGGCCCCTGTTCGTATATATCATGTGATATACGAATATTCAGAATTTACGAGTTTGGCCCTTTGTTCGTGATTCTTTATTTACGATCTAAATGGATTGAAATAAAAACCAAGTTACAATTACGACCCCTCATCTTTGGAACATTAATAAAAAAAAATTACACTTATGGCCCATCTTCGTGGAATATGTTCGTGTATCACGAACATATTATTTCAAATAAAAGAAAAGTTACAATTTTAGCTCCTCATCTTTGAAGCATTAATCAAAGTATTTACAACTTTGGCACTGTAACTTTGATTAATGCTTCAAAGATGAGGGGCTAAAATTGTAACTTTCCTTTTATTTGAAATAATATGTTCGTGATACACGAACATATTCCACGAAGATGGGCCATAAGTGTAAATTTTTTTATTAATGTTCCAAAGATGAGGGGTCATAATTGTAACTTGGTTTTTATTTCAATTTCGATCGTAAATAAAGAATCACGAACCAGGGGCTAAACTTGTAAATTTTGAATATTCGTATATCACATGATATATACGAACATGGGCCAAAATTGTAAATTTCGCATGTTCGTATCACTCACCAATTTTACGATCAGGGGCCAAAAAGGTAAGTTTGGTTCGTATTTCACGAACATGGGCCATAAATATAATTTTTTTTAAACTGATTTCATTTCCCAGGAACCAATTTCACCAAGTTATAAAATTTTCTTGACTTTTTAAATTATGTTCATATATACGAACGTATATTACGAACATATGTCAAATTTATCAGATCTAAGGATGTGTTCGTATATACGAACACATTTCACGAACTTATGGGCTATTTTAATAAATTAAGGGAGAGAATGGCTAGGAGGTAAAGTCGATTTTCTGAAATGGCTAGTTTAATTAATTTCCCTGTAAATAAATATAGGGGAAATTGCATCAAAATGGAACCAACTTTCACCATATTCCTATTTTGGGAAACCAACTTTAAAAGTTATCATTTTAGGGTCTAAACCAAACTTTACACACATTTAAGGGTTTGGTTTACCTGTTTAACAGGTTACTTTAATATAACATGGTAATATTATTAATTAAAAAAATATTAAATGGTTATTATAGAGGCCACATCATCAACAATAACAAAAAATTACATTAATCAAATAAGAAATAAATAAGTTATCTAGTACAAATAACAAAGCATAGGTAGAAGTCTTGAATCTTCAAAAAACAAAAACCCACTCCACCATAATATCTTCATCTTCTTCATTGGAATCCCCTGCAAAACTCCACCTTAAAATCCAAAAGTAATTGACAGTTAAATTTTTTAGATGACCGCCACTAAGAATCGAAATTTCAACCGCAATTTCTTATATACAATTAAACAAATCAATAAACCTCCCTTCTAAAAGGAAAACCAAAGATGGTGGGTGTGGTTGTGGTTGGCACCAAACTCATGGCAATCCACCATAGAACCCTAAATCTCACACCCATTTCCATATCCCAATCTCTATCGAACTCAGCCTTCAATACCCATCTCTCCGATTCAATCTTCCTACCATCCTCTCAAGTCCTCCTTCCATATGTCTGCAACTGCTGCCACTCCCAATACCGCCCTCGACACCCCATTTATCAACACAATGTCGTCCTCTTCCTCAGTAACTTCCTTCTCTCCTCTTATACAACTACTTTCTTTAAAATTCCTGGTTTAGAATAACTCTTTTTTAATTAATGATTCTATTGGCATTTACGTGAAGTCGGATCATCACTAGTAGGTCATCAGGTGAACCAAACCCTTAAATATGTGTAAAGTTTGGTTGAGACCCCAAAATGATAACTTTTAAAGTTGGTTCCCCAAAATAGGAATATGGTGAAAGTTGTTTCCATTTTGGTGCAATTTTCCCATAAATATATATGTATACACGGTTAGGTTAAGGAAAAACCTCAAAAAAAGGGAAAACTGAAGAACACTCTGGTAGCCTTTCATCTCGACGGTATGCACTTGTAAATACAAGTAATTTATAACATGCACAAGTGCATAAAAACAAAAAACAACAACATAATTTAGTTTAAATTAGATATTAGTTGTTTTAGATAATATCTAAGTTAGATATTAGTAGTGTAAGTGTGTTTGAGAAGCTAAGGTCGAATATAAGAAAACATACACAACACACACTCAAGGTGTAATCTAGAGAAAACACATAAAGCTTCAATTGATCAATCCTGTAACCGTTGAATATTAATCTTAACAGGTTGGTTAATCATATTGTTGTTGTTTTGAAAAGAACTTGATAGTATTGTGGACCGACAATTGGTATCAGAGCCTGAAAATAGATTCAAATCAAGTTTTTATAAACTCGACTTTGTGTTCTTATTTTTCAAAATCATTTTCGTGATTTAAGGTGTTTTTGGGGTTGAAATCGATCAGGTCGTGATCGATAGGTGTGCTAGATCGAGTTGTAGTGGTTTAATTTCATTATTACACTTAAATCGAGTTCCAATTTTGTGATTTTTGTGTCTGAGTTCACGTTCAAAAACGTCATTGTTTCATCGATCTATTATTCAAGAAAGCGTTTTTTATTGAGATCAGAGGGTTACAAACTCTTTTAGATAGGTTAGTGGTCATTGTATTACAATTTGGGGCTGCTAATCGTTGAGAAACAGGTTACTTTGAGCAAAACAGTCGATTTATCGAAGTACAGGGACGAACTCATGCAAAGTCTCATTTGCGCCAGTTCATAGTCAGATTTGCGCCACCAACTTATAGCACAAACCCCACTTTGCGCCACCAACACTTGGCGAAAACCTCGAACAACTATCTTTGCGCCATTCACACCGTACGAAAATACCATCTCCACTTTGCGCCAACAACTATTAGCGCAAAGTTCGCTTTTGCGCCATTAACAGCTAACGCAAACTTCGCTTTGCGCCATCACTTACTCGCGCAAACCTCAATTCGCGCGACCCTCTTGTAGCGCAAACCTCAGCTTGCACCATCGTTCCTCGAAGTCACTTGTGCGCCAGCCTCTCATCGCGCAAACCATCCTTTGCGCCAACCACCATTAGCGCAAAACTCTTTTGCGCCACCTTCTCAAAGCGCAAAGTTTGCCTTACTCCAATACCAGACTTAAATCTTTTTTTATCAGAATGACATCCAGAGAAGCCCTAGCAATCGGAACTGACACCAAACCACCAGTACTCTTCAGGGGAGAGTACGAGCAGTGGAAAGATCGGTTCCTGAACTTTATTGAAAGACAATATTTGGGTAATTACATCAGGATATCCTTAGAAGAAGGACTAATGGCACCTGTTTATAAGGCACCTCCAGAGGGAACTGATGAGCAAAGAATTAAACTTAAGTATGAGGATCTAGAAGGTGATAACCAGAAGAGAGCTAAAGAAGACAAATTAGCTAAGTCTTATATTCTTCAAGGAATTCCAAATGAAATATATGTGAAGATAGACAGCTATAAAGCATCTGGCAAACAGATGTGGGATCAGCTAGAGAAGATGATGCTGGGTTCAAAGGGTGGGAACCAGCTCAAAATTTCCAACTGCCTAAACAATTATGAAGAATTTAAAGGCAGAGTTGGAGAGTCTCTAGAAGGAACTTATGACAGATTCGTGACCTTGCTGAATGAACTAAGCAAGAACAAGGTCAACAAATCACAAATCGAGCTGAATGTCAAATTCCTAAGCATTCTACAGCCGGAATGGAAGAGGTTTGCCAGACAAATGAAGCAGATCAAGGATCTAAATGAGATTCCACTTCATGAGGTGTATGAAACCCTCAAACAAAATGAAGAAGAGGTGGATGAAATTCTAGATGAAAAGAGGCAGACAGTGAAGACAGTTGATGACACAGTTGCTCTTGTTGTCAAAAAGAAGAACAACAAAACGATTGTGTATGAATCAGAAAAAATTGAAGCTGAAACCAACTCTGACTCGGATGACTGTGAACAACTGAAGCAAGCAATGCTTATGCTGACTAAAGCTTTTCAGATGAAGTTCTACAAGAAGCCAAGTTCAAACAGTCAGAGATATTCTTCTGGTCCTAACAACTATGTTCATAAGGAGATGGTTGAAGGAAAAAGGTTTGAAGGAAAGAGATTAGAGGAGAGGAAGCCTGAAGAAAGAAGATTTAAAGCTGAAGGATCCAGTCAGTCAGAACCACCAACGTGCTACAACTGTGGCAAAATAGGTCACTTTGCCAAAGACTGTCGAAGACCCAAAGTCAGAAACTCCGATTACTACAAGAACAAAATGCTTCTTGCAAAGCAACAGGAGGCGGGTAAGGCATTGATGGCTGAAGATGAGTACTGGCTTGACCATTCAGACCAGGAAGATGAGGATGAAGAGAAGTATGAGGCAACCAACATGTGTGTTGGGAACTGAAGATGTGAACAAGTCTTTAATGCTGCTAGTTCAGAATTACTACTGCCAGAGGACTTCAAAGTTAATACTGCTGAGTATTACTACTGCTAGTAGAATTAATACTGCTAGTCAAAGTTAGTGCTGCTTGAACAAAGTTAGTACTGCTTAGCTAGTTAGTACTGCTAGAAGTTAGTGCTGCTTAGTAGTTAATGCTGCCAAGACTCAGTTAATGCTGCTTCTAAGATAATGTGAAGATAATGATGAAGAGATCGTGGTTAAAGATAAACAAGGATATTCTGAAGATATTCATGGAAGATATACTGAAGATATTCTATTTTTTTGTAATTATCTTTTTGTTCAGTATTTGTATAGATTTGACAGAATAGTTTAGATAGAGATTGATTCTAAGTTTTTATTCTAGAGAGAATCAACCTCAAGGCATAGTTCCTAATTCTAGAGAAGTAGAATTCGTCTTGAAAGAGTCTGTTCTTCAAGATTGAGGTTGTGTGTGTAATCTTGTGATTTTAATAATTCAATACAAGTTTACAAGTTGTTAATCATATACTGTTTGTTTACTGTTACATTGAATATCAAAGTGTTATTCCGCAACTTCTTTGATATTGTTTCTGAGACTTTATTCTTGTTAAGAAATCGATCCTTACAATGTGCTTGATGGGAAAGCAGGAATCAGAAGCTGAAGCTGACTCAGAGGATGAGGAAGATGAGGTATGTGATTTATCTTATTCCGATTTCTTAAATCAAATGTGTGCCATGAATATAAAACTCCAAGAATTAGAGTTGAAGCTTAAGCGAGAAAAGGGTGTTATTACTGACAAAAACCAATCGATACAGAAACTTAGCAATGAAATTGCTGAGAAGAAAGTATTGATTGAGGTTTTACATAGAAACAATGACACCAGTGCCAAAGAAAAGACAATAATTCTTAAAGAGAATTCTGAAATCAAGTCTAAACTGAGAAAGAGTGAGTTTGATTTCAGAGAGCTTACGAAAATGTATTCTTCATGTACTGAAGAAAACAAAACTTTAATTGCAAAATTAGATGCTTTGGAAAAGAAGTTATACTCATTAGGTCAAACTGAGCAAACCATTCATCTAAACAAACCGAAAGAGAATAAAGACAATTGGGGAATTGGTTATGAGAATCCTCATTGCCTTAAAAAGGGTATATCTGAAGTGCTTGCACTTTATGATTTTACTTTTATGAATCTTTCTCACCGATACCCTAAACTTCAAGTTTTCAATACTGGACTATCAAAAGAGGATGAAGCCAAGGAAACTGAAAAACGAAGGAAATCATCTAAAGTTCACCTTCCATTTTATTATGCGAAGTTGAATAATAGTTATAATGATGATCCAATTTATCAAAAGAAATCTCTTTCAAATGACTTTTTTCAAAGTTACTCTGTCAAAGAAATGGAGGCGAAGCCTATTAAAGGTAAACTTTATGTCCCTCCTCTCGTTTTAGAAAGTAAAACTTCTGATCTCGAGAACTCTTTAACAGATGAAAGACTTTTGATTGAGATTGAACAAAAAGTTTTTTCAACTGTTCTGAAAAATGTTGTTATTTTAAAGACTTCAAAATCTGATGACATGTTTGGTTTAACAAATTGAGGGTTTGATTTTCTTTTGGATGATTGTTTTGAACAATTTGATTTTAATGCGAAACTTCCTAACCATTCATCTTTTATTGTGAAATCATTGGGAAAAACCAGTACGTCTGTAAACAGTGCAAAATCAACGAAAGTTGATAAGTCAGTCTCTGTGAAAGCTAAGAATGCTAAAGGTAAGAATAAATCTCAGCATTCACAGAAACCGAACACTACTGGTAAGCCGAAGAAGAAGCATTCGTTTGTTGCTCAAAAGTCTAACTCTCGAGTTTCAAATGTTTCAGATCTAAGCAAGTAAAAGCCAGAAGTTAAATCTCAATGGCAACCGAAACAGAAGCTTGACAAGACTGATAAATCGTTTTGTAGTGTTAATTGTAATAAGACTTCACCTAGTAAAGATGTTTTGAAAGCGAATGTTGCTACTATTTTGAAACCAAATCTTGTTGTTTCTCGCAATCAATATTCTTTTAAGCAATTATTCCAGTTATCTTTATCTGCTAGGAAGTCTTCTTTTTATGATAAACATGTTTCTACTTCTTGTCAAGATTCTAAGGTTTGGTTTGGAAATTATCATGTGCACTCATATCATTCTAATGCTTCAAATGACTTTCAAATGAAAAGAGGACCCAATTTCAAATGGGTACCAAAATCTTGTGCTAACACAGTTGGACCCAATTTCCAGTGGGTACCAAAAGCTAAATCTGTGTTGTAGGCACCCAAAGTTTAAGAGGGAGCTTATGGAAATGACTTCTATACAAAACAGTCTAGGACTCGTACCTCAAAGAACAATGGCTCTTGAATACAACAGTTCAAGACCCGCATTTGAATGCTCAAAAGTCTTTACTCCAATTTTGTTTAATGAATATCTAAATCTCTTGTTTCGTAATTTCTCTTGTGCAGATCCGTCATATGTGGTACTTGGATAGCGGATGTTCCAAGCATATGACTGGACAAAAAGAGGTGTCCAACTTTACAGAGAAGTATTGCGGAACAGTTAGATTCGGCAACGACCAGTTTTCACCAATAATGGGATATGGTGATATGGTACATGACAAGGTCACGATCAAGAAGGTGAGCTATGTTGAAGGCTTAAGACACAACTTGTTCAGTATCGTTCAGTTCTGTGACAAAGGCTTAGAGGTCAATTTCAAAGCCAAGAGGTGTTCAGTTCGCACTGAAGAAGGCAAGGAACTCTTGGTCAACACGAGAAAGTCCGACCTCTACACAATTAATTTGTCAAGTGTCCAGACTGACAAGCAAGTTTGTCTACTGACGAAAGCCTCGATGCAACAAAGTTGGCTATGGCATTGACGGCTCTCTCACCTCAACTTTCGGTACATCAACAAGCTGGTCAGTGGAAAACTAGTCAAAGAATTTCCAGAGCTGAAGTATGAAAAAGAACATCTTTGTGCAGCATGTGAAAAGGGAAAGATGAAGAGGGCTCCACATAAACCAAAGCCTGAACCAAGTACAAGCGCTCCGTTAGAGTTGTTGCATATGGATCTCTGTGGTCCGATGCGAACGCAAAGTCTAGGCGGAAAGAAGTACATACTAGTTATCGTGGACGATTACTCGCGATACACTTGGGTCAAGTTTCTACGTTCAAAAGATGAGACACCAGATGTTCTCATTACATTCCTGAAGACGACCCAGGTGAATCTGCAGAAACCGGTCAAGCTTCTAAGAACAGACAACGACACAGAGTTCAAGAACAAAAAGGTTGAAGAATATCTCGAATCTGTCGGGATTTCACATCAATACTCTGCTGCTCGTACGCCTCAACAGAATGAAGTGGTCGAAAGAAGAAATCGTACGCTAATCGAGGCTGCTCGTACTATGCTAAGTCAATCTGACTTACCTTTATTTCTGTGGGCTGAAGCTGGATCGACTGCGTGCTACACTCATAATCGATCCATGATACACCGCAGATTCAAGAAGACTCCTTATGCGTTAATCAAGAACCGAACACCGACAATCAAATATTTCCATATATTTGGGTGTAAGTGTTTCGTTCTAAACGATAGAGAGAGTCTGAACAAGTTCAGTGCCAAGGTGGACGAAGGCATCTTCATTGGTTATTCCTCTACATCAACTGCATACCGTGTATATCTGAAGAAGTTAAAGACGGTTATTGAAAGCGTCAATGTTTCGTTTGATGAAGAAATGGCTTCCGAACAACACAGTTCAGAACCCGTGATAACCGGAGTACTAGCTTCTGGGCAAATCAGTCCAGAACCTGCGTCTCAACAGAACAAATCAGATGAAGCATCAACGTCAACTAATCATATATCTGATTTAGATTTATTATTTGAACTGTTTTATGATGAATTTCTTGGATCTAATGTAAAGAAATCTGTTGTGGTTGACAGGATGGAAGACTTAATGACTACTCATCCAACCAGGGCAGATATCTCTACTGAATCCAACACCCCGATTCAGCAAGAAATTCCAGTTCAAATGCCGACTCCAACAGTTGAAGCTGTGACAAATGATAAAGAGACAGAAGTAGCTGAAACAGTAGGATGTTCTATAAAGATTAATCTACAGCCGGACCAAGCTGTACCTGCTGAGCCTTCTGCACCTACCACTTCAACTGCAATCATCATTCCTCCTGAACAAACTGAAGAAGGTACAAGTTGATTTATAGATGATAATATTGACATATATTCATATAATCCACTACCTCATGAACACAAATGGACCAAAGAGCACCCGATAAGCCAGATCATTGGCGATCCAACAAAACCGGTGCAAACTAGGTCAGCGTCAATGAATATGTGTATGCATGACTCCTTTCTGAGCAAGTTCGAGCTAACTCGCGTATCAGAGGCACTTGCTGATCCAGAATGGGTGATTTCAATGCAAGAAGAGCTGAATCAGTTCGACGCACTTCAAGTCTGGAGACTCGTACCAAAACCTTAAGGTAAAACCATTATAGGTACGAAATGGGTTTTCAAGATCAAGAAAGACGAAGATGGTATCGTTATCAGAAACAAGGCAAGGCTTGTAGCCAAAGGATACAGACAAGAGGAAGGAATAGACTACGACGAGACTTATGCTCCTGTGGCGCGTTTAGAGGCAATTCGAATGTTTCTAGCCTACGCAGCCCACAAGAACTTCACGGTCTTTCAAATAGACGTGAAGACTGCCTTTCTGAATGGAATTCTAAAGGAGGAAGTCTACATCTCTCATCCAGAAAGTTTTGTCAATCAAGAGAAGCCGAATCACGTCTACATTCTCGACAAAGAACTCTATGGACTGAAACAAGCTCCTCGCGCTTGGTATGATGTCCTTTCACAATTTCTCGTCAAGTCTGGTTTTTCAAAAGGTACGGTAGATACCACTTTGTTTATCAAAAAGGAAAAAACCGATATCATTCTTATTCGAATCTATGTGGATGATATTATTTTTGGCTCTACAAATCCTAAGTACTGTAAGAATTTTTCAAACCTTATGGTGTCAAGATTTCAGATGAATATGATGGGAGAGATGAATTTCTTTCTCGGATTACAAGTCAAACAACTTTCATCAGAGATTTTTATCAATCAATCAAAATACATTCTTGAAATTCTTCAGAAGTTCAAAATAGACAATTCAAAAGCGATTGGTACCCCAATGGCACCAGGTACTAAGATTGACACCGATTCTTCTGGAAAGGCTGTTGATGTTAGCACTTATAGAGGGATGATAGGTTCTTTAATGTATCTTACTTCTAGTAGGCCAGATATAATGTTCTCTACATGCTTATGTGCAAGATATCAGGCCAATCCCAAAGAAATCCATATGTCTGCAGTTAAGCGCATATTTAGGTATCTAAAGGGGACTGCAGATCTTGGTCTGTGGTATCCTAAAGATTCTAGCTTTGAACTAACAGCGTATACAGATGCAGATCATGCTGGTTGTATGTTAGACAGGAAGAGCACGTCAGGACATATATAGTTCCTCGGTGATAAACTCGTAAGTTGGGCATCGAAGAAGCAACTTTGTGTTTCAACTTCAACGGCCGAAGCAGAATATGTAGCTGCTGCTAGCTGCTGTTCTCAGGTCTTATGGATGAGAACACAATTGCGCGACTACGGTTTCCACCTTTAACAAAATTCCGATCTATTGTGACTCCAAGAGCGTCATCGCAATAACAGCGAATCCTGTTCAGCACACAAAGACCAAACACATAGATGTCAGGTATCATTTTATCAAAGATAATGTCGAAAAAGGAACAATTGAACTTTTCTTTGTAAAAACTGATTATCAGCTTGCAGATTTGTTTACCAAACCTTTAGATGAAAAGAGGTTCACCTTTCTTGTCTCTAAGCTTTGTATGCTAAATCTTAATATCTAATCAGTAGTTACCTATCAAAGTTTTCTACTTGTATACTTTTTCATCATTTCTTCATTCTTATTTCTGATTGATATATGCACATTAACAATTCGTTCATGATCCAAGGGGGAGTATGAGAAGAATTGACAGTTGGTCAATCTTATTTTGAGGGGGAGCTCATAAGATTTCTGCATTTACCTTTTGTAATACCCTAAAAATAGGCATAACAAAATCCGGAAAACGGACACGAGGTATGCTAAAATTGTCATAGCAAGAGCCTCCCAAAAATGGGGAATATAAATTTAATAACCTGTTTAATCACAATTGTAACTTAACGGACAGTAAATAACAACCAACTAATCTAATTTCTACATCTAGAAAAGAGATTACAAAAAGGGTTGTCATCTATAGGCCCAAACGGTCTATATCCAAAAGTTTAACGCGTCCATGTGCAATTTCCCCAAGCTCTCACCCCCAAGCAACTAAACCTGCTTAAGACCGCCGCCGCTAGAACCTGAGATACACATCGACACCAAACAAGTGTTAGGCCAAAAAAGTCTAGTGAGTTGAACAATAATAAGCATGCATGGACATATACAAATCTTATCAGCAGTTAACCAGTGTTCAACCTATGTGGAGTCATTAGGGGAGACCCAAAGCACCAATCAAATCCCACCCAAGAGTCGATATACCTTGATTCCCTTAACAAGGAACACACCAAAGGCCCGGCCCACCCGAATACTATCACTAAGAAAATTCCCCGAGTGGCGGAGGTCTAGGCACATACCATCACAGTGGCGCCCAGGACTATATCCTACTAGTGTACTGACTTGGTTCGTCCACATAACATTTATAAGGGGTCCTTTAGATATATTTCAATCCACAAAATCAATATCAACTACGGGTATAATGTTACCACCTTATCCTCATGAAGTCTAACAAAAGACACAAAGTAAATCATGCTCCTCATGCATATACACATATCACCAAAGTGGTGTTCCAACTAGAATCATCATAATACCCATATATGCATATATTTAACATATCAAGGTATCCACATTATGTATTTATGAGACAATCCCAAACAATAATACACATAACCATAATCAATGCAAATCACCCACAAATATAAGTCTTCCAACTATTTTCATGAAAAACCCCCAAGCATTTGCATTAATAGAGATAAAGTATCAAATAGAAGATTATGATGTGTATCTAGTTTTAACAAAGGTTTAGTAAACTCACCTTGCTAGATTTAAGCTAAATCTAGTATTTACCCACTTAGATCTTTCTTTGAAGAAACTTGGTTCTTCAAACCAAATCTTCCAAAACCTAGATTCACAAAGTTTCAACCGTGAATATACATTTTCCACCATAAATAAATGATCCCCAAACACTTAATCAACAAAATCCCTAATTTGGGCAAAACCCTAATTTTGACCCAAAACTCCCCAAAATCATCCAAACCGAAATTAGAGAAATCAAACACTAGAAACCATCAATGAAGCTTTTATAACTTATTCCATGGTTTAGAAATGGTTAGAATGACTTACAAGTAGGTTTATTGGAAAACCTCAAAATATGTCAACAATGGTGGAAGATGGGTGGAGAAGATGAAGATGAGGTTGGTGATGAAGCTTCCAAACCGAAACCTTGGGTGAAGATCCTCACTCTAGCAACAATTGGTGATGATTTGGTGTTTGGTAGGAGTTTAGATGAGGTAGGTTGAGAGGAAGGGTTGGGAGAGAATGAGAGAAATGAGAAAGATGAGAAATGAGGATATTTGGGGTTAATGACCTTTAATGCCCGTATAAGGGCCCTGCATCATGCGCACGGACCGTGCGCTATTTGTGAAGGGAGGGCGCACGGGTCGTGCGCCACACCCAGTGGCACACTCACCTCTTCACAAATGTTCAAATCTCGTTGTGTTCATAACTTCTTCGTTATAGCTCCGTTTTTGTTACGGAAAGAACCGTTGGACTCGTAATTGAATTCCTCATACATACAAACCATAAAATTAAAGATTCAAGCCCAAAATCAAATATCTTATTTTTCATTATTGACTCGGTTTCGGTAAAAGCGAGAAATGATTGTTTTCAAAAAAACGGGATGTTACACCTTTTATGTCAAATTTTTTTTGTAATGCATGATTTTAGGGGGAGCTCTTCAAGTAAAAGGAGTACGGATATGACTTCTGATTATTCCTGATCAGAACTCGTACTTTCATTTGTTTTACTGCTTTTTGTCTTTTTAATTTAAGTGAATAAATTTGCTTTGACTATGACATAAGACTTTTGCAGAATTTTTGAGAGAAGCTTACAAGTACATATGTTTATGACTTTAAGCTTAGCTTCATGAGATGTAAGATCGCACGTAAAGGTACAATCCTTTATCTTAATCTCATAAATGGTTGAACGAAGGATAACTTTCAATCATTTGAAAAGATTGTTATTAAATGTTCAAACCACTTCCCGATTCTCAACACGAATTCATGAATTGGAAGTGTGACTTTAAATGTTTTCAAGATCAACTTTGTGCTTTAACTGAAATAGTTAAACCATATTGAGCATCATATGCATCATAGGAAAACAAGGAGTTCATTGTGCTATGACTTAACACAACTTCTATGGAATCACGTTAACCAGTGATTTCTACCCACGAAGTTAATCCATAGTGATTGTGTGTGAGAAGTCAAAAGAAATGAGTGTGTTAAACAAAGAAAGAAAGTTTGGTTAGAGTGAGCTCAATGTTTAAAAGAAATAGCATGAGAGACCAGAGTTAAAAGAATATCAGAACTCTGCACCAACTTTTTCTGAGCCGGGTAGCCATAATTATAGTGTTTCACATTTCTTTGGTGAACATTATTGAAACAGGCAACTAGACCATGCCAACTCTTGATCAAAACCTCACCATCTACTCATTTTCTTCTTAACAAGAAAGTGTTTCACATTTTCAAAGGGGAAGCAACACATTTTCTATCTGATTTTCATTTGGAAAATCTTGATATTGAAAAGAAGGAAGTCTGCCCCACCTTCGCACTTCAATCATGCACATTGAGTATGTGTTTAACTTACTGTTGTCTCAGTGGTTTACACAATTTTGAGCCTATAAGCAATCATCTGTGCTTAATTCTTTCTATCACTTGCACGAACACACAAGGAATTTGTTTCTTTGTCATAACGTTCATAGAAATTGCCTTTGTGGTGTTTTGATGATTGAATGGAAGCCCTGGGGGAGTGAACATCACAAAGCTCCTTTCCAATGTGTATTCGTTACACACAGTGACTTAGTGTTACTGACAGACATTTTAACTGATTCATTTGTTGATTCAGGTGTTACATGATTATTTTGTCTGGATTTGCAAAGATCTGGTTAAATATCTTTTGAATTGACGGATCAGAGGCTCCAACTGACTTACATTTCTTTCTGCAAGTTTTGATGAAAGCGTTGCTCTGTTCATCAAAAAGGGGGAGAACCTAAAGCTTGAAGAAATGTTCATTCCATTACATTATATGACATTAGAAGAGAGAAGAGCTAACCAAGAAATGCGAGATCAAAGTATTCTGAAGACATGCTGATTTCAGATAAATTTTCTTTGAAGATACTTTGCTAAAGCATTCTGAGCTAGAGAAAGAGATTGCATCTTCTGAGCTGAAAAAGAAGACTGAATTGCTAAAATCTTTTTAGTAATGATCTTGATCCAAAGGGGAGATTGTTAGAGCACAGTCTCATTGGATTCAAGATCATCCAATCTGAAGATCCAATCTGAAGCTAATGCCGGAAAGTCGCTCTCGATATTAAGTCTAATGCCGTTTGTAATAAATGTCGAAGTTAATTATTGTTTATTATATTTTAGTTTAAGTAATTTAAATATCTAAGTTATTAGATATTAATTAGTTAGATATTAGATATTAGTTTGTTAATATCTAAATTAGATATTAGTTGTTTTAGATAATATCTAAGTTAGATATTAGTAGTGTAAGTGTGTTTGGGAAGCTAAGGTCGAATATCAGAAAACATACACAACACACACTCAAGGTGTAATCTAGAGAAAACACAGAAAGCTTCAATTGATCAATCCTGTAACCGTTGAATAATAATCTTAACAGGTTGGTTAATCATATTGTTGTTGTTTTGAAAAGAACTTGATAGTATTGTGGACCGACATATACCTAAACCCCCAAATACACCTCCCACCTATCCATATAAGCCTGTTACTCAGAAACTAACTTTTCTTTCAGGTCCTAGTATGGCGACTGTTGACGCTAATGTCAACAGTTTGGGAGTCAAGGTGGATTCTCTCACCACCTCTCTCAACGACACCACCAGCGCCGTTAATATCGCTGGTGAAGAGCTGAAGCAGTTGAAAGCCACCTGCTCCACCAAAGCTGAAGCCTCTCAAATCTCCTCACTTCAGGGAGAGCTTGTCCAAGTGAAGGACGATACTAAACTTCTTCAGGGAGAACTTGTCCACGTGAAGTATGCTACTCAACTTCTTCAGGGACGCTTTGATTCTTTAAGCAACGACGGCCAGGGATTATCTGTGAAGATCGATTCCTGCACCTCTCTCCTTCAACAGGTCCTTGGGAAGCTTAATGAACCAGCTCCGACTATTTCCCCTTCTTTCACAGAGGCTGATCGCACCTCTCTGAACGTAGCTGTTGAATTCATTCATCAGGCTACTTCGGATATCTCTGTGATTGAAGGACGCCTGGAAAGTTTGGAGGCTGAAGTCCGAAAATTGGCCGTTGCACAACCTTCCTCTCCAACCAAAGATCTCTCCCTAATTGATAATGACAAAGAGGGGGAGAAGGATGCTGAAGAAAATCAAGAGGAAGCTGCTGCTGAGGTTCAACAGGAAGAACCTCCTTCTCATGTTGAGGGGGAGAAGGTTGCTGACAAAGCCCCTCCTTCTTTCAAAGACTTAGTCGATGAAGAAGAAGAGGAGGAGGATGAAGAAGAGGAAGATCTTGATCTTCAAGATCAGGATGAAGAGCAACCTCATCAAGAAGATGATGATGATGACGATGAAGAAAATCAGTCCTTATGGTGTTCTGCAGCCATCACATCTTCAGTGATAACTTCGAAAGAAGTTGTCACAGCAGGGGGAGTCATGAAACATCCTCAGGAACCCCTTCCCAAAGCAAATCCAAGGGTGCAGTTGCTGAGGGAAGCCTGAAGACAGTTTCACTATCTGAGGAGAATCCTTCTCAGGTATGCCTTTCACTTGTTCCCATATCCTACTATAAATTCTCTACCCCTGTTTTCTTCTATCCTTTATCTTCCTTCTTCCCAAAATAAACACTAACTTTGTTTCTTTCTATTTTCTCACCAGACAGTTCTCTCCCCTGCTTAGGCGTCGACTTGTTTTCTTGGAGTCAATGGATTCAGGGATGTTTGGGAGATATCCCGGTTGGATCATGGGAAATATTGACATTTCGGTGATGGAATTTAAAAGAAGGTTAGATGGTGATGATTAAGTACCGATGTGTATAAGCATTCCCGTGGTGATAAAGATTTCATTATAGGAATGTTGTAAGGTTGGTGTTGGAACGAAGTTTATGGTTAACCGGATCTGGGTTAACCAGTTACCTGAACAACGCATTGGGGCGCCTTGGAAGGACATCTTGTTCAATATTAGGAATGGATCTGTAGGAATATGAGGATTCATGGGATTTGGGATAATCGCCTATCTGTAGAGCGTAATGGCATGCTTCTGGTGGAAACACAATGCTTGGGTCTGTAGAAGTGTGGGAGCACTTGCAGGCATTGTGTCCGAGTCAGCTTTGAGGAACGGATTTAAAGGTTGCGATGGTTCAGACCAAACTAGTCGTTAGGAAATTTCGTCAAAGGACGATAACTCTTTAGTGATGATGATTTTGGAGACATTTGGTGGGAATGTCGAGGTGAACTTTAAGTACAAATGAATTTTGAGGAGACCTTGATGCGTCGTAATCAGAAGTATCTAAGGGAATAGTTCAGATTGGGGTATTCTTGATGGAAATGACTAGATAAGGTCGTAAGTTGCTTGCGGGGTATTAGGAGAAATCTAAGGTTGGGAGGCAACCGAGAGTGAACGGTTTAGAAAATGATTAATCAAGGACTCAACTTTCATCCTGACGTCGGTGAAATATATTGAACGTTGAGATTTAGTTTGTAACAGCACGTTATGAGAAACTCAGCGAAAACCTCAACCAGAATGTAATCGGGTCCGTATATGAGGTGAAGTTCTATGAAGGCATCCATTTGGGATAGGGAATCAATCGATCTTTCAAATGTGAATGTTGGGTGCTTGGTGATTCCAGATTTCGAGGACGAAATCTCTTTTAAGGTTGGGAGGATTGTAACACTCGTAAATCTCTACCCGTGAAGTTAACCCTTTGAGAAATTCTTGTTTCTTATCGTAGAATTTCATCCCCTATATCTTACCTATTAAGCCTTATCGCGTCATGAGTGGCCTGTGCGGAAAATGGGAAGAAACGGGCCTCGGTACACTCTGGGCGATAGTGCCCTGGCGAGAGTGCCCTGGGCACAATCGCCAGCGGGGGTGTGCCCGCGGTACATTATGGGCGATAGTGCCCTGGCACAATCGCTGGGCACAATCGCGGTCGGCCCCAGGGCCTTTTAAAGTCGCGATTCTCAACCATTTCCCTCATTATCACTTCCTAATTCCTTCCCTTTTCTCTCTCAAACCCCAAAACCGAACCCTAACCCATTTTGATGGTTTTCCCCCTTGACTCAAACTAGCGTTTTTTTAAGTGCTCGTAAGTGAAGTTGCACATTATGTACCCTAAGATAAGATATTTTGAGGTCGATCAAGTCATAGAAACGGGAAACATGTCGAGGGTTGCAAGGATGATTATGTACAGTACGTTCATAATAACACCTGGCCAGTGTTATGGTGAACCTACATGCTACATATGAATACTTGAACTACCTTGGTATGATGACCGTTGGGGTAGTGAGGAAGTTTCTAAACGGGAAAGCTAAGAGAGGATCGATGTTTTAGCAATGTCACCTTAGGGTGATAGTTAAGTACGAGGGACGCATTAAGTTGATTGTCTTGAGTCGGAATTGTCGGTTGGATTAGAACCGTGAGCTTGTTAGACTGATTCTATTTCGAGGAGAATTTGTAAGTTAATCCATTAGTGAGATTGTTACTCTAAGATATCTTATGCATCCAGACGACGATAGTATGTCGGGTTGTTGAAGGGCGTAGACCGGAATTGTGAATGCCGACCAAATTCATGCACTAAATTTATTTCTAAAATAAATTTGCATAAGTTATTTCTCATGTCCGCTAAACAAAAAGTGTTTTGCATTATAAAGTCTTGGTAAAGCATTTAGCATGCATCAGATTTTAAACTGTGAGCTTAAGCATGCATGAAATTGTTTTGGTGTGCATAATTGCAATTTGTTATCAAGTCCTCTTTACGCACGTCTCATGTTTAACGTTGTTTCCGGATCTCGTCATATCCATGTTTTAATGGCATCGTGGAATTGAGCAAGTAACTATGGGATTATGACCTAGACATGTGATCACCTCCACGTATGTCAATGATTTTTAAAGGAAAGGTTAATCCCACGTTTTGAGTCGAAATTTCTAGGGAATTTTAGTTTGTGTGAGTTTTGTTAAAATTCATGGAGTATTGTCTTGCATGTTTGTTTCGATGCGTGAGTTTTAACCCCTGTTTCGTATAAACTTGCGAGTTATTTGGCGTCATGTCCCATGTAAACTTTGTTGAAAAAGGGGTCACTTTATCTTACGTTGCGTTTTAGAACTTGGCGTTTGGATTTATTGTCGTATCATGTCTTTTCTTTATTTCTGCTGGGAAATGAAAATTTTGGCACCACACGAGTTTAACGTTAATGAATTTTGCGAAAATCCAGTTGGGATAAGGAGTCTCATCTTACGTCATTTTGCGTTGCGTAAATAATTTTGGGAGCATGTGCATATGCATCATGGTGTGCGTTACTTTATGAATATCGTTAATTGATGTCATCCTACGTGTTGTTTCGGGAATTTCATCATCATGAAAATCATATTTGGACTCTATGCAAATGTCAATAGTAGCATACTATTTGCGTTTGGTTTTAATTTAACGTTGGTGTGAGTAATCATATGAAAGATTTTACGTTATTTCAAACAGGACTTTTGTTCTGATCATACTTCAATCATTAAACTCTTACTGTTAAGAATCTCCGCAATGCATTTAACGAGTTAGCGGTATTCATGACGTTGTAACTACTGTTTTGATCAAATGTGTCTGTCTTTACGATTTAAAGCTTTAAACTCGACTCGAAACTTTATTTACATTCCCATTATTTTACTGAGCTTTGTGGAGTAAGCTGATGCATATGGGACTTATCGAAAATTCTTTGTCACAACATCTTTTGGTTAAAGAGGAAGGATTTTTAAAGATTTATGATTTGTAAATTTCTCTTTGGGAGTGTTACAAACATTCATTGCACGTGTTGTGGTGCAGAAATCTATTTTCACGTTTACAGTGTACTTTGTTGCGCATGTTTTATTATTGTCTTTATTAACGTAAGCATTGAACAAGGGTGTTTTTGGAAATAGTTTTATATGCGCTGTGTTGTTAAGCAATCTTGAAACCTATCAGTTGAACGGTAGTGTATTTTACCGCACCATTAATTGCTATGAAACGTATGGGTTCTAAAAGTTTTATAAAATTCGAATTGGCATGCTGGTTAAAAAACCTTGAACTCATTAGGCCTGTAGATTTAAACCCTGTCTTGAGAGCAGTTATGTTTAGGGACTAAGGGAGTCCTTGGGTTTTGAAGCGTCGGATGATCCAACTTGCGGTCAGTCGTGAATTTTGGATTTCAGTTTTCGAATCTGTGTGCGTTTGTATTAATGGAAATAGTAGATTTAAGTCTTCCCAGTTAATTAAGGGATGATTTTATACTTCGGTAATCACGTGGTTTAAGGTCTTAGATAATCATCGGCGATCAGATTGGGTTTCTTTTTGGTGGTTTGCTCGTCGGTGTGGCTTTATGGTTGATGTTGTTGGTGTACCGTCTCAGCGGGTTCCGCGATTTAAGGAAATTTTGGTAATCTGTCTGTTAGAAATGTAAGATTTGAAAGTTTAGCTTTTTGTTAGGTGTCAACCTTAGTGCGACAATCCGTCTGGAATGGAATTTTGGGCGGGATATCCACGTTTTCAAAGTCACCGTTTAGTCTTAGGCGTCGACTTGTTTTCTTGGAGTCAATGGATTTAGGGATGTTTGGGAGATATCCCGGTTGGATCATGGGAAATATTGACATTTCGGTGATGGAATTTAAAAGAAGGTTAGATGGTGATGATTAAGTACCGATGTGTATAAGCATTCCCGTGGTGATAAAGATTTCATTATAGGAATGTTGTAAGGTTGGTGTTGGAACGGAGTTAATGGTTAACCGGATCTGGGTTAACCAGTTACCTGAAGGACGCATTGGGGCGCCTTGGAAGGACATCTTGTTCAATATTAGGAATGGATCTGTAGAAATATGAGGATTCATGGGATTTGGGATAATCGCCTATCTGTAGAGCGTAATGGCATGTTTCTGGTGGAAACACAATGCTTGGGTCTGTAGAAGTGTGGGAGCACTTGCAGGCATTGTGTCCGAGTCAGCTTTGAGGAACGGATTTAAAGGTTGCGATGGTTCAGACCAAACTAGTCGTTAGGAAATTTCTTCAAAGGACAATAACTCTTTAGTGATGATGATTTTGGAGACATTTGGTGGGAATGTCGAGGTGAACTTTAAGTACAAAGGAATTTTGAGGAGACCTTGATGCGTCGTAATCAGAAGTATCTAAGGGAATAGTTCGGATTGGGGTATTCTTGATGGAAATGACTAGATAAGGTCGTAAGTTGCTTGCGGGGTATTAGGAGAAATCTAAGGTTGGGAGGCAACCGAGAGTGAACGGTTTAGAAAATGATTAATCAAGGACTCAACTTTAATCCTGACGTCGGTGAAATATATTGAACGTTGAGATTTAGTTTGTAACGGCATGTTATGAGAAACTCAGCGAAAACCTCAACCATAATGTAATCGGGTCCGTATATGAGGTGAAGTTCTATGAAGGCATCCATTTGGGATAGGGAATCAATCGATCTTTCAAATGTGAATGTTGGGTGCTTGGTGATTCCAGATTTCGAGGATGAAATCTCTTTTAAGGTTGGGAGGATTGTAACACTCGTAAATCTCTACCCGTGAAGTTAACCCTTTGAGAAATTCTTGTTTCTTATCGTAGAATTTCATCCCCTATATCTTACCTATTAAGCCTTATCGTGTCATGAGTGGCCTGTGCGGAAAATGGGAAGAAACGGGCATCGGTACACTCTGGGCGATAGTGCCCTGGCGAGAGTTCCCTGGGCACAATCGCCAGCGGGGGTGTGCCCGCGGTACATTATGGGCGATAGTGCCCTGGCACAATCGCCGGGCACAATCGCGGTCGGCCCCAGGGCCTTTTAAAGTCGCGATTCTCAACCATTTCCCTCATTATCACTTCCTAATTCCTTCCCTTTTCTCTCCCAAACCCCAAAACCGAACCCTAACCCATTTTGATGGTTTTCCCCCTTGAACCACATGATTCTTCATCATCTAAATAGTTGGAACCTTGAACCACAAAACCTCCATCTTCATCTTCCTCATCAAGTTCATCGGTTGGGAGCTCGGGTTGAAGTGTTGGATTGGGTGTTCTCGGAAGTCTCTTTGTCTTCAAGGGTAAGTTTTCTTGTAATAAGGTTTTAAATGCTCCATTGGTGGTTTCTTAAGGTTCGATATCTCAAATCTCGGATTTGATGGTTTTGGAGAAATTAGGGTTTTGATCTTGTTTGAGATCTTGGTATTTTTATGTTTGGAGAATGTTCCCTTATGGTTGAAAATAGTTATTTATGGGATGGAATATTGGATCTAGGTTTTGGAAGTTTTCGGCTTGAGGATTCAAGCGGCCTTCAAAGAGCTCATTGGGTGAAATCTAGATTTAGCCTAAATCTAGCAAGGTGAGTTCAAGTTGATTTGTTAAAACGGTGTACATGCCAAAAATGAGTATTTTGAAGTAAAAGTGTGTTTTACTTGATATTTGTCAAAGTGTGGGTATTTTAATAAGTTTCATGTTTGGTAAACTTGGGTTGTGAAGTTATATAAAATGCTCATATTTGGGTTCTTAGCAATTTTGTACAAATGGGGTTCATTTCATGGCATTATGCATTCTTAATGACTTTGTACAATTGAAACCTAAGTTCATGGGTTATGCATTCCGAGTATGTTGCATTCATAAAACCGTTGGAAAATCTTTGGTTCCAATATGTATCGAGTTTCGGTTTAGCCACGTCTTTGGGGTATGTGTCTTCATAAACGATGTTTAAAAGCATTTCATTATTTGGAAGACGTCAATTGTTGATAAAAAGGCTTTTGAGTATCTTAGCTCGGTTTTCACTAAAATGAGTCGTGTAGGCATTTGCTATTTCAAGTTGCCTCTTTGGGTGAACCGGTTCGGAAATAAGTTGAATCTAAAGTGTTGTCATTGATGTGATCTCTCAAGTGTTCTTATTTAATGTACAAGTGTTTGGGGATTTATGTGGAAATTTGTATATGATTAACTTACCATGGGTCATTTATGCATATCTTGGTATTATGATGATTCCTCCTTGGAATGCCTTTTTGGCGACCTTATATTCTCACGAAGTATTTGAATGGATATTATGTCATATGATGGATTTACATATTTAGGATGGTAATATTGTGTTCTTGGTTGATACCCGAATGACTAACGGGTTGAAACACATCTTTGAGACCTCCTATATGCATTATGTGGACGAACCAGGTCTGTGATTCACTATAGGAATGTAGGTGGGTGACATTTGGAGAATTTCCGAAGGCGGTAGTCTCCCATGTACCTAGACCTCCGCTGTCGGGGAATTTCCTAAGCGGTAGTCCCCGGTGCGTGTCGGGCCTTTGGGTTGTCAGTGAAAGTGACTTCAAGGTGCATTGCCTCTTTGGGTGAACCGTATTGGAGATATGGGTCGCTCCCGTTGACTCCACATCTACGTGATTAATTGGTTAACTGCTGATAAGATCTGTAACTGTTTCTAGCATGATTTTACTTGTGCATTCATTCATGTTAAAACACTTGAGCTCACTAGGCGTTAAGCCTAACCCTTTTTATTTGTCGGCATGTGCATCAGGTTCCTGTTGGGGGTTCGGTTCTAGCAGTGCTTTGAGAAGTCGAGCCTTAGCCTCGTGCAAGAGTAAGTAGTTGATGAGGTCTTCCGCAGATTGGAGATAGTAGCTGACTTTGGGTTTAGTAGCACCCGCCCCTATTATAGACTGTTATATAGGATATGAATTTGTATGGAGGTTCATTCTTAAATTGTGATTGTAGACGAATCGTTATTGATGTGTTTAGAAAATTTTAAATAAGTTGCTATTTCCAGATTGAGGGTGTTACACATATGTTGCATGACAAGTACTTAAAGAACCTTTTGGAATCTTCTTCAGAGATGATGCGGAAGAGCTCAGATTCCAAAGAGTATCTGAAATTCCTATCTGTCCCCTCAGTCATCTCAAGGATCTCTTGTGCTTATGGTGTGACTTCTCTTCTGCTGCTGAGCCAATCAAAGCAATCATCAGTCAAGAATCCTCTGAACGAAGGCAAAAAGGAGAAGAAATACCTGGCTATATGATCAATCCTTCTAAGTCTTCTTTAGATAGTTGATAGATTAGTTTCCTATTTTTTGTAATCTATTAGTAAAACTTACAGTAGTTTGTTCATCACTTGTACTTGTAATTTTCATACCTTGTAATTCTTCCTTTGAATTAATGAAAATTTCAGTGAAGTACTTAACTCTATCAGTACTGTAAAAGATCCCTCAAAATAGTAATTGGGACATGTATGTTATGAGTCCTGATTATTCCATTATTTTGAACTATAAAGTAATTTTCTTCAGTTACTTTGTCATCATCAAATAGGGGGAGATTGTTGATCCAAACTCTCTCAGTGATTTGATAACGACCGTCTTCTATACTTAGTAAAAATTACGTTTTAATATGTATTAGTGTTTCACCATCAGCGATCAGACTGAGTCTGTTCAGTTATCGCTGATAGTTTCTGATGTAAACATTTAACGTAATCCCTGAAGACAAGTTTCGCGTCAACAGATGTTCATAGATGAATCGAAGACGAAGCTGCTGAACAAAGATAAGTCTACTAGTGATCTGATGCGGATATCAGTGAAGCAAAGACAAATCTACTTATACGCGAAGAAACCTGAGGAAAAGCTTCAGCGATAGCTGAACTTCTTTGTATCTCTGAAGGAAGAGATATTCAGCGATCAAACGATCACGTAGCTTATGCCTCAAGTCTTCTTTTGTCTTACCTTGCACAACCAGTACGATGTGTCAGAACGGACATACCTCTTCCACAATTCGTACAACATCTCTGTCAACTACACTGTTCATGATACGGCCGAAAGCATGTCTCCCAAAAGTCAGACTCCCAAAGCCAATCAATGAAGGACACGTGTAAAGTGCCCTGCCATGCATTTAATGCATAGGGTATAAATAGAAAGATTACCTCTTCATCTGAAGAGAGTGCTCACCTCTAGCCTTCATCTTTCTATCTTATAGAAACTCTTGTTTTCTATACTTCTCCAATCCCCATTCTCTATATTCTTGTGCAACCATCTTAGTGTTTTCTTAAGTTTGTTTAGATTGAGTTCTACTTAATCTTATTCCGCAACAGACTTGTAAATTGTGTTTGATTTATCAATAAACAATTTATTAAACTTTAAATTTTGTGTTTGTATTCAACCCCCCCTTTCTACAAACTTGTTAAGCACCTCTGGGACCAACAAAGGAGAAGAAGAAGAACAGGAAGAAGATGACGACGACGAAGTTTATAAACATGATGAGGAGTCTCATGTTTACCACTTGGGTTTATCTGATGTTGATACTGATGAAGACGACGATGAACTAGAAAGTAGTCCAATCAAATCATACGGTGGGATAAATGATTTCTTTGATATGCCCCCTCCACTTCCATCAGCGGCCCCAGTCATCACACCCAACCTACCCCCACGTTATAATCGTAGTGGAAGAGTAAGTTTGGGTCAAGTATTCCCGACGAAAAACAATCTTACACTCGCTCTCGGTTTGAAGTTTCTTGAAGAGGGTTTTGAGTTTGGAGTTCACCGGTCAAATAAAACTAGATATGATGCCAGATGTAGGCAAGACGGATGTTCATGGCGTATCTATGCGACCTCTGTCGAAAATACCAATATGTTTCATGTTCGTATATTGGATGACGTACACACTTGCTTGAGGACGCAGCTGCATCCCAACCACCATCAAGCAAACAACAAAGTATTGGTTAGTTTTATTTACCCTAAAGTGAAGGATACCAGCAGAACATACCGTGGATCCGACATTGTCAACGACGTAAGATCGGATTTGAAAATAGATATTTCTTACTGGCAAGTCTGGCGCGCCAAAGCTTATGCACTGACGATGGTGCATGGTACCCCTGAAGAATCGTTTACCCGACTCCCCTGCTTTCTCTATAATCTGGAGCTCCGGAATCCTGGTACCGTTACCTCAATAAGGACAGACGGTAGAGGACGTTTTGAGATGTGTTTCGCTGCCCTCGGTTGCGCGATACGTTGTTATTTTAATAACTTTCGCGTCACTATATGGTTTATTGAGCTGCTATATTGAATAATGTTATAATATGAAAATGCCTTAAATATCCAGATTCGGTCGTTTACCACACACCTGCGTCTGGTCATTATCATCAATGCTGCTCATTTGAAGGGTACTTACTTGGGCACAATGTTCTTAGTCGTTGCTATGGACGCAAATAACCATATTGTGCCCATCGCTTTCGGAGTTGGTAGGTCTGAGAGTGGGGATGAGAGCGGCCCGTTTCCAATATTATGCAATTTATAAATGGTCGTCTCAACGCCAAACGTTATTTCATGAAGTAAAACAATCCAACACTTACTCAAAACGTGAATAGAAATCGAACTCTCCATTTATGAAAATGCGGTTAAAACTTTGTATCCCAAAACACCCAAAGCACGGATGGGGCATAATACTCAACCCATAACTCAAGAGTAAAAATCCACTTATACAAGACGCCACCGAAAACTTGGATAATAAAACTCAATACCCAAAAACAACACCTTTCGGTGACGGGGGATACCCGCATTCCATCGAATGTGGCGGGCACACAAAGTTAAGCCACGTATCAATGTTCTCGAGCTTCACATAAGACCATGGTTCCCCGTATCCGGCTCCTCTGAGCTACCACCGCAATACACCACTGATCCTAGTGTCTACTCGACCTCTAATGAGTGTCACAACTAAAGCCACAAGTCCCCGTATCCGGCTCACAATGGGCACCATCGCAAGACTTAGCTCCGTATACGGCTCCACAGAGCACCACCGCAATCTTCCATAAAAAAACATGACTTGGGGACCACTCACTAGAATTCAAACGCGGACACTAAATTCCACGATGAGTAACCAGACTGGACGACAAACGGGCATCGAGTTCAACCACCCACGATCTCTACCTTGAGCCCTTCAATAAAGGTTACGCGGTTATCGAGTTCAACCACCCACGATCTCTACCTCGAGCTCCCGCTAGCCATAAATAATGTCCAGTCCCAAAACGGGGATAAAGTCCCCACTAACCAACCGACTGACTCATATGCCTATGGATCCAATGCATTACAGTCTAAAATGTTACATGACTCAAAAAGAATGAACTAACGCATTCAAAACGTGTAACTCTCAAATAAGATGCAACTAAGTACACCATACGTCCAAGGCTCCTTAACGAGCTACCAAAACTGAACAAGTGTTCCAAAAACTCAATAGAGTACAAATCAAGCCCCAAAAGGCTTAACAGACGATTGGCTAAACCACGAGAGCCAATATGGTTACATAAACCAAATTATATCTTTCCCCAAAATCTTTATTTCTCAAAACCCAAAAAGGATTATCATTTTCTAAAATGTTCTCCAAAGTTGGAAATGACCCAAAATCAAAGGACTCACACCTTCGTACTTTTCAAAATATCTCATTTCATTAATGATGCATAAAACCCGGCAACACTTAAAAGTGCATTTTTGATCAAACACCTTTTTATACCATAAATCACCAAATCATGTTCCTTTGTGACACATTTATCAAAATATCCCAAAATTCCAAATGTGGTGTTTTACAAGGTTTAATAAGCTAAACACTTCAAATAATCAAAAGTTACCAAATGTAACACCCCGATTTCGAAATGTATCGTTTCAAGTTAATTCGGAAATCGGTAATCTTAAAGGGAAAAATAAGATATAAGAGTTTAGGCTTGAATCCTATATTTCATAGTCTTGATGGATGGGGGATTCAATTACGAGTCCAACGGTACTTTCCGGAGCAAAATTGGAGCTATAACGAAGAAGTTATGGCCAAAACAGTGAACGAGAAGAAAACCGAGGTTTGGGCTGCCGCGAGTTGTGGCGCGACTTGGGGTCACGGCACAAGCCGCGTAACTCACTGTTCTGAAGGAAACTGGCGACTTATGCCGCGACTTGGGGTCGCGACCTAACCCGCGAAACACGTTGTCGAGATAAAAACCCAATGTTCAGCCATTAGACCTCATTTCTCAACCTCAAACCCTAACTCTCTTCCCCTTTTCCTCTCCCAAACCGACCCCAAACCCCAAAGTCGATCCCTAACCCATTTTGAGGGTTTTCCTCCTCAAACCACATGATTCTTCATCATCTAACTAGTTGAGATCATGAACCACCTTCATCTTCATCTCCTTCACCAAGTTCTTGGGGGTTTCATCTAACCCTTTTCACCATTGGAAGATTGGAAGCTTATGGCTCGTTTTGGAGATCTACAAGTGTTTTGGTTGGTGATTCGAGATATTGGTTGAGGTAATCTTCTCCTTCTTCAAGTATGGAAAATTAGGGTTTTTGGTATAAGATGAAAAGTTCATGTAAATGTTTGGGGAACATTTCTAAAAGGGTTGAATATGATTATTTATGGTTGGAAATGTGTGGATCTAGGTTGTGGAAGAATCGTGCTTGTGGATTCAAGTTTCTTCAAGGAAGCTCTAAGTGGGGTAAAATCTAGATTTAGCCTAAATCTAGCAAGGTGAGTTCAAGTTGATTTGTGAAAACGTTGTACATGCCAAAATGTCTATTTTAAAGTGTTTATGTGTTCTGCATGAAATTATCAAATGTTGGGATATTTGCTAATCTTTGATTATTTGAGGCATTTAACTTTACAAACTTTGTATAATACCCACATTTGGGATTTTTTGGCATTTTGATAAACGTGTTACAAACGAATGTGTTTTGAGGTCTTATTGCATAAATAGATCTTTAGTCAAAGAAATACACTTTTAAATGTTTGTCGAGTCTTATGCATCGTCATGAAATGGAGTGTTTTATAAAGTATCACTTGCACGTCTATGTGAGGTAACTTGAAAGAATGTTTATAGTCTCATTTTATGATTTTCGTTCTTATCAGCAGTTAAATTTGGAAAACGCATATTTTGTGTTATGAGTTCATTTGGAAAATGGATTGTCTCAACTAATGTTGAGTTTTGAACTAATCTCACTTTTGGTCGTGATGTTTGCATATTCGTTGGGTGAGTGAGTTTTATCGTGTTTTTATTCCATTTATTAATGAGTCAATGGGTTGCTAAGTCTGCGGCTTGGCATTGTTATTTTGATGAGGTTTTTGGACAATAGTCCAGTTTTGGTAGCTCGACTTCGAGCCTTGTTGGGTCTTATGTGTATTATTTGGCTTATTTGACGCATTGGGAGTCATGATCTCGTATTTGGTTTATTATTGTCCGGCGTTGGGACGATTAGTTTTCCACGTCGAGGCACGTTAGGCACCGGATGTGGGTGTAAGACCTTCGTGCTGCACGTTAAGGTACCGGATGTGGGTATAAGTTCATCTTCTAACTTTCTAATCTCCTTTTGATTCTCCCTAACATCGCGCTTCATCATCTCTAGGAACTCCTTCTACTCCGCAATAGTTGCCTCTTTCTCCTTCTGAAGTTCTATGTTTTGTAGCCACATCCTGCCTATATTTCGTATCTCCTCATTTTCCTCATCACATGACCTTTTCAACCTGGCATGGCAGTACCTGAGACATTGGTAGACCAGGTCCCTGGTTAGATTGATACGTAGGTGGGGATTCTCCACCATGAGCAGTGTAGTATGCCTCTCATGCATTGTTAAACTGCTCACACTCCTGAGGCGTGATCAGTGCATCGTAAGCAGTTATCCCAAACTCCGCCCAATCCTCCGTTGTCTCTGGTGCATTCCAGTCAATCCTTGAAGCTTCATCATTTAATTGTTCGATGTCGACGGAGCGTGAAGTGCCAGCCCCATTTGCTAACCTTTTCCCCCTACCGCGCGAACCTCCAGCCATTAAGTTATGAAAATGTAGAGGATGGTTGTAAACGGTGTGGATGGCAGAAAGGATAGATCTCAAGTTGTGAATTACTACTTCACCATAGAATCTACTTATAGTCGATGAGAAGATAGGGTCGTGCGCAATTGCGTATGGGCTCAATTACGTATGGGCGCAATTGCGCACCACTACTCCATTACAAATCCTGCCAGGATTCCCCTGCAAAGCCTGAAATGATTATTCTGCAAAATTCCCTACCAAACCCTATGTGCGCAATTGCGTATGGGCGCAATTACGCCCTAGGGCGCCATTGCGTCCCTGGGCACGTGTCAATCCCAGATTATTCCTAATTAGGGTTAGTCCTTAGAATTTGGCTATAAATACATGGGTTATACCAACGTTATAGTTCACACCATCCATACACCATTTTCATAGCATAATAGTCTCCTCTTTGACCAAACACATGGCTGGAAATGCATCATCCTCAAACCCACCTTCTTCACAAATAATGCCCTCCAGACTAAAAAGGCGATAGAGAAAAGTGAAGCGGAGATCGAACAACTAACCGAAGAGTGGAAGGAAATGATAGCCAAGAAGGATGGCCACTTGAGAAGGATCGATGCGGACAAGGAGGAGATAAGAAGGTTGAAGAGGGAGATAAAAGAGAAAGAAGACCGTATTCGTCACGACAACGTTCAAGTAAACAAGATTATGCAAGATTTTGCAGTACTGCAAGCACAAGTTACCCAGAAACAAAATTGGATTGATCAATGTAAAGCACTTTATCCTTTGATGGTGTTAGCGTTTCTGGATTTTCTATGTTGCTAGTTTGTACCCGTACTTTCTATCACTTTGTTTCATGGTGCTTGTGTTGTTGGGTTTGTATTTTGGTTTTCTTCGTTGCTAGTTGATAGATGTACTTTCTATGCTTTGATGAATTTATATGTTTAAACTACTTCAAAACAAGTATCTGTGACTATTATGCTACCAAACAAAACAGGTACGCAATTGCGCACCCCTGAAGCTTTTCAGGCGAATCTTGAAGCTTTTTACAGGTACG
This sequence comes from Arctium minus, assembly GCA_954870635.1. Taxonomy (NCBI): domain Eukaryota; kingdom Viridiplantae; phylum Streptophyta; class Magnoliopsida; order Asterales; family Asteraceae; genus Arctium; species Arctium minus. The sequence goes on along the minus strand of OX941082.1, from coordinate 27,704,927 downwards.
CAATTGTGCACCCCTAAGATGTTTTTTGTGCACTACCTTTGGCTATAAATACAGAACGCTGGGGAGTCCTAAACCAAACAAAACAAAGTTACATGGCATCCCCAAATCTTCATGTATGGAATTTCATATGTTTATCTCAATCGCTTCCAGCCGGTACCACCGAGTTATATGGTTAGCGTTTATATTTTTTTGGGTTTTGTTTGCGTTGAATATTGTGTAAGGCTAACCTTCTTAACCCCTATCTTGAACAGCTGAGTATCCACAAATGTTCAGCATGAAACTCTACCATCAAGGGTACTTCACCGGATCCACCTAGAAGGCAATAGTTTCGTGGTCTAGAAGTCTATGTTGACATGTTAGATGTCGACGATCTTTCCATGCGACTACTTCACCAGATCATGAAAGAGCTAGGTTCCGATGAAACGAAGTATTATAAGTTGTATTTTAAACGTCCGAATACAGACTTATTGACTGGACTGGAACCTATGGATACCGATGAAGATGTAGCCCTTATACGTTAGTATGTTGACGGTCATACCGTCATTGAAGTGTACAGCGAGAAAGTGGAGGTGGTCACTACCAAAATCGTATCACCAGAGCACATAAGAAGTTGGTGGGGTTTTCAGAAAACCAAAGCGTCGTGTATCCGTACTTTGACATTTAAATGACCATATGGTTGGTTGTTTAGTTCATATGCAATGTATCCGTTCAATGTTATTAAATACGTGCATTTTAATGAAATGATGTTTTAATTAAACTACACGACTGGATTTTTAATAAATAAATTGTCTCGAAGCTAAATTTTACATTAAACTTTAAAAAATTGTATATACGAAGCTAAATATACAAGCTACTAAAAGGAATCATGTTTGTCGGTCTGTCTGTATCATGGACCAAAAGACATCCACCATGTGAACCCTCCAGGCTAGCGCTCGTGCTGACTCATCCTCCATTGGTGTTGGGACCTCGTTGTTCGCCAATTGTGTCAGGAACATACATGTCAAAGGACCACAATCGCCCAATGAACCCTGCTGATGTGGTACCCCCTCTGCGTGTACCCAAGTGAACTCGTGGCTTTGCGCTGCAAGTGATGGGCACCCAACTAGGGTAAAAAATTTCTGTAGACGGTCGGCGAACGTGGCCATCATTCTTCTAAAGTTGTCCGCATATAAATCGCTCCTGAAGCTATCATATACTAGGGGTGTACAAGAAATCGTCAACCCGTGAAACCCGTCCAACCCAAACCGCTAACAACCCAATTAAACCCAACCCACTCACCCGCTAAACCGCCAACCCGCTAATTAGGAGGGTTGAAATTGGGTTAGCATAACTCAACCCAACCCAAACCGCTAACTCGCCGTTAATATATATTATTTCGATAAATTTATATATATATATATACAATATTTACAACCATTATAATTTACAATCCAAAAAATATATACATATATTAGTCTAATTAACAACCCAAAATATATATACAAATATTAGTCCAATTTACAACCCAAAGCCCAAAATTAATCCAACTACGTAAAGGCCTGAATTAATTCAATTAGGTCGATCGATATGTCTCAATAAGTATGAATGCACGAGTATTGAAACAACTAGATCGACGTTGTTTTCATTGCATAAATAAACATATGAAGTATGTTGCAAACAATAGATTTTAAAGTAAAAGTATAAACATAAATGAATATAAGGAGTATGTTTTAAAATAGAAGTTGGAACCATGAATTTTTGTTTTCATTGCATTGATGTTGTTAAAAGTTTGATTTCTATTCCATAGAGAAATATCATATGTTTTTTTTGTAGGTTGTAACTTTGTAGTTTATATCATATTTCTTAGGTATACGAGTAATGTAAAATACCCCTAAGTCTCCAAAAATCAAAGACAATGATAAATCAAACACATTTAAGAAAAGGGGATGTAGAACCTCGAACATTTGTAATCACTAATAACTTTGTTGGCTACATTTTTAGTATTATTTATCGTATTTCAATCGTCAACTTAATGTATATTTATAACCCGCCAACCCAACCCAACCTGCCCTAACCTGCAAGGGTTGGGTTGGGTTGGGTTATACTTTTGAATGAGTTGGGTTGGGTTGAGAATTTTCAAATCGCCGTAATTGGATTGGGTTGTAAAAATGTCAAAAAACGCCCAACCCAACCCGCGTACACCCCTATCATATACGGTTATCTCCATGAGGTCTAGGTCGAGGTCGCCTAAAACCCAATGCTTCTGGTCTATGCAAATTGGAATGAACACCTGAAATATTTGTTCAAAAACAAACCAACAGTAAATAACATTAAACTATACAGAGTTAGAAATAACAAGTATATTTAAAGTGAAATTCATACATGCTTAACAGACCACCATGGTACACCGGCCGGACTCTTCGCCATTTCGCAGACGGAACTCGCACCACCACCAGCGACCAGGTAATGCATGAACTCGGACGTCATCACCGTCCACCGTGCATTGGGCGGACGCGACTCATGGATAAACCGAACCCATCCGTCGATGTGCTATTTAAAAAAAAGATGTTAGACATATAAATAGACATAATAGATAAACTGAAATGACGTTTTATACTAACATCATATTCGAGCCACCCCGAGCCCTGGAAACCGAGTAATAAGCCCCACCACTCCCTACCCACAGGATGGGTGGGTAGGCACCTAAGTCAATAAGTCGACAATTCATTCCTATGCCATTTTGTGGCAATGTCGGATGAAGTGTAAGAGATGGTTTCAGAAATGGTGGTGGCAGCGACAATAGCAGCGGCTCTACGAGCTACATGCATCTTCTATACGCGGCGCTGGGCATGTGGGTCTGTAGTAGGAGGCAAAGCGGTGAAAGGAGGGAGCAATTGTTTCCCAAAAGTTTTCTGCCGCATCGGCCTTTGGGTAACATCCGCCGGCGGTGCAACCTGAATGTCCTGGGACACTGGAGGCCGGACGGACGTCGAGGTCGATAGGCCGGTGGATGTACTCGCCTGTGGCGTATCCTGGAACAACGCCCCAACAAACCCCGACAAAACTGGCGTAGTCGGTCCAGTCTCATAGAGCAACGACCCGAATGTGCCCTGCAAAATAAGTTGGGTCCTCACAAGTTTGTTCTAACAAATAAATATCAAATGTAACAAACGAATCTCCTAACTTACAGACTGCGTATACTGACCCTATGTAAAAAACAGAGAGCCGCCAATGGACTGACCGCTAAACCCCGGGTATGATGCCCCTGTGCCCTGCAAAATAAGATTGAGGTTATTCAGTTTCTATTCTGAATGTAAAAATCAAATTACCCACCAAATCAAACAACTTACATGTGCCATGTGGTGGGTCGGTGTAACGAACGACGAAGGTCCGAATAAGTCATCAACGAAGGCTGATGAACTCTGCACATTAATCTAAGTCATTGTTTTTATGTCTTATTGAAAACAAATAATGATACCATATAAAGATTGAAATGACTAACATTATTCGTGTATTGGGACGGGCCTCCGAAGATCAAAGATCTGAACCCGTGTTGCGTGTCAGCGGGCTGGGAGGGCTGTCCACCCTGCTGCTGGGCTGGAATCTGTCATCAAGCATAATAAACTACATAAAGTTCCAAAAGATAACAATTAAAACCATGTCCAATAAATTAAGTTAAACACTTACCTGAAAAGAGCTAAACTGGCTAGTAAGTCTCTCCACCTCAGCAAGGCGTCTCTCAATAGCTTCACGCTCTGAGCGATCAGATGCCTATTTCTCGGCAAGGCGTCTCTCAAGATCTTCATGCTCAGTGCGATGAGAAGTCCGATAGTCATAGAAATAATCCTTCCACCTCGTAAACTCAGCCCACCGGTCAGCATAGGGGTCAACATGCGGACTATGTTGATAGTGGCCTGCTGGACTATGCTCATGGTGAAAGGGTGGAATATGCCCAGCATGAAATGGTGGCTCCTCGTAAGAGGTGGCCTCATGTGCCCTGCTGACGCCTGCATGGGACGGGGAGCCTGTGTCATGATCAGGCTGGTCGTCTTCCTCAGACTTGGAACCTACGTCTATACAAACAATTAACAACATTATTATAAATATCAGATAATCTAGAACGACTTCTCTTTATAAAAAAATTATAAATATCGGATAACTTAGAATGACTTCTCACCCTCGTCAACAGCTTGCATAACTCTCGACCTCTTCGACGGTCGACGCCCCTCCGAACTACTAAACCAGCGATGGCTCTGGATATACCATTCATGGCTCTCCTCCCACGGCGTAGGAACAAGCCTCTCACGTGGGAGCCGTTCGTCCTAATATATTGAAAAATAATCATGTTAGAAATCCACACGAGGGCCTCAGCTATTACAATTTTTTTTCGCTGTAGTCAATGTAACTTACCGTCAATACATCCAGGAGAGCATAGGCATGATGGCTAACAATACCGGTCGAAGACCTATCCCAACGAACCGCACGTGGCCATCTGGTGGTCAATATATAATACGTACTGGCCATGGGAAAGGTCTCTAAGATCCATATCTGTGAATTAGAATACCAAGATAGTAGTAAATATTTTGTAGAAATAGGGAATATGTGTAGATTGTAAAAGTATTAATTTGATATCAACTTACTAACCTTGAATGCATATAAAAAACCAGATAACGACATCCTATATCCATGCTCCGGGCGTTTCCGGATCGATCCATTCATCTGCCTATAGGTGTGCGCCCAGATATAAGATCCCCAAGGAAACCGATTAAAGACCCTCAAATCATCAATGGCCCGAAGTAGATGATCGGGAAGATGCTGGGACAACTGATGACTGAGGAAGAACATCTCAACCATCATCATGAGACAACTACGGACGACATAATCGTCATCGATATGCGCCCACCCCTCGTCATCAGTGCCGATCAGATTGAATATATCCTGGATGTTCTGCACCGTTAGTTGGCCTCGTGGGAACACCCGTCTAATAAAACCAGTAGACCTATTCTTATGCATCTTCGGGTCCGGTCCGAAATGAAGTGTTGTGATGAGACAGAACTCCTCACGACCGAACTGAAGAGCGTGGCCACCAACCTCGAATAACATCTCCTCATCCCGTATATTTTCCGGGAATACCTGGGTCTGTAAAAATATATGTACCAAGACAGGGTCGGCAGATGTATTGGTCAACTCCAACCAATGACCGAAACATGTCTCCCTAAATATAGCTAATCGTGTGGGGTTCAATTTCTTGCGAATCAGCTCCACCGTCGTCATCTTACTCTTCAGGTTCAACTTTGCAGAGTAGAAATTTCTTCCCTGCATAATAATGATATAATACTTATGTAAAGGGACCTAAAGTGTCAGTTTCTAAAGTAAAGGGACCTAAAGTGTCAGTTTCTAACGTTAAGGGACCTAAAGTGTCACTTTCTAAAGTTAAGGGACCTAAAGTGTCACTTTCTAAAGTTAAGGGACCTAAAGTGTCACTTTCTAAAGTTAAAGGACCTAAAGTGTCAGTTTTAAAAGTTAAAGGACCTAAAGTGTCAATTTCTCAAGTTAAGGGACCTAAAGGGTAAAATTCAAAAGTTAAAAGACCTAAAGTGTAAATTTACTAAGTTAAAGGACCAAAAGTGTAAATTTCATAAGTTAAAGGACCTAAAGTGTAAATTTACTAAGTTAAAGGACCAAAAGTGTAAATTTCATAAGTTAAAGGACCTAAAGTGTCAGTTTCTAAAGTTAAGGATTTTTTCGTGTATTTTTTTAAAGTAAATGATTTTTTGGTATTTACAATGTTCTATAATGTGTGTAAAAAAATTTGAAAACATTAAATTTAAAACTATATTAATAACTAAATTAAATTTAAAACTTTGATAACTACAACCATTTAAAACTATGACACTAAAATTATAATCCTAAATATAAAATGATAATATCCAAAAAATTATCATCCACTCTAAAAATGATAACTACAATCATTTCAAACCATACAACATACATAACAACAAAAATCGATCAACAAAAATATACAAAAAATTGTCATCCAAAATATACAACAAATTATCAACAAAAAATCATCATCCAAAATTATACAACAAATTATCAACAAAAATAACAACAAAAAATTATCATCCAAAAATATACAACAAATTATCAACAAAAATTATCATCCAACTAATATACAACAAATTATCAATAAAAATATACAACAAAAAATTATCATCAAACCAATATACAACAGATTATCAACAAAAATACACAACAAATCGATTAAAAAAATGGTAGAAGAGTTAGAGGAGAAGTCACTAACATCAGCCATTTGTGGTCCCTTTCGATTAAAAAAGTGAAGAACTCGTCGGTGGTGGGGGGCGAGAAAACGACGGCTCCGGCAGGGGAATCGATAGAGTAAATTAAAAATGGTAGGTGGGGGAATTGTGTCGGTCGCCTTCAGTATAAAAGCACCCAGGGACGCAATGGTGCCCTAATTAAAACTCCATGGCGTCTTTTTGGACATTTAATTAAAACGGGAAGAGTGATGACTAGGAGGCCAATCCATCCCCAAGTTTGGCTCATTTCGGTCAATTTCCCTATTAATTTACAAGTAAAATTGAAATGACATAAATAAAATACAATAATTAAAACTTAAACTACGATGATATAAGTTAATATTACAATAATAAAAAATAATAATAATAACCAAACCAAATTGAAATAATAAATAAATACATATTGATTAAAGGACAAGGACAACTAAAATTACAAAAATAGAAAACGATAACTTAAAATAAAAAATTAAAACAAAACAAACTACAATAATCAATTTGGTAGGGCTGATATAGAATGGGAACTAATCAACCATTTGGTTACTATTTAAAAAATGGCACCTGCTCCCAACAAAAATATGTAAATTATTAAAAGGTCTATGACAATTTACTGATTTTTTCTTCTTGAATTATAAGTAAAATGAAAAGTATGTTTATTTATTTATATTTTTATCTGGATATTGTTATATTCTTAGGTAGCATTTGATACGTAGATATAACTGGATTGGCCTAAAATAATAAAATATTATGGAGAATAAGGTAGAAGTGGTGGTTATGGTGGTGGTCGACAGTAGTGAAGATGGAGGTAAAAGTGGCGGTTGTGGTCCTTGTGGAGGAGGTGGGTGGTGGCAGAAGACCAAATACAAAACAATATGTAAACTACAAGGATGCTTTTGTAATTTTCAATGTACAAGGACTAAAACCCATAAGATTTGCAAACTACATGGACAAAATGTTATTTACTAAAATATTAAGAGCAAGTTACAGACTTCGTCCATGTGGTTATACGCAAATTTGGATTGAGCCCCTAGATGAAATAATTACATGTAGATCATTGTGGTTTTCGATTTTGTTATGGATTAGGTTCATGCCTCTAACTCCATTAACTTAGTTCTGCTAAATCATGGGTCATTTAGTCAAATTTACGTGTTCGTTATATCTTTAAGCTTTGGCCACACTTCATCAATCTCCGATTAGACCCCCTTCTTCGACCACCCTTCCCCTTCTTCATTCCTTCCATCCCAAACAACTTGCTACCCCTCCCTAGCTTCCATCGCCATTCCCAAAATGAAGAGCACAGTTTGGTCTTCAACAAAAACTAGATATGTGTGGGTGTTAATCGAACAAAAAACAACAAAAATCATATCTATGCGAGTCTAATCATAGCAAACGCACTATAGTCTTTCATATTCTTCAATGAAAACAAGTTATAGTGTGGATGTAGTCAAAATAAAACACTCATCAAAATCTAACTCAAATATGTAATTTAATCTACATATATAGAGTAGCATGGGAGATCCTTCTGAATTATGTGTAATTTAATCTACATATATTTGTAATTGAATGAATGTGTTATGTACCGGTTGGATTTGGATCGATTGAAATTTTGTGTTCTATACCGATTGGATATGGATTGATTGAAATTTTGTGTTTTGTACCGGTTGGATATGGATATGGATTAGGTTGAAATTTTGTTCCACTCAACTTGTATACAGACGTTGGGATGGCAGTAGGATGGAGAGGGAGAGGGAGAGGGAGAGGGAGGAGCATATCGATGTATAGAGTTTTTATGGCGGTCAAAATGGAGATTAAGGGGTCTATACCATGGTGAAGGGTGTTGTATCTGGAGATGAAGGAGGGAGCCGGAGAAGATGGATGGCACTTGTGAAGGGGGAGAATCGCCGGCGGGAAAACTTTTCTTTGAGGAGGGGCATCGTGACATTGTACACATATATTTTATGTATATAATAGATGACGAAAGATCGTGTGAGAACTTGAGTTAACATGATAAGCATGAGAAGTGGATCTGAACCCTTGATCACTTTTAATCTCAAGCCCACCCAAGAATCACACTTGATACGGGGAATGATTTGATGCATCTTGGTGCATCTCATCCTAATGTGCATCCAACAGTTGATAACAACTTCTCACGTTAACTCAACTTCTCAGCGGAACCCATCCCTATAATAGATAGAGTTGGGTTCCGGTGAGAAGTGCCAAATTTGGTAAGAAGCGTGAGAAGTGGTTATCAACCGTTGGATGGGAAATGAACGAAGATCAAGATGAGATGCACTGAGATAAGATGCACCGAAATGCACCAGATCAATTTCTTTTAAAGCCGCAATTCATGGGAGGGTATTTGATTAAAAGTGATCAACGGCTTAAAAACACTTCTCACATTTCTCACCAAGAATGACACTTCTCACATGATCCCATGCCATAACAGATATTATATTAATATACAAAAATATATAAATAATGATATTTAAATAAAAGTAGAAAGGCCAAAATACCCTTCACTTAACGGAGCTAAGGTTAATGTCGTTAGGATAAAGGACCCAATTTGTAACAAAAGTGAAACTACAATGACTATAGTTGTAATTATTTCGTTTGAGGAGACAATCCATAATTTGTATATAACCATAGGGACTAAATTTGTGATTTACTCTTAAAGAAATCCCAAAAAGTTCAGTTGAGATTTTGAAATCTAGTTGGCGGTTTATTCATAGATTAGAATTGGAATCTTCCCCAAAATCTAATCCTTGCTCAAAATTACCCACAATTTGTAGAGGTTAAGCCAGATGTTCGACAATCCAGTGGACCAGCGAAACCAAAATTTTCTAATAATTTCTATCGGTGATATATTGCAGTAAAATCGGTTACAAAATGTGAAGTTTGTGCGTTCTAATCGCAACCTCATTTGGTTTCACCAATCTCCATCTCTTACTTTCCACTCATCAAGATCTTCCATTTCCAGGGATCAAAGGTGTGTTCCAATTGCTTTTTAATTTTTCCCCAAACAATTTAATGTATGTGTTTGTATAGCTTAGGGTTTTATTCGATCGGTTCAAAAAAATGCATCTGATGTCTTCAAATTTGGGGTTGTTTTGGAGATTGGATATGAAGAAACAGCTTTGTAATTCTTTGTATTGTAAAGAATGTGGCCCTAAATGCATGTATGTAGATACAATTATAGCATAAATTGTTAAGTGAAGAACCCTATTTTGTGGGTGTCTGCCTGTATGTATAACTAGAAATATCTGTGTTTTTTAATGGATAATAATCAACCATACCCACCACCGCCTATAGATCATCAGCTACGTCGTTTGTATGTGCCTGGGGATGAGGCCTCGGATACTGCATCGACAGCACCGAGTTCCACCGGACAATATGAGTTGGAAAGGAAACGACCTACTGCTGCTCTATCGAGAAGTGGAGATTACCGTTCTACCAGCTCACTTGATTCAGATCAGAGTTCTTCTCTTCATGACTTGGACTCGCCTGTCGATTCAATGGACATTCAAACGCGTGCCCTGACACTTGGTTCTCAAAAAAAATCCTCAAGAGTTCTACTACATGGGAATCTAAGTATTTGGATTTACGAGGCAAAAGACCTTCCAAACATGGATATGTTCCCTACAACGATGGGTGAAGTTTTTTACAAAAATCAGAACACTAGTGATCCATATGTCTCTATTGCTTTAGCAAGTGCAGTGATTGGAAGGACATATGTGATTAACGACTGCGAAAACCCTGTTTGGAATCAACTATTTAATGTTCATGTTGCACATCATGCTTCTGAAATTCATTTCCTCGTTAAAGACAGTGACACGGTGGGATCTCAACTTATAGGAGTTGTGGGAATCCCAGTTGAACAGATATATGATGGATCTAAAATCGAAGGATCCTTTCCCTTGTTGAACCCAAATGGGAAACCTTACAAGAATGGAGCATGTTTGGGGCTTTCAGTGCAATACATTCCGATTGAAAAATTGAGCATATATCACAATGGAGTTGGAGCTGGTCCTCAATATTCCGGGATTCCTGGCACTTACTTTCCACTGAGAAGAGGTGGGCAGGTTACTCTGTATCAAGATGCACATGTCCCTCATAATAGCCTTCCAATTACTGAGATTGATGGTGACATGCGCTATGTTCACGGTACATGTTGGATTGACATATTTGATGCAATTAAAAATGCCCAGCGTCTTGTTTATATCACTGGATGGTCGGTATGGCATGAAGTGCAACTGATCCGTGAGACAGTGGATGCACCAACATACACACTTGGAGATCTTCTGAAAACCAAATCACAGGAAGGCCTTAAAGTTTTGCTTCTTGTTTGGGATGATCCTACTTCAAGGAACATCATGGGCTACAAAGTGGTAAGTTCTTTAACCAGTTGATGAGGCTATAGGTTTTGTTATATAGATGCTACAATAAAGTTTAAAAAGTGCATTTGTTCTTGTTAAAGTCTCAATCATTAAGCATAGTGTGCTGCATATAATCTGTTTGCTTCCTCTGGGATTTCTATGGTACTTGCCTATGAACACTACCTGGAAAAACGGTCTTTTTGCAACTCTATAAACGTCACAAATTATAGTACTTAGCAATGGGGGCAGTTGGTGAAGCAAGAAGCATCACAAATATGAATGAATTACCAACTTTTATGACGAACATGGCTAAAGGGGTTGGCTAATTTTGCCAATCCAGCCTACTAATTTTTTGAACTATTTATTTCTGAGGATGTGTTGCAAGCTGATAGTAGCAACGTGATTTCAAGGTTCAGAGATTCCCTTTAGCGTTGCAAAATGGGTTTTTCTGGGTGTGGAAGACTATTGTAAACCTTTTAGGTTATTTTTTTGAAAGACCAGTGAAACCACACACAAGGGGTTAAAAACTTTTGCGGCTTGCCCGTGGACGCCCCCTTGGTGATCCACTCGGCAATTTCGAATTCTGAGACTTGAACCTGGGATGTTTAGATTATCTTAAGAGAATCCCAGCCACTTGTATTTTATAGTCTTCCTTTTGCTATTAATTTTTCTTTAAACGGTCAACAAATTGATGTGATGTCTCCGAAAAAACTAGAATTGGCAATCTGTTGTAGAGATCCATTGATCTATTGGGCCAAAGGCCACTTGCTTTTTCTTTTGGCTGTTATTGGATTTGCACTATGACTTTCAGCAACATGATTTGTTTTGGGTATCATTTAATGTGATTTCTTTTAGGCATCAGCCACTGCTAATGCTAAATATCTTTAGGACGGACTCATGGCTACCCATGATGAAGAGACTAAGAGTTTTTTTAAGCACTCTTCAGTACAAGTGATGCTTTGTCTGCGTATGGCTGGGAAGAAACATAGCTGGGTGAAGAAGCAGGTATGCTATGATCGATATTAACAATTTTACTATAAACATTTTCACCAAATAAATTGGATTGTACCAAACATGATCAAATTTGTAAAATAGGCCTTAAAAATTTCAGTCATCAGTGTTGCTCTAAGTTAGGAGATTGTTCTTTTTACGTTCTTGTTATGTTTGTTAGTTTTCTAACCTTAATGTGTTCGAACTTGGAAGGACTACATGAATAGCGGGTTGTTCCTTTCACGTTCAACATATAAAAAACTAATACTCCATCTTTAAAAGAAAAGAAGTCAGATTTACACGTTTTCTTTGTCAGAGAAACGCCTTCCAAGGCAAATTTGATCTTCCTAACTTACTTTGTTTTCTAAAGGCTGGATCATGTCATTCTGTCAATACCCATTTAATCAAGTTAAAATAGTTCAAATACGTATGATATTCTTTATCAAATGTAAATTAGACCTTCTTTTGGAACTGAAGGAGTAATAGTAATATCATGTCTAAATAACTTGCTATTCTTACAAGTTGTTTTTTCTTTTATTTTTACGCTTTAGGAAGTTGGAACTATCTATACGCACCACCAGAAAACTGTGATAGTAGATGCTGATGCTGGAAATGGTAAAAGAAAAATTGTATCTTTTGTTGGAGGACTTGACCTATGTAATGGTCGATATGATAATCCAGAGCATCCTATATTCAGAACTCTAGAGACAATACATGCAAATGACTTTCATAATCCTACTTTCACGGTGATGTCTCAGATCTTCTTTCTTTCTAGTTAAATCTCGAACATTTAGTTGGATGGTTGTAAATTATTGAAGAATATTGTTGTGGGTAGGTAGGATATATTTATTAACTCGATACGTTGAATTTAACTCAAATGCGAAATCCCTGTTCAGTTCTTGAGCTGTATAATAGAGGCTCTCCATTTTAAAGGGATGAGTACATTTGTATTCGGTTTTGTAGTCTTTATCCCATATTTCTGTATGCTATATACCAATACACCCATTGACGTAGCTCTATTGGGTGAACCACCTCAAACTTTGTGTTCTACATGTGTGAATTCTCATCGTTTTTTTGGCTATCTGCAACGATATTCATCCAGTTTTCTGGCTATCTAAAGATTTCCTGATCTAAGATCAGCGATGGTTTAATTTAAACAGGGTAATCTTGTTGGTTGTCCAAGAGAACCATGGCACGACATGCATAGTAAAATTGATGGACCAGCTGCATATGATGTTATGAAGAACTTTGAGGAGCGGTGGCGAAAGGCTTCAAAGGCTAGTGGCATAAAAAAACTGAGGCTTGCATATGATGATGCTTTACTGAAAATAGAAACGATGCCAGATTTTTTGACTGTGAACGACGAACCTTGCCTTAGTGACCAAGACCCTGAAGGGTGGCATGTACAGGTAAATAGATTTATAGTAACTAGCAAACTTTACTCCATTGGGACCGGAAGATCATGGGACTCGGTAATACATGAAATGTCAAACACTCACCAAGCCAAGAAGTCTTCGCGCAGTGGGGTTGTCCCTTTTGTCAAAAATGGATTTTTCTCATTGAAACCTTATGTGACAGGATTCTATTTCATTTCCTGCAGATATTTCGTTCAATTGATTCAAACTCGTGTAAAGGCTTTCCGAAAGATCCCCGGGAAGCTATAAACAAGGTGATGAGATATAATTATATTAATTTACACCATGTTTGGTTGGATAGAATGCAATGAGAAGGAAACGTTATGAGCAGATTAATGGTGTAGGTCATATCCATTCCGTTACCATGTTAGGTTGGTTTGACGGAAGAGATTGAACCATTCAGATATGTTGTTTCGTATGCATAAATAAACTTCTAAACAGTATTAAATTGATAAACAATGACCAAAATATTCTTTATTAAAAAACAAATTCTAACTCAAAAAGGAATACCACCCAATAAATAATATTTGGAAAATTGCGTGCTCATTGGTAATATATTTGTAGATAACAAATGTTCACATGAATATTTGTTCTATCATGCATCATTCTACTGGCCCAAGCCCAATATTATGCTCTATATTGTAGGAGGATAGAAGGGGTAATTGGGTAAGTCTAAATAAATTGGTATTATAAATAGGGTTAAGAGGGAGGAGTAAAGTATCCAGAAAATTGTCCATTGTTTTGTTTAGGAGAGACTAGCCTCTCGAATGCTAGAGCCTAGATGTACCCAGTTTACTTTCCATTTAATCATACATCCGATTACTTCTTTCCTTTGATCCCGTTGTGAGCTTGGTTCATAAAATATTCCACCACTTTTAAGTCCTTAGTTCCCAGATTGATTTTTATAATCATATAAATGCTTATAAAGGTATTTCTTAGTATGATAATCTCATTTACATCACTTTCCCTTGCATGTTAGATAATTATTTTTGTTGTTTTTCTAGCTTTCATGAAAATTATATGCAGATGTAGGTAATTATTATACTTCTATTTGGCACCATATTCACTGAAATGATTAAGGCTGTGTTTGACAACCATAAGTTTGCTAATCTATTGTGCTTATTCAAAAAGTTTCGTTTGGTAAGTCATAGACACGCTTATAAGCTAGTTTTTTAAAAAGTCATATCACATAGCGTTTCAATAAGCTTCATGGGCTATTTTCACTTCTTTTTCTAATTATATCTCTTATATTTTATATAAATGACCATAAACCTAATCAAACATACCATTTTAGGCCGTTTTGCATTGTTCATTCAACTTATTAGCTAGTTTTCACCAAATGTGACCAACTTATTCGCCAACAGCCAGCTTATCGGCTAGTTTGCCAAACACAACCTAAAATTGTGAGTAGAAAATAAAAAGTAATGATGAAATTTGTAATTGGTTTGAATTAAAGAAATTGTCATTTTTGGTAACTTTTAAAAGACCATTTGACTAAAAAGTCTAGAAAGTTATAGAGAGGGAAAGAAGAGAGATTGTTGTCATCAAAAATTTAAGAAATAAGAGGAAAGAACACCCCTTCCATATGGAAAAAAAAATTAGGTACTTGAAGGAATCACATTCCTTGAGGAGTGGCTCATTACATTCACAGCTGTTAAACAAGCTTTTTTTCATTTCATTCCATCCCCACCTTCATAACAACCTACCAAACCTAACATTTAAATCAAGTGTTTGAACCATTGTACTTGACTTTTTGTTCTAATCAAATAATCATTCTCATGAAAATGCAAAACATATACTTAAGCTTTGTAAGAATGAGATTTTGGATAAATTATGGAAACGCGTAAGTAAAGAGAACATTGTACATGACACATTTTGTCCAAAGTTGCTCGCTCTATTCTATTAGGACTCTAAGTGCCTGTTTTACTTTGCTGAAAAATTTTAGGTTCAATTAGTTTATATCATTGTCTTCCGTTATTCATTTTCCATTAGATGGGTGCCATCTCCTTTTCATCTCACACTAAGTAAGTAAATGAAACCTACCTACATATCCTTATTTCTTTTAACACCATATAGATAGGACCCACATCACATCTCCATTTCTTCTTCTAAACTTGTAGGCTCTAAGGTTGCATCTGTTTTCTCCTAGTTTTTTTTCGTAGGAGGACTTCTTTATTGATAAATTTATATCAACAGAATTTGGTTTGTGGGAAGAATGTGCTTATTGATATGAGCATACATGCTGCATATGTAACGGCTATTCGGTCTGCGCAACATTTCATCTATATTGAGAACCAGTACTTTATCGGATCATCATACAACTGGAGTGCTTATAAAGATTTGGGTAAGGAAGATTACTTATAACAAGCAGCAATGCAGATAGCCAGAATGAATTCTCTATCAGCTTCAGTATTTTAACATCTTCTGCTATTATTCTCAGGTGCCAACAATTTGATTCCAATGGAAATTGCCCTTAAAGTTGCTGATAAGATCAGAGCACACGAAAGATTTGCTGTGTATATCATCATCCCTATGTGGCCAGAGGGTGTTCCGACAGGTTCTGCTACACAAAGAATTCTATTTTGGCAGGTATTCACATACATAGCTTTCACCCTGTATTTTAGAAAGATGGATATGCTCTCTAGAGGGGTAAATGGTTTTATAGAATTGTCTCACTATTAGTAAAAAATCTAAAATACCCTCCAGTAAATCAGTAATGACAAAGTAGAAAAAGATTCTTGCATATAAGAATCAATGATTTCAATCATTTTCTGTTAATTTTCTTCAGGCAAACATGTAATTTTGCCAAAAAAGAACTATTGCATTTACTTTGAGATATCCCCAAAACAAAATTATTGCATTTATTTGGATGCGGTGATTATATATGGCATTCAAATCACGACAAAATAGAGAAATCTTGTTGACCAACATTGTTGTTTTCAATTATTTTGTCCACAGGGAAAGATTTCATTTTTCCACAAAAAAGTGTGTGCATTTTTTTGGGACATCCCAAAAAGGAAATTATTGCATTTATATTGTGACAAGTGGAGGTGATTATTTGTGATATTTAAATGAATCAAAGCAGTTAGAAGTGTATAGTAAGCTACTTAAAAACGCAATTATGCAATATATAATATGATCTATTTACCATTATAATCATTATAACGTATAGAACTATAGATGCTGCTCATTTGACTTCATAAGAGTACACTTTTTGTTATTCCTGAATAGCAAATAAGAATTTACCATGAAATACTTCCTTTAAATTATGTGTTCGATTTAATGCAGCAATTTATTTATGATGGAGGAAGTACATCTTATCTTGATCCATCATAGGACTTGATTCTTTCTTTCACCCAGACCAAGCCACTGCCTTGGTGGAGATATGGGAGCCATGGGTGCACCAAATGTTTGCATACTTCTTACGTTTCTGTTACAAAAATTGACACCAAGTTACCATATATGTTAGTATAAATCTTTTCAGGAAAAATGCAAAGAAACCATATCGTTGTGGATGTTGAAAACTAGCCTGTTTGACTAAATAAGTTAATTTGCATGTTCTGAGTATTGGAATGCAGGGACTCTACCGAGTAGAAAATGCTGTACCAAATCTTCTTCATGTAAAACCTGTTTGATTTTTATTGGCAAACCCGTGTGGTTTTATGAAACCATGTGCTATGGCTCGAATCCCTAGTTTACTGTTGTGGACTAAACATCACCTTTCCATTTTACAGAATAAAACAATGGAAATGATGTACGAGATTATCTACAAGGCTTTGGTAGAAGTTGGGCTGGAGGAAGCATATTCACCACAAGACTATTTGAATTTTTTCTGTCTTGGGAACCGTGAAGACACGACCAACAAGGATGATTTGCCCAATGACAATACTCCGGAGGTTATCTCTTGTTGTTTACGTGAATATGTGTTAGTTGTTTTGCTTCGATATAAAGAATCACAGATGTCAAATCTATAACTTTTCAGTTTAAAGTTTTGAGAAAAGATATCTTGCAAATTAAATTCTTGAATCTTTTTTCTTTGTCGTATTGTAAGATTTAGTGGAGTGGGTAATTTGATCATTTCTCTAAAGCTTTATTGAATTTTATATCGGTTTCATATCTGAAATCTAAATTTCCTTCATCTAATAATACTCCTAAATTCTGCTGGTGTGGTTTCTGTGACTATATATCAGCTATTTTGCTTTGATAAACAAGTACAACTTCCTTCTTGAGAAGCTATAGATACATTTAAACATTTGTACTTATAGGTCAACCTTATGACTTTTCAGTTTCAAAGTTTGAGTAGAAATTTCTTGCAAATTACCTTCAACATCTTTCTAATTGTAGCATTTGTGTTTAGTGGGTAACCGATTATTTCCCTATAACTCAAAAAATTCATATCAGTCTTGAATTTGAAGAGTAGTTTGATTGACCTCCAAAGTCAACCCCTTTCTGTAACACGAAGGGAGGGACTATAGTAATCTCCTATCTGTAGCTTTTTCGTACTTATCTTTTATTTATTTCAGGCACTCGCACGTAAGAGCCGGAGATTCATGATCTATGTCCATTCAAAAGGCATGATAGTAGACGATGAGTATGTGATTATAGGATCTGCAAACATTAATCAACGGTCTATGGAGGGAACCAGAGACACAGAGATTGCAATGGGAGCTTACCAACCGCATAATACATGGGCAAGAAAACTCATGGATCCACGAGGCCAGGTAATCATTTAGAGTCAACTTTTGATATTAAAGATTAAAACATTTTACTTTACAAATTCAAGATTTACCTTGATGTTTTTAGCTCAAATCTTTCATGTTAGTAAAACTATTCTTATAGATCAAGTAGTTATTTGATTCTTTCTTTATGACCAGAACAATTCTTATCGATTTTGAAGTTAAAAGACCGGTTCATTTGACTCAAAGTTAAAAACAACTTTAGTTCAAGTAAATGGTTCTTAAACTTGGATCGAACATTACCATTGATACAGTAGGGTTTATGAATTAGAGTCATGTGAGAAATTTTCATTTTCGTGAGAAGGTGAGGTAAAGGTACCTTTATATTGTGTGACTTGAAACTATGTATTGGAAGGTTACATTATATGACGAAGGATTGTGTGAGAATAAGAGTTAATGTGAGAAGTGTAAGAAGGGATTTGGAACCTTGATCACTTTTAATTAATGTTGCTCTAATGGTTCAGATTAAGTCCCAAAATAACCCATGAATTAGCTTAGAAGGGAATTTTCAATTGATCTTCAATTAGGATTGATCTAAGGGTGGAGATAAGATCCTTTCTTACCCTTCTCACGATAACTACTTACATTGTGTGAAGTTTGTAACCTTGGGACAATATAAGGGTATCTTCACAAGTTTGAGGCATAAATCTTTCCTATTTAGTATGTATATGCATAGAAACATCGTTCTTTCGTTTAACTTGCGATGCTTTTTCTAGATATATGGATATCGAATGTCTCTGTGGGCCGAGCATCTTGGCACTATCGAGGACACCTTCATGCATCCAGAGTCTCTTGAGTGCGTAAGACAGGTTAGACGAATGGCCGAAGCAAACTGGACCCAGTTTGCTTCGAATGAGATATCCGAGATGACGGGTCATCTCTTGAAGTACCCTGTTCAGGTTGATCGAACGGGTAAGGTACGCCCTCTCGAGGGAAGTGAAGAGTTCCCGGACGTCGGTGGTCAAATTACCGGCTCATTTCTTGGAATTCAAGAGAATTTGACTATTTGATGAGTCTTTTTTCTCTTTTACATTTTTGAGTTTTTGGTAGATTAATTAGGGGTTTGAAACCCAAATCTTGAGTTGTGATCATGAATTTGTGGTGTGGAATGGTCTATTTCCTTCATTTTTGTTACAAATAATTGGTTACTTTTTGTGACCTCAATGTATATATCAAACATGGAATTTACATATGTTTGTTATTTGAACATTTGGTACAACCAAAGTGATCATTCAGGTCGGATACTTAACCTAATTTTTTTTGTCTAACAAGTCCAATATAGCAAATCCGACTTTTTTATTTGTGGGCTTGATAGGTTGCCTACTTGCCTTTACCCGTCCTGCAAACAGACCGGGCTTGTTTATGGGCTAACGGACCTAAAAAGTTGTTTTATCTTTAAGAAGAATTTAGATATGGCCTTAAAATGATTATATGAAGATAAATGGTGTAAATTGATGGACTCGGTTTCTACCTATGATACGAATGAAATCAAGCTAGAAAAAGGATGAACCCTACAAAGTTAGACAAAAATTAGGGCGCGTTTGGTTTGCCGGAATGGATTGGATTTGGAGGGATTTGGATTTCAAATCTATTACGGATATATCTAAATAATGTCTATATTTAAAATATTTGTGTAATAAAGGCTGTTATATCATTGTTAATGCCTTCCTATATTAGTCCCTTCCTTGTATGTATTATGGCTATAAAGCCACTGTAAAGATTCATTGTGAAATGTACAAATTCAATTCTCCTCAATACCATTATATGGTATCATAGCTCATAAGGCTCCTCTGAACAATTCTCGATCCCTCTCATAGAAACCCTAAATCATCTTCAAGCACCCATCAATGGCTACCCAGATTCCAACCATTCAACTAACTGCCGCTACCCACTTCCCATTAAACTCACCTCTGTCAATTTCCCTGTTTGGCGCAAACAAGTGGAATCCACCCTAATCGGGTTAGAGCTCGAAGCCTTCATCAATGGCAGCCATGAACCGCCAAAGAAATTAATCGAAGAAAAGGATGGAAAGAAAGAAAATCCAGAATACCTATCTTGGTATTGACAAGACCAAATCCTCATCAGCGCAATCCTTGGCAGTTGCTCGGAATCAATTCAGCCCTTCATCTCGTCTGCAAGTACTGCCCGAGAAGCCTGGGTGCGGCTGAACTCAAGCTATGCCAGCGCCTCAAGATCTCGTGTCATCTCTTTGAAATCCAAGCTAGTGAAAAACCTAAGGGCACGTCTGGTTTGCGGGATTGGATTTCAAGGTGGGATTTGGATTTGGAGGTTTGTAGGATTTAGATTTGATTGTGTTTGGTTTGTAGGATTTAGAGATTTCAAATCCATTCCTTTACAAGTCTTTGTTTAGTTTGTAGGATTTGGATTGAGTTTTTTTTAATTATTTTTTTGTTTTATAAATAATTTATTTTTATTGGTAAACGTCATATTTGGATCGATACAATTTGACGTCTGGATCAATGTTTTAAAAACCGGGTCAACCCGGCCGGTCGAACCGGTGAAGAGACCGGGTTTATGCCATTTTATGACCCGGATTGAACCGGCCCGGTTCTATTAAAAACCGGTTGAACCGGTCATAACGAACCGGTATCGAACCGGTTGACCCGGTAACAAAAGTTAAAAACGAATAGTCCAATAGGCAATACGTATTAGCGTTAAAAACCAACACTCCAATGTCTCAAGATCCATGATTAGGTTTGATCGTTATATTTCGTTTGAATGTATTTGAATTGATGAAAAACTTATGCTTATGTGTGTTTATTTAATGTTTTTGGATTGATGTAAAACTTGTTGTTATGTGTTTTTTTAATGTTTTAACTTGTGGACATCAATATTTTGGTTATATATATATATGCATGAAAATGAAAAATACAAATAAATTCTTGAAACCGGGTTGAACCGTGATCCGGTTACCACACCGGTTCAATCAAAAAACCGGTTTTTAAAACATTGGTCTGGATCACGCTTTAGAATCCGTCGAATTTGGATTTCAAATCCAGGCCCAAAGCCAAGGATTTCCAAATCCATCATATGAGGGATTTTAAAATGGTCAACGGATTTGAAATCCGGTCAACGAAATCCTTTCCTGCAAACCAAACGCAGGATTGAAATGGATTTGAAATCCAAATCCCTCCAAATCCATTCCAATCCCGCAAACCAAACACGCCCTAAGGGTAGTCGATCCATCACTGACTATCTCCAAGATATGCGATCAATTGATGATGACCTGACACTTGCTTAAAGCCCAATCTCTGAAGAAGATCTCATGGTGCATATTCTCTCTCAACTAGGGGATGAATATGGCAATATCGTTGCAGCCATCAAGGTACGTGAGACTACCCTCTCCTATCCAGAATTATTTGATAAATTGCTTGATTTTGAAAGGGGACTCAAAGAAACTATTCAAGCCTCGACATCTCCCTTGCTCACCGCCAATTATACCTCCCGTCAACAAGGTCGCCAGCTTTCACATGATTTCTCTCAAAGAAACCAAAAGTTTTCACCAAATGTCCAACAGAGAAGAACCAATCGCCCTCAATGGGCCAACTCCCAAACCGGAGGCAACCGACAGAATTCGAATCGCAGTATCACTTACTGCCATTATTGTAACATTTCGGGACATCCTACAAAGGAATGTCGCAAACTATCCAGGTTTCTTCGTGACAACATCTCAATTGCTACTACTCCAGCCCCGAATCCTGTTGCAAATGTCACCACTGCCGGTTCCACTCATATGCAACCCAACTGGTTATTTGACACCGGAGCATCAAATCATGTCACATTTGATCCATCCAGTCTCCAAAATGTCTCTGAATATGGGGGTCCGGATGAAATAATACTTGGCAATGGTACACATTTACCAATTTCTCACATTGGCTCAACACACATCACCACACCACACCACTAAAACCTTTATCTTTACCTGACATATTGTGTGTTCCAAACTTGAAACGAAACCTTATTTCGGTTGCTAAACTATGCAAGACTAACAATGTTTCTGTTGAATTTTTTCCCTCTCATTTTCTTGTGAAGGATCTTCGCACGGGGGTGCGTCTAATGCGAGGGGAGAACACTGACGATGTTTATCATGCCACCATCTCATCCTTACATCAACTAAACTTCACCACCACCAAAAAGTCTCTTGATTGGCACCACAAACTAGGTCATCCGTCCGTCAAAGTCTTCAAGACTATTGCTTCCGGTCTAGGTCTTAATTCTAAAATTATGTCAAACTCAAATGTTCACTGTCCCTCTTGTGCGGTTAATAAAAGTCACAAATTGCCTTTTGGTCAAATTCTTTTGTTGCTACCAAACCTTTGCAATTAATTTACTCAGATGTATGGGTCATGTTAAAGAATCCATTGATCACTTTACTTACTATGTGATATTTGTTGACTTCTACTCCAAATATGTTTGGCTATACCCAATGCGCTACAAATCTGATCTTGCTAACTTATTCCCATAATTCAAGATGTTTGTTGAAAAAATCTTTAACCACCCGATTGTGTCTCTCTTTACGGACAATGGGGGAGAGTACCTCGACTTACTTCCTTTCCTACAATCTAATGATTATACCACCCCACCACATACTCCCGAACAAAATGGAGTAGCGGAACGCCGTTATAGGCACGTGGTTGAAACCGGTCTATCCCTTCTCCATTATGCCAAACTTCCGTTGCAATATTGGTCCCATGCCTTTCAAACTGCGGTCTATCTTATAAACCGTCTACCCACCACCATTCTTGCAAATAAAAGCCCTTTTCAAATTATCTTTCATCAACCACCAACTTACTCTAAACTCAAACCATTTGGGTGCCTTTGCTATCCATGGCTCAAACCGTACAGTAACTCCAAACTTCAACCCCGCTACCAAATATGATTAGCAATTCTGGATGCTAATTATTTCAGCCCGACGTAGTACAGGTCGCCTCCATCTTGCGACTGCTGGCGAATTGCTGGGAGAATTGGTTGACCAACTCTGTGAAGTTGCTAATGGACTTGGGCTTTAAATTGATCAACCATTGGAGTGCAGGACATGTAAGCGTCGCCCCAAAGCTCTTGCACATGCATACCTCCTGATACTGATATGGAATCTACATTGTCCACATCAACTGTTTATATTAAGCAATGTGCTCGCTTCCAAATCTGGGCATCTGAGGCCGAAAATGTAAAGTTTAAGTCGTAAGACTTTTGCTTCCAAATCATAGATTATGGAGCACCTGTGATGGTCGTAAGACCTGTACCACAAATTGTGAGATTCTTTTCATGATACGTAAGTCTCATGTACTCTTGGGCTTTAAATTGATCAACCATCAGAGTGCAAGACCTGTAAGCGTCACCCCAAAGCTCTTGCACATGTATACCTCCTGATACTGATATGGAATCGACACTGTCCATATCAACTGTTTATATTGAGAAATGTGCTCGCTTCCAAATCCGGGCGTCTGAGGCCGAAAATGTAAAGTTTAAGTCGTAAGACTTTTGCTTCCAAATCATAGATTCTGGAGCACCTGTGATGGTCATAAGACCTGTACCACAAATCGTGAGATTCTTTTCATGATACGTAAGTCTCATGTACTCTTGTTTTCCTGTATTTTAAGTCATCGTCAGACTTAATGTTTCATATCTTTCGACATAAATCGTAAGATTTTGAAATTTTGAGTCGTAAAAAACTCCGTTTCTTGCGATACTAGGTGTAAGACCGATATCTTTGTCCTTGACGATATGAGTCGATCATACACTTGTTTGAAATTATGAAATCTAAGTAGCGAATCATGAGATTCATTTCATGACGTATGAGTCATATGTTAGTCGTAAGTCGGTAGTCATTACAGACTTTACGATGTAAGGCGTAAGACTGGCGTTCGTGCGATCCTGCAAGCCTGCAATGTAATAAGGGGGTTGCTAAGGTTTCGTGAGAAGGGTAGATAAGGTTCCGACCAGGAGAAGGTTTCGAGAGAATTACTACAATTTTAGGCATTATATAATTTATTTCATTCGTTATTAGACTAGCTCTTTTGGTAACTATTTATGTTTGGTTTTGCTTATTTGTTGGGATATACTTGAATCTTTTGATTGGAGTTTAATTCTTATTTAGAGACTTAATATTTTTTAAGACATTTAATATCATTTATTATGTTTAGAAGTAACCTAGTGGGGGTGTTACACTTCTTCCAATGGTAAGTTAAAATAAATAAAAAGCTTTAATAAATCAATAAATAAAAAAAATATTAATTGCAAAAGATTTAACCTAAAATTTTGAAAAAAATATCATGCACTTATCAATAGTTTTAATTGTTTGATTATTTTTATAATTAAAACTATAATAATTTTGAAATCATATAATATAATTAATTGAAAAATAAATTTTTTTGATAGAATATAATAAAGAAAGAACAAATAAATGTAAAAAGTGTAAATTATGTAAATAAAAGATGAAAATGCAAGGATTGATATACCACAAAGACCAAATATGTAATTTTTTTGGATGAATTAACACTTTATTTTAACAAAGTTGGATGGAGGGACCAAAATGGAAGCAAAATGAAAACCACATAGACAAAAAAAGCAATTTTTAGAGATCAAGGACGAAAATCGTTATAAGTATCAAACCGCAAGGATGAAAATCGTAGTTTACTCTATAATATATATATATATATATATATATATATATATATATATGGGAGCGATCAATTGGAAACCATTATTAAATTGGAAACTTTTGAAACCGAAATCAACCAATCAGTAAATTTCTTTTTTTTTTATTTTTATTTTTAATTGAAAAGGTTATTTTTGTCTTTTACATTATTTCATAATATATATGGTAATTGTTATTATTATTATATTAATAATTATTTAATTTTGATTTAGCTTA
The DNA here is from genome assembly GCA_954870635.1 of Arctium minus. Lineage (NCBI taxonomy): Eukaryota > Viridiplantae > Streptophyta > Magnoliopsida > Asterales > Asteraceae > Arctium > Arctium minus. The sequence goes on along the minus strand of OX941082.1, from coordinate 27,680,222 downwards.
TATATGGTAATAATAATCATTGATTAATTTAAAAATGAGATATTTAATTTAGGTAAATTATTTAATTTTAATTTAGCTTATATATGATAATAATGAAACAATAATGCTAACATGATGAACCTGATGAATCTATTTTCATTATGAAACAATAATGCTAACACAATGAACTTGATGAATCTATTTTCATATACGGATATGCAACTGAACAGGTAATGAAACAAAAATGGGAAGTTAACAAAAATGGTACAAATTCATCATGTTTCATTATGAAACAATAATGCTAACACGATGAACCTGGTGAATCTATTATCATTATGAAACAATAATGCTAACACGATGAACCTGATGAAATCTGTAATCCAATGAAATCTGTAATCCAATGAAATATGTAATCCATAAATTCATTCTATTTCATCACAATATTAGATTGCGTGGGAAATTTTATAATAAAATGAAATTAAAAAATATATTTTCTTACATTTGAAAAGAAAATTAATTTTTTTGATGAAAAGACAAATGCTCCACGTTTTCATAGTAAAAAAAAATAACAAAATTTAGATTGTGTGGGAAATTTTATTTTGGTTTCAAGTAATCTAAATAAAATAAATCTTTCTTGTCATATTTGAGACACAAAATCAAAAGACATATTTACTCTTTTCATCTATTATTTTTATTTATTATTAATAAATTAATTAATTTATACCATATATAATTCAAACGAATCTTAACCATTGATTATAAAGATCAATGGCTGAAATTTGGTTTCCAAAGTTTCCAATGAAATTTGGTTTTCAAAGTTTCCAATGAAACTTGGTTTCCAATTGATACCACCCCTATATATATATATATATATATATATATATATATATATATATATATATATATATATATATATATAAAGAAGGAGGTTCAAGGGAAAACCTCAAATAAATGAAAAACTAAAAAAGATCTTATCAACCGTTAGATTGGATGATCTGATGGATATGATTAAACGGGTGGTTACAACAATATTTTTTAAATTAAAAAAACCTCCACCCCCTATTTTTTATTCGAAAAAAATACAAAAAATGAACAAAATTCGATCGAAATAAATTACACCAAATAAAATATCATATTTTTCTCGTTAATTTGACATCCATATTCATATACTTTTTTATTCGTTTTTTCGTAGTTTTTTGGTTTTTCATTTATTTAGAGTTTTCTCCTGAACCTAACCCTATATATATATATATATATATATATATATATATATATATATATATATATATATATATATATATATATATATATATATATATATAGGGTGCGTTTCTTTTGCAACTCAAACAATTTGTACAAACTATGCAAACCACTATATTAGAAAATAATAGATATATTTATGGATAATGATTATGATTCATTAATAATGATTGTGATATATATGAAAAATGTTAAGTTTATTCATTATAATCATGATTTTAAATTAGGAAATGTTAAGTTTATTCATTATAATCATGATTTTAAATTAGGAAACATAATAAAATCATATATTCATTAGACTTGATGAACGACTAAGATTGGTTTGCATAGTTTGTACAAATTGCTTGGGTTGCAACAGAAACGCACTATATATATATATATTGGTTTTTTACATAATGTCAATCGATAAACACTTATTAAACAAATATGATGATGATCGACAACCTAACATGGTTAACACTTTGAAAACAGTTTAATGGACTTAATGAACCCTTCGACAACTTATTTGCTTAACCATTTGAAAGCGGCTTAATAATTTAAAAGAGAGCTTACCAAGTAGCAAAAAATCTAAAATGTCCCTCATTTAATAGGATATTTTAATGATCTTTGTAATCTAAAATGTCCATCATTTAATAGGATATTTTAACGATCTTTGTAAAGGATCAAATTTAATGTTTTTATAAACCATGGTTTGGTTATTTTGTAATTTCCAAAAAACTGAAAAATGTTATTTTCTACAAACTACTAGACCAAATTTGTAGTTTGTTTACTCTAACTTTGTTCTTTTAAGGTTTTGAATTTTGTTAATAAAAAATTTGAGACAGAGCATCTTCAATAACTTTGTAGTTTGTTTACTCTAACTTTGTCTCTTAAATTATATTGTTTGCTATAATAGAGAAAACTTTATTTTTTTTTTAAATTTAGAGAATTTTATAAAACTTGATGGTAGGAGAGAAAAATAATTGATTTATTCAATCTTAACATCTACAAAAGATACATGATCTTTAAATTTATTAAATATTATCTCTACTACCTTATAAAAATTCTAATACCCTTTCTTGTAAAACTCCTTATTAATTTATTGCGTTTTCACAAAGCAAATAAACTATTTTGAGTGTTTGGGATTGCTTATTAAAACTCTTTATTAACTTATTGCGTTTTCACAAAGCAAATAAGCTATTTTGAATGTTTAGATTGGAAAAAGGAAAAAGTGCTTATTGACTTTTCCACACCGGTAATAAGGAGTTTTTGATAAGTTAAATCATTATTAGTTATTTGAAACTTCTTATTAGCTTATTTAACCAAATTATATATTTACCCATTCTTTTTTTAAGTTAATAAACATAAGTTAATAAACATTTTTCAAAATAAGCTTAAGTTGTTTTAAAGAGGAATCCCAAACACCCCTAAAAAAACGGTTTCTTTGAAAGTGAAACGGTTGTTTTGAAAGCCGCTCAATTCTCTCCTCTCTCATCCCCATGATCCTGATTTCTCTCCACCTCCTCCCCCTGAGTTATCTCCCACGTTCAGCCCTCTCCTCTCCTTAGTCGGTTTTCTCAAGCGTTTTCGATGGATCGTGATGGATAATGAATAGGTTATGAAGAGGCGATGGCACTAGAACTTGAAATCATTCCCATCGCCGACCGCCGTCAACGGTGAACCAGAGTAAAATGACTCGGAACGCCGGTGTCAAGAGTCCGTATCCTCGACCTTGGATCCCCTCACTTCCACTCCACTCTCTCCGAACGCAAACTCCACCGTTTCAACACGTTGATTTTCATTTTCCGGCTCGCCGCCTTCTGCTTTGCTCTTTCCGCTGCCGTGTTCATGCTCGCCACTAAGTCCGATTCCCCTCGCTGGTACGACTTTGGTGCTTTCCGGTAAACTTCTCGATTATCCCCTTTTTCGATTCAATAGCTTGAATACATCAGATTGAAAAAAAGAAAAATTAGAAATAATTGTAACGAAACTCTACAGATTCGTTGTTGCAGCAAATGGAATAGTTGCTTTGTATTCATTGTTCGAAATGGTTGCTTCTGTTTGGGAAATTTCATCGATATTTTGGTTTGGTTTGGTTTTCAAATCTATATTTTGGTTTAGTAGTAGTTTTATACGTGTGGGAGTTTATCAATTATTCAATTCGGATTTTTCTAATTGTTTTCTGGATCTTTCTAGACTTATAGCTTTCAGAATGCTATGCTTTTGTGTTATTAGATTGTGCCTCTGTGTTAGTTTTTTTTGAAAGATCACTAATTGGGATTTCTTTCTTTATTGATTTCTCTTGTTAATGGTCTTCGGTTATTCTCGCTATAATTTGATACTGAATCACGAAATTGATGTAAAATGTTCACAGGGTTTCAGAAAATTGGATCCAGGCAGATGGGATTTTGCAAATGAAGGGTTTCTTGGAGGTCAGAGGCATCTCTTGAAAACGATCAGAAGAAGAAGAAATATAGTGAAATACGAGCAATACGGGATGGAGGAGGAGCTTGAAGCACTGAAAAGAGACAGGAGTTTGTTAATGGCAGAGATTGTAAGGCTGAGGCAACTACAGCAGCATTCTAAAGACCAGCTCATAGCCATGGAAAACAGGTTAAGAACCACTGAAAGAAAGCAACACAACATGATGGGTTTTCTTGCGAAAGCGTTTAGTAATCCCGAACTCCTGCAGAGATACATGGATAAGTATTCACAAAAGGGGCAAGATCATATTGAAATTGGTCAGAAAAGTCGGTTAATGATGACACCAACACCAAGTGTGGAAAATCTAGAACAAGTGGCTGCCGCTGCTGGTATGAAAAGCATCCAATCGAATGTGGATTCGTTTCTTGCGGCACCTACTCCCGTTGAAGATGAATCAAGTAACAATGTGGGTAATCGAGGAGATGTTTCAAGCTTTGTGGAGGATGATTCAAGTGGGAATTTTTGGGAGGAACTCTTGAATGTAAATCTTCCGTTAAAAAGCGACCCTGAAGAGTTTCTTGATGGTCAAAATCTTGATTGGGATGAGGATTTGCAAGAACTGGTGGATCAGATGGAGTATCTAAGCTCATCCAATGCTTGAATACTTGATTGAAGTGATTCTTGTTAAGATTGATTTTATAGTGTAGAATTTTGTGGGTCTATGCACTCCACCTCCTATTTAGTAGCTAGAGTACAAGTCAGAGATGCATATATATGATTCTGGATATTTGTTGTTTAGGTTGGCATGTCTCTATGCATCTGATGTTGTACGTGGTTGTATACAACAGCAGGGGAGAGTGTGGAATTGCAAGGAGGCCGAGTTGCTGTTCTCTTGTATCCTTTTTTGTTGTTTGTTATCCATTCACTGGTTTTTTCTTTATTTAAGTTCATATTGACGACAAGTTTTCTGGGAACAAACAAACTGTTTGATTCATGTTTACAGGGACCAAAGGAGAAGTTGGAGAAGGTTTCATTTCCTTCCCTATATCATATCAGGTACATAATCACAATTTTGTCTTTTGTGTTTTTTTTAGAAATTCTATATTTATGGGTGAATAATCTTTTCCAGGGAAATGAGAAGAATTGCGAGTCTCTACTGATCACGTCATCACAGCACCCACAGAACCCACAAAAGAATCAAAAAGTTATTGTTCTGTCCGAACCCCAATTTGGGAATCAAGGTAATTTTGAGTTTCATTTCTATACCCTTTTATGGAATTTCTTTTGTTATTACTAAATGTTTACATAAATTGGTTATCATGGTCCGGTAATCAACCTAAGTTTTTATCGTGGATTGGTATTATGTATGAGATTTGAATTATTGTATAAATAAAATAGATTGTAGAGAATTGTATTTTGTTTCCAATTGCTTTACGTAGTTCCCATACAACAGAGATCCTTATAATATCGCCCTTCATGGTTCCGCGAGTACCATGTGTTTTCAGAAGGCGAGAGATTGAAATAGGTTTTTCAAATGGAAAATGGTTCCTTGATGTTCATTTTGTTGCCTTATGTTAAAACATGAGAGATGTTAGTTTTTTTTATCGATATTAATGTTTACCTTTCATCTAATTTCTGGTTGCAGAATGGAAAAATAATGACCCTTTTTCCTGAATCTATATTGTTTCATTGTTTAAAGTAATCTTTTTTTTTGTTGATAAATCTGCTACTTCTAACTGTCTATGGTTATATAATCTTTAGACTTTTGTAGTAACAGGTTTCTCACTGATGTTATTCTTATGGAAGCTTGTGGTCTACATAGGAGACCGGTGGATTGAGAAAGGAACTTGAGTTGCACTAGGAAGATTGAGGATGGAGCCAAAAATGCATGATGATAGGAGTCTTTCCATGATGGAATTTAGACAATCTTTGCTCTCTATATGATGGAATTTATCAAGCATTGAGCCCCTTTTAGTCTGCTAGATTCTGGTAGAGATGTCATTGAGCTTAAAAGACAAAAATGGTAATTGTGGCTTGAGTTATAAGTTACATGAGTGGACACTAACATGTTTATGTACCTTATTCTTTTCTTTCTATTTTTAACATGAATAAGGTTTTAGTGAACTCCCCTCAATATTTACTCACAAAATTACCACATAATATGTTGAGACGTTCTATCTGAAGGAATTTCGTGTTAGTCATGGTTAGAAAATCAAAACGAAAAATATGATCTTTATCAAAGATAGACGCATTGCTGCCCAATATAGTGGGAAACTTTTTGTTAGAAACTTGAGGAAAAACAATGAGTTATTGATCTTTAAACAACAATGCAGATTTGGTGCTCAAGTTATCAGGTACTCTTCAGTATCATGATAGTATATACCACAATTTAAGGCGATCTTTCAAAAAAGTTCTCCATATTCATGACCTTATAAGTTCTAAATATATTGTCCAGGTTTTCCCCCTCTAGATTGGTTGGCTAAATACAATTAGAGGATAGCAACACGAGTATGTAGGCAACATGAGTTCTAGAGAGTTTGTATTTAAATGACGTAATTTTTTGCTTTCAAAGTTGTCGAATTTTTATTGAAGGGTCTGATAGTTTGATTTTTCTCATTTGCAGGTCAATGGCTGTTCCAAGCTTGCATCTGTTTTCAAACATTGAAATTGTAGAGATGGTAACATGCAATCTTAGTTGATCTCAAATATTTTACTTTATTTAAGATAAAGTAACATAGCTTTTTCGTTATAATTTCTTTTCATATGAAGGTCAAAAAGGACATCTTAAAAAAATAATTAATAAATAATAATTTATATTAATGAGGGTATAATTGGAATATTTACAAAAAGCTACCATAAGTTACCCCAAGTAGATTTTCAAAAAGCTAGCTTATAAGTTAGCTTTTTTTTTTGCCAAACGATGCCTTAGTCTTCCTTGATGGGTATACATAGATAGATTATGTGTTTTGATTATGTGAAAACTTTGACTTTTTATATGTGTTTTGCTTATTTGAAAACTTGGATATACCCTTTTCACATGTTGTAAAAATACCAAGACCCAAGTAGCTAAAAGCTCAAATACATCTTTTTTCTTTTTGAAAAACAACATATTAGTTTATTCCAAACCAATATCAACCCCACAAGGTTTCTCTAAGAACAACATTACAGTAATCCAGACCAATACATGAACCAAGGGAACATGACCAAGATGAATATTAACATTAGTCTCATATTATATAGTTATCCCCTCCTAAAATACTTTTATTATTGCATTCTATCTATAAAAAGCTACTCCAAGTAAAGAATATAAATCCTTGTAACGATATTAACTCCTTGTAATGTAATATTAACAAGATGTTAATATTACATAACAAGGAGTTAATATTCATTACACATATTCAGTTTTCATTACAAGGAGTTAATACCCATCTGATATGTTTGGCAAACTAGCTGATGACTTATAAGCTAGCTGGTAGCTGATAAGCTAGCTGTTAACTAATAAGCTAGCTGGTAGCTGATAAGATAGCTGATGATAAAGTCACGTTTGACAAAAACTAGCTTATAAGTATTTAAATGACCAAGAAGACGACCGTTGCTGGCAAGGCGGGTGGAGAGGCTTGAGGCATGCACTTTGTCTTTTTTGCAGTAAGACATTATATTGTCTAATGGTTTTCTTTTGCCATAAATTTAGTTTGTTGATGGTGCGTTTTTAACTTTGACTTCAAATACTTTCTTCCTTTAACTGTATAAATAATGGGGCAAGGTCTGATCAATCGGAAAGAGCATAATGGTGGGCAAGGACTACACCACTACAATAAACATGAATAATATTTTGTCCATTATGGATGAAAAATCTAAGAATTAGAAACATCAAAGAATGATGTAATTCTGTGTCTACCATAGTATCTCACAGAAAATTATTAGCAGTCTCAGATAAAAAAGATAATGCAAGATGATGAGGATGTTAGGAAGATTGCCATGGCCATGCCGATATTAGTTTGTAGTTATTCTTTTTTAGAATTGGTCCTCGATATGAGACTTTTTATGTTTCTTACTCTTCTCTAATATTTATGCAGTTAAAGCATTGGAGTTGTTCTAGCAAGATCTTTGTGACCTTACATATGCTATCAGTCTCTGGTACAGGAGCTAATACTGTTAATTCACTCTCCGTACATTTGTAAGTGAATCTTTAAATATTAACTCAATTTCCTGAACTGGAAGATTGTATTAGGGTGTTAATTAAAGTACCTTTGTTATTGACCTATTACATTCCTTATATTGAGATACATTTGTTCATATTTATCTTGCAAATGAGCAGGTACTTGGATTATTTGAAGTAAAGCGGAGTTGCTATGATGCTGAAAATGAAGTGCCTTGATTCAGCTTGACCAGTGATTTGCAGACGTAATTTCTCTGTACAGGTAATGTCTTTTTTTTCTTTGTAGTAGTAGTGGTAATATTATCACACAGTGCATACAGAACGTGTTAAAGTGAACGCTCGGTAAAACAACTGTTTTCAGTTAGCACTTACACATATCATACTTTTACCCGGTTAGCGCTCACGGCTCCTAAGTTAGCCTTTTGGTTTCATCTTTGAGCCATATTTACGTCCTATGTTGAGGTTTTAACTTTAAGCGAATATAACAGTATTAAGTCAAGTCGGCAAACAATAAAACAACAATATCAATAATGAGATTTCAATTTAATCAAATTGACCGATCAAAATAGTCATCTAACACTGTCATCTAGGAAGCGAATGTACATTGAAGATCAAAATTCTCATCCAAAACAAACTTATCAAAAACACATTGTTTGGGTTTGGGTGGCAGCCTGTATTTATCAAACATGAGAACTTTTTTCAAGGTCCACCACACCTTCCGCGGAATTTGCAAAATCCATATAAGTGAGTTCCGGAGAGCTTTCGGGAGAGTCTTCAAAAAGGGAACGTCTTAACGGAGAAGGTTCAGAGATGGGATTAGCCAACCCCTGACTCTCAGAACGGGGAGAAGCGTTCGACGCTTCAAGATCTGGGATAGGAGAAGAAAGTCGTCGAAATAAAAACTCCATAAGCTTCAATGTTACGAACTTCAAATACGTGGCTGCCGAACTATACAAAAAAATGTTTAATAGGAATCACATTTTTAATTTTAAATGAAAAATATGTACATAAAATAATATCAATGATGCAATAGACTATTTAATATCAAATTTCGGACATTTATTTAATATTATGGCGAACATTTTTTAAAAATTTTAATGATTAAAAAAAGTTAAATTTGCTACTAATTTGTTTATTTTATTACATTTAAATGAAAGGTGGAAGATTTTGGAGGTTATATACAGTCAAATCGTATCTTTTCTCCTCCTTTCTGATGCATAATCAATGCAGCCCCCTTTCTCTGCTAAACCCTAACCCTCAAGCCTGTCACTCTCTCTTAGACTCTATGGACTGTTGCAGTCGGCTCTTGACCTCCATCAATCCGACGACGCTTCGGTCTAACTTCTTCCTTCTCCCGTTTTCGGTTTCTAACCCTATCGCTTGGACACTCTTCGTCAAGTTTGGAATAATTTTTTTTGGTAAATTCTATGTGAAAGAGCGGCGGGGCTCGATCCGGTTTAGTATCAAGGTGATTCTTTTTCTGTTCCTTTAATTTGCAATAAGATGTAAATGATTCCACTCAGAGAAATGAGGCAATTTTAAAGGAATAAAGATGGTTGCTAAGGGTTGTTGCCCCCCTCAGATCTTATCAAAGGCTGATTTTGACTTTATTTGGTCAAACATCTTTCTTTGTGGCCGATGATTTTCTCCATAAATCAACAACCCTTGCAAAATCACTCAGATTAGTAGTTTTTTTGCTGTTAGTTGGTGATTTTGTTACGTTTATTCGAGTAAATTACATATCTCCAACGGAGTTTTCCCCAACAGCTTCTAAGAGGCTGTGATGATGAATGTGAATGTATCCGAGTGGATTCGATCAAAGTTAGAGATTACCTGCATCTTGGCAAGGCAACCTGGATGGTAATGTGAAAGAAACAAGATATGATAAAGTTATTTGTTCTTTAACATTGCAATCTGGAAGTTTGCAGCCATGGCGGTTTATCTTCTTTGTTCGATTGTTTACAGATCTGAGCCTCATTTTTTTTTCAACCAAATCCCATTTTATACATCTTTTATAATCTTTTTTGTTCTTGATTTAGGGTTCTGGAACCTCATAGCTTCATTTTTTTTTTGTTTAAGATGTGATTGTTGCAGTCAAATGCATAATTAGTTGTATTAGCTTTTTTTCTTGATTAAGCAGCCTCCTTTTTTTACAGTTAGATGTGACTTGCAGTATTAGTCATTGTGTAGTCAAATTGCATCTTCATTTATCTTTTTTTTTTCTTTCTGCAGTTAAGATGTGATTGTTTTTAGTCAAATTGCATCTTCATAATTAGTTGTATTTATTGATCCAGTTAGATGTGCCTTGCAGTCCTGCTTTCTGTCAAATACATTTAATTCATTTGGCTCTATAAATTAGCTGGCATTTGTTTCATTTTGAGCTTCTCCACTTCGACTTGTGAAAGCATCTTTCTCTGGTTTTGAAGGTTCTGAGGTAATTTATGTTTCATTACATGTTGATGTACTCACTCACACACATGTTTAGTAGTTGTTTCGTTTACATAGCTAGCTGTTAGCTGATAAGCTAGCTGTTAACTAATAAGCTAGCTGGTAGCTGATAAGATAGCTGATGATAAAGTCACGTTTGACAAAAACTAGCTTATAAGTATTTAAATGACCAAGAAGACGACCGTTGCTGGCAAGGCGGGTGGAGAGGCTTGAGGCATGCACTTTGTCTTTTTTGCAGTAAGACATTATATTGTCTAATGGTTTTCTTTTGCCATAAATTTAGTTTGTTGATGGTGCGTTTTTAACTTTGACTTCAAATACTTTCTTCCTTTAACTGTATAAATAATGGGGCAAGGTCTGATCAATCGGAAAGAGCATAATGGTGGGCAAGGACTACACCACTACAATAAACATGAATAATATTTTGTCCATTATGGATGAAAAATCTAAGAATTAGAAACATCAAAGAATGATGTAATTCTGTGTCTACCATAGTATCTCACAGAAAATTATTAGCAGTCTCAGATAAAAAAGATAATGCAAGATGATGAGGATGTTAGGAAGATTGCCATGGCCATGCCGATATTAGTTTGTAGTTATTCTTTTTTAGAATTGGTCCTCGATATGAGACTTTTTATGTTTCTTACTCTTCTCTAATATTTATGCGGTTAAAGCATTGGAGTTGTTCTAGCAAGATCTTTGTGACCTTACATATGCTATCAGTCTCTGTACAGGAGCTAATACTGTTAATTCACTCTCCGTACATTTGTAAGTGAATCTTTAAATATTAACTCAATTTCCTGAATTGGAAGATTGTATTAGGGTGTTAATTAAAGTACCTTTGTTATTGACCTATTACATTCCTTATACTGAGATACATTTGTTCAGGAGCTAATACTGTTAATTCACTCTCCGTACATTTGTAAGTGAATCTTTAAATATTAACTCAATTTCCTGAATTGGAAGATTGTATTAGGGTGTTAATTAAAGTACCTTTGTTATTGACCTATTACATTCCTTATACTGAGATACATTTGTTCAGGAGCTAATACTGTTAATTCACTCTCCGTACATTTGTAAGTGAATCTTTAAATATTAACTCAATTTCCTGAATTGGAAGATTGTATTAGGGTGTTAATTAAAGTACCTTTGTTATTGACCTATTACATTCCTTATACTGAGATACATTTGTTCATATTTATCTTGCAAATGAGCAGGTACTTAGATTATTTGAAGTAAAGCGGAGTTGCTATGATGCTGAAAAGGAAGTGCCTTGATTCAGCTTGACCAGTGATTTGCAGACGTAATTTCTTTGTACAGGTAATGTCTTCTTTTTCTTTGTAGTAGTAGTGGTAATATTATCACACAGTGCATACAGAACGTGTTAAAGTGAACGCTCCGTAAAACAACTTTAAGCGAATATAACAGTATTAAGTCGGCAAACAATAAAACAACAATATCAATAATGAGATTTCAATTTAATCAAATTGACCGATCAAAATAGTCATCTAACACTGTCATCTAGGAAGCGAATGTACATTGAAGATCAAAATTCTCATCCAAAACAAACTTATCAAAAACACATTGTTTGGGTTTGGGTGGCAGCCTGTATTTATCAAACATGAGAACTTTTTTCAAGGTCCACCACACCTTCCGCGGAATTTGCAAAATCCATATAAGTGAGTTCCGGAGAGCTTTCGGGAGAGTCTTCAAAAAGAGAACGTCTTATTGGAGACGGTTCAGAGATGGAATTAGCCAAGCCCTGACTTTCAGAACGGGGAGAAGAAAGTCGTCGAAATGACGATTGATGCTTTAAAAACTCCTTCAAGATCTGGGATAGGAGAAGAAAGTCGTCGAAATGACGATTCATGCTTTAAAAACTCCATAAGCTTCAATGTTACGAACATCAAATACGTGGTTGCTATAGTCCGAACTATACAAAAAAATGTTTAATAAGAATCACATTTTTAATTTTAAATGAAAAATATGTACATAAAATAATATCAATGAGATGAGAGAGATAAAGAGAGGGGAGAGAGAGATAGCGAGAGCAGAGAGGAGAGAGAGGGAGATAGAGATGAGAGAGATAGTTGGTGTTTGCTGATAATCAATATTAGTAGGGTTTAGTTTGGAGTAAAGGGTAAATATGGAATTATCAAAATATAAGATTCCATTCCATTGAAATCCTTGGGTTTTAGGATGAAATGTTCAAATCCTTCATTTGTGGAATTTGGTGGAATTCACACATTCCTTCCATAGAAAAGAATGAACCAAACAAGGGAATTGAATTTGGTCAAAGAAATTGGACATTCCAATTCCATCAGATTCCATCAGAATCTGCGAACCAAACGCCCCCTTAGGGTTCTGGAACCTCGTAGCTTCATTTGTTTTTTTTTTGTTTAAGATGTGACTGTTGCAGTCAAATGCATAATTAGCTTTCTTTCTTGATTAAGCAGCCTCCTTTTTTTACAGTTAGATGTGACTTGCAGTATTAGTCATTGTGTAGTCAAATTGCATCTTCATAATTAGTTGTATTTATTGATCCAGTTAGATGTGCCTTGCAGTCTTGCTTTCTGTCAAATACATTTAATTCATTTGGCTCTATAAATTAGCTGGCATTTGTTTCATTTTGAAGGTTCTGAGGTAATTTATGTTTCATTACATGTTGATGTACTCGCTCACACACATGTTTAGTAGTTGTTTCGTTTACATAGCTTAGTGGCTCTCTCATTAAGACTCCATGAGAGTCCAAGCATCTAGTTATTTTAAATATTTAAAATTAACAATAATTTAATTTTTAGCTCCTAAGTCAATTATAAAATAACATTTTAAACACCTGTTTTATTTATTTATTGACAAAGTAATTTCAAGTTTAAATATGTTGTGAAAATACCAAGACCCAAATGGCAAAAAAAAAAAAAGGTTGGTTCTCGATAACACACAAGTTACCCAAGAACAAGTGAACTAAAGTTCTATATGAAGATTCAAAGCGAAAAACGATTAACAATGCAAGATAATCAACCACTAAGAAAAATGTAAACAATGATCAAACCCAAGTAAAAGCAAAATAAAGCATAAGTAAGAGAGACACCGAGATTTTTACGTGGAAACCCCAAAAGAAAAAACCACGGGCGGAGGACGCCAAGAACTGATCCACTATCACTTTGATGATGATACACTTGAGAAATTTCAACTTACAACTTATATCAATGGAAAAAATAATCTAGGGTTCTTGAGGTTGAGAGAAACTTGGAGGCCAAGTTTAGAGAGAGTGAGAGTAAAATAGATTCAAAATCTGATTTCTATTTTGGGTCTCTTGAACATTTAAGAGGGAAATGAGCTGGCCACCAAAAACCATCAGACGCACCACACAGTGGAAACGGGCGACTTAGGGCGCGGGTACACCCGTGTGAGTAACACCGACAGAAGTTTGTCTTCTATTGAGAATGCCATCAATATTAACACCGACAGAAGTTGTCTTCTCCAGTTTCTGAAAAGAGAAGATGACGTAGATCTGCCACACCATGTGATGGAAATACTGCTCAAGAAATATGATCCCGAACTCAATGTGTTCAAGATAAAGGTTCAACGGTTGAATGTCACTTTACAGGACATTCTGTACAGGTCTATCCATTCAGGGCGAAGCGCTCATCACTAGCCGAACCCGGAACAAAACAGCCATCAGAGAGACGATGGGGTTTGATGAGGACAAACCCAATATTAGCACGACTGACCTCCAAAGCATTGCAATGGATGTTCACAAAACTACAAATCAGAGGATGACGACAATTTTTCTATTAATCATCGCTTGCGTAATCCCCTCCGCAGATGTGAAGATGGTCACAAGCACGTATGTCGAGTTTGTGAGAGATCCGACCACAGTAAACTCATACGCATGTGGAGCGGCTCTGCTAGACTATCTCTATGATGGGTTGAAGACATGGAAAGAGGATGAGAAGAGAAAATCAGTCAAAGGAAATTTGTGGGTTGTTCTTGTAAGACACATTTTTTCCTAACTCAGTTATGTTTGTTAATACTATATATTTGGTTGTTCTGAAAAGAACATTTCTATTTTGAAAAGGTTTATCTTTTCCATAATTCAATTTTGTTTTTGATATTTTTTCTTGGCAGTGCTTTTTCCTTGTTAGAATCCCAAAATTGGCTGAAGCTATGCAGGTCAATCTTGAGAATGTGACAACGCATACACCAATGTTTTACAATATTATCGTTGAAGTGCGTCCCAGCACACATGATCACCATTATCGTAGCCTTCAGCAAATAAAAATGTTATTAAGAATCTATCATCTTCGGTAAGTCTTTCACTTATTTTTATTGTCTTTCTTTTAATTTTATTCAAATTAATCTAATATTTAATTCATTGTATTAACAGGATTTTACATGGTCGCCATATCAACAAACGATGTTGCCTCCAGCCCTCAATGAGCATAAACGACGTGTGGTGTACTTGGGCCCAATCATTTGTTTAAACTATGTGGCAAACCATACACCAAACAATGTCCACAAACAATTTGTTTTGGAGTTTGGTGGGTTTGACGTTGAGAAAGTAACATATACGCATAAACTCAAGAAGAAGGAAAACAAGGGGTCTCACAACATCGATTTCACGAAATTTTTCAAGAAGGAAGTTGATAAATGGAACGAGGGGAAGACTGTGGAGGAATATCTCAAGAAAAGAAAAAAGAAGATGCGCCATAGTAATGTTGATAATGGTGGTGATGGTAGAGATGGTGATGGTGTTGGAGATGACAGCAATGCAGACAACATGTCCATCAATGATGAAGTTCTGCATGATGACAACATCCCTTCTTTTGAACACGAATGTATGCCGCAAGACTCTTCTGTTCTACAAGAATGTGAGATTCAAGATGAAGAGCAAGTTGCTGCTAATGAAGAAGTTGTTGTTTCTTCTAATACTGCCGATTCAGATGAAGAGCATGTTGTTGCTTCTAATGCTGTCGATCCTTCCGAAGTTGTTGTTGCTTCAAATATTTTCGGTCAATATGAAGAGCATGTTGTTGGTTCTAGTGTTGCCGATCCTTCCGTTCTAACCCTGTTATTGGGTAGGAGGAAGAGGCCAAAAAAACCTAAAGAGATATTCACATTTCCAACTGGTCTCCTTAAGAAAAAAAAAAAGGAAAACTAAGAGGTAAGAATAATCTTTGAATAAGAAGTTTTTTATGTGTTTGTACAATGTGTTGTAACTGGGTTTGTTGAATTGAATGTAGATCAAGATGAAACTTTGGAGATATAGAGGAAGAAGATGAGATTTTGTGAGTGCAGTCGAGGAAGAAGATGAGATGGTGGTTCAACGTGGACAAATGAATTCTTCGGGGGTACTTGGCTATGCGGATTCTGATCATGCCAAGGATCTTGATAATAGAAGATCTATTACTGGATATGTTTTTACTCTTGATAGGTGTGCCATTAGTTGGAAGGCACATTTGCAACCTACCGTCGCTTTGTCCACAACGGAAGCTGAATACATGGCAGTTAACGAAGCTGTGAAAGAAGATGTCTGGCTCAAGGGATTTTTTGGTGAATTAAGTGATCATGTGAAGGTCGAGGAGGTTTTCTGTGATAATCGAGGTGCGGTTCTCTTGACCAAAGGTCGGATGTTTTACGATAGGACGAAGCACATCGATATTTGTCATCACTATGTCCGTAGGGTAATAGCAAAAGGTGATGTTAAAGTGGTCAAGATTAGCACTCACGACAACGCAGCGGATATGTTGACTAAGCCGCTTCCCATATCCAAGTTCGATTTGTGTTTGGACTTGGTTGGTGTTGCAAGACGCGGTTGATGCCCTTAGGGGTGAATTGGCGGAGGATATTGCTTTTCGAGAACTTTGATTACTTTGGTATTACTTTGTTTATGGGTGATGTTTTTGGCTTGAGATGAAGATTGGTGGAGATTGTGTTCTTGATGTACTTTATTTGGTTTGAAGATGAGGAGGAGTTTTGCTCTCTTGTATGGGATTTGATTTGGAGTCAAAGGTGGAGATTTGTGAAGTTTTGTTTGCCTCCAACAAACTGTCGCGGGTTACACCGCGACCTTAGCCACACCCTTAGTCGCGCCAGCCACTGTTTGGTTACAGTGGCTCACGCGGGTTACCACGCGGGTGTACCCGCGCCCTAAGTCGCCCATTTCCACTGTGTGGTGCGTCTGATGGTTTTTGGTGGCCAGCTCATTTCCCTCTTAAATGTTCAAGAGACCCAAAATAGAAATCAGATTTTGAATCTATTTTACTCTCACTCTCTCTAAACTTGGCCTCCAAGTTTCTCTCAACCTCAAGAACCCTAGATTATTTTTTCCATTGATATAAGTTGTAAGTTGAAATTTCTCAAGTGTATCATCATCAAAGTGATAGTGGATCAGTTCTCGGCGTCCTCCGCCCGTGGTTTTTCCTTTCTGGGTTTCCACGTAAAAATCTCGGTGTCTCTCTTACTTATGCTTTATTTTGCTTTTACTTGGGTTTGATCATTGTTTACATTTTTCTTAGTGGTTGATTATCTTGCATTGTTAATCGTTTTTCGCTTTGAATCTTCATATAGAACTTTAGTTCACTTGTTCTTGGGTAACTTGTGTTTTATCGAGAACCAACCTTTGTTTTTTTTTTTGCCATTTGGGTCTTGGTATTTTCACAACATATTTAAACTTGAAATTACTTTGTCAATAAATAAATAAAACAGGTGTTTAAAATGTTATTTTATAATTGACTTAGGAGCTAAAAATTAAATTATTGTTAATTTTAAATATTTAAAATAACTAGATGCTTGGACTCTCATGGAGTCTTAATGAGAGAGCCACTAAGCTATGTAAACGAAACAACTACTAAACATGTGTTTGAGTGAGTACATCAACATGTAATGAAACATAAATTACCTCAGAACCTTCAAAATGAAACAAATGCCAGCTAATTTATAGAGCCAAATGAATTAAATGTATTTGACAGAAAGCAAGACTGCAAGGCACATCTAACTGGATCAATAAATACAACTAATTATGAAGATGCAATTTGACTACACAATGACTAATACTGCAAGTCACATCTAACTGTAAAAAAAGGAGGCTGCTTAATCAAGAAAGAAAGCTAATTATGCATTTGACTGCAACAGTCACATCTTAAACAAAAAAAAAACAAATGAAGCTACGAGGTTCCAGAACCTTAAGGGGGCGTTTGGTTCGCAGATTCTGATGGAATCTGATGGAATTGGAATGTCCAATTTCTTTGACCAAATTCAATTCCCTTGTTTGGTTCATTCTTTTCTATGGAAGGAATGTGTGAATTCCACCAAATTCCACAAATGAAGGATTTGAACATTTCATCCTAAAACCCAAGGATTTCAATGGAATGGAATCTTATATTTTGATAATTCCATATTTACCCTTTACTCCAAACTAAACCCTACTAATATTGATTATCAGCAAACACCAACTATCTCTCTCATCTCTATCTCCCTCTCTCTGCTCTCGCTATCTCTCTCTCCTCCCTCTCTCTCCTCTCTCTTTATCTCTCTTCCCCCTCTCTCTTTATCTCTCCTCTCTCTCTCTTTCTCTTCTCTCTCTCTCCTCTCTCTTTCTCTCTATCTCTCTCTCCTCTTTCTCCTCCTCTCTCTCTCCCTCTATCTCTCCTCTCTTTCTCCTCCACTCTCTTTCTCTCTCTCCTCTCTCTCTCCCTCTCTCCTCTCTCTCTCTCCTCCTATCTCTTTCCCTCTCCCTCTCTCTCCTCACTCTCTCAGCATCGTTCATGTGCTAAAATAATAAAAACAATTTTTGTTAAAAATTAAACTATTTAATAACTATTTTATTAAAGTAATTTTTGTTTAAAAAATTAAAATAATCAAAAAGGGTATTTTGGTCATTTACCAAAATTTCATTCCAATTCCGAAGCTACAATCTGCGAACCAAACAGAAAAATTCTAATTCATTTAACAAATTCCGTTACAATTCTGTCAACCAAACAAGTGGTCAAACCTGACAACATTCCATTCCAATTCCATCAAAGTCAAATTCTTTTAACAAATTCCATATTCTTTTAACAAATTCCATTCCATCCAAAAACATTCTGCGAACCAAACGCCCCCTAAATCAAGAACAAAAAAGATTATAAAAGATGTATAAAATGGGATTTGGTTGAAAAAAATGAGGCTCAGATCTGCAAACAATCTAACAAAGAGGATAAACCGCCATGGCTGCAAAGTTCCAGGTTGCAATGTTAAAGAACAAATAACTTTATCATATCTTGTTTCTCTCACATTACCATCCAGGTTGCCTTGCCAAGATGCAGGTAATCTCTAACTTTGATCGAATCCACTCAGATACATTCACATTCATCATCACAGCCTCTTAGAAGCTGTTGGGGATAACTCTGTTGAAGATATGTAATTTACTCGAATAAACGTAACAAAATCACCAACTAACAGCAAAAAAACTACAAATCTGAGTGATTTTGCAAGGGTTGTTGATTTATGGAGAAAATCATCGGCCACAAAGAAAGATGTTTGACCAAATAAAGTCAAAATCAGCCTTTGATAAGATCTGAGGGGGGCAACAACCCTTAGCAACCATCTTTATTCCCTTTAAAATTGCCTCATTTCTCTGAGTGGAATCGTTTACATCTTATTGCAAATTAAAGGAACAGAAAAAGAATCACCTTGATACTAAACCGGATAGAGTCCCGCCACTCTTTCACACAGAATTTACCAAAAAAATTTATTCCAAACTTGACGAAGAGTGTCTAAGCGATAGGGTTAGAAACCGAAAACGGGAGAAGGAAGAAGTTAGATCGGAGCGTCGTCGGATTGATGGAGGTCAAGAACCGACTGCAACAGTCCATAGAGTCTAAGAGAGAGTGACAGGCATGAGGGTTAGGGTTAGGCATTGATTATGCATCGGAAAGGAGGAGAAAAGATACGATTTGACTGTATAAAACCTCCAAAATCCTCCACCTTTCATTTAAATGTAATAAAATAAACAAATTAGTAGCAAATTTAACTTTTTTTTAATCATTAAAATTTTTAAAAAATGTTCGCCATAATATTAAATAAATGCCGAAATTTGATATTAAATAGTCTATTGCATCATTGATATTATTTTATGTACATATTTTTCATTTAAAATTAAAAATGTGATTCTTATTAAACATTTTTTTGTATAGTTCGGACTATAGCAACCACGTATTTGATGTTCGTAACATTGAAGCTTATGGAGTTTTTAAAGCATGAATCGTCATTTCGACGACTTTCTTCTCCTATCCCAGATCTTGAAGGAGTTTTTAAAGCATCAATCGTCATTTCGACGACTTTCTTCTCCCCGTTCTGAAAGTCAGGGCTTGGCTAATTCCATCTCTGAACCGTCTCCAATAAGACGTTCTCTTTTTGAAGACTCTCCCGAAAGCTCTCCGGAACTCACTTATATGGATTTTGCAAATTCCGCGGAAGGCGTGGTGGACCTTGAAAAAAGTTCTCATGTTTGATAAATACAGGCTGCCACCCAAACCCAAACAATGTGTTTTTGATAAGTTTGTTTTGGATGAGAATTTTGATCTTCAATGTACATTCGCTTCCTAGATGACAGTGTTAGATGACTATTTTGATCGGTCAATTTGATTAAATTGAAATCTCATTATTGATATTGTTGTTTTATTGTTTGCCGACTTGACTTAATACTGTTATATTCGCTTAAAGTTAAAACCTCAACATAGGACGTAAATATGGCTCAAAGATGAAACCAAAAGGCTAACTTAGGAGCCGTGAGCGCTAACCGGGTAAAAGTATGATATGTGTAAGTGCTAACTGAAAACAGTTGTTTTACCGAGCGTTCACTTTAACACGTTCTGTATGCACTGTGTGATAATATTACCACTACTACTACAAAGAAAAAAAAGACATTACCTGTACAGAGAAATTACGTCTGCAAATCACTGGTCAAGCTGAATCAAGGCACTTCATTTTCAGCATCATAGCAACTCCGCTTTACTTCAAATAATCCAAGTACCTGCTCATTTGCAAGATAAATATGAACAAATGTATCTCAATATAAGGAATGTAATAGGTCAATAACAAAGGTACTTTAATTAACACCCTAATACAATCTTCCAGTTCAGGAAATTGAGTTAATATTTAAAGATTCACTTACAAATGTACGGAGAGTGAATTAACAGTATTAGCTCCTGTACAAAGACTGATAGCATATGTAAGGTCACAAAGATCTTGCTAGAACAACTCCAATGCTTTAACTGCATAAATATTAGAGAAGAGTAAGAAACATAAAAAGTCTCATATCGAGGACCAATTCTAAAAAAGAATAACTACAAACTAATATCGGCATGGCCATGGCAATCTTCCTAACATCCTCATCATCTTGCATTATCTTTTTTATCTGAGACTGCTAATAATTTTCTGTGAGATACTATGGTAGACACAGAATTACATCATTCTTTGATGTTTCTAATTCTTAGATTTTTCATCCATAATGGACAAAATATTATTCATGTTTATTGTAGTGGTGTAGTCCTTGCCCACCATTATGCTCTTTCCGATTGATCAGACCTTGCCCCATTATTTATACAGTTAAAGGAAGAAAGTATTTGAAGTCAAAGTTAAAAACGCACCATCAACAAACTAAATTTATGGCAAAAGAAAACCATTAGACAATATAATGTCTTACTGCAAAAAAGACAAAGTGCATGCCTCAAGCCTCTCCACCCGCCTTGCCAGCAACGGTCGTCTTCTTGGTCATTTAAATACTTATAAGCTAGTTTTTGTCAAACGTGACTTTATCATCAGCTATCTTATCAGCTACCAGCTAGCTTATTAGTTAACAGCTAGCTTATCAGCTAACAGCTAGCTTATAAGTCATCAGCTAGTTTGCCAAACATATCAGATGGGTATTAACTCCTTGTAATGAAAACTGAATATGTGAAATGAATATTAACTCCTTGTTAATATTACATTACAAGGAGTTAATATCCGTTACAAGGATTTATATTTTTTACTTGGAGTAGCTTTTTATAGATAGAATGCAATAATAAAAGTATTTTAGGAGGGGATAACTATATAATATGAGATTAATGTTAATATTCATCTTGGTCATGTTCCCTTGGTTTATGTATTGGTCTGGATTACTGTAATGTTGTTCTTAGAGAAACCTTGTGGGGTTGATATTGGGTTGGAATAAACTAATATGTTGCTTTTCAAAAAGAAAAAATATGTATTTGAGCTTTTAGCTACTTGAGTCTTGGTATTTTTACAACTGAAAAGGGTATATCCAAGTTTTCAAATAAGCAAAACATATAAAAAGTCAAAGTTTTCACATAATCAAAACACATAATCTATCTATGTATACCCATCAAAGAAGACTAAGGCATCGTTTGGCAAAAAAAAAGCTCTGATAAGCTACTTGGAGTAGCTTATGGTAGCTTTTTGTAAATATTCCAATTATACCCTCATTAATATAAATTATTATTTATTAACTATTTTTTTAAGATGTCCTTTTTGGTCATTTAAATATTTATAAGCTAGTTTTTTTGTCAAACGTGACTTTTTCATCGGCTAGCTTATTAGTCAACAGTTAGCTTATAAGTCATTAGCTAGCTTATCAACTAGTTTGCCAAACATATCAGATGGGTATTAACTCCTTGTAATGAAAACTAAATCCGTGTAATGAATATTAACTCCTTGTAATGTAATATTAACATTTTATTAAGGGAAAAGTCTTAAAAAATCCAATGGACTTTAGTGTTTAGAGTGATTAAATCATTGGACAATTTTTTAGAACAAATAAGTCCTTAGACATTTCAAAACACACTAAATAAATCCTTGGACTTTTCTAAACCTGTTAAATACATCCTTATTACTTAAAAATGTAACTTGCAACCTACATAATAGATAAAACTGCAAATTAAAAAAAAACAAAAAAGATGTCACCTACTTTATCTCTGTACAGATTAAAAAATGGGGAAATTAATTAAAATAGTCAATCTTATCAACCAAATTCATTTTTTAAACACTTTTCAAAATCTCTTTTTAAAATAGTCTAAGTTTATGCATAATTTTTTTTGCGTTAAGAATTGTTTTTGGCAAAAAAAAAAGAAAGCATCTTTATAATTTGTTATTTAATTTACTTTATATCTTCTACTTTTTTAATTTCAGTTAACCCTTTATTATATTAACACACATAATCGTATATTAACTAAAATACATTAAAAAAATATGTTCTTTTTTCATATTACACGACTATAATTGTCTCGTTAATGCGTTTAAAATGAGTTTAATATTGAATTTTTTGGATTTAATCTCATATTATTAATTATCATAAATACGTACGAATTATATTTAATATTTACACTTTCTATCCTTTTAGGGTTATTTATTTAATAATATAAGATAAATCTGTAACTATAAGTATTAAAAATAGTTCATACGTATTTTGATATTGAATAATATAAGATTAAATTCAAAAACAATATTGAGTTCATTTTGAACGTATTGATCAAACGATTATAATGATATAATTTGTAAAAGTATAAACCAATTTTTTTTTATATATTTTAGTTGATATACGATTATGTGTTAACATAATAAAAATGAAAAAGTAATGCATATAAAATAAATCAAATAACTAATTATAGCTTTATAATGATGGAAAGTGTATTTTTTTTTCTAAAACTATAAGCAAAGTGAATATTTATACATAAAATTTTCTATGTAAGGATGTTTTTTATTTTATTTTTTGGAAAAAACAATCCTTACACAGAAAAAAAAACATTATGTACAAACTTTAACTATTTTAGAAAGAAAAAAAAACTTTGAAAAGTGGTTAAAAATTGAACTTGGTTGATGAGATTGACTTATTTCAGTTAATTTCCTTATTTTTAGTTTGTAGGTGGATAAAGTATGTGAGATTTCTTTTTTAATTTATAGTTTTACCTGTGTGTTATGTAGGTTGCAAGTTACATTTTTTAAGTAATAAAGATGTATTCAACAGGTTATCAAAAGTCCAAGGATTTATTTAACGGGTTTTGAAATGTCCAATGACTTATTTGTTCGAAAAAATTGTCCAGGGACTTAATCACACCAAACTCTAAAGTCTGTTGGGTTTTTTTGAACTTTCCCCTTTTATTAATATTACATTATAAGGAGTTAATATCCATTACAAGGATTTATATATTCTTTACTTAGAGTAGCTTTTTATAGATAGAATGCAATAATAAAAGTATTTTAGGAGGAGATAACTATATACTATGAGACAAGTCCATAACATTGATTTGTCTCATAATGCAAAAATGGTTGATAATGGAAACCGGAAATGACCTATTGAATGGGTAACAAAATATTCGTGATCCTATTTTAAAAAATGCACATGATTCCCTATTTTGGTTAGTAATTGACATGGGCATCACCGATTTGGTTACATACAGAATCTTAGGGAGGATGTACTATTTTATCTGGGCATCACCAATTTGGTTAGTAATAGAACCTTAGTGATGATGTACTATTTTATCTGGGCAACACCAATTTGGTTAGGAAGAGAACCTTAGTGATGATTTACCATTGACATGGGCATCACCGATTTGGTTACATACAGAACCTTAGTGATGATGTAGTATTTCATCTCACCAATTTGGTTAGCAAGAGAACCTTAGTGATGATTTACAGTTGACATGGGCTAGTAGTAAATATAACTTTAGAAGTGTTTGGTATGTTTTCTCAAAACATACCAAGACATTAATGATGACTGGAACTCCATATGAAATGCACTAGCTTACAAAGATTATCATGAACATTTGTTCTTCCTTTTGGTAATTATTCACAGAAAAAAGAGTGTATTATCAACTTACTGTTTTCAATATCAACGTTGGAAGGAGACCCTTCATCTGCTAGCTCTTCTGTGTGATGCTTGGAACTCATTTCTTCTAACTCGGGCAACATGCGGTTTTCTTTGGCAAACTTCTGGTTTATATTGCTGGAAAGCTCCTCTGTCACTAGCCTGACTTGTCAAAACCTAAACATAAACATTAATATTAGTCAAGTCCATAACATTGATTTGTCTCATAATGCAAAAATGGTTGATAATGGAAACTGGAAATGACCTATTGAATGGGTAACAAAATATTCCTGATCCTATTTTAAAAGATGCACATGATTCCTTATTTTGGTTAGTAATTGACATGGGCATCACCGATTTGGTTACACACAGAACCTTAGGGAGGATGTACTATTTTATCTGGGTATCACCAATTTGGTTGGTAATAGAACCTTAGTGATGATGTACTATTTTATCTGGGCATCACCAATTTGGTTAGTAAGAGAACCTTGGTGATGATTTACCGTTGACATCGGCATCACCGATTTGGTTACATACAGAACATTAGTGATGATGTACTATTTCATCTGGGCATCACCAATCTATCTATTAACTATTTTTTTAAGATGTCCTTTTTGGTCATGCCTTACTCTGAATATGAGGCAAAGGAGATGGCTTGAACTCCTAAAAGACTACGACTGTGAACTTCTTTATCACCCCGTTAAAGCAAACATGGTGGCAGACGCTTTAAGTCGAAAAGAGTATAGCGGAGGTTTGCAAGCTTCCCTATCTCGAATCGAACTGGTATCAAGCTTGATAGAGAAAATCAAGGATTCTCAAACCGAGGCTCTTTGGGAAGAGAACCCTAAAGGTGAAGTAATGTTAAAGCAACGCCTTCTATTCACTGAAGATGGTCGCAGGGTGAAGCTCTTCAAGGGGCGAGTTTGGGTGCCTAAATTCGGGGGCAATCGGTGATTGCTACTCGAAGATGCCCATAAGTCCAAGTATTCTATCCACCCGGGGAGTACAAAGATGTATCGGGATTTGAAACTCAATTATTGGTGGCCCGTCATGAAGTTAGACGTGGCGAATTATGTGGAACGATGTGTGACCTGTCTTCAAGAAAAAGTTGAACACCAACGACCTTAGGGAAGTCTCCAATCTTTGGAAATTCCGGAATGAAAGTGAGAACACATCACCATGGATTTTGTGACCAAGCTACCAAAGACTCTTAGAGGTCACAACACCATATGGGTGGTGTTGGACCGCCTAACCAAGAGCGCACATTTCCTTTCGAAGCCTTGTATGACCGGAAATGTCGAACTCCGGTCTATTGGTTAGAGGCGGGTGAGAAACAATTTATCTGGCCCGAACTCGTACAGGAAACCGCGGATAAGGTCAAGGGTATCCGGGAACGTCTGAAGGCGGCCCAAGACCGAAAAAAGAGTTATGCGGATAAGAAGAGGCGACCGGTAGATTTCCAAGTGGGTGATCGAGTTTTGCTCAAGGTATCACCGTGGAATGAGATCATCCGGTTTGGGAAGCGAGGAAAGTTGAGTCCTCGATTCCTTGGACCTTTCACTATAACCAAACGGGTTGGACTTCAAGCTTACCAATTGGAGCTCCCACCTGAGATGAAGGGAATCCACAACACGTTCCACGTGTGCTATCTCCGGAAATGCTTGGCGGAAGAGGAAAAAGTTATTCCTCTATCGGAGATCAGAGTGGATGAGGGGAATCGTTGCGTTGAAGAACCCGATGCTATCCTAGAAAGGAAGTCCATGAAACTCCGTCGCAAAGAAGTCACGATGGTTAAAGTCCAATGGAAGCACCATCGGGGTGTCAACGTGACTTGGGAGGCCGAGGAGGATATGAAGAGAAGATACCCCCACCTTTTTACTCAGACTTGATTTCGAGGACGAAATCATTTCTAAGTTGGGGAGAATTGTAACACCCCAAATTTTGTAAATTTTCTAGTTTGACCATTCGTTAATTTTTAACTTTCCATATTGGTATAGGTTGAGTTGATTGTCAGATTTCCGCTTTCTTGCACTCGTCTTTACATGTTAGTACTTTTATTTTTGAGTTTAACCTTTAAAGTTGAACTGGGTCGAAAACAGAAGAAATCCAGGTGAGCGGGGCCTTGGGCGAGAATGCCCGGCGAGAGTGCCATTGGCACTCTTGCAGTGTCACAATCGCGGCCCTTTCACGACCCGCGGTACAAACGGGGCGATAATGCCCGACGATTGTGCCCGGGTTACTATTGCGTGGCACTCTGGCGGGATTCGTACTGAGAGCCCATGCTAGTGGGAGATTATGCCCAAGAGATTATGCCATGGGCATAACCGCGAGTCACTCTCGCGGTCGAGGTCTGAGAGATTAAATGACTGATTTTGAACCCTTTCTCATTTACCACTCTCTCCAACTCTTATATCTCTCTCTCAAGAAAACCTCTCTTCATTAAATACGAACCTAGGGTTACTCAAGGCTTCCATCCAACATTTATTGCAAGAAGTTAGGAATTTTCAACCAAGGAATCAAGCTAGGAACTTCTTTCATCTTCTTTATCTTTTCTCCAAGAAGAGAAGCAAGGGTTTTCATCTAAACCCACTTTGTGAGTCCTTCCTTCATAATACGTGTTCTTAAATGCTATGAAAACCTTTTTCCTTTACCTTACCTAAAATACTAACATTATTCTCCATTTTTACACCCTTGGAGCTATTGGGTCAAAATTTCGGGTTTTGATATTTGTATGAACATGTGGAGTTATGTTGTGTGAAGTAGGTGAATGTTTATCTACATACAACCTCCTAAAAATATTAAGAAATGTGGAAACCAAAATGGGTGGTGATATTGGTTATATGTTATGGATAACTGTGTTTATATGACACTATGGAAATTATGTCACACCTTTTGGGTAAATATAACTTAGATGAATGGGATGGTATATTTTAATGGTTGAACTGTATATGATGATATGATGTTTAAAGTTATGATTATGTTGGTTCCAAGAGCACCATGATAAAGTGTCATACTTTAAAGAATGAAAAATGGTGAGAATCCAAGGTAAAGACCTGGATAGGGTTGAACTTGGATATCTTTGGGGTAAAGACTTGGATAGAGTTGAACCCATGTTTACATGGAAATAAAGACTTGGATAGAGTTGATGTTCTAACGGCTAAAGACTTGGATAAAGTTGATGTCGGTAAATACCCATTCTCGAATATGTGTACTGTATGTGTTGTGGCCTACCAATGAGTTCCGTCACAACCTATGGTGGGACGGATCTCCCCCGTCTTACATAAAGAACTTAAATGTTGAATAGTTAACCGACTACCTTATTCTAAGTAGACCCCGAAATATTGTTATGCATCAATTAATCTTTTTATAATTGTGAAATGGTCTCACTAGGCTCCTAGCCTAACACTTGTTTACTTGATGTGTATTCCAGGTTCTCTTAGCGGTGGGGTGGCAAAGTCTTGAGTGGAGTGTTGGGCCCCGTTGGGGACAATCTTTTGGGAACATAGCAATTGATGAGACATAGAGCGTACACATTACTTGTCAATATTTTGGGAAATGATGGCGACACCCGATTTATAATCTAATTTAGAATGTTTAGATTAGTAGGTTGTCGGTCCTTGTTTCCGTTACTTAAAAAGAAAATTGTAATCGCTTTTACTCTCTTCCCCTTTTGGAATGATGTCTTGTGAAGTTTATTTCGTACTAAATATTCAAGGTTCATATTCTTTTCCATTTATAAATGGAATATTGCGAAAATTTCAAGTTTTAAATTTTTCCATATTTTAGATTTTAGGGCGTTACAAGTTGGTATCAGAGCTTTAGTTTAAGTGGACTAGGCATGAACGTAAGATGTCTAGACTTAAGCTGGAATTATTAAGTTATGATTAGTGAGGAATGGGTATAAGTACTAAGATAGGATGGTTTTAGAGTCGACAGAATTGCATGAATTACGAATTATGATTATGGTAACGAGAATCATTGGGTATGATGTGTTCATAATTGCACCTAGCTAATGCCATTATGAATGTATTGCTACGTGAGCATGCTTGATCTACTAATGTCATGATGATTAATGAATGTATTAGTATGTTTTCTTTATGTTTCGATCAAATCTCTTATCCTCTCTCGTGCTTGCGTGGCAGCCTTTGTCCATCATGGTGAATACTCGGAGTCGACCGATGGTCAAAGAGGGAGTGAATGAAGATAACACATCCAATCCAAATCCTGTGGCTAAAGCGGTGAATGTGGTTCCTCCCAATATGTCGCCGATATTTACCAGAGAGGTGGAACACATACCTAGAGTGGAGTTGGCATCCACAAATCCAGTTATTCGCGAGGCTAACCCTCAAGCCGATATGTTGGTCAGTGTCATGTAGATGGTGACTTCGGCTATGGAGAAGCAACAAGAGGATTTTTTGAAGATGTTGGAGGATAGGGATGCAAGTCTTCGGAGACCGGAAGTGGTTGCCGAGAATGCAGTAGCCGGTTCGGGCGGTACGGGAAACAGGATCAGGACAGAAGAACACGTCGTCGTTGGTGCTCATAGGGGCGGAAAGAGTTGCTCCTACAAAACTTTCCTTTGGAGTAAACCGCCCGAGTTCTCTGGATCCGATGACCCGGTTGAGTGTATGAACTGGATCCAAGCGATTGAACAAGATTTCAGTTCCAGTGAGTGCGGAGAAGATCAGAATGTGAGATTTGCCTCCCAAATGCTTAGAGGGCTGACACATCGATGGTGGAGCGTCACTGTGTCCACTCTGGATGCTGCCATCCTTGCCCGGTTATCGTGGAGTGCTTTCAAGAAGAAGATCATGGAGGAATATTGCAATGAGAGGGCAATGGATCGAATCGTGGACGAATTCCGAGCTATCAAGAAGGGCAATATGAGCGTGAGGGACTATTCAAGAAAGTTTGTCGAAAAACTTGATTTGGTGGGGCATGTGGCCCCAACTAAGAATGAAAAGGTGAAAGCGTTCCTGAAGGGGTTGCCGGCGGACATGATGTCCATGGTTCGCAACGCCAAGCCCTCTACACTCCGTGAGGCCATTGAAGAGGCCAAGGTTATGGAGGATGTCTATTCCTAGAGTCGCGAGGAAAGGGTCGGGGCAACCGAAAAGAGAAAGTGGGAAGGCAATCCTTTACCCTCCAAGAAATCGCGAACCTTCAACAACAACATCAACAGGGGAACCGAGCCTATGCGGGAAGCTAAGTTGTGCCCCAAGTGTAGAAGCAAACATTTTGGCCCGTGCAACTCTAGCGGGAGGAATTGTTTTAAATGTGGTAAAGCGGGGCACGTTCGTGAAAATTGCCCGATTCGAGAGGTCACTTGCTATGAATGCAAGGAACCGGGTCACTTCCGTAATGAGTGCCCGAAGTTAAAGGTGGGAGGATCACAAGGCAAGAAGGAGAACCCTCCGAGGGTGCCGGGAAGAGCATTCCAGATGACTGCCGACAAGGAGAAAGCTTCACCGGATGTTGTTTCGGGTACGTTTCTTGTCAACTTAGTACCCGCTCTCGTATTGTTTGACTCAGGTGCCAGTTTTTCTTTTGTGTCAACCTTGTTTTGCCAAAATCTTTTGTCGGCCACTAGTACCCTAGATGAGGCTCTAGTTGTCGAGATAGCCAATGGTTGCCAAGTTGTGGTCCACGAGTCATTGAAGGGATGCACTTTGGAAATCAGAGGGAGGGGTTTCTCGATCGATCTCTTACCCATGACCATTGGAGGATTCGATGTGGTGATTGGAATGGACTGGTTAGCGGAAAACCAAGCGGAGATTCTGTGTGTCAAGAAGTTGATTCGAATTCCTACTACCGAGGGGAATAATGTGATCATTTACGGCGAGAGGAGGAAGGGCGACGTACCAATCATCACCATGGCCAAGGCTCGTAGGTGTTTAAGGAAGAAGTGCTCCTCTTTTCTAGCCTATGTGTTGGACGCTAAGCTTGAAAAGAAGAAGCTCGGTGACGTAAAGGTAGTCCAGGAGTTCCCCGATGTTTTTCCGGACGACTTGCTGGGTCTACCACCGGAAAGGCAAGTAGAATTCCTGATCGATCTGGTTCCGAGAGTGGCTCCAATTGTTAGAGCTCCCTACCGATTGGATCTGGATCTGTCTTAAATGCAAGAGATGTTGTCTCAACTCCAAGATCTACTCGAGAAAGGTTTTGTGAGGCCGAGTTCCTCGCCATGGGGATCCCCGGTCTTATTCGTCAAGAAGAAAGATGTCATGATGAGAATGTGCATCGATTACCGGGAATTGAACAAGGCAACTGTGAAGAACAAGTACCCTCTTCCGAGGATCGACGACTTGTTTGATCAACTGCAAGGAGCGGGCTGCTTCTCGAAAATCGATCTTCGATCCGGGTACCACCAGGTGAGGGTGAGGGACGAAGACGTCCCAAAGACGGCGTTTAGGACCCGGTACGGGCACTATGAATTCTTGGTCATGCCTTTTGGGTTGACCAACACGCCGGCGGTGTTCATGGACCTGATGAACCGTGTATGCCGACCATTCCTCGACAAGTCGGTGATAGTATTCATCGACGACATTCTAGTCTAGTCAAAGGATGAACTCGATCATGAGCGACACCTCCGCGAAGTACTTGAGGTGTTGAGAAGGTAACAACTCTATGCCAAATTCTCGAAATGTGATTTTTGGCTAAGTGAGGTCTAATTCTTGGGGCACGTTGTCACCCGAGATGGGGTGAAGGTGGACCCTTCCAAGATCAAGGCCATGATGAGTTGGGAACCTCCAAAGAGTCCGTCAGAGATTCGAAGCTTCTTGGGTCTAGCGGGTTATTACCCGCGATTCATTCAGGATTTTTCTAAGATCGCTTCTTCCTTGACATATCTTCCTCGGAAGAATGTCAAATTTGTTTGGACGGATACCCAAGAAAGAGCTTTCCGGACTCTCCAAAAGAAGCTTTGCGAGGCACCGATCTTATCCTTACCCGAAGGAACCGAAGATTTCGTAGTCTTTAGCGACGCCTCGAAGATGGGATTGGGTTGTGTCTTGATACAACGTGGGAAGGTGATTACCTATGCATCAAGACAACTCAAGGTGCACAAAAAGAATTACCCTACCCATGAATTAGAGTTGGCGGCGGTAGTTTTTGCGCTGAAGCTATGGCGACACTACCTCTATGACACTAAGTGCACCGTCTATACTGACCACAAAAGTCTAAAGCACATCTTCAACCAGAAAGAGCTGGAAATGAGGCAAAGGGTATGGCTTGAACTCCTAAAAGACTACGACTATGAACTTCTTTATCACCCCGATAAAGCAAACATGGTGGCGGACGCTTTAAGTCGAAAATAGTATAACAGAGGTTTGCAAGCTTCCCTATCTCGAATCGAACTGCATCAAGCTTGATCGAGAAAATCAAGGAGTCTCAAACCGAGGCTCTTCGGGAAGAGAACCTTAAAGGTGAAGTAATGTTAAAGCAACGCCTTCTATTCACCGAAGATGGTCGCGGGGTGAAGCTCTTCAAGGGGCGAGTTTGGGTGCCCAAAGTTGGGGGCAATCGGGAATTGCTACTCGAATATGCCCATAAGTCCAAGTATTCTATCCACCCGGGGATTACAAATATGTACCGGGATTTGAAACCCAATTATTGGTGGCCCGTCATGAAGTTAGACGTGGCGAATTACGTGGAACGATGTGTGACCTGCCTTCAAGTAAAAGCTGTACACCAACGACCTTACGAAAGTCTCCAATCTTTGAAAATTCCGGAATGAAAGTGGGAACACATCACCATGGATTTTGTGACCAAGCTACCAAAGACTCTTAGAGGGCACGACACCATATGGGTGGTGGTGGACCGCCTAACCAAGAGCACCCATTTCCTGGCTATGAGGGAAACTTTCCCGATGGACAAGTTGGCTAAACTTTACATCGACGAGGTGGTCTCGAGGCATGGTGTGCCTTTGTCCATCGTGTCGGATCGAGATAGTCGCTTCACATCCAATTTTTAGGATGACCTTCAGAAAGAGTTGGGATCTAGAGTGAAACTAAGCACGACTTATCATCCTCAAACCGATGGTCAAAGTGAGCGAACCATCCAAACATTCGAGGACATGCTAAGATCGTGTGTTATCGACTTTGGCGGGAATTGGGACTCTCATCTACCTCTAGTCGAATTCGCCTACAACAACAGCTATCATTCTAGCATTGGTATGGCTCCTTTTGAAGCCTTGTATGGCCGGAAATGCCGAACTCCGATCTGTTGGTTAGAGGCAGGTGAGAAGCAATTTGTCGGGCCCGAAATCCTACAGGAAACCGCAGACAAGGTCAAGGGTATCCGGGAATGCCTGAAGGCGGCCCAAGACCGGCAAAATAGTTATACGGATAAGAAGAGGCGACCGGTAGATTTCCAAGTGGGCGATCGAGTTTTGCTCAAAGTATCACCGTGGAAGGGGATCATCCGGTTTGGGAAGCGAGGAAAGTTGAGTCCTCGATTCCTTGGACCTTTCACTATAACCAAACGGGTTGGACTTCAAGCTTACCAATTGGAGCTCCCAACCGAGATGAAGGGAATCCACAACACGTTACACGTGTGCTATCTTCGGAAATGCTTGGCGGAAGAGGAAAGCGTTATTCCTCTATCGGAGATCAGAGCGGATGAGGGGAACCGTTGCATTGAGGAACCTGATGCTATTCTAGAAAGGAAGTCCAAGAAACTCTGTCACAAAGAAGTCACGATAGTTAAAGTCCAATGGAAGCACCACCGGGGTGCCAACGTGACTTGGGAGGCCGAGGAGGATATGAAGAGAAGATACCCCCACCTTTTTACTCATACTTGATTTCGAGGACGAAATCATTTCTAAGCTGGGGAGGATTGTAACACCCCAAATTTTGTAAATTTTCTAGTTTGACCCTTCGTTAATTTTTAACTTTCCATATTGGTATAGGTTGAGTTGATTGTCAGATTTCCACTTTCTTGCACTCGTCTTTACATGTTAGTACTTTTATTTTTGAGTTTAACCTTTAAAGTTGAACTGGTCGAAAACACAAGAAATCCAGGTGAGCGGGGCCTTGGGCGAGAATGCCCGGCGACAGTGCCATTGGCACTCTCGTGGTGTCACAATCGCGGCCCTTTCACGACCCGTGGTATAAACGGGGCGATAGTGCCCGGGTCACTATCGCGTGGCACTCTCGCGGGATTCGTATCGAGAGCCCATGCTAGCGGGAGATTATGCCCAATCGATTATGCCTTGGTCAAAACCGCGAGTCACTCTCGCGGTCAGGGTCTGAGAGATTAAATAACCGATTTTGAACCCTTTCTCATTTACCACTCTCACCAACTCTCATATCTCTCTCAAGAAAACCTCCCTTCATTAAATACGAACCTAGGGTTACTCAAGGCTTCCATCAACATTTATTGCAAGAAGCTAGGAATTTTCAACCAAGGAATCAAGCTAGGAACCTTCTTTCATCTTCTTTATCTTTTATCCAAGAAGAGAAGCTAGGGTTTTGGGGTTTTCATCTAAACCCACTTTGTGAGTCCTTCCTTCTTAATACATGTTCTTAAATGATATGAAAACCTTTTTCCTTTACCTTACCTGAAATACTAACATTATTCTCCATTTTTACACCCTTAGAGCTATTGGGTCAAAATCTAGGGTTTTGATATTTGTATGAACATGTGGAGTTATGTTGTGTGAAGTAGGTGAATGTTTATCTACATACAACCTCCTAAAAATATTAAGAAATGTGGAAACCAAAATGGGTGGTGATATTGGTTATATGTTATGGATAACTGTGTTTATATGACACTATGGAAATTATGTCACACCTTTTGGGTAAATATAACTTAGATGAATGGGATGGTATATTTTAATGGTTGAACTGTATATGATGATATGATGTTTAAAGTTATGATTATGTTGGTTTCTATTTCCAAGAGGACCATGATAAAGTGTCATACCTTAAAGAATGAAAAATGGTGAGAATCCAAGGTAAAGACCTGGATAGGGTTGAACTTGGATATCTTTGGGGTAAAGACTTGGATAGAGTTGAACCCATGTTTACATGGAACTAAAGACTTGGATAGAGTTGATGTTCTAACGGCTAAAGACTTGGATAGAGTTGATGTCGATAAATACCCATTCTCGAATATGTGTACCGTATGTGTTGTGGCCTACCAATGAGTTCTGTCACAACCTATGGTGGGACGGGTCTCCCCCGTCTTACATAAAGAACTTATATATTGAATAGTTAACTGACTACCTTATTCTAAGTAGACGCCGAAATATTGTTATGCATCAATTAATCTTTTTATAATTGTGAAATGGTCTCACTAGGATCCTAGCCTAACATTTGTTTACTTGATGTGTATTCCAGGTTCTCTTAGCGGTGGGGTGACAAAGTCTTGAGTGAAGTGTTGGGCCCCGTCGGGGACAATCTTTTGGGAACATAGCAATTGATGAGACATAGAGCGTACACATTACTTGTCAATATTTTGGGAAATGATGGCGACACCCGATTTATAATCTAATTAAAATGTTTAGATTAGTAGGTTGTCGGTCCTTGTTTCCATTACTTAAAAAGAAAATTGTAATAACTTATACTCTCTTCCCCTTTTGGAATGATGTCTTGTGAAGTTTATTTCGTACTAAATATTCCAGGTTCATATTCTTTTCCATTTATAAATGGAATATTGCGGAAATTTCAAGTTTTAAAATTTTTCCAGATTTTAGGGCGTTACATTAATATTTATCTTGGTCATGTTCCCTTGGTCATCCTCGGATCCTCGGATGGGTATACACAGATAGATTATGTGAAAAGTTGGATATACCCTTTTAAGCATCTCCTATGTTTGTGTTTTTTTAGCATAGCATAGCATAACATAGCATTTCCAACATGTCTGATCTAGGATTTTATATTTATGTTATGTTTTTCATACTTACAAGAAAATATTCATATATGAGATCCTAAACAGCCAAAAGAAAATGCTCTCGGATGGGTATACATAGATAGATTGGTGATGCCCAAATGAAATAGTACATCATCACTAAGGTTCTGTATGTAACCAAATCGGTGATGCTCATGTCAATGGTAAATCATCACTAAGGTTCCCTTTCTAACCAAATTGGTGTTGCCCAGATAAAATAGTACATCATCACTAAGGTTCTATTACTAACCAAATTGGTGATGCCCAGATAAAATAGTACATCCTCCCTAAGGTTCTGTATGTAACCAAATCGGTGATGCCCATGTCAATTACTAACCAAAATAGGGAATCATGTGCATCTTTTAAAATAGGATCAGGAATATTTTGTTACCCATTCAATAGGTCATTTCCAGTTTCCATTATCAACCATTTTTGCATTATGAGACAAATCAATGTTATGGACTTGTCTAATATCAATGTTATGGACTTGTCTCATAGTATATAGTTATCCCCTCCTAAAATACTTTTATTATTGCATTCTATCTATAAAAAGCTACTCCAAGTAAAGAATATATAAATACTTGTAATGGATATTAACTCCTTGTAATGTAATATTAACAAGATGTTAATATTACATTACAAGGAGTTAATATTCATTACACGATTCAGTTTTCATTACAAGGAGTTAATACCAATCTGATATGTTTGGCAAACTAGCTGATAAGCTATGTAACACCCCAAAGTGGGACGAGTTGTTACAAGCTAGCTAATGACTTATAAGCAAGTTGGTAGCTGATAAGCTAGTTGTTGACTAATAAGCTAGCGGATGAAAAAGTCACGTTTGGCAAAAACTAGCTTATAAGTATTTAAATGACCAAAAATGACATATTAGAAAAATAGTTAATAAATAATAATTTATATTAATGAGGGTATAATTGGAATATTTACAAAAAGTTACTCATAAGCTACTCCAAGTAGTTTTTCAAAAAGCTAGCTTATCAGCTAGTTTTTTTTTTGCCAAACGATGCCTTAGTCTTCCTTGATGGGTATACATAGATAGATTATGTGTTTTGATTATGTGAAAACTTTGACTTTTTATATGTGTTTTGCTTATTTGAAAACTTGGATATACCTTTTTCACATGTTGTAAAAATACCAAGACCCAAGTAGCTAAAAGCTCAAATACATCTTTTTTCTTTTTGAAAAGCAACATATTAGTTTATTCCAAACCAATATCAACCCCACAAGGTTTCTGGAAGAACAACATTACAGTAATCCATACCAATACATGAACCAATGGAACATGACCAAGATGAATATTAACATTAGTCTCATAGTATATAGTTATCCCGTCCTAAAATACTTTTATTATTGCATTCTATCTATAAAAAGTGTAACACCCTCAAATTTGGATAAAGCGACTAATTTAAAATTTTCAAGAATACCTTAAAGGAATATAAATTCTCTTACTACAAGACCATTATTGAAATACATTTATAGGTTAATCCATCATCGAATAATTAAAGTCTTACACAAAGACTAATTAAAGTAAGGTGTCACTAACAAAACCACTAACTGTCGCTATCTCCAATATAAATGCGGAATTCTTCAATAAGCTAATCACCTTCTTGAGCACTGTAACACCCCTAAAATTCGAAAATAGCAGACAAAATAAAACTTCCAAAAACTCTTAAATACAAAGCTTTGAAATAACAAATATCTAAAGTTACAAGGAAAAATCACCATAACAATGTATCAGAGTTCTAACGGAACTATCTAGTCCCACAAACTAGGGACGACATTAGTCGGGTGTCATTAAAACCACCAAAGTTGCTATCTTCACCATATCGGATGACGTCACTAAAGCCATCCTACCGGAACTTCTACCAAGCTCCACTCGCCACACATATCCATCTAAAACCTGATATACATGTCGAAAAGAAAAAGTGTTAGGCTTAACGCCTAGTGAGCTAAAACAATTTTCATCATATAAATCATAAAACATTTAAAGTGAACGTTTTACTCCGAATAAGGTCATTTTAGAAATACTGATTATAAAGAGGATTTATTTGTTGATCAAGTTACTTCTAATTTCCAAACACCCATTTTAAATAATTATTCGACATCCAAATTTTCCCAAAACGCACCCACACGGTATTTCGTCAAAAGACTCTTTGTGTAAATAAAATGATACGTTTTAACACCGAAGGCATGGGTAAGGGAATACCCAAAATAACACCTTTCGATGACGGGGGAGACCCGATTCCATCGAATGTGGCGGGCACACAAAGTTAAGCCACTTATCAACGTTCTCGAGTTTCGCATAGACCATGGATCCCCGTATCCGGCTCCTCTGAGCTACCACCGCAAGATACCCAAATGACCTAGCATCTACTCGACCTCTAGATGAGCCTCACCACAAAGTCACAAGTCCCCGTATCCGGCTCACCATGGGCACCACCGCAAGACTTAGCTCCGTATACGGCTCTCCAAGAGCACCACCACAAGCTTATATAACAACATGACTTGGGGACCACTCACTAGACTCAAACATGGACATCAAAACTCCATGATGAACATAACGACTCATATGCCTATGGATCCAATGCATTACAGTCTAAACATTACATAACTCCATATGAATGAACTAACACACCCAAAACATGTAACTCTCACAAAAGATGCAACTAAGTACACCATACGTCCAAGGCTCCTCAACTAGAACCCACCTCTTCACAGTGACGTTAGATCTAATCCCGAAATGGAACCTGATGCACATGCCGACAAATAAAAAGGTTAGGCTAACGCCCAGTGAGTTCAAAAGTTTTTAACATGAATATAAGCATCGTTAAATGAAAATAATGCAACTTAAATCATGATCCTCTAAAATGAATGGCTTTAAATATGAGAAAGACCCGTTTTCCAATAATACACCATTTATAAATGGACGCCTCAACGCCAAAGCTTTCTTTCATGAGGTAATGCAACCCAACACTTATTCAAAACGTGAATAATGGTAAATACTCAAATATTGGAATTTGAATAAAACTTGATAAAACAAACGACCAAAATATGAGTAAACTCAAGTCTCCAAAATTAGAGCATATGGAGGAAAACCCAACTCAACACGTCACTGAAAACAAGGATAAAACTAAATACCCCAAAACAACACCTCTCGGTGACGGGGGAGACCCGAATTCCAAGGATAGTGGCGGAACACAAAAGTAGGTCACATTCCAAGTTACTGAGCTCACCATACTAGGATCAAGGCCACGAACACGCCGACTCGTACTAAGATGTGGGGGAGGGCACCGAATGATTCCTAATCATGCTCATTCGCTAGGATTTACATTTACGACCCACGACTAGTATCCGGTCCCACATAACCGTACCAAGTTGTCACCCTAGGGTCCAAGTCTCAACTAGCTACAAATGGGAAATGACCATCCCATAAAATAGACTCAGAAATTACATCACGGGCCCAGGACCGGATATTGGACTCCACGAGCCCGCACCATAATGTCCTCGATAATCCCATGACTAATTCTGGTCCCAACATATAAACAATAGCCATTTTTCTTAACATAACACAGACCGACTTATATGCCTATGGATCCATTGCATTACAGTCTAAAACATTACATAACTCCAATTGAATGACCAATACACTCAAAACATGTAACTCTCAAATGACACGTAATAAACGCCATCATACTAAAAACTCCACAACGGGCTATTAAACCGGACAAATGTCCTCAAGACTCATTTTAGTCAAAACCAAGCCAAAGGCTCAACAATTTACTTAAATCTCCAATAAAAGACAGTGTAAACATTGAAACGCGTTTGACCAACGGATATGCAAACACAATGACTAAAACTGTGATTAACCCAAACCTCCTCATTGGTTGAAACAAACATTTTCCCAAATGACTCATTCCCTTATTTTTCCAAAATGACTCATAACACAATTATATGCATTTTCCAAACGGTTTATGAAGTCAGTTGCACCAAAAGGACAATTACTTAAAATGACATCCAAATTAAGTATTAATTCACCAAAGAAACATATTAAAATGATTTATGTATCAAAATGTCCAAGATCCCAAAGATGGGTGTTATATAAATTTATAAAGTTAGACACTTTCAAAATAACCAAACTTATCAGCAGTTAACAATTTCATGTAAAACCCAAAACACTTTAAAATAACCGTTTTGGCATGTACACCGTTTTCACAAATCAACTTGAACTCACCTTGCTAGATTTAGGTTAAATCTAGATTTTACCCCAACTTGAGCTTCCTTGAAAAATCCGAATCCATAAGCAAAACCTTCCAAAAACCTAGCATCACAAGTTTCCAATCATGAATATACTTATTCAACCATCTAGAATAGTCCCCCAAACATATTACATCAAAATCTCCATTTTGGGTAAAACCCTAATTTTGGACCCAAATCTTCCAAAATCTTACAAACCGAAATTGAAGAAATCAAACACTAGGAAACCATCAATGGAGCATTTATATCACCTAACAAGTTTTAGAGATGGAGAAAGTAAACTTACCATATAGGTTTTGGTGAAAACTTAGAAAACCAAAAAATGAGCTAGAGGTTGAAGATGAAGATGGAGATGGTGAATCCTTGATCATTGCTTTCCATTTTACCACTTGATGGCGTTTTCTCTCCATAAAATACAAGGATTTGAGCCACAAATAAGTTAGGGTTTGAAGGGAGAAGAGGAAAAACGTTTTGAGAGAGAATGAGGGAAGTTTAGAGAAGTGAGAATGAGAAATAGGCTGAAAAGTTCGTCTTAACAGCAGGTTGGTCCCTTTTGGCGACATTGCCAAGCGACTATGCCCAGGGCAATGTCTCCTGGCATAGTCGCCAGCTTGCCCCAGGCTTCTGCTTCCCTTCTGCGACTGTGCCATGTGCGACTGTGACTTGTCATAGTCGCCGGGCATTGTCGCAGGACCTTTCCGGAGCTCCGAAACTCGACTTTTTCACTGTCAATACTCCCGATACTCCAAGGGACTTTAAACAATACATTTTCCAACAAAACCCCACTGTTTACAAGTCACAGAAATGTCCGGGTGACATTACTTACCGAAAATTACGGGTGTTACAATCTTCCCAACCTTAGAACGATTTCGTCCTCGAAATATACTCTTCTCAATGAAACGTTGCCTGCAGGATAGATTATCCTTAATCCACTTGCCAGATTCACTATCATAACCCTCACGCTGATACTCTCGCCAGCCGCCCTTCTTGGGCACATAACACTTATGTCCGAGTGAACACTTAACTCGCTAAAGTAGTCTTTACCCTCAAGACTACAGTTGTCTCCCAACCTTGGGTGACACTTACTACTTCAAGAGTAGTTTGTGATCTCTACATCTCACCGTCCAATTCGCCTCAAATCCACATGATTCTGAACCCAAAGCCACAGATCGACACCAAGCTCCCATGAATCCTCAGACTCCTACTGATCCATTCTTACTATTGATTAAGATGTCCTTCCAAGGCGCACCAACGCGTCCTTCAGGTAACCGGTTAACACAGATCCGACTATCACTCAACTTCGTTCCAAGCCCAACCTCAAAACATTCCCTTAGTAAGACCTTTATCACAAAGGAAAACTTATACACATCGATGCTTAATCAACAACATCTAATCTTCTGCTAAGTTCCACCTCAGAGAGGTCAACATTCCCAAGACCCAACGGGTACTTCCAAGCATTCCCAGATTCATGGACTTCAAGAAAACAAGTCCAGGACTAAAACCAAATGGTGATAACGAAAACGTAGGCATCCCGTCCGATATTTCATTCCGGAGGTATTGTCGCTTTAAGGTTGACACCTAACAGAGGGCTATTATTCCCGATCTTACATTCCCAACAAACGGACCACCATAATTCCTTTAATCACAGAACCCACTAAGACGACCCACCATCAACATACACCACGATGTCCAACAGACAAGTAACTCATTAAATCGAACCCAACCAGGCGCTGATAATCACTCCAGACATTTTCCCGCAGGTTTACCGAAGCATAGAGGTCACCCCTAAGATAACGGGGAAGGCATGAATATGTTATCTCAACTATTCAAACATGAACCGATTCAAAAATTGAAACCCAAATTCAAGATTGACTACAAGTCAGATCATCCGACGCTTCAACTCCCAAGGACTTCTCTAGTCCTTTAATTACAACTCCTTCCACGACAGGGGTTTAAATCTATAGGCCTAATGAGTTCAAGGTTTTAAACTAATATGTCAATTTAAATTTTTATAAAACTTTCAAATACATAAGCTTTATAACAATTAATCGTGCGGTAAAATCCACTACCGATCACTCGATAGGTTGAAAGTCGATCACCGACGCTACACATATAAAACCATTTCCAAAATTCGTTTGATCAGTATTTACGTTAATAAAACGGTAACAAAAGATGTGTAGCAAAATTTACACTATAAACATGAAAATAAATTCCTGCACCACAACACGTGTAATAAATGTTTGCACAACTCCAAAGGAGAACTTCATGATTTTAACTTTAAAATTTTCCCTCTTTAACCAAAAACGTTGTGGCATAAAATTCTCAACAACCCCATATGCATTCGTTTATTCCCCAAAGCTCGGTAGAACGATGAGAAAGCAAATAAATTTCAATTCAAGTTTAAAGCTTTGAGCCGCACAGATAAAACACATTTGACCAAAATAGTAACTATAACGACATGAATACCGCTAACTCGTTTAATGCATTGCGGAAAATTTCTAACAGTAAAACCAGTAACTGAAATAACATAAATCCTATATATGCTTACTCACACCAACAGTATAATTTAATCCAAATGCAAATAGTATACAATGCTTGACATTTGTATAAAGATCGAAGATAATTCACATAATAATGAAAATTCCCCAAAACAACATGTGAGATGACACCAAAGGGGTGTTAGCCTAGTGGTAAGGCATGTGGACTTGCTAGTAGCAGTCTCATGTTCGAACCCTGGGGGACGCATCCTGGAGGTACGGGGGCTTCGACCCCGGGCTGCATGCTTTAGCAGTCGGGCTTCGGTCCAAATTGCCAGGGATTAGTCTGGGCCCAATGTGGTCTGGGATACCCTCTCCAAAAAAAAAAACATGTGAGATGACATCTATTAACAAAACTCATCAATTAACGCACACAAAATGCATATGTACACGTTCCCATAATTTATTTAGGCGACGTAAAATGTCGTAAGATAAGACACTATGAACCCAACTGAATTTTCATAAAACTCATTAGCGCTAAAATCAAGCGGTATCAAAATTTTCATTTCCCAACAAATAAGTATAAGACGACGATAAGTCTAAAAATGTCAAAGTTCTAAAAACCACAACGTACGATAAAGTGACCATTTTCAGCAAAACTTTAATGACGCCCAACAAGCTCGTAAATTTACACGTAATAAAAGTAAAACCCACGCATTTCAAAGTACACTCACGCGCCCAAAAGGTTGCAAAACTATACTCCATAAAATTAAACACGACTCATACAAACCAAAATTCTCCAGAAAATTCTGACTCAAGAACAGGGGACAACTCTTCCTTTAAAACCCGAACATACGTGGAGGAGATCCAATGTCAGGGCTAAAAATTCCACAGTTACTTGCCCAATATCCCAAATGACATTAAAACACGGATCTCACAATATCCGAAAATGGTGTTAGACATGAAACGGGGATGAAGAGATTTTTGATGACAAATTGTAACCACGTGCAATAAAACAATTTCATGCATGTTTAAACTCACGGTCTAAAATCCGGTGCGTGACAAATATTTTTCAAATGTTCCATAATATAACTCACTTTATGATTCGGGAAATATGAGGAATAATCGATGCAATTTATTTTTAGAAATGAATTTCGTGCATAAAATTGGTCGACATTGGCATCCCGAAATCACGCTCCTTAGTTCATACTATTGTCATTTGAATGCATCAAACATCTTAGAGCAACAATCCCACTAATTGGTTAACTTACAATTTCTCCTCGAAATAGAGTCGGTCTAACAAACTTATAGTTCTAATCCAACCATTAATTCTGACTCAAGATGATCAAATTCATGCGTCCAACACGCTTAATTATCACTCCAAAGTGACATTGCTGTAGACATCAATCCTTCCTTAGCTTCCTCGCTTAGAAACTCCCTCACTACCCCAACGGTCATCATACCAAGGTAGTTCAAGTTTGCACATTTAGCATGTAGGTTCACCATAACACTCGCCAGGTGCCATTATGAACATACCATACATGATCATCCTTGCGACCCTCGACAAGTTTCCCGTTTCTAGCGACTCGATCAACCCTAAAATATCTTATCTTAAGGTACCTAATGCGTCATTTCACTTTCAATCACTTATAAGAACGCTAGTTTGAGTCTAGGCATCCAAAAATCAATACCTAAATCTCTCAAACTTAAGCTCTGATACCAACTTGTAACACCCTCAAATTTGGATAGAGCGACTAATTTAAAATTTCCAAAAATACCTTAAAGGAATGTAAATTCTCTTACTACAAGACCATTATTGAAATACATTTCTAGGTTAATCCATCATCGAATAATTAAAGTCTTACACAAAGACTAATTAAAGTCGGGTGTCACTAACAAAACCACTAACTATCGCTATCTCCAATATAAATGCGGAATTCTTCAATAATCTAATCACCTTCTTGAGCACACAACTAGAACCCACCTCTTCACAGTGACGTTAGATCTAATCCCAAAATGGAACCTGATGCACATGCCGACAAATAAAAAGGTTAGGCTAACGCCTAGTGAGTTCAAAAGTTTTTAACATTAATATAAGCATCGTTAAATGAAAATAATGCAACTTAAATCATGATCCTCTAAAATGAATGGCTTTAAATATGAGAAAGACCCGTTTTCCAATAATACACCTTTTATAAATGGACGCCTCAACGCCAAAGCTTTCTTTCATGAGGTAATGCAACCCAACACTTATTCAAAACGTGAATAATGGTAAATACTCAAATATTGGAATTTGAATAAAACTTTATAAAACAAACGACCAAAATATGAGTAAACT
Organism: Arctium minus; assembly: GCA_954870635.1. Classification (NCBI taxonomy): domain Eukaryota; kingdom Viridiplantae; phylum Streptophyta; class Magnoliopsida; order Asterales; family Asteraceae; genus Arctium; species Arctium minus. Next base: position 27,636,144 of record OX941082.1, on the reverse strand, counting down.
CAAGTCTCTAAAATTAGAGCATATGGAGGAAAACCCAACTTAACACATCACCGAAAAAAGGATAAAACTAAATACCCCAAAACAACACCTCTCGGTGACGGGGGAGACCCGAATTCCAAGGCTAGTGGCGGAACACAAAAGTAGGCCACATTCCAAGTTACTGAGCTCACCATACTAGGATCAAGGCCACGAACACGCCGACTCGTACTAAGATGTGGGGGAGGGCACCGAATGATTCCGAATCATGCTCATTCGCTAGGATTTACATTTACGACCCAAGGCTAGTATTTGGTCCCACATAACCGTACTAAGTTGTCACCCTAAGGTCCAAGTCTCAACTAGCTACAAATGGGAAATGACCATCCCATAAAATAGACTCAGAAATTACATCACGGGCCCAGGACCGGATATTGGACTCCACGAGCCTGCACCATAATGCCCTCGATAATCCCATGACTAATTCTGGTCCCAACATATAAACAATAACCCTTTTTCTTAACATAACACAGACCGACTTATATGCCTATGAATCCATTGCATTACAGTCTAAAACATTACATGACTCCAATTGAATGACCAATGCACTCAAAACATGTAACTCTCAAATGACACGTAATAAACGCCATCATACTAAAAACTCCACAACGGGCTATTAAACCGGACAAATGTCCTCAAGACTCATTTTAGTCAAAACCGAGCCAAAGGCTCAACAATTTACTTAAATCTCCAATAAAAGACAGTGTAAACATTGAACCGCGTTTGACCAACGGATATGCAAACACAATGACTAAAACTGTGATTAACCCAAACCTACTCATTGGTTGAAACAAAACATTTTCCCAAATGACTCATTCCCTTATTTTTCCAAAATGACTCATAACACAATGACATGCATTTTCCAAACGGTTTATGAAGTCAGTTGCACCAAAAGGACAATTACTTAAAATGACATCCAAATTAAGTATTAATTCACCAAAGAAACATATTAAAATGATTTATGTATCAAAATGTCCAAGATCCCAAAGATGGGTGCTATATAAATTTATAAAGTTAGACACTTTCAAAATAACCAAACTTATCAACAGTTAACAATTTCATGTAAAACCCAAAACACTTTAAAATAACCGTTTTGGCATGTACACCGTTTTCACAAATCAACTTGAACTCACCTTGCTAGATTTAGGCTAAATCTAGATTTTACCCCAACTTGAGCTTCCTTGAAAAATCCGAATCCATAAGCAAAACCTTCCAAAAACCTAGAATCACAAGTTTTCAATCATGAATATACTTATTCAACCATCTAGAATAGTCCCTAAACATATTACATCAAAATCTCCATTTTGGGTAAAACCCTAATTTTGGACCCAAATCTTCCAAAATCTTACAAACCGAAATTGAAGAAATCAAACACTAGGAAACCATCAATGGAGCATTTATATCACCTAACAAGGTTTAGAGATGGAGAAAGTAAACTTACCATATAGGTTTTGGCGAAAACCTAGAAAACCAAAAAATGAGCTAGAGGTTGAAGATGAAGATGGAGATGGTGAATCCTTGATCATTGCTTTCCATTTTACCACTTGATGGCGTTTTCTCTCCATAAAATACAAGGATTTGAGCCACAAATAAGTTAGGGTTTGAAGGGAGAAGAGGAAAAACGTTTTGAGAGAGAATGAGGGAAGTTTAGAGAAGTGAGAATGAGAAATAGGCTGAAAAGTTCGTCTTAACAGCAGGTTGGTCCCTTTTGGCGACATTGCCAAGCGACTATGCCCAGGGCAATGTCGCCTGGCATAGTCGCCAGCTTGCCCCAGGCTTCTGCTTCCCTTCTACGACTGTGCCATGTGCGACTGTGACTTGTCATAGTCGTCGGGCATTGTCGCGGGACCTTTCCGGAGCCCCGAAACTCGACTTTTTCATTGTCAATACTCCCGATACTCCAAGGGACTTTAAACAATACATTTCCCAACAAAACCCCACTGTTTACAAGTCATAGAAATGTCCGGGTGACATTTACTTACCGAAAATTACGGGTGTTACAAAAAGCTACTCCAAGTAAATAATATAAATCCTTGTAATTGATATTAACTCCTTGTAATGTAATATTAACAAGATGTTAATATTACATTACAAGGAGTTAATATTCATTACACAGATTCAGTTTTCATTACAAGGAGTTAATACCCATTTGATATGTTTGGCAAACTAGCTGATAAGTTAGCTGATGACTTATAAGCTAGCTGGTAGCTGATAAACTAACCGTCGACTAATAAGTTAGTTGGTAGCTGATAAGCTAGTTGATGAAAAAGTTACATTTGGCAAAAACTAGCTTATAAGTATTTAAATGACCAAGAAGACGACCGTTGCTCGCAAGGCGGGTGGAGAGGCTTGAGGCCTGCACTTTGTCTTTTGCAGTAAGACATTATATTGTTTAATGATTTTCTTTTGCCATAAATTTAGTTTGTTGATGGTGCGTTTTTAACTTTGACTTCAAATACTTTCTTCCTTTAACTGTATAAATAATGGGGCAAGGTCTGATCAATCAAAAAGAGCATAATGGTGGGCAAGGACTACACCACTACAATAAACATGAATAATATTTTGTCCATTATGGATGAAAAATTTGAGAATTAGAAACATCAAAGAATGATGTAATTCTATGTCTACCATAGTATCTCACAGAAAATTATTTGCAGGCTCAAATTAAAAAGATAATGCAAGATGATGAGGATGTTAGGAAGATTGCCATGGCCATGCCGATATTAGTTTGTAGTTATTCTTTTTTAGAATTGGTCCTCGATATGAGACTTTTTATGTTTCTTACTCTTTTCTAATATTTATGCAGTTAAAGCATTGGAGTTGTTCTAGCAAGATCTTTGTGACCTTACATATGGAGTTGTTAATTCACTCTCCGTACATTTGTAAGTGAATCTTTAAATATTAACTCAATTACTGGAAGATTGTATTAGGGTGTTAATTAAAGTACCTTTGTTATTGACCTATTACATTCCTTATATTGAGATACATTTGTTCATATTTATCTTGCAAATGAGCAGGTACTTGGATTATTTGAAGTAAAGCGGAGTTGCTATGATGCTGAAAATGAAGTGCCTTGATTCAGCTTGACCAGTGATTTGCAGACGTAATTTCTCTGTACAGGTAATGTCTTCTTTTTCTTTGTAGTAGTAGTGGTAATATTATCACACAGTGCATACAGAACGTGTTAAAGTGAACGCTCCGTAAAACAACTTTAAGCGAATATAACAGTATTAAGTCGGCAAACAATAAAACAACAATATCAATAATGAGATTTCAATTTAATCAAATTGACCGATCAAAATAGTCATCTAACACTGTCATCTAGGAAGCGAATGTACATTGAAGATCAAAATTCTCATCCAAAACAAACTTATCAAAAACACATTGTTTGGGTTTGGGTGGCAGCCTGTATTTATCAAACATGAGAACTTTTTTCAAGGTCCACCACGCCTTCCGCGGAATTTGCAAAATCCATATAAGTGAGTTCCGGAGAGCTTTCGGGAGAGTCTTCAAAAAGAGAACGTCTTATTGGAGACGGTTCAGAGATGGGATTAGCCAACCCCTGACTTTCAGAACGGGGAGAAGCGTTCTGCGCTTCACGATCTGGGATAGGAGAAGAAAGTCGTCGAAATGACGATTCATGCTTTAAAAACTCCTTCAAGATCTGGGATAGGAGAAGAAAGTCGTCGAAATGACTATTCATGCTTTAAAAACTCCATAAGCTTCAATGTTACGAACATCAAATACGTGGCTGCTATAGTCCAAACTATAACAGCAAGGTAGATCATCAGAAATGAAGTCATCTACGTAAAAAAAAATTAAAGGATTCCTTAAATTCTAATTGAAATCTTGTTTGCAGAAAACAACACAAAAACAAAAACACAACTTATGTTACAAACTACATAATTAATATACACAAAATAAAACCCCAAATAAGAGTACCCCAAAACCAATATATAGATCCAAAAATAAAAGTTGTAAACTCCAAAATAAACCGATGACAGCTTGTAAGGATCAAACATGAGGATGAAGCAGATAGTTATGTTCATAACTATTAGACATACTACTTCATGGATGAAAACTCAAAAAATATTGGTCGGAGATTTGTAAACCCTGATCAAAACTCAAAAAATCAAAAAATTACTTAGAAGAAACAGATACAAAACTCAAAAAATCTTATCTCCATAACTATTAACCCTGATCAAAACTCAAAAAATCTTAGAAAAGAAGATGAAGCAGATACAAAACCTCCAATTTTCGTGGATTTCTAAATGCTTCTTCGGTTTCTTCCAAAGATTCACTTAGAAGAAAATATATATTTGAATTCTTCACCAAATGTGGATCTCTTCAACCAAGGATTCACAAACCTGTAATTATGTTGCTGCCTATGTTCATTTTGATAGGTTGCTACCTTAACGGACGCCGGAAGCTCACCGGCGGTCGTACTGTCCTGGTTGCCGCTGTCGGACTCGATTGATCAGATTAGAAACAGAGAGAGGTAAGGCGGGAGATGAGAGGTAAAGTGATTTTACGGTGTTTGTGAGAAATTTACTGGATTAGAGAGGGCCCACTACCTTATTTTATGTTTTTTTTTCTTTTCTTAACTGTGTTCTATGTTCATTAAAAAAAACTAGTTTATAAACAAATTTTTTTTTAATACATGTTTGGATAACTAGTTTATAGCATCTCCAATAGCTTCCCTAAAATTCCTCCAAAATGGAGAACCAAAAGTTAAAAATCTCTAAAAAAAATTACATTAAAGAAAAACGATGATTATAATAATAAAATATTGTATTCATCTATTAAAATATTATTTCTCTCTCGTATTATTATTTTTCAAAGATTTCTATTTGTGCTCTAACATACTAATCATTTTTTGGATTAACTCCATATCTATGCTACCATTTCAAAATCTGTTAAAAACAATTTTTGATGCACAATGTACAAGTTTTTTCTACATAATCTCTTAAAATCTCTTAATTACAACTTTAAGACCCTAAGTACAACTACACTAATACATAACATCTTCCACATACTCACAGTCAGTCAACTGATCGCTCTTTGCGACGCTTCATACTCTCTGTTTTCGTCCAAGGCGACGCTTTCGGGGAACATTCAGGTGATCTCAAATATGCAGGGTTTGGGATGGTTTGGGATGGTTCGGAACACACATCAGGTACACCATTTAGGGTTTGCTCTCTATCAAATTTGTCTACAGTTGATTTGTGATTGCTCTCAATCGATTTCTCTTTACTTTCGGTTTTGATTTTTGCTAGCAGGTGATTTTTGTTTACTCTCAATCGGTTTTGATTTGTGCTCCTCTCAAATGAGTTTGATTTTTGTTTGCTCTCAATTGATTTATGTTTAAATAGCGATTTCTGTTTACAATAGGTTTTGATTTATGCTAACAGTTGATTTTGATGGGAAAAACGCAGCACTAACGGTAAACAATAAATGCGGAATTAATCTTCGTTAGGCTAAACTTTCCCGACCCGAATGAACCTTTGAGGATGCAAACAAATAAGTTATTCTAAATGCAAGTATAATCAGCCCCAAAACAGGAAATACGCAACCAAATGAGACACCGAAATTTTAGCGTGGAAACCTCTCAAAACGAGAGTAAAACCACGGGACTACTAGAGCCGCTTGAAATCCACTACCACCAATATTAGAGCAATACAAAGTCTTATCTAGATTATACTAGAGGCATACAAAACCATCATACACTTGGAAATAAACACATCAAGATGTAAGGAACCAAACTAAAGCAAAGATGAAGAAATATCACCCAAATCTGCTGCTGTGCAGAACCTCAGAAAAACCTGACCTCCGGACCTCAAATCCACGATCCCACCGTCCAAAACGTTGGCCTAGATGCTGAGAAGCTGCTGACCAAAAATCACGGTGATCTGACCGTTCAATCTCCGGGAACTGGAGGTTTTCTGCTGCTGGGTCTTCAAATACGAAAATGAAATACTCTCTCTATTTTCTGTTTTCACTCACTGCTCTCTCTTTACTTTGCTGCTGATTCAAAAAGTGCACACACACTCACATAACACTGAAAATAGGCTGACCTAAATAAATATATATGTGGGCTTTTCCTTAAGGCTTTTCTTAATAAATATGGGTCTTCCTCATGGGCTAAAACCATAAGGAAACCCAACAAATCTCCCCCTTTTTGCCTATGAGGAAGAATTCGCCATTCCGGCGATCGAGCAACATATCTTCAGCTTTTCACTTGCCAAAACCTTTGTTAACATATCGGAACCATTATCATCGGTATGAACTTTATCAAGTTCAAACATCTTGTCTTCAAGAGCATCTCTAATTCAATGATACCTCACATCGATATGCTTTGTTCTTTTATGAAACATAGAATTCTTAGCAAGGTGAATCGCACTTTGATTATCACAAAGAACCACGTAGAGTTGTTGCATAAAACCGAGCTCTTGCATGAATCGTTTCAGCCACAATAGTTCTTTACACGCTTCTGTTGCCGCCATATACTCAGCTTCAGTGGTAGACAAAGCAACACACTTTTGCAACCTTGATTGCCATGACGCAGCTCCCCTTGCAAAGGTCATCAGATATCCAGAAGTGGATTTCATGTTGTCCTTATTTCCTGCCATATCAGAATCAGTGTACCCAACAAGCATTGGCTCCCCATTTCCAAAAGTTATACCCAATTTGGAAGTACCACGTAGATATCTGAGAATCCACTTAACTGCTTCCCAATGCTTCTTACCTGGGTTCGACAGAAAACGACTAACAACACCTACTGCATAGGCAATATCAGGTCGTGTGCATACCATCGCGTACATCAGACTCCCAACAGCTGATGCATACGGAATTCGATCCATCTCTTCAATCTCCTTCTTTGAAGAGGGACAATCTTTATCAGTTAGCTTAAAGTTGGTAGTTAGAGGTGAACTAACCACTTTAGCTTTATCCATGTTGAATCTGCGAAGCACCTTCTCGATGTATTGCTTCTGTGACATGTGCAACTTCTTGGAAGCTCTATCTCGAGTAATCCGAATGCCAAGAATCTGTTTTGCTGGCCCTAAGTCTTTCATAGCAAAAGACTTGCTTAATTCAAACTTCAGCTGGGTAATTCTTTCTGCATTCTTGCCAACAATCAACATGTCATCAACATATAGCAATAAAATAATGAAATCATCATCACCAAACCTTTGGAAGAAAACACAGTGATCTGAAGTAGTCTTCCGATAGCCTTGCTTACCCATGACTGACTCAAATTTCTTGTACCACTGTCTTGGTGCTTGCTTCAAACCATAAAGACTTTTCTGAAGTCTACACACATAGTCTTCTTTGCCCTTAACCTGAAAACCTTCAGGTTGCTCCATGTAGATTTCCTTATCCAAGTCACCGTGAAGGAAAGCTGTCTTCACATCCATCTGCTCAACCTCAAGATCAAGGCTAGCAGCTAAACCAAGAATCACCCGAATAGAACCCATCTTCACGACTGGAGAGAAAATCTCTTCAAAATCAATACCCTTTCTTTGACTGAACCCTTTGACCACCAATCTAGCCTTGTACCTGGGCCGTGTGGTATGCTCTTCAGTCTTCACTTTGTAAACCCATTTGTTCTTCAAAACTTTCTTGCCTTTAGGCAACTTCACCAACTCAAAGGTATTGTTCTCATGCAAGGAAGTCATCTCGTCTTGCATAGCTTCAACCCACTCTTTCTTGTGCTCATCTTCCATGGCTTCTTCATAGCACTCGGGCTCTCCCCCATCAGTGAGTAAGACATACTCATCAGCAGAAAAACGAGTGGAAGGATGACGATCTCTCGTAGACCGCCTAAGTGGGACAAAGGTTGGAATATTCGGTACTGGTAGCTCTGGATGAAAGTCTTCATCTGTTTCCAAGTGCTCTGGAGCATCAACATCATCAGTACCATGTTGTTCATCATTCTGAACACCATCTCCATCAAGTGTATCAACATGCTTAGGAGGAACCGGATCCAAATCAGTAAGATCATCATTATGTTGAGGACTCGTATCTTCCTTCCCAACATCTTTCAAAGTTTGATCTTCCATAAAAATAACATCTCGGCTTCGAACAAGTTTCTTCTGAACTGGATCATATAATCTGTAACCGAACTCATCTTGGCCATAACCAAGGAATACACATGGCTTAGTCTTCACATCAAGCTTTGATCTTTCATCTTTGGGAATGTGCACAAAAGCCTTGCATCCAAAGACCCGTAAGTGACGGTACGAAACATCTTTACCACTCCAAACCCTGTCAGGAACATCAAAAGACAAAGGAACACAAGGAGTTAGATTAATAACATGTACCGCCGTATTCAAAGCTTCTCCCCAAAAGGATTTTGGAAATCCTGCATGTGACAACAAACATCTGACACGCTCGGCCAATGTTCTGTTCATCCGCTCTGCTAATCCATTCAATTGCGGTGTCTTGGGAGGACTCTTTTGATGTCGAATACCATGTTCTCTACAATAAGCATCAAATGGCCCTATGTATTCACCTACATTATCTGTCCGAATACACTTAAGCTTCTTCCCAGTCTGTCTCTCAACCGAGGCATGAAATTGTTTAAACATATCAAATACTTGATCTTTAGATTTTAAGGTATATACCCATACCTTTCTCGAATGATCATCGATGAATGTGACAAAATAAGAGCAACCACCAAGTGTCCTAGTATTCATAGGACCACAAACATCGGAATGTACCAAATCAAGTATGTTCTCCTTCCTAGAAGAAGGATGGCCCTTAAACGAAACCCTGTTCTGCTTACCTGCCAGACAATGAGAACACTTCTTTAGATGAACATCATGCACATCAGTTAACACATTTTTCTTCGATAGTAGAGACATCCCCTTTTCACTCATGTGACCAAGTCTCTTATGCCACAACTCAGTCATATCAGTATTCACCACTGCATTGACCATGTCTTTGGAGATCTTTGGATGTGCCATGTATAACTTTGAACATCTTTTACCTCTTGCCACAATCAAGGAACCACGAGTGAGTTTCCACATTCCGTCACCAAAAAAGTTTTTGTAACCATCATCATCAAGTAAGCCCGTGGAGATCAAATTAAGTCTAATATCTGGAACATGTTTTACATTGTGTAAAACCAACTCCATTCCAGTGTCAAACTTCAAACAAACATCCCCGACGCCAACAACCTTTGATAACCCATTATTACCCATCTTGACGTTCCCAAAGTTACCTGGAGTGTAAGATGAATAAAAATCTCTCTGTGATGTTACATGACACGTAGCACCACTATCAACAACCCAACTCGAATCATCATGTGCAAGGTTGACCATATCATGATCACAACAAATAAAGAACTCTTCGGTAGTAGTGTTAACTTCGGCATTGTCATTACCACCATCATCTTTCTTTTGGTTGTTCTTTTGATTGTTGTAATTGGCCTTCTTGTTCTCCCTTTTCAGCTGTCTGCAGAACCGTATTGTGTGCCCCTTTCTACCACAGTGATAGCACTCAAAATCACCAAACTTTCCTTTGGATTTACTGCGATGCTTCCCTTTGTTACTCGGACCTCTACTCTGACTTCTCCCCCTGTTTTCTGTGACCAAGACATCTGAGTGTGAAGAGGAAGCTTGTGACTTTCTTCTCGTCTCTTCATTTAGAATACTGCCTTTAGCCAATTCCATGGAAATAACACCATCGGGTGCGGAGTTGGACAATGATGTCCTAAAAGTCTCCCACGAGTCCGGTAAAGTACCAAGGATCCACAAACCTTGAATTTCATCTTCAAACTTGATACCCATTCCTGCAAGCTGATTAATAATTCCCTGAAATGTATTCAAGTGATCAGTGATAGGAGTTCCATCATGGTACTTAAGTTGGATCAACCTTTTAATCAAAAATAACTTATTATTCCCAGTCTTTCGAGCATATAACTGCTCAAGCTTGTTCCACAGAGTACGAGCATGAGTCTCCCCACTAATATGGTTCAAAACATTATCATCTACCCATTGCCGAATATATCCACAAACCTGTCTGTGCAAAATATTCCATTCATCATCTGTTTTATTTTCAGGTTTGTTGGTTGAAAATACAGGCAAATAAAAATCCTTCACATAAAGAAGGTCTTCCATCTTTCCTTTCCAAACATGATAATTTGAACCATTTAAACTTATCATCCTACTTGTATTTGCTTCCATCGTTCAAGCAAGTCAAACTCAAAACGATAACCAAATGCTTTGATACCAATCTGATGGGAAAAACGCAGCACTAACGGTAAACAATAAATGCGGAATTAATCTTCGTTAGGCTAAACTTTCCCGACCCGAATGAACCTTTGAGGATGCAAACAAATAAGGTATTCTAAATGCAAGTATAATCAGCCCCAAAACAGGAAATACGCAACCAAATGAGACACCGAAATTTTAGCGTGGAAACCTCTCAAAACGAGAGTAAAACCACGGGACTACTAGAGCCGCTTGAAATCCACTACCACCAATATTAGAGCAATACAAAGTCTTCTCTAGATTATACTAGAGGCATACAAAACCATCATACACTTGGAAATAAACACATCAAGATGTAAGGAACCAAACTAAAGCAAAGATGAAGAAATATCACCCAAATCTGCTGCTGTGCATAACTTCAGAAAAACCTGACCTCCGGACCTCAAATCCACGATCCCACCGTCCAAAACGTTGGCCTAGATGCTGCGAAGCTGCTGACCAAAAATCACGGTGATCTGACCGTTCAATCTCCGGGAACTGGAGGTTTTCTGCTGCTGGGTCTTCAAATACGAAAAATGAAATGCTCTCTCTATTTTCTGTTTTCACTCACTGCTCTCTCTTTACTTTGCTGCAGATTCAAAAAGTGCACACACACTCACATAATACTGAAAATAGGCTGACCTAAATAAATATATATGTGGGCTTTTTCTTAAGGCTTTTCTTAATAAATATGGGTCTTCCTCATGGGCTAAAACCATAAGGAAACCCAACAGATTTTTGTTTGCTGTCAATCGGTTTCTGTTTACAATCGAGATTTCTGTTTACATTCGTTTTTGATTTTTGCTTAACAGTTGATTTTGGTTTGCTCTCAAACGAATTTGATTTTTGTTTGCTTCTATCAATCAATTTTTGATTTTGATTTTTGCTCTCAAACGAATTTGATTTTTGTTTGCTTCTATCAATCAATTTTTGATTTTGATTTTTGCTCTCAAACGAATTTGATTTTTGTTTGCTTCTATCAATCAATTTTTTATTTTGATTTTTGCTCTCAAACGAACAGTGATGGTGGGTTGTTGCCCTTAATCTAGAAGTCTTAGGGTATTTCATTTCACAAATAACAGATGGTGGGTTGTTGCCCTTAATCAAAAGTTTTGGATTTTTTATTTTTGCTCTCAAAATCCCCTCATCTACAGGTCTCATGTGGAAAACACGTTTCTCAACTCAGGCTTTGGCTCTTCATTTTTTATATATTTCTGGACTGTAGCAAATGCTCCAATCATCTATGATTGGTTCTCTACTCATTTTTCAAATTTATGTGTTTTTTCTTGGATGTGTTGATATTCTCAATACATTACATTAGGAAACATATGATCAAATGTATTTGGTTTTTGTATGTACCTTAATTCTTCACTGTCTGTTCTTGTTTGTTGAAATTTCTTTGTTTTGATTGAATCTCATTTTCATATCGATTCATGTTCATGGGTTATAAGAATTTTTGCATGATATTACCAGTCTGTGATCGTTTTCTTGATAATGGTTGTTCACAGCATTTGGTTTTACCAGTTTTGCAAGATATTACCAGTTTGTGACCGTGGCGAAGTTTCTGAAGAAAAGCCAGAGGAACGAACCCAGATTTCCGAACGTTTATGTGAAGAATATTGATCCACAATTCATTGAAATTCTCTTGAGAGAGAATTTTCCTGAGAACGGGAACGTTACAGTGTTGTGATCATGAAAGAAGTTAATGGGAATTCAGGAGGTTTCGGATTTGTCAACTTTGAGTCACATGATAATGCCAAAAAGGCCATCGAGGCTCTAAATGGTTCAATAATCGGTAGGAAAAGATTATAACTTGTTTATTTTACGCGATAAGGTCTTTCCTTCTTCCACACTAGATTTCATATTGATGTTGTCTTTCACAGATTTTATGTTGGAGTTCTAAAGTGCATTGGATGGATTTTCTAGATGAAGTTCTTATTTGTCTTAGAGAGGATCTGGGAATGTGTTGTTCACCGAAAGAAAGTTTTTGATGTACCGGTTAGCTCATTTAATTGCCATCTCAAATTCCGATTTCTATTTCTATGTTTTTCTGCTTCAAAGGTACACTCTTAATTCCTTGAAATGCTTTTAATTTGTAATATGATGTGCATTTTATATGTTCTTTCTTCGTACCAGTATACTCTCAATTTCAATGTTTTCGTAATTCCAACGGGTATAATTTCAATGTTCCTTTTGTAATGTTCGTAATTATACCATGGTTGATGCTGCCTTCTAAATTATGTTATGGTTTGCAATTTCAGTTGATAATGTTGTACATCATTGTATTGTTAAAGGTACGTCGGTCTGCTGAAACTCTTGTGAGTGCCTTAACACCAGTTTCACATGCAAAATCACACAAAATGAGGTTCCACCAGTTTTGATGGTGATGGTGCTGGTATGGTTTCATTGTTTGTCAAGGATGTGTCTATTTATTGGTTGTATTCATTTGGGTGTTATAGTTCTTCATAAGCACTATAATTTGTTGCAGTTGGTGAATGCATTTGGATTCTTTTTTAGTTAGTGATAACAAATTTTTTATTTTATGTTTATGGTAATAGATTTTATTTACACATTTTCCCTATAGCAAATTTTGAGCATTTCCAACAGGTTGTCAGATTAGGATCAAATCTATAATCCAGTCTCTCATTTCCCGAAACACTAAACAAATTATTGTTGAAATGTTAGTAAGAATCACCACTCTTACCTACATTGTCGAGTAACATCTAAATGTATCTTGATAGAACTTTTGCATCCCGTCGCATTGCGCGGGTAGATTACTAGTTTAGAGAAAAACTCATCCTCCCATGCATGTGAGTTTACTGTGGTCGGATCTCTCACAAACTCGACAAACGTGCTTGTGACCATCTTCACATCTGCGGAGGGGATGATTACGCAAGCGATGATTAATAGAAAAATTGTCGTCATCCTCTGATTTGTAGTTTTGTGAACATCCATCGCAATGCTTTGGAGGTCGGTCATGCTAATATTGGGTTTGTCCTCATCAAACCCCAACGTCTCTCTAAAGGTTGTTTTGTCCCGGGTTTGGCTAGTGATGACCGCTTCGCCCTGAATGGGTAGACCTGTAATGTACAAAATGTCCTGTAAAGCGACATTCAACCGCTGACCCTTTATCTTGAACACATTGAGTTCGAGATCATATTTCTTGATCAGTATTTCCATCACAGGGTGTGGCAGATCTACGTCATCTTCTCTTTTCAGAAACTGGAGAAGACAACTTTCGTCGGTGTTACTATTGATGGCATTCTCAATAGTTTGTCTAAAACATACATCGAGACCCTTATACACTTGAGCAAGGGTGTCAAGTTTTCCACAACCTCTTGTAATCGAATCCATTTTTCTGCATTAAACAAAAGAAGTCAGATATTATAAAGCACTAAACAAAACTAATGAAATGCACATGGTTCGGTTTAGCCTAAATCACTGTAGTGACACATTAGAAGGCAAGTCTTCACATAAATCCATCAGATGGGTATTAATCCTTGTAATGAAAACTCGATCCGTGTAATGAATATTAACTCCTTGTAATGTAATATTAACAAAATGTTAATATTACATTACAAGGAGTTAATATCCATTACAAGGATTTATATTCTTTACTTGGAGTAGCTTTTTATAGATACAATGCAATAATAAAAGTATTTTAGAAGGGATAACTATATACTATGAGACTAATGTTAATATTCATCTTGGTCATGTTCCCTTGGTTCATGTATTGGTCTGGATTACTGTAATGTTGTTCTTACAGAAACCATGGAGTAGCTTTTTATAGATAGAATGTAATAATAAAAGTATTTTAGGAGGGGATAACTATATAATATGAGACTAATGTTAATATTCATCTTGGTCATGGTTAATATTCATCTTGTTCATGTATTAGTCTGGATTACTGTAATGTTGTTCTTACAGAAACCTTGTGGGGTTGATATTGGTTTGGAATAAACTAATATGTTGCTTTTCAAAAAGAAAAAAAGATGTATTTGAGCTTTTAGCTACTTGGGTCTTGGTATTTTTACAACATGTGAAAAGGGTATATCCAAGTTTTCAAATAAGCAAAACACATATAAAAAGTCAAAGTTTTCACATAATCAAAACACATAATCTATCTATGTATACCCATATTAACTCCTTGTAATGAAAATTGAATCCGTGTAATGAATATTAACTCTTTTTAATGTAATATTAACATCTTAACATCTTGTTAATATTACATTACAAGGATTTATATTCTTTACTTGAAGTAGCTTTTTATAGATAGAATGCAATAATAAAAGTATTTTAGGAAGGGGTAACTATATACTATGAGACTAATGTTAATATTCATCTTAGTCATGGTTAATATTCATATTGGTCATGTTCCCTTGGTTCATGTATTGATTTGGATTACTGTAATGTTGTTCTTACAGAAACCTTGTGGGGTTGATATTGGTTTGGAAATTTGTGTCGGTGTCAACCCCAAGACATAGAAAAACCACACCACATTGAGGACTCGTCTAGTAGTGTGGTCCAAAATCCAAGTTTAGGGACCTAAACCATCAATTTTCAAACTTTAGGGATCAAACTCTGTCAATTCCACTTTAGGTATAAATTTGCTAATAATATCCCATATATTCAAATTGATGGGCAATTAAGATTCCTTATTTTTGTTATTCCTACATACCCAGCCCGGTCTACAAGAGGTAGGAGCTAGCCAAAATTGGGATAAATTTTGAAGACTCCTTCGGGAAGGAGGTAGGAAGATGGGATGAAACTCAATTTTGGTCGGAGAAGTGGATTGGGGAGGATAACTTAAAAGGGAGGGTGAGAGGATGAGGAGGGGAGGTTCTCGGTTCATGACCTTAAAGTAGCTTGGATATACCAATAAAAACTTGGACATACCCTTTTATTTATTCTTAGCTTGGATATACTCTTTACTTGGAGTAGCTTTTATTGATGTGTTTTGCTTAGTTTCTGCACTTTAAGGTCATGAACGGAGAACCTCCCCTCCTTACCCTCTCACCCTCCTTTTTAAGGTCTCCTCCTCAATCCACTTCTCCGACCAAAATTGAGTTTCATTCCCTCTTCCTACCTCCTTCCCGAATGAGTCTTCAAAATTTATCCCAATTTTGGCTAGCTCCTACCTCTCTTGTAGACCGGGCTGGGTATGTAGGAATAACAAAAATATGGAATTTTAATTGCTTATCGATTTGAATATATGGGATATTATTAGCAAATTTATACCTAAAGTGAAATTGACAGAGTTTGATCCCTAAAGTTTGAAAATTGATGGTTTAGGTCCCTAAACTTGGATTTTGGACCACACTACTAGACGAGTCCTCAATGTGGTGTGGTTTTTCTATGTCTTGGGGTTGACACCGACACAAATTTCCAAACCAATATCAACCCCACAAGGTTTCTGTAAGAACAACATTACAACAATCCAGATCAATATATGAACCAAGGGAACATGACCAAGATAAATATTAACATTAGTCTCATAGTATATAGTTATCCCTTCTAAAATACTTTTATTATTGCATTCCATCTATAAAAAGCTACTCCAAGTAAAGAATATAAATCCTTGTAATGTAATATTAACAAGATGTTAATATTACATTACAAGGAGTTGATATTCATTACACGAATTCAGTTTTCATTACAAGGAGTTAATATGGGTATACATAGATAGATTATGTGAAAACTTTGACTTTTTATATATGTTTTGCTTATTTGAAAACTTGGATATACCTTTTTCACATGTTGTAAAAATACCAAGACCCAAGTAGCTAAAAGCGCAAATACATCTTTTTTCTTTTTGAAAAGCAACATATTAGTTTATTCCAAACCAATATCAATCCCACAAGGTTTCTGTAAGAACAACATTACAGTAATCCAGACCAATACATGAATAAGGGAACATGACCAAGATGAATATTAACATTAGTCTCATAATATATAGTTATCCCCTCCTAAAATACTTTCATTCTTGCATTCTATCTATAAAAAGCTACTCCAAGGTTTCTGTAATAACAACATTACAGTAATCCAGACCAATACATGAACCAAGGGAACATGACCAAGATAAATATTAACATTAGTCTCATAGTATATAGTTATCCCTTCTAAAATACTTTTATTATTGCATTCCATCTATACAAAGCTACTCCAAGTAAAGAATATAAATCCTTGTAATGCAATATTAACAAGATGTTAATATTACAATGTTAATATTGCATTACAAGGAGTTAATATTCATTACACGGATTCAGTTTTCATTACAATGATTAATACCCATCTGATGGATTATGTGAAGACTTGCCTTCTAATGTGTCACTGCAGTGATTTAGGCTAAACTGAACCATGTGCATTTCATTAGTTTTGTTTAGTGCTTTATAATATCTGACTTCTTTTGTTTAATGCAGAAAAATGGATTCGATTACAAGAGGTTGTGGAAAACTTGGCACCCTTGCTCAAGTGTACAAGGGTCTGGATGCATGTTTTAGACAAACTATTGAGAATGTCATCAATAGTAACACCGATGGTAGTTGTCTTCTCCAGTTTCTGAAAAGAGAAGATGTCGTAGATCTGCCACACCCTGTGATGGAAATACTGCTCAAGAAATATGATCCCGAACTCAATGTGTTCAAGATAAAGGGCCAGCGGTTGAATGTCACTTTACAGACATTCTGTACATTACAGGTCTACCCATTCAGGGCGAAGCTGTCATCACTAGCCAAACCCGGGACAAAACAACCTTCAGAGAGACGTCAAACCCAATATTAGCATGACCGACCTCCAAAGCATTGTGATGGATGTTCACAAAACTACAAATCAGAGGATGACGACAATTTTTCTATTAATCATCGCTTGCGTAATCATCCCCTCTGCAGATGTGAAGATGGTCACAAGCACGTATGTCGAGTTTGTGAGAGATCCGGCCATAGTAAACTCATACGCATGGGGAGCGGCTCTGCTAGCCTATCTCTATGATGGGTTGAAGACATGGAAAGAGGATGAGAAGAGAAAAACAGTCAAAGGAAATTTGTGGGCTGTTCTTGTAAGACACATTTTTTCCTAACTCAGTTATGTTTGTTAATACTATATATTTGGTTGTTCTGAAAAGAACATTTCTGTTTTGAAAAGGTTTATCTTTTCCATAACTCAATTTCGTTTTTGATATTTTTTTTTGGCAGTGCTTTTTCCTTGTTAGAATCCCAAAATTGGGTGAAGCCATGCAGGTCAATCTTGAGAATGTGACAACGCATACACCAATGTTTTACAATATTATCGCTGAAGTGTGTCCCAGCACACATGATCACCATTATCGTAGCCTTCAGCAAATAAAAAATGTTATTAAGAATCTATCATCTTCGGTAAGTCTTTCACTTATTTTTATTGTCTTTTTTTTACTTTTATTCAAACTAATCTAATATTTAATTCATCGTATTAACATGATTTTACATGGTCGCCATATCAACAAACGTTGTTGCCTCCAGACCTCAATGAGCATAAACGACGTGTGGTGTACTTAGGCCTAATCATTTGTTTAAACTATGTGGCAAACCATACACCAAACAATGTCCACAAGCAATTTGTTTTGGAGTTTGGTGGGTTTGACGTTGAGAAAGTAACGTATACGCATAAACTTAAGAAGAAGGAAAACAAGGGGTCTCACAACATCAATTTCACGAAATTTTTCAAGAAGGAAGTTGATAAATGGAACGAAGGGAAGACTGTGGAGGAATATCTCAAGAAAGGAAAAAAGAAGAGGCGCCATAGTAATGTTGATGATGGCGGTGATGATGGTGTTGGTAGAGATGGAGCTGGTGTTGGTGATTACAACAATGCAGACAACATGTCCATCAATGATGAAGTTCTGCATGATGAGAACATCCCTTCTTTTGAACACGATTTTATGCCACAAGACTCTTCTGTTCTACAAGAATGTGAGATTCAAGATGAAGAGCAAGTTGCTGCTAATGAAGAAGTTGTTGTTGCTTCTAATGCTGCCGATTCAGATGAAGAGCATGTTGTTGCTTCTAATGCTGCCGATCCTTCTGAAGTTGATGTTGCTTCAAATGTTGTCGGTCCAGATGAAGAGCATGCGGTTGGTTCTAGTGCTGCCGATCCTTTCGCTCTAACCCCATTATTGGGTAGGGGGAAGAGGCCAAAAAACCCTAAAGAGATATTCACATTTCCAACTGGTCACCTTAAGAAAACTAAGAGGTAAGAATAATCTTTGAATAAAAAGTTTTTTATGTGTTTGTACAATGTGTTGTAACTGGGTTTGTTGAATTGAATGTAGATCAAGATGAAACTTTGGAGATATAGAGGAAGAAGATGAGATTTTGTGAGTGCAGTCGAGGAAGAAGATGAGATGGTGGTTCAACGTCGACAAATGAAAGCTCCAAAAAGGTTCTGGTTGATTTAGTTAAATTAGTTGCTGGAGCTGAATTAAATTAGCGATTCATACGGGTGGTGAGTGCTTCTGATTCTTTAGATAAATATTACAACTTTAAACCTAATTAGATACTAGAATTGTTTTTTTGGTCCCTGAGTATAGCTGGGTTTTCAATTTGGTTCCAAAAAGCTCTCTTGCAATTTTCATTCTTATTTGAGATTCTTATACGGGGTTGGTTATAGATGACTTTTTGCAATTTGGCTTCCAAAAATGGAGTGATAAGTTTTCATTTTGGATTGATGATGCCATAAAGAGTTTGGTCATGGTCTGGACGAATGTGCCTTTGATGCAACTCTCGAGTGGTTGTTTGAATATAGATTGGTTATTACTACAATATATAAATGTGTAATTGGTGTTTGCTTGCTTGTTGTTCTTTTTTGCATATTGTTGGGTTCTATTGAGGAAACGCCAATCTTCTCGAATCACCAATATGTAAATGTGTAAGAATGAACTAACCTTAGAAATGAAGTTAGAAACCAAGAAGACACACTCACCACCGTTGCTTAGCGTTGATTATGAAAATAGACTAATTACAAATAGTAACTAGCAAATTGACTAACAAATAAGAAATAAAAAAAATTAGAATTAAATTACTACAATCAAAAATCAAAATTTACCACTTACCAAGTCAGAGAGATTGTGTAGTCTGGAAAACACACAACTGCATATTTTAATTTTTGAGGTTCAAATTTAACTTTCACTACCCACCACTAGCACCATAGGTTCAAGAATCAAGATTTCAGGGCAAATTGGTCCTCTTTTTTGGGCAAATTCTAAAATCCGTCTGTCAAGACAAACGGTAAAAAGAAACCCTACCAATTTCGATCAGGAGAACAGGCCATTCGGCAGGGGGATTCTGAAATTGGTTCGACCAAGCCGCTGAGTATCATTTACTCCTTGTAATTATATTGAAGAGTATAATTAGTTGAAGATACCATGTATGGATCATTGGACAACAGCAAAATGGTGGCCTCTCAAATACTAAAAAATTCTCCAAAAAGAACTCCAAATTTGTGGAACCATATTAAAATTACCAATAGTTTGATACTTATAAAGTCATTATATAAACATAATAAACAGTATGTAAGTATTAGTTCACATTGAATTGATATAAAAAGAGAATACTTAATCAAAATTCCTTGCTCTTCTTTTCCTTGTTTTCCTCGTTTCAGGTATATTTGTTATTACAGCATCAAGACGAATGAGTTCCTTTCTCTGCCGTCTAGCAGCCTTTTCATTTGCTTTCCTTTCGTTGGCAAACTTTTCATTTGCTTTCCTTTTGTTGGCAAACTTCTGGTTTATCTTGCTGGAAAGCTCCTCTGTCACTAGTGATTTTATCAGAAAATCACCTGACTTATCAAAACCTAAACACGAACATTAATATTAGTCTAGTCCATAAGATTGATTTGTCTCATAATGCAAAAATGGTTGATAATGGAAACTGGAAATGACCTATTGAATGGGTAACAAAATATTCCTGATCCTATTTTAAAAGATGCACATGATTCCCTATTTTGGTTAGTAATTGACATGGGCATCACCGATTTGGTTACATACAAAACCTTAGGGAGGATGTACTATTTTATCTAGGCATCACCAATTTGGTTAGTAATAGAATAGTGATGATGTACTATTTTATCTGGGCAACACAAATTTGGTTAGAAAGAGAACCTTAGTGATGATTTACCATTGACATGGGCATTACCGATTTGGTTACATACAGAACCTTAGTGATGATGTACTATTTCATCTGGGCATCACCATATGAAATATAACTTTAGAAGTGTTTGGTATGTTTTCTCAAAACATACCAAGACATTAATGATGACTGGCACTCCATATGAAATGCACTAGCTTACAAAGATTATCATGAACATTTGTTCTTCCTTTTGGTAATTATTCACAGAAAAAAGAGTGTATTATCAACTTACTGTTTTCAATATCAACGTGGCAAGGAGACCCTTCATCTGCTAGCTCGTCTGTGACTCTGTGTGATGCTTGGAACTCATTTCTTCTAACTTGGGCAATATGCAGTTTTCTTTTGCTGTTAATATTCTAACAGCAAGATCGTATCTCTCTTCCGCTGAGTGCCACTGCAATATCAAATAGACATGTTATAATTAGTATCCAATTTCAATGTATGCTAATTCTACAACCCTTATTAATTCATATCAATGTATGTGAATTCTACAACCCTTATTAACCAACCATAAATACATATAGTATATAGCAATACTTTTTATGCAACAGAAACTTAAAAGACAAATATCAATCTATGGTGTTGACCTAACTTTATATGCCTTGTTAAAGAAAAACTCCACAAAAATGGATGAAAAGAAAACTAGGAGGGGATAACTATATACTATGAGACTAATGTTAATATTCATCTTGGTCATGGTTAATATTCATCTTGGTCATGTTCCCTTGGTTCATGTATTGGTCTGGATTACTGTAATGTTGTTCTTACAGAAACCTTGTGGGTTTGATATTGGTTTGGAATAAACTAATATGTTGCTTTTCAAAAAGAAAAAAGATGTATTTGAGCTTTTAGCTACTTGGGTCTTGGTATTTTTACAACATGTGAAAAGGGTATATCCAAGTTTTCAAATAAGCAAAACACATAAAAAGTCAAAGTTTTCACATAATCTATCTATGTATACCCATCAAGGAAGACTAAGGCATCGTTTGGCAAAAAAAAACTATTTGAAAAGCTACTTGGACTAGCTTATGAGTAGCTTTTTGTAAATATTCCAATTATACCCTCATTAATATAAATTATTATTTATTAACTATTTATTAACTAGTTTTTGCCAAATGTGACTTTTTTATCAGCTAGCTGATGTTAATATTACATTACAAGGAGTTAATATCCATTACAAGGATTTATATTCTTTACTTGGAGTAGCTTTGTATAGATAGAATGCAATAATAAAAGCATTTTAGGAGGGGATAACTATATACCATGAGACTAATGTTAATATTCATCTTGGTCATGGTTAATATTCATCTTGGTTATGTTCCCTTGGTCATCCTCGGATGGGTATACATAGATAGATTATGTGAAAAGTTGGATATACCTTTTTAAGGATCCTGTGTTTGTGTTTTTTAGCATAGCATAACATAGCATTTCCAGCATGTCTGATCTAGGATTTTATATTTGTGTTATGTTTTTCATACTTACAAGAAAATATTCATATATGAGATCTTAAACAGCCAAAAAGACAATTGTTAAACTGTAAGTATGAAAAACAGCCAAAAGAAAATTGTCAAGACTATAAGTATGAAAAACATAACACAATCACACACCTGAAACCGACCTTAACTCACCCGCCACTCCCAACTGCCCTGATCATCACTCCCACCCCCCTCCTCCACCCTCATACCCAATCACCTACTCTCGCCGGCCAAGACAACCTTCTTCCAACCCATCCTCACTTACTCCTTCATCTCCATCGGACACCCCTACTACCTCTCATATTCCACCACCTCCCCACCCCCCTCCCAAAAGGCCCCACAAACCAAACTCCAAATACTTCAACTCCAACTTTGTCAACACCACTACTCTTCACCCTATACCTGCAACTCTTGAACCCACCACTCACAACCAAGCCATGAAAGATCCCAAGTGGTGTGAAGCCATGGATCATGAATTTAATGCTCTAATGTAAAACGGCACGTGGGAACTTGTCCCTCAAACCTCTCAAAAACCCATCAGCTGTAAATGGGTCTTTCGTGTCAAAAGAAATTCGGATGGTACCATTGCCAAATATAAAGCCCTCCTAGTAGCAAAAGGCTTCCTTCAACAATTCGGTAAAGACTATTTTGACACCTTCAGTCCGGTTACCTGTCACCATTCGTACCATCCTATCCATTGTTCTTTCCCAAAACTGGCCACTCCGTCAGTTGGATGTAAACAATGCCTTTCTGCATGGCACACTGCATGAAGAAGTTTTCATGTCTCAACCACCTCGCTTTGTGCATCCTCATTTCCCAAACCACATTTGTAAGCTCCGAAAAT
This sequence comes from Arctium minus, assembly GCA_954870635.1. Taxonomy (NCBI): domain Eukaryota; kingdom Viridiplantae; phylum Streptophyta; class Magnoliopsida; order Asterales; family Asteraceae; genus Arctium; species Arctium minus. Next base: position 27,613,379 of record OX941082.1, on the reverse strand, counting down.
CACTATATGTCCTCAAACAAGCTCCTCGAGCGTGGTACATGGAGCTTAAACAGTTTTCTACTTACCTTCGGCTTTCGGCTTTCGTAAGTCGATGGCCGATGCCTCCCCTTTCATCTACACTCATGACAGTGTCACATGCTACTTCATGGTCTATGTGGATGACATTGTCCTCATCGGCAATAATTCCACCTTTCTCACCCACTTCATTAACACCCTTGCCACTCGGTTCTCAATCAAAGACCTTGGCCCCCTTCATCATTTTTTTGGCATTGAGGTCCTACCTACTTCCACCGGCCTCTTTCTCTCCCAACATCGGCATATACAAGATCTCTTGACTCAATTCTGAATGGATGGTGCCAAAGAAGTAGCTACCCCTTTGAACTCGTCAGTTGTTCTAACTCCCATGGATGGCTCCCCGACTGTTGATCCAACACCCTATCGGAAACTTGTGGGCTCATTACAATATCTTGCATTTACTAGACCCGATGTATCCTTTGTTGTAAATCGGCTCTCTCAATTTATGCATTCACCAACACAGACTCACTGGCAAGCCTTAAAAAGAGTTCTTAGCTACTTAAAGGGCACAATACATCATGGCTTATTTCTAAACAAAAGATCCTCTCTTGACCTCAAAACCTTCTCAGATTCATATTGGGGCGGGGTGTCTAACGGTGGCAGGTCTACAACAACATACATTTTATATCTTGGGTCTAATATCATCTCATGGCACTCAGCCCGCCAAAAATCAGTTTCCCGATCCTCAACAGAAGCAGAGTACAAGGCATTAGCTAATGCAGCAGCTGAAGTCACTTGGGTACGACACCTGTTGCGTGATCTCGGCTTGGCATCCTCTAAGCCACCTTCCTTATTTTGTGACAACACGGGTGCCACGTACTTATGTGCTAACCCAATCTATCACTCCCGAATGAAACATGTTGCTTTTGACTACCATTTTGTGCGTGAACAAGTCCAGGATGGCTCATTGCGTGTTTTACATATCAACTCCTCTGATCAGCTAGCTGATGCCCTCACCAAGCCACTGGGTCGCGCGGTCTTCCTCTATCTCCGTTCCAAGATGGATGGACCCTCCCTCTTGCGGGGGCGTATTACGGATATATCTAAATAATGTCTATATTTAAAATATTTGTGTAATTAAAGGATGTTATATCATTGTTAATGCCTTCCTATATTAGGCCCTTAATTCTCTCCCTTCCTTGTATGTATTATGGCTATAAAGCCACTGTAAAGATTCATTGTGAAATGTACAAATTCAATTCTCCTCAATACCATTATAAAATCCACTCCAATCCTGTGTTTGGTTTGCAGGAATGGAATGTATTGACTGGATTTAAAATCCTTCGACTTTTTTAAAATCCGGTAGTTGATGGATTTGGAATTCCTTTGCAAAGGGCCAGGATTTCAAATCCAAGCCTGATCGTTGCTTCTAAAACCCAGCAAACGCCACCCCTCCACCACTACCACCACCCCCTCCAATCCATTCCTACAAACCAAACACATTATGGAATTCCAAATCCAAATCCAAATCCTTATATGAAATCCAATCCATTCTAATTCATTCCTGCAAACCAAACACACCCTTAAAGTTTAATGCATTTTGGTTCGTAATTTATGAAAATGCACTTAAAATTGAGTAAAATCTTATGATTCAGAAACGATTCAATAATTCAGCTATTGGTTATAAAATGTACAAATTATAAACAAATTTATCAGACCTCTTATTTTAAAAATGTTTTTCATTTTAAATTTGCTTCTTTTTGAATCAAATCAACTATCATGATTGGTCACCTTTGGATACAAGGAAAGACAAGAAGAATAATTTGATGGAGAGACTCTTAACATCGGAAATGATATTAATGATTATGTTATGTAAATTGAATTATGTAAAAAAATCATGTGACTGATATGATTATGAAAACATAAGTAAACACTTGATAAATAATCTTGTTTTTGAATATCTACGTAGTTTCACTAACATCATGTTGTAAAACCAATCAAATTTATTGCAAAAAGAAACGCAACTTCATCACACTCATGCAATGTGAAAGACAATGTCGTTATATCATTCACAACAAATTAAGTAATTTATTATAATATATCAGTAAGATAACATGATACAATGTTTTTATTCATTGTTTTCTCCATAGCAATGAACTCTTGAACAAAAACCCAACAACTATGCCAAAGGATCGAGGTTGCCCTGCTGCTACTGATTACTGAAAGAAACCACCTTTGATACGAAACAAGGGAATTTCCTTCTTGATACGAAGAAAACCAACAAGTTTGACCAATTTATTATATCACATTAATAATATAACATGATACAACGATTGTATTTGTTGTTTTCTTTGTAAAACACAACTCTTTAACGAAAACCAAACAATTATGCCAAAGATTGAGGTTGCCCTATTACTGAAATCAACCTTGATACGAATAAAAAAGGAATTTCCTTCTCATGAACATTTCATGATAAGAAGACCACCATCACCACCATCGCATACCCATGATTCCACATGTTCCGCCACCCCTTGTTGCTTGCAAGGGGTGACAACAGATGTTTCGACCATAGGTGTTTTGATATCGGATTTACATCTTGATAAAATGTGAATTAGGGCAAAATTGATGTGATATGAGCATTGAGATGGTGAAGTATAAATAGTGAATTGTGTTTATGAATGTGAAGAAAAGTAGGAAGAAAAGCATAGTTAGCATCTTCCATAGGATATGCTAATGACAACATATAAAGTTGCACAAAATTTGTTGGTGCCCATGTTGCTTGTTGCATATGATCAAATTTGTTTTAACACCTTCAAAACCATATTTAAAAATAAAAAAATAACTAAAATGTTGATGTCATGTGTTCATAAAGCATCTTTGATAACTATTCTGTGTTATTACCTTTTCATGGACTAACTATCTTTTTCTATAAGAATATATCAAAAAATATATATATATTATACTTCACAATGGTAAATGGTTTGTCGGTTGAATTGTAACGTTGGAGAAACGTGACATTTACATAACAATGACCGGTTTTAAATAAAACACGTCATAGACTACGAATTATATGGTATTTTCACAAGAATGGTGATTCAAAATCACCTTGTAATTTTTCATATAATTATCTCTGTAAAATACAAAAAATAATATATTGTAATAAGTATATATATATATATAGGGTTGGGTTATTTTGTTAACCCAATTTTTTATACTAACCTTATTAACCTAATTTATAACCTTTGATCTTAGAATGAATGGCCTAGATTAATTATAATTAAATAAACCAATTTAACAAAGGTGAAAAGAGTAATTAATATAATGAACAAAGGTGCTTGAGGGTATTTAGGGAAAAGAATATATTTTTCAATCTGTAACCCCCGTGTATTAATTAGCCCAATTTGAAACCGATGTGATTGCTAATTGAAATCAAATGAAATCTTTATTTTTGAACATGTATGCACAATAAACATGTATGCATAATAAACAAGATAATTGGACATTTATTTTTGTACTTGTTTGTGGAATGTTCATTTGAATCATGAACATTAATGAACATAAATTTTGTATTAAAATATGAATACAGAACAAGGATGAACATGCAATATGAAAAAGTACAATGAACACATATAACGGTTACTCACTACGAAATTTTGTATAGGAACAATTATGAGCCATGATATTAAAATTTGCATGTTCATGAACACTACAGATTGCATTTTTTTTTTGTTCATTCATGAAACCGTACGAACCATGAACAATCATGATCATATGAAAACTCCAGATATATGAACTATGGTGAATATATTGGATCTATATTCATGAACATGAACGAACACTACATGTTAGTGTTCATGGCATAAGCTATTACATGCTAACATCCCTTACAAAGAAATCATGACATAAGATAAACATTAATCTAACTATGAAATATAATTTTTCGCACACATAAAAAAAATCTTACCCATACAATCATCTCGATTGGATTCAATGTTTTCAACTCATTTGATGGGACTTCCATTGTCAACATAGTAATTGAGTTGCGTCTCATCATCTTCGTCCATTATTATTATTATCATTGTCGAACGACCCTTTACATCGACTCCACGAAAGTCATCGTTAAAATACTCGCATTCGTAATAACGTTCGTCAAATCTTCTTGTTTATGTTTATGCTAAACATCGATTTTACCAAACATGAATCCTTGTTAGTCATGTTGTACACCCATTTTGTCAATCCTTGTTGGTAAATTTTGAAAAACCCAAACATGTATCTTAACTCATTTTTTAAAATTAAAAATATGGCTACAATTAGGAATTATAGTATTGTAACTCCTAATTAAATGAATGCAATTATTAACAAAATAAAAGAATTCCAATAATGCCCTCATATATTTATTAGACATATATATCAAACCAAGACTTACAATGACTTTCTATTGGTTGAAGAGGGTTAACAAAGTTAATATGAATGAGATGGTTAACAAAAGAACCTCCCCTATATATATATATATATATATATATATATATATATATATATATATATATATATATAGAGAGAGAGAGAGAGAGAGAGAGAGAGAGAGAGAGAATTTGTCTTTTGATGTAATGTAAGGGTAAAGTGTGATCTTCATGAATGGGTGACATGGTGTTTGAGGTGACAAAAGCAGAGGAATTTATTATATGTGATTGATGGAAATGCCTTTTCTTGATTCGCCACCATTTAATTATTTTTTCATTCAGGTTATATTTGTCTAACTAAGATGTTTGTTAAAAAAAATTCAATAAATATTAGTTAATAAGCTTAATTGTTAGATGATAAATTAATTATGATATATAAAAATTAGTTGATGAATTGGGTGTCCATCTACATTGATTTAAAATGACCATTGAAAATTTAATTAAAACTATAAGAGGCATTATTTGAAAAGGTGAATTCTATTAATACCCCCTCCTATAGGGGGTATGTCAGTGAGGTAGGAGGGGGTATGTGAGTGAAATAGGAGGGGTATGGGGGGTTTTGTGAGTAAGGAGGTGGTAGGGATAGCAACACCATTTGAAAAAGGTAGGAAAGAAAAACCTAGAACTGAAAATTTATTTAAAACAATTTTTAGAAAAACTAGCTTATAGATAACTAAATGAGACTTTTTTTTAATAAGCTATAATCCCAAATTCTCCTCCTTTATTTTTGATGAAGTTTGAATTCTTGACTTCTTAGGCTATGTTCGGCAAACTAGCTTATAAGCTAACTTTTCAAAACGCTACTTTGACATTGTTTGGCAAAAATAAGCTAGCTTATTTTCTTGGTACATGTTTGGATGGCCATAAGCTAGCTTTTTGATAAGCTACTTGGAGTAGCTTATGCCTTATGAGGAGTTTTTTGTGATTATTCTAATTATGCCCCTCATTAATATTCATAATTATATATTAACTTTTAATTATAAATAAATAATTAATGTTCTTTTTGGTAATTTAAATGCTTATAAGCTAGTTTTTACCAAACGTGACTTTTTCATCAGCTAGTTTATCAGCTACCAGCTAGCTTATCAGTCATAAGCTAGCTTTTCAGCTAGTTTGCCAAACATAGCTTATGGTTATCCAAACGTGTACCGGGAAAAAAAGCTAGCTTTTTTTGCCGAACATAGCCTTAGAAGGCAAAGCCCAGATACCGCTAGGCCGGTCATTTGGTTGTAAACAATATTTATTTCAAACGTATAAAAAATCTCAAAAGCACAAATTTTCTTATATCTAAGAATTAAATGCAAATTTGGAATTTGTGGTTTACATAAATTAAGGAGTAAGATCCTTGAAAAGAATTTTTAACAAGCAACATTTTTATGACGGATATGGGTCTCTCCTAAAACGTTGTCAATTAGAGTGCTGTTAACGAGAGGTAGTTTTGTCCATTAAGGCATTGTTTGGCAAACTAGCTTATAAGCTAGCTGGTAGCTGATAAATTAGCTTTTCAATAAGCTAGCTTATAACCTAGCTTATAGTCATCCAAACATGTACCAGAAAAAAAAAACTAGCTAATAAGCTTAAAAGCTAGTTTTTTTTTTTTTTTTTTGCCAAACATAACCTAAACCTTCCTCTCCATCTATTTTTATGTTTAAAACACATTTGGTCCCTTCATCTACTTTCATTTTAATAACAAATTTGGTCCACCCCTCTACTTTCAGCTTTGTAACAAATTTGGCCCCTCACTTTAATTAATATACACAAAAAGTTATTATATTTAAAATAGATATAAAAATATAAAATAACTAATTTACTTAAACTACTTGATATACATTAAAACTGATTGTAGTTAAAAGATAAATTAATAAATATATGTCAACCATATAAATATATCTGCTATTAAATCGAAAGTAGACAAATTTACATTTAACTCCATGTCTAAATATATGAGTGTTGTTATTAATTAATTCATAAGTTTTTCTGATTATTGGTTTTCAATATTAATACTAAACTACATATCAAAATTTTATAAAACAATAATTAAATATAACTTATTTTTTATAACCAAAGGTTTAAAAGTCAGCTTATAAATAACTCAACTAATTAAAGCAACTTTTTTATACTTTATATTTGAAACTTATATTAATTAAAAGAAATATGATAAATTTTCTAGCTTATTGAAAACATTATGTGGACGTTTGGTTAGATGGAATGCTTATGAGTAATTTGAATTTTGTCGGAAGGATTTGAAATTAGATGGATTTAGATTTAGAAAGATTTACAGTATGGTTGATTTGTAGGATTTGAAATTAAATTTCATTCTTTATAAATAATTTATAAAATAAATTTTAAATAATTAAATTGTTTTTTCTATAAAATTGATTGTTAAAAAACAAATGTTTATTATGTATGAAATACCAATCATTCCCGTTTGAATTGAAATCTAGGAAATCCTCCAAACTAATCATAAGATTAGAATAGAATTCAACTCCAAGTCCCTTCAAATCAATTAATAAATCCTTTAAATGGGATTGAAGCAAAAATAATTGTAATTTTTATTCGATGAATGTTAATATTTTTGTTTTCCTGATTTGGCTGCATCCTTTTGAAGATGTCATTTTATTGCATACCATGTGTTTGTTTTTTCTTGCTTAATATATGCCATTCGCTTGGTTATAATATAATTATCAAATTACCAAAACACATTTTTAATTTATAATAATTTTTGGATTTTGCACTTTAATTCATATGGAGAAATTTTAGGGATACAAAAACAATTCTAAAAAGTTAATCAACTATAACTAATCAAGTCTGCTTTTAAATTCATAGACTACTACTTACAATATACAAAATATGTTTATAAATATACATATTTTTCCAAAATTATTGATATACAAGTATCTTAAGAGATCAATTCGACCTTAAAATCAAACCACAAAAATATAGTTGATATTACCACAGTAAAAGAGAGTTTCAAATACAAACCACGTAAATGTTACAAACTATACAAATCAATATTAACCATCTATCTAACATAATACATACTTGATTTTGTAAAAATCTCGATTGTTTTATAATCTAAAGTAAATATCAAAATAAATAAACTATATCATCTTTTATAATTATTTTGATCATAATAAATGAATCTTGACCATCTTCCATAAATATCTAGATTATAGTTTGTAACATTTACACCATTTGTATTTGAAAATACCCCCCAAAATAATATTGATATATAATTAATAAATTTTATTGAAATATATAATTTAAAAGAAAAAGATAAACGGTTTAATGATTAAAAATAATTTGGTGCATGGAAGACCTCATGAAGCATATGCTTGGTTTCTATTGTGCATCACCATTCATATTGCAAGTGCATTCCCATTCATTAGCAAGTACTTTCTTTAATTAGTAACTTCATGTTCATATATTTATATACAAATATTGTAATCTAACACTTTCTTCAATTATTAATTCTTGTAAACTAATTCAGTTTAATTAGCAAGGGTTTTATCCTAATTGCATTTCTAGTGATTTATTTGGACATACCAAATGATTGGGCTTAGAAATTATGAGGTTAAGAGCAGTTTATGGAGTAAGTACTTACTACTAGTAAGTTACTAGATGTCACTTACCTTATCGATCGAGATCAAGAATCTTACACAGTAAGAAACATAGAAAGGACCAAGAATCTTACACCCTTAACCCGGTAAGCATTTAACTGGTAAAAGACGTTTATCAACAATCTATTTAGTGGCCGAGAATGTTACCAGATAAGGTAAGTGATTGTAGCTAAGCACTTACCCGGTAAGCGTTTGGTAAATGATCCCCAAGTTTTCTATCATATAAACAAAGTCAAACTAATCACAATTAGATAAATTTCTAGAGAGAAAACTACTCAAACCAGATCTTATCAGAACTTCTTATTTATGAGGAGTTTCAAATCATGTGCCAAAACTTAGAAAATTAGTTCAAAAACACATATGGTACGAACCCTAGTAACAAACAACAGACATTTTGCTTGGATAACAGCTCGGGAAAGAAAACGACAAACATCGACATCAAAGAAGCTTCTAGTACCAGAAGCTACATATGATGTATAATACAGGTAAAAGAACACATATGTACCATGTTTACCTAGGTTATGACGACGGGATCTATCTCAACATCTCCATATCAAAGTCGTCCTCCATCCATTCATATTCGACGCCATTTTCATGTGCTTGTACCATCTGAATTAAATCTTCCAAATTTCCCCACGCTAGTTGCCGAGGAGGTTGTACTGGAAGTAGACTGGTACTAAGAGAACCATTCTGTCCATTCGAAACACTTTGCATAACAACTTTGAATTGCTCAGCGTTGTACTTGAGAGATACCGTGTTGGATGGTGCAGAAAACTCCACACAGAAAGCAGGTGGTAAATGGCGTCCTATCGCTTGAACATGAACCACACTGTAACAAAAGAGTGAGTGGATATATCGTAAGAGAGTTACTCATAGTTCATGCACGCATGTGGAGAAAAGTTCTAAAATCTACATAACCCGACTCGTTCATACTTTCAAGCAAGTTTATTTTTGCAGAGTTCTGCAACAAAACTGTTTCCATAGCTTATACACAAGAACCAAACTCGTACATACTTTCAACCAGCATCATAGACCAGTAAAAGGGGCTTATCCAGTCACGGTAAGAGGCGGTAAGCAGGTAGTAAACAACCCCTAAATGTTTTTTGCATTTATGTTTCTAAAGTTTATCTGGCATCACTCGGGCTTTCAAAGGAGTTGAATGTTTTGCAAACAAACAATTCTCCTTATTAGAATGTGAAAAAGAACACCAAACTTATAACAACGAGTAATTCTGGACAAAAAGTGTCAATCGGTGGACTTACTTCGCTCATTCTCAAAAAGTATAATGTTTTCCTTTTCTTCGCATTTTCGTAGAAACAATGGTTAATTTGCACTAAATGGCGAGTATGATGGTTCAAAATGTTACTTTTGAATATGAAGTCCATAAGTTCTCAGTCCCGACATTTTCCATTTAAAATTTCCATTCATTTTGTGAACAAACGGTAATGAAATTTTGCACAAAAACAAAGAATAATCAAAACTAAATCAAGATTTAGGGGGCCGTTTACCAAGTGCTTACCCGGGTAAGCGCTTACCAAGCTTACCAAGTTATATTACATTGACCGACGAATATGGCAATGACCAATAATCTTACCCGGTAAGAGCGACAGCAATGGTCGAGAGTCTTACCCGGTAAGTGAGGGCAACGACTCTTACCCGGTTAGCGCTTACCGGGTAAATTTTTTCCTACGATACCGTTTTAATAGACTAAAATCTTACCCGATAAGGTAAGTGGTAGGGTCGAATTTAACTGGTAAATGCTTACCGGGTAAGTGTTTAAGTAAACGGCCCCTTAGTCATAATAAGATCCACTTTGAACAACAAGATCTGGTGCACCATAGCTCCTTGGCTTTACGAGGGTTGTGGAGGCAAGTCTCTACATGCAGCTTCCGCTTACTGTAGGAGAAGCTTTACAGGCTGCTCTAAGTCTTGCCCAAAGTTGTTAAAGGCTCAAGGCGCACTTAGGCGCAAAGGGGTCTCGGGGCTAGGAACGAGGCGCAAGCATGAAGCGCGGGCCTCAGAAATGCAAGGCGCATATTACCAAAATGTGTGTATATATACATATAAACACACACACACACACACAGTTACACAACTCAATTATGCAGCAAGTAGAAGCCTACAATGCAGCAACCAACAATACTTTGATAAAGGCAAATGGGAGAAGGGTTTAAGGCGTGAGCTGTGAGGGAGAAGTTTTAAGGTCTGGGTATATTATGGTTACTTATGTCATCTATTTAATAAATCTTTTTTAAGAAGTTAGGAGATGAGAAAACTTATTTAATATTAGGGTTTGGCTATGTATTTAATAACTATTTATGAGGCGTGCCTAGGCCCACAAGGCGCCACAGCCAAGGCGCAGGGCCTTAGTGAGCCTCGTAATTATGATGAGCCTCGACTTTGAAAAAGCCCAAGACCTTGAGCCTTATGAACCTCAGAGCCTAGGCGCGCTTTTAACAACTATGGTCTTGCCCCCAAGAAATTACATTAGAATTATTCATCACAATATCAGGGAATAGATTACTGACCATATATAATATTTGCCATCCGCTTCTTGTTTCTGAACCCGGCCTAACAACTCAATTTGCAAAAAACCACCTATGCAGACTACAGGCTCCGGCAACTTGAACTTTTGTAAGCAATTCTCCTGTTGCCAAGAAGTTGTTAATGAAATAGCTTCTCGAAAGATACACGAGTGGATTGGGATTTGGTAGCAAGTCTTATCTTTCCATATTCGGATAGACTACAAAGTAGAATAAATAAAGGAAAACTCATTTTTCTAGAGCTTGAATGACTAAACCAAACTAAACAAACCTAATATGTCCCCCCTGGAGGTGGGGTGCTGACCTGACCTCTGCTCAAAAGTGTGTAAAAGCAGGAAAAGCAGAGATGCGAAAATATTAACAAATAGAAGCAGGTGAAGTTGTAAATTGCATTCAACCATAGTATCACCCCACTTCAATTGATAAAGAAATTTGTGTGCAGCTATCGATGGATTCAGTGATTGAATGCCCACTAATTTAGCCATTCCAACGCTCAGAAAACGATTTACCTTCGGCATTTTATTTCTTTGGCAGTAATAATAATTGAATGTTTATCAAACACTAGGCATTCACATGAAGACACCGCCTCACCTGAGCCACTGGGAACATTTGTGAGGTGTATGTCCAAATAAACTTGTCATCTGCACATTCTTGCGACTCCATGAAATCATGTTCTATCTCATTCCAAGACTTCGGATGGCCCATACGGAACCGCACAAATTTTGATGAGTATATTGGGTGATCCGACTGAAACAAAGCTGTGTACATGAATGCCATCCATCAAAGGGTTAGATGGTGCTAAAATGAAAGAAAAAATAGAACCAGAAGATGACAAAGATAAACAACAAAGCTATAAGTCTATAACAGATGTGTGGTAACTGATGAGTAGGGGTGCAAAGTCAAGATGAGTCAGCTCACTAGGTGGCTCGTCAAAAAGCTTGGCAAGTCCAATATGGCTTGGCTCGATGGCCCAAAATGAACCAGGTTTAAACTTTAACGAATCGACCCTACCAATTCTACTTGGTGTGAGTTATATATTTTCAATTAACTGTGCCTTTTTCAAAGAGGGGTTTAACTATATTTGATTTTAAGGGCCTGTTATAAATTTACACAAGTTTGTGGCAACCTATACAAGGCGAGCTAAGACAAGTTTAGCAAAAACTAGCATTTATGCACCCCCGTAGAAACTGAACCTATTCCAATAGAATAGAGTTAGACTTGGACTTTTGGAATGCTGAGTTCCAAGATCAACATGCCCGGATGAGCCCAAGACTAACGATTACTTGACAAACCAATCTCAGTCTCCGCTTGGCACGGCTGAAAAAAACCCTACTGGTAACTTGGTTGTATGTGAATGTGCAAGTAGGGGGTGATTTGGTGAAAACAAACCTTGGAATGGATGCAAGTAGATTTCTGTTATAACACAGAAAGTAGCTGTCAAGTTGTATATCAATTTCTCAGGCACTTCCGGATCGTCACTTCCTTTACTTGACCAGTATGAATCCCTATGTAAAACTTTGTCTCTCGGGTCTAGAGTATTCATGATGCTTTCTATCGGGTAGTTGTCAGTGCTCGAGGCACTCACCGGATCAGCAATGCAGTAAGCTTGTGGAAATGCTGTGAGAGCTCGAAAAAGAGAAGCATATGCTTTGTGCTCTCTCTCAGCCACTTCATGCCCAACAACATCACTGGATGAATCGGTGTCCGAGTTGTGACTCGATTCGACTATACGGTCAATGCTAGCAAGCTGAGGAAACCTTCTCATACAGAGCTGCCTACTAAGTCCATTAGAGATCACTGCAAACAACAAATATTTTCAGGAGTTCATATAGTTCTACACTATAACTCTATACGTTGCACCGAAAGACAACAATATCAACCGGATTTCATGTGAAAGACTCATGGATAGCAATAAACATTAAAAGTATAACAATAAAGGAACTTCAAAGAATAGGAGAGATGAGGAAAAGCTGACAATGATTAACACGGACCATCTGTCGTAAAACATACAAAAACTGCCTTTCTCCCCTAGGACTTTCCAAGGTGCAAAAAACTACAACACACACACACACACACACATATATATATATATATGCAAACGTGTGAGTTGTGTGTATGCAGATGAATTTACAGATCCATTCACTTGGGATAGTGCTTTGCCTTTTTGAATTATATCAAGATTTCCTAGAATTACTTGCTCTTTGAGATAAATCAAGTTTCAATATTTTATAGTTTTATGGTAAAGTGTGATTACCATCAACCCTAGGATGGTCAAGGAATTTTTCGGTTTGATACATATCCAAAAAGGTGGCCCTTGGCCCTTCATGCAGGTCGGTGTGCCAAATTTGCTTTCAGACACTAGTCTAAGGTAATGTCGGCCTCGTAGGAAAGAGCAAATATATCAATAAACATGAATCTAAAATTTTGACTTTTTTCATGATTTTGGTAATCTAGGACCGGTGGAAAATAACACACATACTCCCTCCGATCCATGAAAACAACCACGCTTTCTTTTTTATGACGTTGCATAGGATTGCAACATTTCCTTTTCTTGGAAGGATTTGAAGTAAAAATACCTATTTATCAATTAAATTGGTCCACAAAATCCATTATATGTGTTCCTATTGAAGGTTATCTTCGGTATTTGAGAAATAGTCAATCACTCAAAATTAAACTAGCTGTCTGAAGTTGCAACTTTTGTTTACTTCAAAAGTACTTCAAGCAGAGAGCTTATCCCTCCTTAGAGAAAATGTTGAGGAATTTCGTTGAGACCTAAAAAGACTTGAATGATGATTATCTCACAAGGTCAAAAGTCAAAACAGACTATTCCCATAAACTACATTCATGAAAGCTGAAACTATGTTCATAGAATTTTTTTTTTTAATTTATCCATATAAATTAATTTCCTGAACTCCTAAATGTGGCTGCGGGTGCAACCTAAAGACCATGCGTATGAGAAAGTGTGACCACTTGAAAACCATGTTTTAGAATAGACTTGAGCACTAAAATATCACAATGTTAAACGGAGATCAAAACGTGAAACTAACTAATTAAAACATGATGAATGACGAAAAATAATGGATCTGTAACTTCCAAGTATAGATTATTAAAGATGACACTCACCGAAGTTCTTCCAGTAACGAGATACGGCAGACACACGAATGAGGTCGGCTAAATCATCCAGACAGACAAGTATTTTAAGTGCCATGTCGTGTTGAAGCAATTGCAAGAAGTCGATTTGAGTCTCCATTTTCTGTGACAAACCTGGAAAGGACACATGCACAAAACACTAAATCAGACATGAAAGATAATATTATCACCAGTTAAAACAATTTCTTTGAACTTATCACACTTCTTACAAGGCACTGGGGAGGCAAACATTATCCCACCCCATACGCAAAGCTACTTTTTGTTGGTAATTTTACAGAAGACCCACTCAAGTTCAACATATAAACTTTACTACATCCTCGGTGCAAAAATAATAATTTTTTGGTGCAATACAAGGGACAAGCAAATATTTCCCCATAACCTTTTTTTATCATAATTACACAAGTCCACGTGTAAGTGGGATATGAATATATACTCATGCTAGATTAAGTACCAAAGCTGATTGAGATAAACAAACAGAAAACAAATTAGAGGAGACTCAAAATGCTTCTTCTTGAACTTATTATTTGCTCTTTGCTTGGAATTCAATCCAAGCAAGGTTGATGTATATAACTATCTATGACCATCAGGGTAATACAAGTCCAAACACGATCAAATGTCAATGAGAAACTGGGTAGATCTGACGATAAAGCAGCAATAGCAAACGGAATGAACAGGTAAAAAGAAAATAAATGCATCCCTGCTGTTGACAAGATTCGCAATTAAGCTAACCATCCAACCCAAATGACCTTCAGGTAGCGTTTGGTACACAGACAAGATTGGACGGGACGGGACTGGACAGAACTGGACAAGACAAATGGTTGTCTTGTGTTTGGTACGACTAGGACCGGATAGGACCGGACAAGTTTTCCTAAAAGTTGTTTGATAATTTTATATGTCATATAATAGTTATAAATAATACAAATAAAGTATATCTTTAAATAATTTAATTAAAAAACATTATTAATTTTTTACACAATTTTCATACATATAAATACATACAAAAACAATAGTAGGATATTTGAATGAAGAATCTGAAATAATTGATGGTAGTTCGAAAAAATCCGATTCATATAAAAAAAATATAATAGTTGATTCAATTTGGAAGATCTTAATGAATTGGCGGATGAATAGTTGCAGCGACGAGTAAAGATAAAAGACGATGGGCGGCCGGTGAAAGACGATAGTTGTGAAGAAGGTGAAAGATAGTAATAGAGGTAGTGGTGGTGGCGGTGCACAGTGGTAATAGAGGTTATTGTAGTGGAAGAAGAGACGGAGGTTACCAACGATGGTTGACGGCGAGCGACAGTGGTGGCAGCCAACGACGGTGGTTGGCGGTGAGCGCCGGTGACGGCGACGGCAATGGGTGGTGGTGATTGGTGGAGGTGGCGATGGGCGGTGGTTGTGGAGGTGGCGGAGGAAGTTGTTGTAGTAGTGAAGGAAGAGGTGGAAGTGGTCGACGATGATTGGTGGTAGCCACCGGTGGCCGTCGATGGTGGTGGTGATCGGTGTTAGTGGAGGTGGTCGACGATGGTAGTGGTGGTGGCGATGACCGATGGTTGTGGTGGTGGCGATGACCGATGGTTGTGGAGGTGGTGGAGGAGGTTGTTATGGTGGAGAAATAGGTAGAGGTGGCCGACGGTGGTTAGCGGTGGCTACTAGTGGCCGCCGATGGTGGTAATAGCGACGATGGGTAGTGGTGATCCTTAAGACTAATACCATATTAGGATTATATATCAAATGGCGGTAAATCGGTGATTTTTAGTTTCTGTCTCATTTCTGTCCCATGTTGTTCCACCTACTTTGGTGGAACAAAAAAATACTCCTTTTTGTCCCATCTTGTCCCGCTCTGTCTGGTCTTTGTCCCTGTCCCATGTCGCGCCAAACATGGGACAGTGAACTTTTGTCCTGTCCCATGTCACGCCAAACATGGGACAGTGAATGTTTGTCCCGTCCTGTCCCACCCAGTCTGCAAACCAAATGCACCCTTAGTGAACAGAGTTGTTTTATCAGAGTCGTATAGGAGATAAAAAGAAAAAGAAAAAAATGTTGCAACCCAAGCTACCTCTGCCACTAGAGAACTAAAGAGGGAGACTTGAGGTAACAACAACAACTACACAAGTATTAGGGGCTGTTTACCCAAACGCTTAGCCGCTTACAGTAAGCGCTCAGTGTAAGCGCTCACTTACCTTCTCGGGTAACATTCTCGGCCATCAAAATGGTTGTTTGAAAGCGTTTCTTACCAGGTAAGTGCTTACCTGGTAAGAGTCTTAGTCCTTTGCCATGCTCACCCGGTAAAGTAAGTGATACCCTGTAAGCGCTTACACGGTAAAAGTTTGGTAAATGGCCCTTCATTGCTAACTCATTTATTCAGAAAATTACCCATTAATCTGCAGTCTATACAATGTTAGGCATCAATTATGCAAAAAAATGTATTCCTCTAAAAGACTTTCAGATCAAACACTTGAGGATAATCTTGGGGTTCATTATCATATCAACATCAGGTTTTTACCCTAGCTCCCAAGGCCTGTCTCAAATGTTTCACACTTTCACATCGTGGTTGTTGATGCAATCACTGAAAAACTGGGTTAATTTCATCAAAACTAAACATAGCAAACTCTTGTAGTCAATAATTTCATATGCAATCCATCCACAGCCAAAATTTACATTCAATAAAATTGCTATAATATAATTAAGAATTTCGAATGTCGGTTTAAGTTTAAAAAACCCAAAATTGCAAGAACGTAACAGAAGCTCCTTCCCCAGCCCACGAAGTTCCAGAACAAGAACCAGATGTTGGTTGCCCTAAATCGAATGCCAAACACGTTATCTTTCAACTTCTAAATTAATGCAAATCAGTCTAAAGATCGGCTGATTGCCGTTATACTTATAACAACTGTCAATAAAATTAGGTTGGTTAATTCACACAAAACTCCGTATCAATCTTGGCATATCAATTTTGCATCCAAAGCTACTACGGTACGATATCAAATTCGTAAAAGCTTCAAAACTCATCAAGGATCGAGAATATTACAACGAAATTGCAGAAATCACGACACATCCATGTCAGATAGATAGATAGATAGATACAGGTGATGTAGAGATGATTTTTTTTTACCTTTTCCGTAATTTGACGAGAATTGGAAGGAATCGCTTGAAAAGAAACCCTAGCCTAGAGAAAGAAGATAGGCGATTGAAGGTAAAGAGGGAGAGGGTGTGGCGGTGGAAATGGCGTTTTTGGGAGGCTTGGAAACATCTGGTGATTATTTCAGAAAGACGACTGAAGGCATTTCATATTGTAAATATATAATTATCAATCCCTTTTTATTTGGTAAAGATATGTACCATATATGTATTGTGTTTCTTGGTAGCTAAGCAATATGTATCTATATATATGTATCATCTATTGAATAAGAGAATAAGATTTTGGCTCTCATATCTCCATCTCTCTCAATCTCGCCATCTCTCTCTCTACTCTCAGTTATTCATAACACGTTATCTGCACGAGACTCTTGACGAAGGAGACTAGGCGACACCAAGGAGAAGCAAACGACGAAACAAGAACGCTCAAATCCCCTAGGGTTTCACCTTTAAAGGTCAGTTTTAATTTTGTCCCACAATCTTTTTCCGGTCAATCTGATTCTACCCCATTCTTCTTACCACCCTATCACAAAAGATAAAACCACTTTTAGGTTTATTTTTCCAAGTTCGTCAAATATAAAAATCTGTCTTTAAACATCAAAACAATTAATTTTATAAATAAAGTTTGCAACTTTAGGCATAAATTTTGATATTTTAGCGCACAAAGATTTTTGATAACAACCAAACTTGTTTTTTTTTATAATCAATTGTATCGTTTTTTTTTTCCTCGAAAAATAATCAAAGCTTTATATTCCTAATTCATGTATCCAATTCAAATAAATTGTTTATGGAATCGGAATTTTGTTTTAAACAATTGAATCGTTATAAAACCATAAAAAAATTATTATTAAAGTTATTAACTTTTATATTTTATGATAGTTAAACATGGCAAATCTTGCAAAACTTGAATTTTTGGCTTTGGATATCACCAGGAAAAACTACTTGTCTTGGGTATTGGATGCTGAAATACATCTGGATGCTAAGGGCCTCGGAAAAACAATCAAAGAGGGAAACCAGGAAACTATCCAGGATAGGGCAAAGGCGATGATTTTCTTACGCCATCATCTACACGAAGCCCTAAAAACTGAATACCTCACTATAAAAGATCCACTCATCCTCTGGAAAAATCTGAGAGACCGCTACGATCACCAAAGAACCGTGATATTGCCAAAGGCACGTTATGAATGGGTTCATCTAAGATTTCAAGACTTCAAGTCAGTAAGCAAGTATAACTCAGCTATGTTTAGAATTACCTCTCAATTAACCTTGTGTGGGGAAAAGATCAATGATGAGGAGATGTTAGAAAAAACATTCTCCACATTTCACGCCTCTAATATGCTATTGCAACAACAATACCGTGAAAGGGGATTTAAGAAATACTGTGATTTGATATCATGCTTACTAGTAGCTGAGCAAAACAATGAGCTCCTTATGAAAAACCATGAGACCCGTCCTACAGGCACCGCCCCATTCCCAGAAGTGAATGCGGCAACATATAATGATCAAAACAGAATTAGAGGACGCGGTCGGGGTCATGGTCGTGGTCGTGGTAGAGACCGTGGTCACGATCGCGGTCACGGTCGAGGAAGTGGTCGTGGAGGATATCCTGGTGTCCAATTTAATACTCCAAAGCTACATACCCATGAAAAGAAAAACTCATATGAGAAGAAAGAAAAACCGACAAGTAGTACATGCAATCGCTGTGGCATGGAAAATCATTGGGCCCGGACATGTCGAACAGCAAAGCATCTGGTTGAACTTTATCAGAAATCCCTCAAGAATGAGAGGAAAGGGGCAGAAGTGAATTACACTTATAAGCAAAACGAAAGCCCTGATGGTCCTGAAGACCACAACAAAGCAACTCACTTGGATGTTGGAGATTTTATTATCAATGAATGAACACTATCCCAAAATTAAGAAATATGTCAAGTTTTTTTTCTTCTTCTTTTGTTTTCATGTATTTCCTATTTTAGTAAACGAGCAAGATATTTATGGAATTTAGTGATGAACATCATATTGTATTAATTTCTAAAACAATATTCTCATTTTATACAAACTTGAAAAAAAAATAATCAAACAGTAAATTGCGCGACTCATACCGTGGGCAAAGCCGCGGGTATACCCGCGCGACTCACTGTTTCACCTTGACATTATAGTCATTTATTATACAATCCAACAAAACCTACTCTATTTTACTTGCTGGAAATTTATGAAATTTTAATGTTTCCTTTTAGAAAATATGGATTGCTTAAAACAACTGGATATTGATGACGAGGACATATGTCTGGTGGATAGTGCATCAACACACACAATCCTCAAGAAAAAGAGTTATTTTTCTCACTTATCTATGCAAAAGGCAAATATCAACACAATATCCGGAAGTACAAATATAATTGAAGGTTTTGGAAAAGCACATGTGCTATTACCAGGCGGTACTAATTTGGAAATTGAAAGTGCACTTTATTCCCCCAAGTCTCACAGAAATTTACTGAATTTCAAAGATATCCGTAAGAATGGATACCATATTGAGACTACAACAGAAGAACATACTGAATATATTCACATTACAAGTATGATGACAGGAAAGAAACAAGTGTTGGAAAAATTGCCTATGTTTTCTTCCAGTTTATACTACACTAAAATAAGTGCAACTGAATCAAATGTGGTTATAAACCAGAAGTTTATGGACCGAGAAAGATTTATCCTTTGGCATGACCGGTTGGGCCATCCCGGGTCAGTAATGATGCGAAAAATAATAGAACAATCATGTGGGCATACTTTGAAGAACCAGAAAATCCTTCAAGCTAACAATATCACTTGTGTTGCTTGTTCACAAGGAAAACTAATCACTCGCCCATCACCAGCCAAAGTAGGGTTTGAATCCCTTAATTTTCTGGAAAGGATACAGGGGGATATATGTGGACCAATACACCCCTCTTGTGGACCATTTAGGTATTTTATAGTTTTAATTGATGCATCAACCAAATGGTCACATGTGTGCTTATTATCAAGTCGCAATCTAGCGTTTGCGCGATTACTTGCCCAATTAATACGATTGAGAGCACATTTTCCAGATTACCCTATCAAAGCAATTCGTTTAGACAATGCTGGTGAATTCACATCCCAAGTATTTAATGACTATTGTATGTCTATTGGGATAAAATTCGAGCACCCTGTAGCTCACGTTCATACGCAAAATGGGCTTGCTGAATCGCTTATCAAGCGACTACAAATGATAGCCAGGCCAATGATTATGAAAGCTAAATTACCAGTTTCCGCCTGGGGCCATGCTATCTTGCACGTAGCAACACTAATTCGCATCAGGCCAACAAGTTATAACGCCTCCTCCCCTTTAAAAATGGTTGTTGGTCAGGAACCTAATATTTCCCATCTAAGGATTTTTGGATGTGCGGTTTATGTTCCAATTGCTCCACCACAACGCACAAAGATGGGACCTCAAAGGAGGTTGGGAATATATGTCGGATACGAATCAGTATCTATAATCAAATATTTAGATCCATCAACGGGGGACTTATTTACGGCTCGATTTGCTGATTGTCACTTTAATGAATCAGAATTCCCAACATTAAGGGGAGGGACTAAACAGCTGGAAAATCAAAGTAAAATAAGCTGGAGTGAATTATCATTATCTCATCTTGATCCTCGAACTAAACAATGTGAACTAGAAGTTCAAAAGATAATTCACTTACAAGGACTTGCAAATCAATTACCAGATGCATTCACTGACCCAAAGAAAGTGACAAAGTCACATGTGCCAGCCGCTAATGCTCCCGTTAAAATTGATATCCCAAAGGGGCAAGACAACTTAAGCAATGAGTCTAGAGCACGCCAGAAGCGTGGTAGACCAATCGGTTCCAAAGATAAAAATCCTCGAAAGAAAAGGGGAGCTAATAGCCAAGATGGTCAAAACGAGGTAAGAGAAACGCCAGAAGAGTCTCCCGAAGAGACACTATACATGATGGTTCAGAAGAACCTCAGGTACCTGAAAATGAAGAGATCTCAATAAATTATATCATGTCTAGAAAAGTATGGAATCGAAACAAAACCGACGTCGATGATATTTTTGCATATAATATAGCGCTGAATGTGATTGAAAATGAGGAGGATCAAGAACCAAAATCTGTCAATGAATGCATGCATAGAAAAGATTGGCCAAAATGGAAAGACGCAATGCAGGCAGAACTGAATTCACTAATGAAACAGGAAGTTTTCGGACCTGTCGTCCGTACACCTGAAGGTATAAAACCTATCGGGCATAAATGGGTCTTCATAAGGAAACGTAATGAGAAAAATGAAATTGTGAGATATAAAGCACGACTAGTAGCACAAGGATTCTCACAAAGACCCGAAATCGATTATGAGGAGACTTATTCTCCCGTGGTGGATGCAACTACTTTTCGATATCTTATAAGCATGGTAGTACAAGAAGGGATTGATATGCGTCTAACGGATGTCGTGACAACTTATTTATATGGGTCACTTGACACTGATATTTACATGAAACTCCCCGAAGGATTGAAATTGCCTGAATCATGTAAAGTAAGTTCTCGAGAACAATGTTCAATCAAGCTAAATAAATCATTATATGGTTTGAAACAGTCAGGGCGTATGTGGTACAATCGCCTTAGTGAATATTTACTAAAGGAAGGTTATAAGAATGATTCGATTTGCCCGTGTATCTTTATAAAGAGATCTGGACCCGAGTATGTCATAATTGTCGTGTATGTGGATGATTTAAATATAATAGGGACTCCTGGTGAGCTTCCTCGGGCAATAGAATACTTGAAAAAGGGTTTCGAAATGAAAGATCTTGGAAAGACAAAGTTTTGTTTAGGGCTACAAATCGAACACCTTAAAGGTGGAATTCTTGTGCATCAAGAAACTTATATAGAGAAGGTGTTGAAAAGGTTTTATATGGATAAATCACATCCAATGAGCACCCCTATGGTTGTGAGGTCGCTTGATGTTGAGAAGGACCCTTTCCGACCTCCAACAGATAATGAAGATATCCTTGATCCTGAAGTACCATACCTAAGTGCTATTGGGGCACTTATGTTTCTCGCTGGTCATACCAGACCGGACATATCATTCTCTTTGAATCTACTAGCGAGATATAGTTCGTGTCCAACGAAGAGGCACTGGAATGGAATAAAGCAAATACTTCGATATCTTCAGGGTACTAAAGATTTGGGTTTATATTTCGCTAACCCATCAAAAACAGGTTTAATTGGTTTTGCAGATGCTGGATACTTGTCAGATCCTCATACTGGTCGATCACAAACCGGGTATGTGTTTACCGTTGGTGGAACAGTGATTTCCTAGCGCTCCACAAAACAGACTATAGCAGCCACTTCATCCAATCATGCTGAGATCTTAGCTATCCACGAAGCCAGTAGGGAATGTGTTTGGTTAAGAAATGTAATACAACACATTCGTGGATCTTGCGGTATTATTCTTGATAAGGAGTTACCAACAGTCTTGTATGAAGACAATGCGGCTTGTATCGCTCAACTCAAGGAAGGGTACATTAAAGGAGACAGAACCAAGCATATACTTCCAAAGTTCTTCTTCACACATGATTTGCAGAAAAGCGGCGACATCAGTGTTCTACAAGTTCGTTCGTGTGAGAACCTAGCTGACCTATTCACCAAGTCACTTCCGAACTCAACGTTTCAAAGGTTGGTTCGTGATATTGGGATGCGTCGACTGAAAGAGCTCAAGTGATGTGATTTTCAGGGGGAGAAAATACGCGTTGCACTCTTTTCCCCTTGATCATGGTTTTGTCCCACTGGGTTTTCCTGACAAGATTTTTAACGAGGCAACAACCCCAAGCGTATTTGGAGTAATTATGTACTCTTTTCCCTTCACTAAGTTTTCCCACAGGGTTTTACTTGGTAAGGTTTTTAACGAGGCATAGTACTCTTGATAGACATCCAAGGGGGAGTGTTATGAATGAATATGGAATGGATGTCAATTCCCTTTTTATTTGGTAAAGATATGTACCATATATGTATTGTGTTTCTTGGTAGCTAAACAATATGTATCATCTATTGAATAAGAGAATAAGCTTTTGGCTCTCATATCTCCATCTCTCTCAATCTCGCCATCTCTCTCTCTACTCTCAGTTATTCATAACAAAATCTATGTTTAAAAAAATATGTTTATATTGTTGCCTTATTTTTATATAAAGGGTAATTGATTGTTTTAGCCATTTTTTTTTATCATCTCCTAATCACTTTCTCCTTATTTTCATTGAAATGGCATCAGGTCTGTAATTCTAGGTCCACAAAAATACCAAAAAAATCAAATTTGATCGATTTTCCTATAATAAATTTTTTTTTGACCCAAGTCCGCAATATGTAAAAAAAAATTGGAAAATCGATCAGGTTCGTTTTTTTTAAGATAGGTCCACAATTACAGACTTATTTTTTGCGGACCTGGTGCTATTTTGACGATTTTAAGGAGAATATGGCTAAGAGGTTAAACCACCGTAAAAATGACTAAAACAATTAATTTTCCTTTTTTTAAAGCTCATCCAAAAAAGTTTTTCCATAAACCAAAGTCTTTTAACTTATTTTATAAATATAAAATTTATTTTGCATTTTTATAAACATAAGATTAAAAATCGTGTGAGAATAAGAATTAAGATGAGAAATATAAAAAGAGATTTGGACCTTAATCACTTTTAATTAGTATTAATCTAATGGTTCAGATTAAATCATAAACTAATCCATGAATTAGTTTGAAATTTTCAATTTTTCTTTATTTAAAATTGATCAAAAAATAAAGATTATTTCTTATCCTTCTCATAAAAATGATTATAACCAGCTTATAAACATAAAAGGTCACTCGACTCAATTTATATAACACTAAGTTTTTATATTTTTATTTAATTTTGACATTTTATAAAATTTATATTCTCCAAATATGAAATATGAAATATTTTTGATATTTTATAAATTTTATATTCTCCAAATATGAAATTTGACCTAAATAATTTATAAAATAGTATATATTGAACAGTTTTCACATATCTAATTACACATAAATTTAAAGAATTTGGTAAAGTTTTTTTTTTAAGTATAGTAATAATTTATTTATTTTTATGTTAAATAAATTAATAAAGTGTGATCATGTTCTCAAGTGTGAGTGAAAATTAACAAAAGAAAAAGTAGTATTATATTATTTTTTATTTCATATATTGCAAGTTCAAAAAAACATTAGCGGTCGTACCAATTAACATACATGCTCATAGGTATAAGGGGAAAAATGTAAACAAACAAAATGGACTTTAGTGTTTAGAGTGATCAAGTTTTTGGACAATTTTTTCGAACAAATAAGTTCTTAGATATTTCAAAATCTGTTAAATAAATCCTTAGACTTTTGATAATCTGTTGAATACATTATTATTACTTAAAATGTAACTTGCAACCTACAAAGCAGATAAAACTACAAATTAAAAAAATGTTACTTACTTTATCCGCCTACAAATTAAAAATGGTGAAATTAACTAAAATAGTCAATCATCAACCAAATTCATTTTTTTACGACATTTCAAAGTTTTTTCCTAAAATAGTCAAAGTTTGTGCATAATTTTTTTTCTGTGTAATGATTGTTTTTTTCCAAAAATAAAAATTAAAAAACATCCATACGTAGAAAATTTTATGTGTAAAGATTCACTTCTGCTTATAGTTTTAGAAAAAAATTACAATTTGCATCCTTATAAAGATATAATTAATTATTTAATTTCTTTTATATCAATTACTTTTTCATTTACATTTTTATTTTATTAACACACATAATCGTATATTAACTAAAATATATAAAAAAAATAGTTTCTTTTTTTACAAATTACACCATTATAATCGTTTCGTCAATACATTCGAAATGAACTCAATATTATTTTTGAACTTATTCTTATATTATTCAATATTATAATTACGTAGGAATTATTTTTAATGCTTACCCTTTATACATTTATAGTTACATATTAATAGTATATTATTAAATAAATAACCCGAATGGTGCGTTTGGTACGGTGGATAGGATGAGATGGGACAGGACAGAACATAACACACCTGTCCCATGTTTGGTATGACCATATGTGGAACAAAGTGGAACTAACTAGAATAACCATGGGACTCACGTGTTCTCCTTTACCTCTAGAATAAGATGGAACAAACTTACTTTTTACAAAAATACCCTTGAAAAATAGTTAACCTAAACACGTCTCCCATCTATCAGATAGAAGACGCTCACAACCTATCGCCGATTTGTGTACTGCTCAGGTCGTCGGCGTCGCTAAATCGACGACTTCTCACCAGATCAACTTCGAATTCGAACCAGATCGACTTCTCCACAGGTATTTGACTCTCGACTTCTCCCGACTTCTCCACCGATTGGACCTGCGTTTTTTTCTGACTCTCAACTTCTCCACCGATTGGACCTGCAAGTTTTGACGGACGAAGGTGACTCTCGACTTCTCCAAACATTTTGATTGGACCTACAAGTTTTGTGCAAGTTTTGTGGATCTGCAAGTTTTCTCTACCGATTGGACCTTCAGCTCAAGATTTTTTATTACCAACTAAAATATAGGTTTATTGAACCCTCAACCTGCTATGATTCATGCTATGGACCTAGGTTTTTTTTTGTTTCTAACCTGCTATGTTTAACACCCGTAAATTCTAAAGGAACAGTCAACGATCAGTCAAGGAACGATCGGGGAATGGCTCAGCACAAGACGCGAGAGGCGTAACCTGCAGCACGCGCGGCTTGGCCCGCGGCCTCAAGCCGCGGCTAAGACTGCGTAAGTCTCTGTAAGTGTGCCAGTCAGTGGTCGCGGCCAAGGCCACAGGAAAGTAAGAGTGTGTGAGTCCTTTGGGTTGGGTCAGCCCCGACCTTGGGAACATTTTAGAAAATAATAACCCTTCTTGGGTTTTGGGCCGAAGGCCAATGGTGATTTGAGAAAGAAAGATTTTGGGGAAAGATATAATTTGGTTTATGTAACCATATTGGCTCTTGTGTTTTAGCCAAACGTATATTAAGCCTTTTGAGGCTTGATTTGTACTCGGTTGAGTCTTTGGAACATTTGTTCAGTTTTGGTAGCTCATTAAGGAGCCTTGGACGTATGGTGTACTTAGTTGCATCTTATTGGGGAGTTACATGCTTTGAATGTGTTAGTTCATTCGTATGAGTCATGTAACGTTTAGACTGTAATGCATTGGATCCATAGGCATATGAGTCAGTCAGTTGGTTTACTTGGGGACTTTATCTCCGTTTTGGGACTGGATATTGTTTATGGCTAGCGGGAGCTCGGGGTATAGATCATGGGTGGTTGAACTCGATAATCGTGTAACCTTTATTGAAGGGCTTGAGGTATATATCGTGGGTGGTTGAACTCGATGCCCGTTTGTAATCCAGTCTGGTTACTCATCGTGGAATTTAGTGTCCACGTTTGAAGTCTAGTGAGTGGTCCCCAAGTCATGTTTTTATGTAAGCTTGTGGTGGTGCTCTGCAGAGCTGTATACGGAGCTAAGTCTTGCGATGGTGCCCATGGTGAGCCGGATACGGGGACTTGTGTCTTTTGTGGTAACACTCATCTAGAGGTCGAGTAGACACTAGAGGCATTTGGGTATCTTGCGGTGGTTGCTCGGTTGGGAGCCGTATACGGGGATCCATGGCTCTATGTGAAGCTCGAGAACATTGATAAATGGCCTAACTTTGTGTGCCTGCCACATTCGATGGAATTCGGGTCTCCCCCGTCACCGAAAGGTGTTGTTTTGGGTATTGAATTTTATTATCCAAGTTTTCTGTGACGTTTTGTATATATGGATCTTATCCATGATTTCTGGGTTGAGTATTATGCTCCACCCGTGTTTTTGGGTGTTTCAGGATATAAAGTTTTATCCGCATTTCATAAATTAGGAGTTCAATTTCTATTCACGTTTTGAGTGAGCTTTGGGTTGAATTTAATTTACGAAATAATGTTTTATATTGGGATCTTCGTCCTTGAAGTAGTTTGGATTGGAAAACGTTTATATTGGTGTTTCCTTGCCTAAAATGCATATGATGGGAAAACAAGCCATTTTCATATTTGAAGCATATCATTTGAAAGACTATGATTTCAATTGCATTCTTCCTTTTTAACGATATATTTATTAATGTTGAAAACTCTTGAACTCACTAGGCGTTAGCCTAACCTTTTTATTTGTCGGCATGTGCAACAGGCTTCGTTGGGAATAGTCTTAGTGACACTGTAAAGCGAAGAGTGCTAGTTGTGTGCTCGAGGAGTGGATATCTTAGTGAAGTCTTCCACATTTAGAGCAACTTGCGTTTGAGGGTGAAGTAGCACCCGACTGTGGTTTAGTCTTTGTGTATTATTGGAGTTTGTATTTGTTGAGGTTATTTATCGAACTTCATAATTGGAGTGTAATGAGTTTTGAATTGTAGGATGATGTGTGGATTTATTTGATGTTAAATCGAAAATTTTCATTAGTTGCTCTTAATCGAGAAGGGTTCTGCTATGAATCTATTTGTTTATGTTTCTAATTTCTTGATTTCTCTTATTTGCTATGAATCTACTTGGTTTTGTTTACACTGGAGGCAATTTTGACATATTTGATATTCCACTAGAGGTAATTTTGACAGATTGGTTCATTTGTTGTTGTGACTAGATGTTTTGACAAATTGGTTAATTTTGACAGATTTGGTATTCCACTAGACCCAAAATGGTCAACTAATTGCATCTGGCATGTTTAACCATCACTCTAATATGACAATGCTATAAACATCAACTTTTCTTTAGATCACTCGCTTAAAGACTTTCTCACTACCCCAACGGTCATCATACCAAGGTAGTTCAAGTATACACATGTAGCATATAGGTTCACCATAACACTGACCAGGTGCCATTATGAACGTACCGTACATGATCATCTTTGCGACCCTCGACAAGTTTCCCGTTTCTAGCGACTCGATCAACCCTAAAATATCTTATCTTAAGGTACCTAATGTGCAACTTCACTTACAATCACTTATAAGAATGCTAGTTTGAGTCTAGGCATCCAAAAAATTAATACCTAATTCTCTCAAACTTAAGCTCTGATACCAACTTGTAACACCCTCAAATCTGGAAATAGTAACTAAATTAAAATTTCCTAAATACATCAATAAATGTTTCATATACAATCACAATTTCAAGGTTTAACCTCAACACACACAATTCATTCCCTACATAAAGTCTATAACAAGGTCGGGTGCTACTAAAACCCAATAATAGTAACTATCTCCAAACTGCGGAAGACTTCACCAAATACTTACACTTGCGAAAAACTAAAACACATCACTTCAAGGTACTGCTAGAACCAAACCTCCCAACTGGAACTTGATTCACATGCCGACAAAATAAAAAGGTTAGGCTTAACGCCTAGTGAGCTCAAGAGTTTTCAACATATATAAATTAATTGTTTAAAAAGAAAGAATGCAATTAAAATCATAATCTTTCAAATGATATGTTTCACTTATGAAAACGACTCGTTTATCAATAATTATGCATTTTAAACGAAAGAGACACCGATTTAATCGTTAACCAAACCAAACTGTTTTAAAGACTAAGATCCCAATATAAATCGTTCTTTCGTAAACTTAGATTTAACCCAAAACTAGCTCAATATGAGAATATAAATTGACTCCCAATTTATGATAATGTAAATAACACCTCATATCCCAAAACACCCCAAAATACGGGCGGGAATTTAATACTCAACCCATAAAACATGGAGTAAATTCATGTATGCAAAATGTCATCGAAAACAAATATATAACAGACTCAGCCCGAAGACAACACCTTTCGGTGATGGGGGAGACCCGATTCCGTATAATGTGACGTACACAAAGTAAGCCACACATTACGTTAAATTGGTATTACGTATCGGACTCTACGTCTTTCAGTATACACCCATAGATACTTGCACGAAGGACTTACACCATACTGAAGATGCCTAACCTCGCCGCAATGGGGAAAACTAGCGTTCCACCATTGGACAAATAATAAAAGCATCGAGCTCATCATCTTTCAGCATACACCCATAGATACTTGTACGAAGGACTTATAACCCAATATGATGCCTAACGTGCCGCACAAAGGACTTACAACCCAATCTGATGCCTAACGTGCTGCGATGTGGAAACCAAGTCGTTCCATCATCGGACAAAGTGATAAAAGTGCTCATGGATCTATAGCAGACGGACTAAAACATTACATGACTCAAAACGAATGAACTACGCATTCAAAACATGTAATTCCCAAATAAGATGCAGTAATTGCAAATCATAACTAGGGGTGTAAATGATGCGAGTCGAGCTCGAGTATCATAATACTCGACTCGAACTCGAAAGCTAATTCTCAAGCTCGAACTCGACTCGAAAACTCGCGAGTAGTAAAAATCCAAACTCGACTCGAACTCGAAAGCCAATTCGCAAGCTCAAACTCGACTCGAACTCGTTTCAAGCTCGAAAGAAGCTCGAACTCGTTTCAAGCTCGAAAGAAGCTCGAACTTGAGCTCATTTCAAGCTCGAAAGAAGCTCGAACTCGAGCTCGTTTCAAACTCAAAACAAGCTCAACTCAAGCTCGTTTCAAGCTCAAATCAAGTTCAAACTCATTTAATGTATAAAAAAAAGTTACTAAACCAAGTCAATAGACTCAAGTCACTAAGCCCAAATAAACTCAAAACATTGAATTCAAGCCAATAGGCTCAAATCACTAGGCTAATAGCATAATTGATGGAAAATAAATTGAGTTATGAAGGGAGGAGGGTTGTATATATAACCAACAAATGAAGCAAAATAGCTCCTTAGCAAGCGATGTAGGATGAAGCAAAATAGCTCCTTTGTTTTTTTTTAATCATCCACCAAATACATATAATTTTGAGTTACCTTTATTTTTGGTCCCTCTGTTTTTTTATCTACTTGAGTTTAGTCCATGGAATTTGTTTATTACAATTTTTAGGTGATTTTGCTTGATTTTGATTCATGAAACAAACGCTAATTATTTTTTTCTCTCGATTAATTCTTACTATTATTAAAAAATTTACATTATATTTTATAAAGTACAATATAAAATTAATTATATATAAAATATATTCGAGTATCTCACGAGCTTATCGAGTCGAGTATCAGGTGCGCTCGACTCGACTCGTTAGTATGTCGAGTCGAGTTCGAGTTCGAGTCTATTCGAGTCGAGTGTTGACCGAGTTTTGACCGAGTCGATCTCGAGTAGCTCGCGAGTTGTCTTATCTCATTTACACCCCTAATCATAACCAAGCGCTCTACATTGAGCTATTAAAATCGGACAAGTGTCCCCAAGACCCAACAAAATCCAAACCAAGTCATAAGCTCAACAAATCCAAAGACCCAACGTTGAAAATCATAAAATGAAATCAAACGTACACGACCCAAAATAATGCAACCCATGCTTCAAAACACACAGTTAACTCCAACATAATTTAGATTGGCGCAAAACATTTTCCAAGTGGGTTTATACCTTTTTATCCTTTTAAATCATCCCATAACACCCAATAAAATGCATTTATACTCAAAAATATGCTCCATGGAATAAATCATTAAGATACACCAAAATATACGATTTATTTATCAACATGCCCAAAATCCCAAATGTGGTGTCCTATTAATTTATAAAGTTTAACACTTCCCAATAACCAAGGCTTATCAGCAGTTAACAATTTCATTTAAAACACAAAACACTTTTAAAATAAACCTTTTGACATGTACACCGTTTTCACAAATCAACTTGAACTTACCTTGCTAGATTTAGGCTAAAATCTAGATTTTACCCCACTTTGAGCTCCTTTGAAGAAACTTGAATCTTCAAAGTCGAAACCTCCATAAACTTAGATACACAAATTTCACCCATAAATAATCACAATCAACCAAGTAGAATCGATCCCCAAACACATAACATCAAAATCTCCATTTTGGTCAAAACCCTAATTTTGACTCCAAACCTTCCAAAATCTTACAAACCGAAATTGAAGGAGTCAAACACTAGAATATCATCAATGAACATTTACATCACCTATTAAGGTTTAGAAAAGGAGGGGATAAACTTACCACTTAGGTTTTGGTGAAAACCTAGAAAACCCTAAAATTTAGCTTGAGGTTGAAAATGAAGATGAAGGTGGTGAATCCTTGACCAAAGCTTCCAATCTTACCACTTGATGGTGTTTTACTTCCATAAAATCCAAGGATTTGAGCAAAAAATGAGTTAGGGTTTGAAGGGGGAAGAAGGAAAACGATTTGGGAGAGAATGGAGGAAGTTTGGATATGAGAAAATGAGAAAAAGGCTGAAAACTCGCACTTAACAGCACCCTGGGCCTCTGGTGCGACAATTACCAGCAACAATGACCAGGTCCCCCTAGGCCATTGTTCATTCTCTACGACTGTGACAGTGCGACTATGACACTGTCATAGTTGTCGGACATTGTAGCGGGACCTTTCCGGAGCCCCGAAACTCAACTTTTTTAATGCCAACCCTCCCGATACTCCAAGGGACTTTAGATAAAGATTTTCCAACAAAAGTCCCGTCGTTAATAGATCCAAAAATGTCCAGGTGACCTTTACTTACCGAAAATTACGGGTGTTACAATCCTCCCAACCTAAAAGAGATTTCGTCCTTGAAATCTAGGTTCCCATGAATCGTTGCCTGCAAGCGGTTGCCTCTACTCCACATGCTAGAACTGCCATCATATCCTCATGTTGTCCTCACGATAAATGTCCTCTTGGGCACAACACACTTATATCCGAATGAACACTTATCTTACTAATCTTAGCCTTTAACCGTGAGGCTGCGGTTGTCTCCCAACCTTGGGTGACACATACTACCTCAAGGGCAGTTTGGTGATCTCATCTTCTCACCGGCCAGTTTACCTCCGATTCTACATACTTCCGAACCCAAAACCAACGATTGACACCAAACTCCCAACCTCAAAACATTCCCTTAATAAAATATTTACCTCCACGAGAAACACTTATACCCATCAATACTTAATCATCAACATCTAACCTTCTTTTAAATTCCACCTCAGAGGGGTCAACATTCTCATGACCTAACGGGGATACATCCGAACATTCCAAGATTAAATGACTTCCAGAAGACAAGTTGACGCCTAAATCCAAAATGGCGATATCGAAAACGTGGACATCCCGCCCAATATTTCATCTCAGATGCATTGCCGTATTGAGGTTGACACCTAATAGGGTACTAAGATTCCCAATCTTACATTTCTAACCGACGGACCACAATATTTCCCTTGCTCACGCAAGCCCATCAAGACGATACGCTAGCAACGTATAACGTGATATCTAACGGACCATCGACCCGTCAAATCTAATCCAACCATACCCAGAATCATACAAGACCTTATCCCGCAGGTTTTGCCAAAGTATAAAGATCACACCTTAGTTAACTAGGAAGGCATGAATCTATTACCTCCACTATTCATGCGTGAACTGATTCATAAACCAAAATCTAAAATTTCCAAAGCTAATCACGAGTCGGATCATCCGACGCTTCAATTCTCAAGGACTCCTTAGTTCCTTAATTACATCTCCTTTCACGAAAGGGGTTTAAATCTATGAACCTAATGAGTTCAAGGTTTTCAACTAATATGCCAATTTAAACTTTTATAAAACTTTTAAATACGCAAGTTTTATAACAATTAATCGTGCGGTAAGAATCCACTATCGTTCACTCGATAGGTTTTAAAATTGATCACCGACGCTACGCATATAAAACCATTTCTAAAATTCGTTTGATCAGTACTTACGTTAATAAGGACAATAACAAAAGATGCGCAACAATTTACACTATATACATGAAAATAATTTCCTGCACCCCATCACGTGCAATAAATTTTTGTACAATTTCAAAAGAGAACTTCACAATTTTACATCTTAAAATTCTTTCTTTTTAACCGCAGGACGTCGTGGCATAAAATTTCAACAAGTCCCATATGCATCAGTTTATTCCTCAAAACTCGGGAAAACGATGGGAACGTAAATAAATTTCAAATCGAGTTTAAAACCTTGAGCCGCACAGATAAAACACACTTGACCAAAATAGTAGCCACAACGACATGGAAACCGATAACTCATTTAATGCATTGCGGAAAATTTCTACCGGTAAAATCAGCAACTGAAACATGTTCTGGGCAAAAGTTCTATCTGAAACAACATAAATCTTTTATACGTTTACTCACACTAACAGTAGAATTTAATCTAAATACGAAAAGTGTACAACGATTACACTTGTATAAAGCCCAAAGGCAAATCGCATGATATTGAAACTTCTCCAAAATAACATATGGGGTGACATCTGTGAACAAAACCCATAAATTAACGCACATAATAATGCATGTACACGCGTTCCAAAATTTATCTACGTGACACAAAATTCGTACGATAAGACACCATAAAACCCAACTGAATTTTCATAAAACTCATTAAAGCTAAAATCAAGAGGTGTCAAAATTTTCATTTCCCAACATAAAAAGCATACAACGACAATAAGTCTAAAAATGTTAAAATTATAAAACCATAACGTACGATAAAGTGACCCTTTTCAACAAAACTTTCATGAGACACGACGCCCAAAAAAACTCGTAAATTTACACACACTAAAATTAAAACCCACGCATCTCAAAGTACACTCACGCGCCCAAAACGTTGCAAAACTACACTTCATAAAATTAAACACGACTCATACAGACCAAAATTCTCCAGAAAATTCCGACTCAAGAACATGGGAACAACTCTTCCTTTAAAACCTTAACATACGTGGAGAAGATCCAATGTCAACGTTAAAAATTCTACAGTTACTTGCCCAATACCCCAAAATATTAAAACACTGATATTGTTAAGTCTGATTTTATAGTAATCATTGTATTTATAGGGCTTGGTCAAACACTATGTCTAAAGTCATATACTGTGTTGTATTGACCAAGGGTATTTAAGTCCCTTTGGTCTTGTTTCTTGTAAGAACTTCACGCACATTCATTCAATACATTACTTTGCGCTTCCTTGTTACTCTCTCTCTACTTTATCTCTCTAAAGATTCTTAGATCTTGGACTATCAATTGGTATCAGAGCCAACTGAATCTTGAGATAATTGAGAGATTGCATTTTCTGTATCTGAATTTGTGATTGAAATTGAAAATTTGATCGATTTTCTTGAATTTTTCAAGAAAATCTTGTTTTCTTGATTTCTCATCAAATTTGGATGTGTTTGTGATCGTTTTTGTGTGAATTTGATTTCATTAGTTTCGTTTTTGATAATCGATAACATTTATGTCAGGTTATTTTACAAGAAAATCAAGATTTGATATTCAATTTTGAGTTTTAAAGTTTTTCTGAAAACATGTTTTTCACGTACTGTTACATTTACAAAATCTCGTTTTTGTGATTTTTAATCGAAATTCTTGGTTGAAATGTGTTGAAAAGGTGTTTCGAGTGTTTTGTTATAAGAAATTTTCTTCAAAATCAGTGTTGAAATCGATTGTTTTGAAGTTTTTTTTTGAGTTTTGTCTTCGGTTTGCGCAAGATCTACAGTTTGCGCATCATTCATCCTAGTTTGCGCAAGATTCATATTAAGTTGCGTGTTCTACTAATCTTGTTTCTGTTTTTCAGGGTTTTCGCATCAAGCTATATACGCAAAGTCTCAGTTTGCGTATCAAGTGCCTTCCGAAAAGCTCAATTCTCGGATCTTCAAGCATACGCAAAGTCTCCTTTGCGCATCTCTCTTCATCCGCAAAGTTTGGTTTACGCATCCTCCGTGTTACGCAAAGTCAAGTTTGCGTATCACACTACTTACGCAAAGTCTACTTTGCGCATCCCTCCTCATACGCAAAACTCACTTTGTGTATCCTCCTTATAACGCAAAGCTCACTTTGCGCATCTGCCTTCATACGCAAAGTCAAGTTTGCGTATCCTTCTTCATTCGCAAAGCCCAGTTCGCATACCCTTCAGCAAACACAAAGTTTAGTTTGCGGATCTCCTTGATTACGCAAACCTTCTGTTTGCGCGTGTTCCAGACTTAGATTTAAAAAAAAAAAGAGTCTGGGAATTTTTTTTTTGTCATCTATGGATTCTGCAAAATTTGGCTTTCAAGCTAAGTTCTACACAAGTGACCTCATGATGTCATTGGGTACAGAAACTCGTCCTCCGGTCCTAGTTGACAAAAACGAATTCACTCAATGGCAAGATAGGTTCTTAAATTTCATCGAACATCAAACTAAAGGAGATAACATGATGAAATCTCTCACTGAAGGACCTTTCGTAAACCTAATAAAGAGACTCCTCCAACAACTGAAGAGGCTTCACGAATGAAAGCTGATCGAGAGCTGAAAGCTAATCTGATGCTGGCTTTACCAAACTCTATCTACAACCGGGTTGATCACTGCAAGGATTATCCAAATCTGTTGTGAGCACAATTGGAAAAGATAATGCTTGGTTCTTCGGTCGCAACTCAGCTCCGACATACTCGATTCATGAACAACTTTGAGGAGTATAAGGCCAAAGACAACGAGTCTATAAAGAGTGTTTTCGACAGATTCTGCGCAGTGCTGAATGATCTCCGAAAGATAAATGTGGATCAAGACAGAGCTTGAGACGAATATGAAGTTCCTCAATGCTCTTCAGCCTGAATGGAACAAATCATGTCATAGACTGAGGAACGATGTTCGAATCTCAACAATGCAGATTCAAGAACTATATGAGATTCTGATGACTGATGAGAGCTTGGTGCTTGAAAAGAAGGCCAATCTGGACAAAAAGAACAAGAAGACAGTTGATCTGGTTGCTCTTATCACGAAGCAACTAACTGAACAAGTGTTGTCGGATAACACTTAGACCGGGTCAACTGAAGATGATGGTGAAGATTTACAAAAAGCTATGATCCTTCTCTCTCAGCATTACCATAAGAAATTCCAACCAAAGTCGGGTTCCAACTCTTCTCGCTTCACTTCAGGTCCTAAAGTCAAAGTACCCGAGCTAAAGACTGCTGCTTGCTACAACTGCGGAAAGCCGGGTCACATGTCAAAGGAGTGTAGAGCAAAGGTGGTTAGGGATTCGGCATACTACAGAAAGAAAATGGAATTGGCTGAAAAGAGAGAGAACGGAACTGCTTTGCTGGTCGAGGAAGAATTCTGGCTGGATCACTCTGACGACGAAGTTTCAAATGTCAAGATTGCTCAGATGTGCTTGGTTGGAGATGACCAGTCAGACGATTCTGATACGGATGAGGATGAGGTATATTCTGAATTTGACTATAATTTCATTACCTCTCAGATGAATATCATAATTAATGCTTTGTCTGATTTACGTTCTAAGTTTTTATCTGAAAAGAATTTAAATGCTGAAAAGTCAGATTTGATTGACAAACTGAAAATTTCTTTGAAAGATGAAAAATCTATTTTAGACAATACAAAAGACATCTTTCAAAAGAAATTGGATGATTTGGAAATTTCAAATAAGACTTATCTTGAGTCTTTGACTAAAATGACTTCTTTAAAAGATGAATTTTCAGATAAAATAAATAAGTTAGAAGAAAAGCTTTAGCGAAGAAACCAATCTGAACAAACAATATTTATGAACAAACCAAGGAGTGAAGAAGCTTTAAAACAAAGGTGGGGTCTTGGTTTTGAAAATCCTCATTGTTTAAACAATGCGATTGAAAAATCTCCAACTTTATATAAATACGATTATCTGACTTTTGTTCATTATGCTCCTCAATTTAAAATTGATTGGATGAATGAGAAGCAAGTGTTAGAACTCGAAAATGAGAAAATGATGAATAATAAGAAAAATGAAATTCCTTTTGTTTATACTTATGAAAATGCCAAATATTTTCCTGAAAAATCAAGAAGAGGAAGAAGAATTTTAAATGATATATCTCCTATTAAATCTTCAGTATCTGATGATTTTGTTTCTTCTTATGCCCCTGATTCTGATAAGGAAAATATTTCTCCTATCATTTATGATTCGAAGAAATATACTCCTCCTTTAGTTTTAGAAGGCAAAATCATCAATCTTGAAGATAAGATAGAAGATCAAAATATTTTGAAGAAAATTGAATCTGATATTATTCTTTCTTTCATGACGTCTAGTCTTGAAGAAAAATTATTTTCTCAAAAATCATATTCTATTTCTAGCCTCTCTTCTGATTCTAAGGAAAATAAAAAGGAAGTTTCCAATTTTAAAATCTTTTCTCAAAATTATTCAGACTCCGAGGCAAATTCAGATTTATTAGTTGATCAGATTGGTTGCTTAGATAAATTTATTTCTTCTGATTTAAATATTAAGTCTAAAATTCTTGATGATTCTTTTACACTAAATGATCAATATTATAAACCTAAGCGTAAAAGAAGACGGTCAAAGAAGTCAAAGAAACAAGATAAAGTTCTTTCTGACAGTTCTAATTCTTCCGATTCAATTCTTACAGATAGGACTTTGAGCAAGTCATCAAAGAAGCAGATTTGGAAAGCAAAGCGGACATCTGATGAATCTACTTTTGATGGGGATAAATGTGTAGACAAATTCTATACAAGCGATTCATTTGTTTCTTGTAATAAAATTTCAAAGTACTCTATAAAACAAATGATTCGAATTTCAAAACATGTCTCATGTTCTTCCTCAGATTCTAGTTCTGATGATTATGCTTTCTCATCTGATGACTGTGCTTATCATTCTGATCATATTTCTCATGCTTTAACTGTCAAATCTAATATGTATTTCCCCATACGAACTGCAACTAACAAACACGGGCCCAAATACAAGTGGGTACCCAAGTCTCAATCTGATTCAAAGTTGCAGGCATCACGTGTTAAGGGGGAGTAAGAGAAAGAATGGATTTTGAACACAGCAGTTCAAAACCCGGACTTCAATGTCAAGACTTTGGCTTATGAGTAATTCAGCTCAGAACCCGTGCTTCAACGACCATGACTTCTAGACATATCAGTCTAGGACTCGCTCTTCATAGCCTTAAACTTTTGACTAAATGAGATACTGTGAGTACATCTATCCTATTCCGCTGCATTTATATCTGATAATGATGTTGTTCCAGTTTTCTCATATTGTTTTAAAAGAATCTGAGCATTTCATTTCAACTCCTGAATTTGTTCAACCCAATTTTTTCAAATGAGACACAAATTTCATTTTTACATTGTGTGAATGATAATATTATTGAATAATATTTTGTTTCAACTGAATATAAACTTGCCGATCAAATATTTCTATTTTTAAAATTTAGGCATGTTGTTTTAAAAGTTTAAACCTTTACAAATTTTATTCTATAAAGTAAAAGTTTTACAATTTTCTTTCTTTTGAATAAAATGTGTGTCTAGGATAAATTTTCAAGTTGCTTTGTTTATATTAAAGTTCTTATATGTTCAAATTTCAGTTCTAACAAAAGTCGAAAAGTCAACAACATGTTTGTAACTTTTGTTTTTGCTTTAAAGTTGTGTGATTCGGAACATTTATAGTTTACAATGCTTAGAAAACCTAAAAAGTCGGAATTTTGGATCGTAATGAAATTATGGGCTAAGCACTTAGACATAAAATCTTGTGTTTGAGATGATTATTAAATTCTTATAAATCAGAAATCTTTAAGTTTAAAAGTTTGTACCTGTGACCTTTCTGGTTTGGGAAAGTAAGTTCTGTGGGATGCTTGTCATCTGGCCCCATAAGGTCATTTGGTCTGGGAGTGATCGAACCAAAATCCTTCTATAGAACCAGATCGAACCAAAATCCTTCTATAGAACCAGATCGAAAGTCATGTTCTACTGGTATGAATGGGTTCAGGATATGTCGATGTAGCATTTCTGATCTGGGAAAGTAAGTTCCAAGGGGTGCTTGACACCTAGTCCCCTAAGGCCAACTGGTCTGGGAGTGGCTGACCCAAATCCTGCAATAGGGTCAGATAGAAAGTTATGTTTACGGCATGTTCTTTACTTAATAAACTTTTTGATTAAAAGATGCCAAAGTGCACACGCTTAAAAGATGCCAAAGAGCACACTCATGTAAAGATGCCACAGTGCACAATGCTAAAAGATGGCAATTAGCACACATCTCATGATACTTGGTTATATATTTCTGAGTTGCAATAAACCTGCAAATTTGTGAAAGTCTGCATTTTTGATGGATTAGTGTGATTATTTGCAAAGTTCTCTATTATATTTTTTTAGAATTGCATTTTCTTGAAGCTAATCGAAATTCACATGCGAGCATACTGAATAGATTGATGAAAGTTTTTGAAACTAAACATGTCTTAACTTGATATGCAATAAAACTTGTTTCTGTATCCAAACACATACATTTGATTTCATTTGATGGATTTTATTGTGATATTTTACTAAGTAGAATTTTATTTGTTTCTGTTTAAATTTTTATATATTTAGTCGTTTCAAAATACATATTCAGTATATTTTTCTTTCTACATTGATGTTTACATTCATTGTGTTCTCATAAATATTTTTCAAATGGGTTTGTGCATTATTCAAGGGGGAGTGAACAAAGAGAATATTTTTCAAAGATTATATCTTGTTTTGAGGGGGAGTTTGTGATTTTCTTTATATGAATGCTAACTCAAATTTCCATATCTAGTGCATTTGTGTAGGGGGAGTCAAAGAGCTTAAAAAGGTAAATTTTTTCTGAGTTTGTCAGCTTTGCGCATTCCGTTGGTCATGCAAACCTTGTTTTGCGTATCCTTCATGAAACGCAAACCTCGTTTTGCGTATCCTTCATGAAACGCAAACCTCGTTTTGCGTATCCTTCATGAAACGCAAACCTCGGTTTGCGCAACCAACGTGAAGCGCAAACCTCCCCTGTTTTCTCTGTTTCTATGATTTTGCAGATTTTAAGTTGTTTCGTCTCCAACATTGGCATGACCTAGTTGAACCAGTTCATCAAGGTCATGAGGGGGAGAAATCAGAGAAGTCAAGGTGATGATAAAGAGACAAAGAGCTCAAAAGTTTATCTGCTGATCAAGATTCGCTCAAAGATTCTATTCTCTCAGCTTAAATTTTTTCTTTTGCTGTTCATGCTCCGACCAACACAGTTCATTCAAGGTCTTTCAAAAGAGGTGTGTCGTCTAGATCACAAGCTGATGAATCAACTGTTCGTTCAAGTTTATTCCAATCTGGTCCAGACTTGTCTAAGGCAACAAAGACAAATCAATATGAAAGATGCTGAGAAGAAATTTTTCTTTAAAAGTCAGAAAGCTTCATAAAGTCGCTTTAATGGTCAGTGCCGATTTAGAAGATGAATTTTGAAGACCAAAGCGCCAATGATTACTAAGGGGGAGATTGTTAAGTCTGATTTTATAGTAATCATTGTATTTATAGGGCTTGGTCAAACACTGTGTCTAAAGTCATATATTGTGTTGTATTGACCAAGGGTATTTAAGTCCCTTTGGTCTTGTTCCTTGTAAGAACTTCACACACATTCATTCAATACATTACTTTGCGCTTCCTTGTTACTCTCTCTACTTTCTCTCTCTAAAGATTCTTAGATCTTGGACTATCAGATATTACAAGATCCGAAAATAGTGTTAGACACGAAACGGGGATAAAGAGATTTTCAATAAAATATTTGCAACCACATGCAACAATCATGCATGTTTAAGCTCACGGTTTAAAATTTGATGAGTGTTAAATGCTTTACCAAAACTTCGTAACATAACTCACTTTTATACTTTGAAATCATGAGAAACAATTTAAGCAAACTTATTTAGAAATAAATTTCGTACATGAATTTGGTCGGCACTCACATCTTAAGATTACACTTCTCAATTTCCCGTCATACTATTGTCATTCGAAAGCATCAAACATCTTAAAACAACAATCGCCCTACTTTGGTCAACTTACGATTTATCCTCGAAATAAAGTTAATTCAATAAGCTTATGGTTCAAATTCACCCAATGACTTCGACCCAAAATGGTAAACTAATTGCATCTGGCATGTTTAACCATCACTCCAATATGACAATGCTATAAACATCAACTCTTCTTTAGATCACTCGCTTAGAGACTTTCTCACTACCCCAGCGATCATCATACCAAGGTAGTTCAAGTATACACATGTAGCATGTAGGTTCACCATAACACTGATCAGGTGTCATTATGAACGTACCATACATGATCATCTTTGCGACCCTCGACAAGTTTCCCGTTTCTAGCGACTCGATCAACCCTAAAATATCTTATCTTAAGGTACCTAATGTGCAACTTCACTTACAATCACTTATAAGAATGCTAGTTTGAGTCTAGGCATCCAAAAAATCAATACCTAATTCTCTCAAACTTAAGCTCTGATACCAACTTGTAACACCCTCAAATCTGGAAATAGTAACTAAATTAAAATATCCTAAATACATCAATAAATGTTTCATATACAATCACAATTTCAAGGTTTAACCTCAACACACACAATTCATTCTCTACATAAAGTCAATAACAAGGTCGGGTGCTACTAAAACCCAATAATAGTAACTATCTCCAAACTGCGGAAGACTTCACCAAATACTTACACTTGCGAAAAACTAAAACACATCACTTCAAGGTACTGCTAGAACCAAACCTTCCAACTGGAACATGATGCACATGCCGACAAAATAAAAAGGTTAGACTTAACGCCTAGTGAGCTCAAGAGTTTTCAACATATATAAATTAATTGTTTAAAAAGAAAGAATGCAATTAAAATCATAATCTTTCAAAATGATATGTTTCACTTATGAAAACGACTCGTTTATCAATAATTATGCATTTTAAACGAAAGAGACACCGATTTAATCGTTAACCAAACCAAACTGTTTTAAAGACTAAGATCCCAATATAAATCGTTCTTTCGTAAACTTAGATTTAACCCAAAACTAGCGCAATATGAGAATATAAATCGACTCCCAATTTATGATAATCTAAATAACACCTCATATCCCAAAACACCCCAAAACACGGGCGGGGATTTAATACTCAACCCATAAAACATGGAGTAAATTCATGTATGCAAAATGTCATCGAAAACAAATATATAACAGACTCAGCCCGAAGACAACACCTTTCGGTGACGGGGGAGACCCGATTCCGTATAATGTGACGTACACAAAGTAAGCCACACATTACGTTAAATTGGTATTACGTATCGGACTCTACGTCTTTCAGTATACACCCATAGATACTTGCACGGAGGACTTACACCATACCGAAGATGCCTAACCGCGCCGCAATGGGGAAAACTAGCATTCCACCATTGGACAAATAATAAAAGCATCGAGCTTAACATCTTTCAACATACACCCATAGATACTTGCACGAAGGACTTATAACCCAACATGATGCCTAACGTGCCGCACGAAGAACTTACAACCCAATCTGATGCCTAACGTGCCGCGATGTGGAAACCAAGTCGTTCTATCATCGGACAAAGTGATAAAAGTGCTCATGGATCCATAGCAGACGGGCTAAAACATTACATGACTCAAAACGAATGAACTACGCATTCAAAACATGTAATTCCTAAATAAGATGCAGTAATTGCAAATCATAACCAAGCGCTCTACATTGAGCTATTAAAACCGGACAAGTGTCCCCAAGACCCAACAAAATCCAAACCAAGTCATAAGATCAACAAATCCAAAGACCCAACGTTAAAAATCATAAAATGAAATCAAACGTACACGACCTGAAATAATGCAACCCATGCTTCAAAACACACGAAACTGTGTTGACAACTAACAGTACAAGCATGAACTACTCTATTATATTTAGTACTATCAGAAACTTTCACTCTCTTGTCAACTTTCGTCCTCTTTGTCTTCTTCAAACTTTCCTTCTTCACTTTTTCATCTGTAAAACAATCAAAGTTAGAAACATTAAAGAAAGAAGATTTTGAACATTCACCTATATGATTAACACTTACCTCCTTTTCTAAATATTTTAAAACTTTCAATTCTGATTTCATAACAGGAGGTGTAGTATCTAGTGTGGAAGACGCAGACTGAACCTCAGCACTTTGATTTTTAGAGATTGGAGTTCCTTTATCAATATAAGCCTCTTTTCCTTTAGAAATTTTGAAAATTTGGGATTCTAGATTTCTGATCTCCTTTTCTAAAGATTCATTTTGAATTAAGTTGGAGTCTAGTTCCATCCCAAAATTTTTATTAGCTTCTTCCAGTTCAACAATGAGATTGTTGAGATGTGAAATCTGCCTTTCTAAATTAGAAATTTTATTTAAGGCTGTTTGATGTTCAAGGTTAGTGAATTTAGAAGAATTTTCAGAAACAGACGCGTTTTGTGAAGTCACTTCTTCATCTTTGTCTTCTTTGATGGAACAAGTAAGAATTGTTTCAATTGTATCGGAACATGAACTAAATTCAGAAGACTCAGGTTGTTTTGAGAAAAGGTTTTCATATTCGACAAATGAGTCCTTTTTACTTTCATAAGTAGAATTCAATTCATCATATGAAAATTTTATAGAATTAAAACCATGAGTTTATGAGTCAGTTTTTATTTCTGATTTAACTTCCACAGATTCTTCCTTATTCATCTTGGGAGACTCAGGTAAAGAAGTCTCTGGCTTGACAAAGGTCTCAAGAATGTGTGGTATCAAAATCACAGGAGCATCACCCGACTTTTTTAAATTGTAAAGGTTTTCGGGTGCTTTCTTTAGAACACCCACATCAGACAGACTCAAGCCAGGTTTTGCTTTGTAAAACCTAGTATGTTTTTGGTTGTTAGTCAAAATCTTTAGTGTCTGTTCTATCTGACCTCTCTTGAAATT
Organism: Arctium minus; assembly: GCA_954870635.1. Taxonomy (NCBI): domain Eukaryota; kingdom Viridiplantae; phylum Streptophyta; class Magnoliopsida; order Asterales; family Asteraceae; genus Arctium; species Arctium minus. The sequence goes on along the minus strand of OX941082.1, from coordinate 27,569,588 downwards.
TAAATCTTCCAACTCTTTGATCTTTGTATAAGCTTCAGTCCTGTCTTTCAACACAATGTCATACTGAAGTGTTAATTCAAGATTTTTATCCTTTAATGTAACTACTTCCTTTTGTAATTCAGATATTTTATCTTGAAGGTTTGATTTATCCAGCTTTAAAACATTTTCTCTTCTTCTCTTTCCGCAACCAATGTCTTATAGATTAGTGCTTGATCTTGATGTCCCTGAATTGTACTCTTTTGTTGTTTGAAATTTTGTTTTAGTTTTAAAAACTCAGAGTTCATTAAGTTCAATTGAGACATCAAGTTCAACACTTCTTCACTTTCAGATAAACAGTCAGAGTTATCAAAAATAAAGTTTACCTCGGAATCAGACTCTTCATTTAAATGTGCCATCAAGTTGTAATGCACTTGAGTCAGATTCACTTTGACCTCTTCTTCCTCATCATCAGAGTACTTGAACCAGATTTCTTCCTCAGCTTTCAGTGCTTTGCCTTTTTCCATAGATTTAGCAAGCTGGGCTTTCTTAGCGTAGTATTCATAGTTCTTGGCCCTCTTAACTGGGCAGTCTCTGATGAAGTGACCTGTCTTGCCACAGTTGAAACACTTATCTGATTTCTCTTTATATTTCTCTTCTTTCTTTTCTTCTTTCTTCTCCTCTTTCTTTTCTTCTTTCTTCTTTTTCTCTTTCTCAAACTTTCCTCTGTACTTGCCTGACTTGTACGAATCATACTTTGGCTTGTTATAAAACTTCTTTATGCCAAACCTTTTATTGAAGCTTGAAGTCAGAAGAGCAAGTTTCTCTGCAAATTCGGTTAACTCATCATCTTCAGATTCATCTTGTATCTCCTCATCAGAACTTTCTGAAGACTCAATCAAACTAGACATCAAGGCTTTCTTTTTGGATGCCTTTGAAGAGACTGAACTTCCTTTGATCAACTTGCCCTTTCCATGTGCTAGAAGAGCTAAAGAATCTTCAACCTTTTTCTGTTTATCTTTCAGTTGATGCAGTTCTTTGTTAACGATTGCTTGTTCTTTAACCTTATCTTCATGTTGATTCAGGGCACATAACAAATCATTAAGCTTCTCCTCGTCCATATCTTTGTTGATCTGCATCTATATAGTGTAGATGTCCCATTCGGGTTGGAGGTTCTTAATGAATTTGTAGTTAATATCTGAATCTTATTTCTGCACTCCTTTCCTCCTCAAGTCATTCAGGATGATGTTATATCTGTCATATGCTTCCCTCAGAGATTCCCCATCTTTAGCCTTGAAACCGTCGTATGCGTTTATGCTTTGATTTCTTTGTGTCTTGATGGACTTTGCTGAACCTTGAAATTGCTTTTCTAGATCATCCCATATGTCTTTAGCTGATTCTCTACTATCAACTCTGTTGAAGATATCATTTGGAATGGCCATAATCAGAAAGTTAAGGCCTGAGCATCTCTTGCCACCAATTCACTGTCCAATTTTCTGTACTGAATGGGATCTCTAGCCACTATTCTTTCAGGAATTTCAGGATTTGTATCTGTTACGGGAATCCTGGCAACTGTGACGTGAGGAAAGTGAGGTATATCAATGATCGAATTCATTAACTTCTTGTCTTGATTGTTCAAGAAATTAATCATCCTTTTTCGCCATTGAGGATATTCGTCCGCTTGAAGAACCAGAGGCTTTGACTTGGAACCCATGCTGAGAAGATCACGAGACATCTTTACAGACTGAGAAAGAGTACTGATAGTAGGCTTGAAATGAATGATCGCCCCAAAATATTCAGAAAAAGTTGACTTGAAAAGTCAAACTTGGATCACCATTTGAAACAGATCAGAAAAGAATTCTAACTTCAGAACTCGCAGACCACAGAAACACGCAAAACACTGTTCATTGAGCTTCCCACATATAGCTTTGTGCGCGTAGCTAGTTATCGTAGACTACTACGTGCGCGTTTGCAAAACTCGCAGGCTTCGATGTGCGTGAAGTAACTTCTCGCAGGACACTACGTGCGAGTTTTGTACTTAGAAATTTTTTATCAACAAAGGTTCTCGCAAACAAACACAAATTCACAGATCAATCAAAACTCGCAAGGCCCTTTGCGTGTTCCATACTTAAACAAATTTCAAGATATTTAGAACTCGCAAAATGTAAACTCGCAGATCAAGGAAACTTGCAGAGCACTATGCGTGTTCCATACTTAGACAAATTTCAAGATATTTAGAACTAGCAAAACCCAAGAACTCGCAGCTTGAACCAAGAAACTCGCACCCTTTGTCTAGCGTGTTTTCACTTCTCGCAACACACTCTCTGCGCGAAGCCGCGAATCATACAAAAACTCGCAGAATGACAAATCTTTTCATCGTCCGTGTTCTTCAAGGCTTGCGTGTTCTTCCTTAGCGCGAATTTCAGATCTAGCGCGTTCTTCCCTTAACTTCACGGATTCGATCCAAAATCATGTAGACCTGCAATTAGCTTCCAAGATTGCACCAATACGATCGAAATATGATTTCAAACAAGTTTCTAATACATTTTATCAACTAGAAACACAAAATTACAGTGCAATTCGACAAAATACAGTGATCGACTACTTTTCAAAAAAATCCAAAAAATCTCAAATTGAGATCGATCTAGTGAAAATTTCGTGATAAGATGTGAACAAGAAAGATTCAATTACACAAAACGATCACTATTTAAACATTTTTAAATCCAAAAAACAATTAATCAAAGAGAATTCGATCAAACAGTGCAGTTCTGAAAAACGTTTGTGCGTGTTCTTGAAAAAATCAAGAAAATCGATCAAATCAAGTGTATTAATCCTCTCTGAATGATTGGGTAGGCTCTGATACCAACTGTATGTCCAGAATTCAAGCCATGATTATCAATTCACACAAACAAATTAAGAATTATGGAGAGAGAATCTAGAGAGAGAAAGTGGAAGTCGTATATCTCTTGATAGTCAAATGGTTACAAACTCTCACAATGCTTAGGTGCTCTCAAAGTTACAGCTTCTCTCAAGACACAAGAATATTTATATGTAAGACAAAACCACTCATAAAGCTAAACTCTCAAAGACTATAAAAGTCAAAGTCAAATACAAAAGAAAATACAAAAGATAATAATGTTGATCTAAACAAATACATTTACACTCCGAATGTCATATTGTTCATTGTCTCATCCACAGTTACACACACCCATTGATGTGAAAGAAAAGTTCGTGTTGTGTGCACGTATGTTGTGCATGAACATTTCACCCAATTCAGATTGCGATATGAAGATATTGTATAGTTCTTCGGGAATGGGAGAGTATGCTAACTTTGTTTTCCCACTCATGTAACAGAAAGAAGGGAATTCAAATTCGAATAGTTATGCTCCACAATACATGCAAGTTATTCATTCAAAAGGCGATGTTCCCTAGACATACCCTCGTAAATATGATCGTATGGATCGTCCTGGAGGATGTCATTTTGGTTCGATGAACTGACAATGACCTCAGTAGAACCTCCTACAATGTTTCCTTGCGCATTAACGCCTATTCTCGCAATGTTTTTTTTTTCCTTTCTTCGTGGATAGTAATTTCTATTATAAATTCTCCTCCTCTCAGCAAGACATAATGCACTAACCGGTGTTTCGTTAGTAACCAAATCATTATGAACTTGTGTTACGGACGGTGTAATATGTTCTTGGGATGATCCAATTCGTAGCTCTTCTGATCGTTCGACATCTATTTGGGTTGTATTCGCTGCAGTGGAATTGATGACAAGTGTTGTAGATTGACTACTTCTCTCTCCGTTAGCTATTTTTCACCTTTTAAGCTCTTTTTGCCGTGCATAGTATCTCGATTGTATTGTTTCTTTTTTCTGTAACAAATGTATTTTAATGAAATGTAGAGTATAAATGAGTTCCATATATTACAATTAACTTTTTGTATATCTAAAACAATTTGAGAGAAATCACTATTTTCAATTATTGCCAGCATTTTGTTATGCATAATATGCATGGCTTAGTAATATATAAGTAAACATGTTTAATAAAATATTTTAAACATACCTTTTTTCATATCTACATCAACTTGTGTAACAACACCATCATCACTTTCTTTGTATACATCCTCATTTACAATCCTCATTTAGCACTGCAAAAATACATAAAAAAATAATATATAATTTCGAAGTTTTATGTTACATTGTATTTGAATTCGATCTCTATTTGTAATGAATTTTCATTTATCATTATTGGTTATTTATAGGTTAAGAATTATATAATCAAGTCATTTTGATAATGACAACGACTTACCAACTATCATCAACAAATGCAATCACATCAAATATCAAATATTATTCCGAAATGCAATCAATCAAATATGTTTAAAAGCATCAAATACCAAATATCATCACTAAATGTATCACACTAAATATAAAATAAAAGTCATCACGAAAAGATATTAACCAAATGTCATAACAAATAGAAATAAAACATGATAACGGTGTTGGATTGCCACATATTTTTAGCGCTTCATAAGTCTAATGTTATCCACTTCCGATATCTTTGGTTCGAACTTAATCTTTGTTAACTCCGTAGAAATCAAAATATTCACTGAAATTTTATAAATAAAATAAATATTAAAATAATTTATTTGAAATCATGGTGTAAAAAAAGATTAAATATAATTAACTTATAACGTACTTGCATTCGTATGGATTCTCATAAATAAATATCACATCGATTCCAACTCCCATATTCAAATTTCAAACCATTGATTCCCTCAACATCCACATTTACGTTTGGATTCTCATAAATAAATATCACACGGATGTTTCTTTCTTTACGGATGTTGATGGGTAGATCTACCAAAGCTGGGAAACTACTGACCTATGATTTATTGGTATGTTTATTTTTTTTTTATGTTTCCATCTCATCTTAGTTCCTTTTCTTTGTTTCTTTGAGTTCCTTTGATGTTTTGACTTATGCTTCCATTTTCTTGTTTTTGTTACAGTTAGATTTATAGTATGGTTCGATTTATTGATTAAGTTCCATTTGATTTATCTCTAACCTTCTGTTTCAATTGAATGATATATGTGTTCCTAATTTTTTTTAGATAATATATGTTCATTTATTTTTTGGGGGGGTTTGTTTTGTTTAACAAATTTTGTTGATAAATGTATTGTTTATCTATTTACAGGAACTATTTGTTTATCTTAGTCCTTTACACCTCCTATCACATCTCCGGTTATATATGCATGATGGGAAGAGCTTGTGACGTTAGATTGGGGTTATTTCAACATTTGTTGCCTCTTGCATCTGTATGTAATAGGTGTTTGTATTGGGCAATTACAATAAAAGTCAACACTTGTGGTATTATGGTTTAAAATTGAACCATTGATTTGAATGATGAATAGGTTGGAGTCTGCAGTTCTCGACCTAGCTGTGATGATAGTGGGGGATTGCAAAAACAGAAGTCTTCGTATCATTGGGATAAGGTTTAAATTGTTGAGATATTTCATTGTAATTTTTTACTCGTGACTTTCTGTCCCTCAACTACAAGGATTTTATCTTATGGCAGAGGAGTAAAAAGTATGTCAAGTTGAACAATGGTAACCGGGTGACAGCTAATGGGAAGGTACATTTTGACACTCTTATGTATATTGTGTTTGTTAATGATACCTGATTTGCTTCTAAAGATAACTTATGTGCATGTTATACAGATAATGACAGAGAGCGGTTCAAAAGGGAAGGCCAATAAAACTGGAATATATAAAAGATGGAAAGAAAAATCACACACACTATATATATATATATATATATATATATATTTATATATATATATTTATATATATATATTGGTGGTTTATTTTAAAAACCCATTAAAACTAACAACCCTACAAACCAATCAAAACCACACAATGAGTTGATCAACAGCCGAAACCGAGTTCTTCGAATGAATATTTGAACATATTTAATCAATGAAATTTGTTCATGGTTAACAGAAAAGAAAAAAAAACACTGTAAAGCAAGGAAGGAAGGAAGAAGATGAATTGGGATTATTAGGTATTGAAAAGAGCGTGTCATCATTACATTGGTAAAACATATATTATTTTAAAAAATAAAAAATTTAGATAAATCCATAAGGAAATTGACCCAAATGACCATAATAGGGGGAGGAATTGGCCTCCTAGCCATCCCTCTCCCCCTTTTTTTTTTATAGAAATGTCACTACCAACGCAAAAAGAAGGGGTACACAATTGCGCACCCCCTTTTTTGTGCACCCCTTTTTTTGTGCAAAAAAGGTTCAAATGTATTTTCTATAAAAGTACAAATGTATTTTCTATAAAGGTACAAATGTATTCTACCAAAATTAGGGTTTAATCTACACGCGACACGTAGCAGGTGCGTAAAAAAAGAGGATTGCGCTCCCGCCCTTTTTTGCGTACCTACTTTTTGCGTAGCCCCTTTTTTGTCCAGGTAGTGACATTTCTGTAAAAAATGGAGAGAGATGGCTAGGAGGCCAATCCCTCCCCCTATTATGGCCATTTGGGTCAATTTTCCTAAATCCATATCGCATGATCAAACAATTATTATATTATTTTAATAATATTACACACAACTCTGAAAAGCAATAAACATGCAATATACATAAAATGCAACGTAGGACCACAAAACACATAAATACAATATTCAATAATGTAGGGGTTTTTGAATATACCTTTAAAACTCGATTAGATATTTGCGAGATTCTCAAAATATTTCTCGATTTCTTCCTAGACTTGATTTGAAACTTAGAGTAGGGGAGAGAAGAGATGAATCAAAAACGAAACCAACTCCATTTTACACGGATTTACATTGAATTTATAGGAAATTGCAACTGTTTTGAAAGTATAATATATTTTAATTCAATAAAAGATACTGAAATATACCCCCTCAATGTAGGCCAATTCTTGTATTACAATAAACTAGAAGCGTATGCAGCGAGATACATCACGATTTTAATGTTTTCTTTTATTTTATGTTTTTTATCGATTTACAGTACGATTTTGGATGATTTTGATGGAATGATAATGGATTTTTTTTATAAATTTGTTTAATTTAAGCTTAATAATATAATGTTTTTAATATAAAAAAATTAAGTATTTTGTTTGAATTCAATTATTATCATATATATTTTAAATTCTTTATATTTAAATTGAGATGTTTATCATGTTTTAATTATGTTTATCTGTTAGTTATGAATTCAAACATATAACTTTAGAAATTTGTACTCATGTATCATAACTTGTAAATTGAATTTCAAGTAATGTCTATCAGTAAACAGTACTTAATGCATAAAATTTTGTTTTTAATAGTTTTTTGATAGTTTAATAATAATGTAATTTATTTTAGGTTTAATAATATAATATTTTTTTATAAAATAAACATTAAATATTCTGTTAGATTTTCTTAATTATATTTTATATTTTTTATATTTAAAATTTGATTTTTATCTTGTATTTAGTTATGCGAGAGTGATTTTAGCGAGTTGAAATGAAGAGTGATTTTTGGGAGTTAAAGTGGTTAGAGATAATGATTTAAAGTTAATAAATATCATTAAATGTAGTACATACAACTTTATTGGTTGTTTTTAAGATATTTTAAGTAATTAACATTAAATAGTAGTACATTAAGCTTTAAAACTTGTTTTTAAGAGTTTTTTATGCATGCTTTATAATCTACTAGAATCGTACTCGCGCAATACAGCGAGATACATCGTGATTTTAATGTTTTCTTTTATTTTTTATTTTTTGTCGATTTACAATACGAAATTAGATGGTTTTGAGAAAGTGATAATGTTTTTTTTTATAAACTTGTTTAATCTAGGCTTAATAATATAATGTTTTTTTATATAAAATAAATATTAAATATTCTGTTAGATTTTTTAATTATATTTTATATTTAAAATTTGATTTTTATCATGTATTTAATTATGCAGAGAGTGATTTTAGGGTAGTTGAAGTAATGAGTGATTTTAGAAAGTAAACTTGTTAGAGATAAGGATTAAGTAGGAAAAGATTTTAAGTTCTCATTATTTATTTAAGTTTTAAGTAATTAACATTAAATAGTGATACATTAAGCTTTAACAGCTGTTTTTAAGAGTTCTTTATCCGTGCTTTATAATATAGTATAGATACATATAATAAATAAGTAATTAGAAGGACATGTGTCGTCTTCTGGTGAACCCATTTTTTCATTTTTCCGCCTAAACATGTATCTAGACGTATTTTACATCATAAGTTCATTTAGCACTTCACATTCATTTCTCCTTAAATCTTTCCTTAATTCAATATTTTTAATTTATACGTTACATTTACTACATTTATAATTATGTATGTACTTTACTTTTAATCCCTTATTTTTTTCTTTTTTCATTTTAGACTCTTATCATATAAACATAAATCTATACATATAATAAATAAGTAACTAGCATGCCACGTGTCGTCTTCTGGTGAGCCGACTTCAGTGTTTTCCCGCCTAAACATGTATTCGGACGTAGTTTACATTATAAGTTCAATTAGCACACCCACATTCACTCATCCTTAAATCTCTCCTTAATTCAATTTTTTAGTTTATACGTTACATTTACTACCCTTATAATTAGATATGTAGTTTACTTTTAATCCCTTACTTTTTTATTTTTACATTTTAGACTCTTATCATATAAACATAAATAATGCATATCTATACTACTTTATAATACATATAACACCCTCTCTCTTAAAAACAAGTTTTTAAGCTTGATGTACTATCATTTAAAGCTAGTCGTGTGAATCAAAGCATCTTCACAAATAGTTTGATGAAACTTTGTACTCACCTGATGTCTTAAATTGTCTTAAATTATCGGGTTTGCCAAACCATAATATATTACTAAAAGTCGACGTTCCAGTTATGGTTCTAAGGAATATTGATCAGAAATTTGGGTTATGTAATTGAACTAGACTACGGGTGTTATTTTTGGGAAATCAGGTTATAGAATCAGATATCATATTTGGAAGCAATAGTGGAAGCCGAACATTTATTTCAAGAATGTCTTTGACACCTACAGACAAAAGGATTCCATTCAAGTTTCAAAGAAGACAATTTTCAATTGCCTATGTTTTGCCATGACCATAAATAAATGTCAGGGACAATCATTATCGAAGGTTGGTTTGTTTCTGAGACAACCGGTCTTCATCCATGGTCAGTTGTATGTTGCTTTATTTAGAGTAAAAAGTAGGCAATGTTTAAAAATATTAATTATAGATGATGAAGATATAATTAGTAATAGAACAAAGAATGTTATATATAAAGAAGTATTTGCAAATTTATGATTAGTGGTTCTTATTTTATTAATATTTTTACTATGTACTTTTCCATAATTTCATTTACGTTTTATTATAAATTTTGTTTTATAAATTCTTAATATTTATTCATATTTTTTATTACATTTTTGCAAAACATCCTTTGTGAAAACTGCCTAGAACAAGGACATTTTGTAACCAGCGGCAAAAAAAAAAAAAAAACAGTTCCGAAGGAAAAAAAACTTGGAAAAGTAGCATCGTACTTTCGATAACCATTCATATCTGTAAGTTAAGTTTTCTGGTATAATTTTTTTAAAATTACCCATGTAATACACAAGTTCGAACCTATATAGTATAGATAGATATATTTTATTTTTAGAAAGTATAATATATTTTAATTCAATAAAAGATATTCATAACAATTTTGATTTCTAATTGGATTTCCGAACATATGCAAATTCATTTTCAACTTTTATCTCACAAATTTTAATAATTGATTTACAATTTGTATTTCCAAAATTAGTTGTTTCAATTTTGAGTAAACTACGATTTTAGTCCCTATGGTTTGATGTTTATAACGATTTTCGTCCATGGTCTTTTAAAACTGCTTTTTTAGTCCTTGTGGTTTCTATTTGCTTCTATTTTCATCTCTCACTCCAATTTTATTAATATTGTTAATTCATTTAAAAATTAAATAAACAAATTACATATTTGGTCCTTGTGGTATATAAAATTTTACATTTTTATCTTAATTTACATTTTTTTACTTTTTCTTTATATATTGTATTTCATCATTAGATTTATTTTTCTATTAATTATATTGTATATTTTCATAATTATTATTACTTTAATTATAAAAATAATCAAATACTTTTATTAAAAATACTAATAAATACATGATTTTTTTTTCATAGCTTTAGGTTTAGATCTCTTAAAATTAATATTTTTTTCTGTTGATTTATTAAAGCTTTTTATTTATTTTAAATTACCATTGAAAAAAATTTAATAAATTTCGAGAAAAAAAATCTTATTTTATAACAACCGGTTGTTTATTGGTAAATTCACTTTACTCCAATTATTTCATATTTTCATTTAAACTTTATTTTTATTAATTAATCAAATTTGTTAATATTTAAAATAAACACACACACACATACACACACACACACACACACATATATATATATATAAAGAGAGAAAGAGAATGGGGTTCAAACGAGAACGACAAATCATGCACATACAAAATCATAAGTGATTTTACATTAGCGGGGAAGTCGTACAAAAGCACAGTATGCGGACGAATTTTGCCGTGACTTAAGGTCGCGGGAATCACATGTAAAATCACTTAAATTTTGTATGTGATTTGCCGTTGTTGTGTTCATTTTAAATAAGTACCGTTCTCGTTTGATCCTCCCCCCTCTCTCTATATATCTATCTATATATACACACACACACACACACACACACACACACACATATATATATATATATATCAAGGTTTTAAATAATGCTTGTGTTTGACGTCACGTTAATTTTGAGGCACGTCATGACCCATTGCATGATTTTTATAACAACATATTGAAATCTTCTTATCATTTTATTTTCTTATTTTTTGTTTTTAATATATAACTTAATTTAAAATGGGGTGTGTGTGTTTATGTGTGTATGTCTTATTTAAATATTAAACAAATTTGATTAATTAATAAAAAATAAAGATTAAATGAGAATTTAGAATAGTGTAGTAAATTGCATTTAACAAAAAACAACCGGTTGTTATAAAATAATACTATTTTTTTCTCGAATTTTATTAAACTTTTTCAATAATAATTTAAAATAAGAAATAGCTTTAATAAATCAATAGATAAAAAATATTAATTTTAGGAGATTTAAACCTAAAACTTTGAAAAAAATATATCATATATTTATCAATATTTTTAATGAAATTATTTGATTATTTTTATAACTAAAGTTATAATAATTATGAAAATATACAATATAATTAATAGAAAAATAAATATCTTGATGAAATACAATAAATAAAGAAAAAGTAAAAAATATAAATTAGGATAAAAATGTAAAAGTTTATATACTACAAGGACCAAATATGTAATTTGTTTATTTAATTTTGAGTAAACTACGATTTTCGTCCTTGTGGTTTGTTGTTTATAACTATTTTCGTCCCTGGTCTTTAAAAATTGCTTTTTTCGTCCTTGTGGTTTTTAATTCATTTCGTTTTTCGTCCCTAATGCTAATTGTGTTAAAAATAATTGTTAAATTAAGGGTAATTTAGTCTTTTGATAATTCTTTTTATTATTTTTTTTTCTTTTATTAAGAATTGATATGCTAAAACATTTAAAAAAATAAAATAAAAACTAAAAGCAAACCAACACGTGATTACCACCCCTAACCCACCCCTTCCCCACCTACCAGTTTCATCTTCTTTCTTTTTACCCTATATTCAATGCTTGCAACTTCTCATCCCTCTCTCTATTTTTCTTCCGTTCTTTTTCTTTTCATATATATCAGATTCATTATTCGATTATTTGTAAATCGATAGCTAAGACCTCAAAATGATTGTACATCTTCTTGTTCCATCAAATAACTTTTTTATTAGAGTTTTTTTTTCACATTTTCCTCATAAAGGCAAATCACGAATCCTGCTATAAATCCTAACACTCCGGTAATGAAAAGGAAAAATTTACAATCGACAAGTAATCGCGTGATGAATTATGTCAACAAAGAATGGATTAAAGGAAAAATCAGAAACTGAAAGATCCAAACTCGTACTTCTTGACTTAATTTAACAACAAACACAAAATTATATGAATGACACTGTACAGAATAATAGAAAGGCTGAAGAAAGAACAAAGACCATCTTCTTCAAATTTTAAACCGAAACCATTTCCAGGAACCTCGGGGAAAATCTGGTGGTGAATATTGGTTCTGAAACATAGAGCAACAGCCACCGGAGATGTTGCTCTCGGTGCAGTCGCCGGAGATGAAAACATAGGAGCAAAAATCTTGATTTTAAGTTTTAACCTCAAGGATTGAACGTAATACGTAACCCTTCGATCTCAGTCCCTTCTTTTTTTTTCCTTGATCCCCGTCTTGGTGGTAGCAGACATCAACGACAGCCGTTGAGAACCGGTGATGGTAAGAAAAGAAAAAAAGAAAAAAAAGACAGAGTGGTGGTCATGGAGGCTAGAATAGTAGAGGACGGTGCTCGGAGACGGTGGTTGATGGGGAAAGGTGGTTCACTGGTGGGTTTTTTTGGAGGAATGAATATTTGTGGGGAAGAAGACAAAGAAGGGGGGGGGGGGACTCTATTAATGCATTGATGCTCATATTATATAATAATAATAATAATTTAATAAAAATATAGGGAAAAACAAAAAACATTAAAAAGACAAATATATCCTTCATTTAACTGACTTTTTCAAAGGAATTAGAGTCAGGGACGAAAAACTAAAGGAAATGCAAACCATAAGGACGAAAATAGCAATTTTTAAAGACCAAGGACGAAAATAGTTATAAACAACAAACCATAAGGACGAAAATCGTAGTTTACTCTTTAATTTTTAAATTAATTAACATTTAATATTAATAAAATTGGAGGGAGGGATGAAAATAGAAGCAAATAAAAACCACAAGGACTAAAAAAACAATTTTGAAAGACCAGGGACGAAAACCGTTATAAGCATCAAACCACAGGGACTAAAATCGTAGTTTACTCAAATATTTTTCATAACAATTTTGATTTGTAAATTGGATTTCCGAACATATGCAAATTCATTTTCCACTTTTATCTCACAAATTTTAATAATTCATTTTCATTTTGTATTTCCAAAATTAGTTGTTTCAATTTTTCATAACAATTTTGATTTCTACAAATTTTGATAAGGCGTGTCGTGGTCGTGAAGAAAAAAAACGACAAAATGGAGGGTGTGCTTAGACTTCACATATCTGAATAAGGTGTGTCCAAATGATCTGTTTCCTTTTTCATAACAATTTTGATTTCTACAAATTTTGATAAGGCGTGTCATGGTTGTGCAGAAGAAAAACGACAAATGGAGGGTGTGCATAGACTTACAGATCTGAATAAGGCGTGTCCAAATGATCTGTTTCCTTTACCACATATTGATGCACTAGTCGACGCAACTGCTGGAAATCCAATTTAGAAATCAAAATTGTTAGAAAAACTGTTGATGCCAAAAATCACGCAAAGGATAATTTAAGGTTGATGTGGAGCTTAATCCAACAAAAGTAAATAACCAGACGACACTATGAAAAATGATAATCAAAATAAAGAGATAAGGGATTTGGTGACGCGGAAAAACCTCAACGAGGAAAAAACCGCGGACGACTGATGGAGGTCGTCGAGCACTGTCAGGATCGAAATTCAAACAAGAATTTAAATAACACACTCAGAAACCTATGTTAAAGAAGTTGCGGAAAAACACTTTAACAGAAAATCAATGGAACAGTATATATATCTCAAATCACAAGTTTATATTGATTCAACTTGATGATTACACACAAAACCTCAATCTGTTTAACAGGCTAAACAGACGTTCTATACTTCTCTATAGAAAGGATCTAAACTATTCTTGAGGTTAATTCTCTCTAAACAAAACGTATGAATAATTGTTAATTCTAACAAAGACTTCTATACTATATAAACAAGACTGAGTACAAGATAATTATCAAAATAAAATTGATCTTCAGCATCAATACCATAATTATCTTCAACCATATCTCCAACTCATCTTTATCTTCAAGTCTTCTGTATCTTTAGAAGCAACACTAACCTTCTCTTCTTTTAGCAGTATTAACCATTGAGCAGTATTAACCATTCTTGCAGTAGTAATCTTCAACAGTATTAACTACTAGCAGTACTAACTCTCCAAGCAGTACTAACTATTCAAGTAGCAGTACTAACTTTTCAAGCAGTATTAATTCTACTAGCAGTATTAAAATTACAAGCAATAGTAATACCTTTCAACTAGTAGTAGTATTCATCCTTAGCATATTCTGACCCAACAATCTCCCCCTAACTTAACTTTTCAGGATGAGAAGTTAAGTTCTTCAACTTAGAGTCTTCATGATGCTTTCAACACTTCAACTTAGTTCCCCAAATTAGGATCCAGACCCAGACTTTGATAATGATCCTGCTAATCACAATCCTTGCCATTTCAGAACCTTGAGGACAGATTAGTTTGGCTTTCAGCATCCCCTGTATCTTGGCTAGGCTATGGTCATATATCTTATCTACCAGGTAATATTCATGGAAGCTTTTGTCAATGGTTAAGATATACACCCCACACCTTTCTATGAGCATCCAGTTGTCCACAGACTTGAAAACTTCCTTGATTACATGCTTGACAAGGTCTGGACTGAACATCATGCATAGATACTCCATTGCTAGTTTCTTGATGTTCATCCCTGATGTCTTCAGCACATCCCCATACAGAGTCATTCCTACTTTAAACATTTCTTCCAAGTCTGACCTTGAACAACTTCTGACTATCTTGCCCCAAGTAGAATAAACTTCAAAGTGATCACCCATCCTCTTGATTCTAAAATACTCTTTTCCTTGATCTTCTAGAATATCCCAGTGGATGATTTCAGGGGCTTGAACTGAAATGGGATCTGCTTTTTCTGGTTCATCATCTGTTACAGTCATGTAAAGACCAAAATGCACATCAGATTGACTTGGTTGTTGTGCACTTTGACTTGATTGCTCTGTATGACCTGTAACAGATGGTTCTGCCTCTTTTTCTGCTCCTTCAACCCTTAACTTTTTGGACTGTTTCTTGGAAGCTATAGCTTTCACTCTCTTGGCAGATTTGACTTCCACAGCAATAGGTTCTTCCTTCTTTTCTTCAGCCTTTTCTTTTGAAGGGGTGGTTTCCTCACTCTCAGGGAAGGGTTGTTGGATATTGAGATCATGTCTCTCTTTCATTTGTCTTTCAAACTCAACCCTTTGAGTGAAGTCCCCTTGAATCTTTGCCATTTCCTTTTTATATAGCTCTTCAACTCTGCTGTATGACATGCTAGCAAACATCTCTTCTTTTACACCAATTGAGCCTTTCAGAAAGTTTATCATTTTCTCCTTTTTTGATTGGCCAAATAGGTCTTAGAAGGTTGTCTTTTCTGAGTCTTTGCTGCCAGTCTGTGCTTGGATGCTTTCACTGTACTTTTCTTGGCCTCAGCTGCAGCTTTCAAGCTCTTTTGATATTCCTCATTCAGCTTAGTAGACAGATCTAGAGCAATCTGCCTATCTTTGGCCTTTTGAGTCTCTTCTTCTTGTTCTAGCTCAGCCTGCAGCTTCTTTGCCAATTCCTCATCAATCTCTATCTGTTTTAGCTTCTTGGGAGGTTGTACAGATTCATCCACTTTTGCCTTGCCTTGCCTTTTCTTTTCATTTCTGCCTCACTGATTTCTTTTCTTTTCTGCTCAAGACCTCCTTCTTTAATTTCCACTCCCTTGGCCTTTTGAGTGGCTTTGGGAGTGTCTGTTTTGGCCTTTAGAAGAGTTTCTGCTATTTCTATTTCTTCAACAGATAGCCCTATTACTGCCGCTGGCTCTGTTACTGCTGCTAGCCCAATTTGTGCTGCTCGCTTGAAAGTTTTTGCTGCTGGCCCTGTTTCATTACCCTGCTCCCCCTCAACTGTAGTTGCTGCTGGCCCTGTTTCATTACCCTGCTCCCCCTCAACTGTAGACTTCATCCCATCAGGACTTTGCTTGTCAGATCCAGCTCTTGACTTTCCCTTATTCTCCCCTTTTTTGGAAGCATCATGAAGGATGCTACTCTTTTTCAGTATGAACTTGGTTCTTTTCTTCTTTTGCACTTGCTTTAGAACCAATTTCTTGAGATTACTGATATGTACCTGTTGGGAGAGGATTATCTGTTGCATCTCCTCTATGAGTTTGCCCTGAGATAGGACATCCTCATTTATATTTGCCAACGTTTCCATCAATTCATCATAGGTATATATATCCTCACCACCTTTAGGTGTGTTTACCACCCTTGGAGGATCACTGGAACGTTTAGTAGGGGTCCTCTGCCTAGCAGAGGCACCTTCTACCCCCTTGGTTTCTTGGCACCGGGGACCTCTGGATGATTGCTCACCCAAAGTTGCCGTGGGGAAGGTCTTAGGAATGTTCACACTGTCCTGCTCTGCACTTTGTGCAAAGTCAGTAGTGTGAGCCTCACTGCCCACATGCTCAACCTTCTCCTTAGTGAGTACCTTCTTGGGGTTGGGAGACACCCCTGTGGTTTCCCTATCGATATTCTCTAATGGAGAATGCTCCATTGGAGGGCTTGAAGGCTGTGGGGGTGAAGGTACAAGAAGGGAAGGAACCTTCTTTACCTTTTTCCTTATATATATTTTGGTGATGGGGGATGTGGGCTTGTCAATAGGAAACTGAGGAGGATTACTAGAAATGAGTGGTGTGGGTAGGTCATCAGTTTGGTTGTCAGATGAGGGCTTTGACATTGATGCCTCACCATGGGAATGTGACAAACCTATCATTGTAGAGAACAATGGGGTGTCTTGGCCAGAAAAGTCCTTGGAGGGCCTTTTCATGTTTGAAAATACCTTCCCTTTGGGAGGTTTTGGTACATACACCTCTTGAAAAGAGGGTAGATCCGTCAATTCCTTCAGTATAATCTCTTGTAGAGGTAGCTAAGCAAACCAAAGCATAAGCTAAGCAAACCAAAGCATAAGCTAAGGTACTGCTAAACTCACTCCATCCAGTTGTTTTTCGTGAAATGCAATGTTGTAGGGTATGAACAAAAAATCTCCACTGTGGTGAAAATATGTTCTTGAAAAACTTGAATACATCAGTGGGACCTTCATACCCCATAAGACTAAGAGTTTGGAAGAGATCTTCCTTAGGTAAAGAGGTTATACCTGAGGCATCATCTAATCGTAGATGGATGCGAATACACTCCTCTGTGATGGTCAGGGGTTTATCACATACCCTTGTTTTGATGACCTGTTTGCCCTCTTCAGATTGAATAGCAGCATTGGCCCAGAACTGTCTTTGATGTTCCACATAGATTGTGGGATTGACAGTTAGAGCGTGGGCAATGTGAGAGGATTTGAGGAAATCCACTATGGCATGGAAACCTTCAGCTTGCTTTGGTTTCTACAACATGGCGAGCTCGTTGTGTTCATCAAAGAATGCTCGTCCTGCCATCGTTCTGGTTAAATCTAGCGTTCGAATCGTTACTAGGGTTGACACTGGTAAGCAAGAAATCGAGAGAGAGAGAAGAAGAAACAATGGAAGTTCAAAGAGCCGTTTGTATTTTGGCGGTCACAAAGGGTATTTATAGGTGGAGGGTTTCAGTTAGAAGCAGTACTAAGTACCCTAGCAGTATTAACTAACTCGCAGTATTAACTCATATTAGCAGTAGTAACACATAATGGCAGTACTAACACGGACTAGCAGTATTAACACAGACTAGCAGTATTAACATAGACCAGCAGTAGTAACCCTGATTAGCAATATTAAATAAGTCAAGCAGTAGTAACTTTGCACTGGCAGTATAAACCACCTAGCAGTAGTAACCATACTTAACCATTTTTGAAAAAATTATCATGAGTAATATAGCGAGCAATATTAACTGATTTAGAAGTACCTAGTATCCATTTGAAGCAATCTGAAACACTGAAACACACAAGGTTAGAAGCATCATGCACAATACAATATGAGAAAGTAGACAGGAAGGAATCTATACAGGTACATAAGACATAAGACAATAGGCTTATTCAGAGTTTATCATGCCCACACTTGTGACCAAAAATGTGAATCTACCCACATCAAAAGCTTTAGTGAATAGATCAGCAAATTGGTTACTTGTATGAACTTTCACAACCTGAATTAGCTTCTTTTCATTACAGTCTCTAATAAAATGATATATGATTTCTATATGCTTTGTTTTGGAGTGCTTGACTGGATTATTAACAATGCTAATAGCACTGTTGTTGTCTATGAAGATTGGAGTGTGAAGAAAGGTCATACCATAGTCCAACATTTGATTCTGAATCCAGAGTACTTGAGAACAGCAGCTTGCAGCAGCTATGTACTCTGCTTCTGTTGTAGATGTGGACACTGTGGTTTGTTTCTTGCACTGCCATGATACTAGTCTTGCACCCAAAAACATCCCCCTGAAGTTGACTTTCTATCCAAATTTGCACCACCCAAGTCACTGTCTGAATAAGCAAGTAGGTCAAATGGTGAGTCATGAGGATACCAAAGACCTAATCTAGGTTGGCCTTTGAGATATCTGAATACCCTCTTGACTGCTTGAAAGTGTGACTGCTTAGGCCTTACTTGAAATCTTGCACACACACAAACAGGAAACATGATATCTGGTCTTGAAGCAGTGAGATACATGAGAGATCCAATCATGGATCTGTAGTGATGAACATCCACATCCTCCCCCTCAAGATCTGCATTGATCTGTTTGTGTGTCTCCATGGGTGTGCTTGCAGGCTTTGAATATGAGAATCCAAACTTATTAAGAATGTCCTGCACATATTTGGATTGGCTTATAAATATCCCATCTTTCTTCTGCTTAACTTGTAGCCCTAAGAAGAAGGTAAATTCACCCATATAACTCATTTTGAATCTCTTGTGCATCAAATCTTCAAAATCTCTGCACATTTGATCTTTTGTGGATCCAAAGATAATATCATCCACATAGATTTGCACTATTAGGATGTCCTTCTTCTTCCTTTGAATGAACAGAGTCTTGTCTATGATTCCTCTTTGAAAACCATTTTCCAAGAGATAGGTAGACAGAGTGTCATACCATGCCCTTGGTGCTTGATGTAGCCCATAGAGTGCCTTCTTCAATTTGTATACTCTGTCAGAATAATTTGGATTCTCAAATCCTGGAGGCTGACAAACATACACTTCTTCTTCAATTTTTCCATACAGAAAAGCACTCTTTACATCCATCTGGTAGACCCTGAACTTCATGAAAGAAGCATAGGCTAAAAATAGCCTGATTGCCTCTATCCTGGCCACTGGTGCAAATACTTCTTCATAATCAATACCCTCTTCTTGAGTATACCCTTGTGCCACTAGTCTGACTTTGTTCTTTATTACTATTCCCCTCTCATCTTTCTTGTTCCTGAAGATCCATCTTGTGCCAATTGCTCTGTGTCCTTTTGGAAGATCCACCAGATCCCATACATCTTGCAGTACAAACTGCATTAGCTCCTCTTAAATTGCTTCTATCCAGCTTGGATCCTTCATTGCATCAAATGCCTTTTTGGGCTCAACCTGTGATAGAAAGCAAGATAATAAACCTGATTGTAGATCTTTCAATCCCCCTATCTTGCTTTGTTGCCTTGTGATCATTGGAGAATTGATGTCACCAATCACTAATTGAGAAGGATGATTCTTTTGAGTTCTTGTAGCATTGACAACCTCTTCATGAAGATTGACTTCAAGATTTGTGTCATTATTTTCTGGAGTGCTTCCACCATACACTGAAGAATCATCATCTGTGTCTTCCTCTTCCAAAACTGGCATCTTAGGACCTTTGATTCCTGAATCTGAGGGATGATCTTCCTTTTCACTTCTGTCCTCTTCATTCTGAGCTGGTTCAGTGTCCTTTGAATCTGAATTATCTTTCTTATCTTGGTTACATAATTCAATAGGATCAGCAGTAGGTGTTGGGAACAACAAACTCTTGTCTTTGTTCTTGTGCCTGTTCTGTCCCTGTTCCTGCATTATGCTCATTACTGAAACCCAAAGAATTAGTCAGTGAATCAATGTCAAATAGCCAATCAGGACCTGAACCAAGTTGATTTGGTGTGTTCTCATTGCATTTGACATTGTCACTTTCCTCACTAATCCTAGAAGAGGTGTTAAAAACTCTGTAGGCCTTACTTTGAGATGAATAACCAACAAGAAACGCATCCTCAGCTTTGCTATCAAACTTGCCTAGGTGAGTTTTGGTATTGAGAATTGTGCAAGGACACCCAAATGGTTTGAAAAATCCAATAAAAGGTTTCTTCTTTTTAAAAAGCTCATATGATGTCTTGTCTTGAGATTTTACTACTAGAACTCTGTTTTGAACATAGCAGGCAGTATTAACTGCTTTTGCCCAAAAAGTGATTGGAAGTTTTGAATCTGCCAACAGAGATCTAGCAGTTTCTATCAGAGTCCTATTTCTCCTTTCAGCAACACCATTCTGTTGAGGAGTTCTAGGAGCACTGTATTGCCTCTCAATGCCTTTTTCCTCACAGAAGCTGTTTAGGTCATTATTTTTGAATTCAGTTCCATTATCAGACCTAATGACTTTAACTCTTAGATTTGTTTGATTTTCAACTCGAAGAACAAAGGATTTGATCAGTCCACTTGTCTCATCCTTAGTCCTCAGAAACTAGACCCAAGTGAATCTAGAGAAATCATCAACAATAACTAAGCAGTAGGATTTCTTACCAATACTCATCACATTTGTAGGGCCAAACAGATCCATATGCAGTAAATTAAGAGGTGAAGAGATTGTATTAATCTCTTTGGACTTATGAGAAGTTTTGTGTTGCTTGCCTTTAAGACATGCAACACAATGATCATCACATGAAAATACCTTTTGTGGCAAACCTCTTACAAGGTTGTTTTTCACAAGTTTGTTCATTGTTTTAAAGTTCATGTGACACATCCTTCTGTGCCAAATAGATGATTCATCTAAAGAGGCTTTTGAAAATAAACAGTTTAAAGATGAATCAGAAACTACACTCTCCAAGTCTAAGCAATAAACATTGTCCTTTCTAGGAGTTCTAAGTAGTATCATACTTTCATCAACTACCTTGAATCCTGGAGCAAGGATGATACATTCAGTATCAGTGAATAATATGTTATGTTTCTTGTCACAGACCTGTGATACACTTAACAGGTTGTATCTCAATTGCTCTACATAATATACATCCTCAAAGATCATCTTAACTTTTGACACATTACCTTTTCCACTTATCTTACCACCTGCTGGATTATCACCAAAAGCAACATGTCCTCCATCAATTCTTTTGAAGTTTTGAAGGCAGGCCATGTTACCTGTAATGTGCCTGGAACAACCACTATCAACATGCCAAATGCTCCTTCCCTTGAGCTGTTGGTTGCCCTACACATTTAATAAAACAGTTAGTTTTTAATAGGAACCCAAGCCAAAGTGGTCTTGGGTTTTCCATTCTCATCAACATATTCATATTCAGACTGGATGAGATTATCAAACTGAGGAATCTTATTGCTTGAATACTTTGTCAGAATAATAGGCCTGTTACTGGAAGCAGTACTAACTTGATTGGCAGTACTAACTTTGTTAGCAGTACTAACATCATTAGCAGTACTAATTGGGTTAGCAGTACTAACTTTGTTAACAATACTAATTGAGTTAGCAGTAGTATTGCTTGCAACAGCATTATTTCTGTCAGCAGTACTAACATATTTCTTTACTTTTGGAACCCAGACCTGGATAAAGTTGTTTGCTTTCTTTTTCTTTAAGTTACTCCTTGGCTTATTTGGAGTATTTTTCTTTGAATTAGAAAACTTATTTTGAACATGAGATTTTATAGGAGCCTTTCTCACATTCTCAGCCATATGATTCCTTATTTGCTTCCTATAACCAACAGGATTTTGTATATTTCTTTGAAAACTGATCCTTTGGTTAATAGGATTGAAATAACAGTGTTTGGCTAGATGATTTAGCTTGCCACAAATAAAACAAGGCTTTGGTCTGTTAATTTTTCTCAGATCAATTCCTTGTTTTAAAGCCCACTGATTATTTCTATTTCTTTGATTTCCCTTTGTTTTATCATGTTTTTGGGGCTGATTCTGTTTACAAGTACAGGGATTAACAACAGTAGTTTGTATGTAATGAGCTCCCTGTGCCTTTCCCTTCCCTCTCTCAGAGGTCTCAGCTTTTACATTCTTAATAGTCTCTTCCCTAGACTTTACTTTCTCACTCTTGACAGAAGGTTTACCCCCTCTTTCATTTGTCAGTATGTAGTTTTCTAAGGGAATAACTTTGTGGTCTTTCTCCTTCTTACTCTCAGAGTCCTCTTCTTCAGAATCTGACTCAATCACTACTTTGTCTAAAGGATCTACTTCAGTGGCTCCTTCAGGTAATTCCTTCTTGTCCTGTCTTTCTAAGAGATCAGAGGTGGGAGGAATATAGTTATTGTTGTATGGTGGAGGTGTGGTGTTGTAGCCTATTCCTCTTCTAAGTTTGTCATGGACTTGAGTTTTTAAAAGTGAGTCCATTGCTTTAGAAGCATTGGAATATTTCTCAATGTCCAGCTTTGCTTTCTCAAAATCACTCCTTATCTTCTCACATTCCTCTTCAGACTTTTTAAGCTTAACCTCTAACTGATTTTTCTCCCACTTCCAGTAGTTTGTATCATAGGAATGTTGAAGTTCATTAGCCTGGTAAGACTTAATTTGTTCTTCAAACCTCTCAACAATCAGAACATACTCTCTTCTATCTTTCTCTAACCTTTTAAGGTCATCACACATACTCTGATTGTGATCCCTGTACTTTTTAACAGTTTCAATACAGATTTTAGAGCAAAGATTAGAAGTTACCTCTGTGGGAATATCAGTGCTTGCTGACTCTGAAACTTTAGCCATTAAAGCATGATTCTGAAATGCTTCTTCTGCTTGGTCACTCCAATCAAATCCCATTCCTTCTTGGGAAACAAGAGCTTGAGAAGAGTTCCTACTGTTGAAGCTAGTGGACTGTGATGGTTGATGGTTGCTAGTATGCTGTTAAGGCATTCCACTTCTGCATTCTCTTGCAAAGTGCCCCAGCTTGTGACACTTGTAACATTCAACCTTGGATTTATCAAATCCAACCCCATCTTCTCTTTTCTGATCAAAGTTGTTCCTTCCAGTCCTTTTGATGAATCTTTTTACCCTCATAGTCAGCATAGCCATCTGCCACTTGATATCCATCTCTTCCAGATCATCAGCATTTATCTGTTCTAAGTCATCATTAATTAGAGTGGAATTAGCATGACTGGCTAGAAAAGCTTCTAAGACTGAGTCATTGGATCCATCTTGCTTTGATCCATGGGCAGCATTAACTGACTCTATGTTAGCAGCAGTATCAGCAGAGGATGATAAAAGAGCAGCATTGTATGAGTATCCAGAGGGCCTCTTCTTTGCTTCTACCTCTGCTTCAAATACCCTAAGGTCATTATAGAGGTCATCCAATTCCTTGTCCTCCAATTGGTCATTCTGTCTGAATGAGACAGTGTACATAGTCCATTCATCACCAAGATATCTTAGAAATTTTCTGTTAACATCATCTTGATCTATCTGGACACCAACAGTAGCCAATTCACCAATTAGCTTATTAAATCTATCAAAAGTTTGAGTCATAGACTCATTCTTTGTAGACATGAAGTTTTCATACTGTTGCTTTAGGATGGCCTTCTGATTTCTCTTGGTACTTTTGGTACCAGAAAATCTTTTCTCCAAAGAATTCCAAAGAATTTGTGCATCAGAACAGTTGCAGAATTGATGTTGGTACTCATTGGGTATAGCCAAAAGCAGAGTGCTCAAGGCTTTCATCTCTGTCTGCCTCAATTTCCTCTCTCCATCTGTCTTTGGTGGAGGTCTCTTTCCTTCTGCATCCATCTTTCCTCCATCAGAAGGACCATTCTCAATGATGTCCCACATTGAGAAGTCTGTGAGAAGAATGTACTGCTTGATTCTGATCTTCCACATGTCAAACTCATTGGGTTTGAGCATGGGAACCTTTGATACCAAAACACTGTCGCTTGAACTGTCCATGATTAAAGGTTTCTGAATTTTCTTGCTCTGATACCACTTGTCAGGATCGAAATTCAAACAAGAATTTAAATAACACACTCAGAAACCTATGTTAAAGAAGTTGCGGAAAAACACTTTAACAGAAAATCAATGGAACAGTATATATATCTCAAATCACAAGTTTATATTGATTCAACTTGATGATTACACACAAAACCTCAATCTGTTTAACAGGCTAAACAGACGTTCTATACTTCTCTATAGAAAGGATCTAAACTATTCTTGAGGTTAATTCTCTCTAAACAAAACGTATGAATAATTGTTAATTCTAACAAAGACTTCTATACTATATAAACAAGACTGAGTACAAGATAATTATCAAAATAAAATTGATCTTCAGCATCAATACCATAATTATCTTCAACCATATCTCCAACTCATCTTTATCTTCAAGTCTTCTGTATCTTTAGAAGCAGCACTAACCTTCTCTTCTTTTAGCAGTATTAACCATTGAGCAGTATTAACCATTCTTGCAGTAGTAATCTTCAACAGTATTAACTACTAGCAGTACTAACTCTCCAAGCAGTACTAACTATTCAAGTAGCAGTACTAACTTTTCAAGCAGTATTAATTCTACTAGCAGTATTAAAATTACAAGCAATAGTAATAACTTTCAACTAGTAGTAGTATCCATCCTTAGCATATTCTGACCCAACAAGCACTATGATCACCAAACAGGGGTGATATCCTTATGTATTACAATGTATTACACGATGAACACTAGAAACAACTGTGTAAACTATAAACTAGTGCAGGTCGCGTGTAGAACACTTCGGTCGTGTGTATAGTATCGTTGTCGTATTTTCCGAGGGAAAAGATTGTGATTGTTCTCTGTATCACTTGTGAGTTCTGGAATTAAGCTATCAGATGTCCGAATGAAGTGTGTATCTTCAGTATTTATAGTCTTGGGTCTTAATAAATGTGTCTTTGTAACGGTTGAACCCTCATAATGGCTTTGATGGCCTTGATCAGTTATAGTTGTTGGTCTTTATGAGTATTAAACTTGCATTAAATAAACAAGAGAAGAACGTTGGGTCGAACGTTAGTATGATCGTGGTCGAGAGTAAATCTTTGCGATGGTCGTGCGACGCTCGAACAACCTTCGAGATAATGTCTATGGGTGTTAAAATATGTTTGGTCGATAGGACCTTATCTTAATACAAGATGAGTCGTACGAAATAATGTTGTCTGTCGAGGTCATGGATTTTTACCCAAACAGTTTGCCCCCAAAATTTGAAATTACGCGGGAATTTTGAATTTTAATTTTTAAATTTTGTTGAGAAATTTGGCAATCGCCACGTGTCACTTGGGGGGAAGGCTCTCGTCGCGGTGAAACTGAATCAGTTCGTTTCCAACTATACCCATGATGGTTTAACTGACACACGTAATGTCATGATGACATGGATCTACACGCGTGACAGGTGGCATGATATGTGTCGAAGATCTGGCGATACTCATGAAGAGTCGGTCGACACGTGTCGACCATCGAGCGATTGAGCTTAATATGGATTTCACGTATAAATAGGGATCTTCAGCGATCGTTACCCTTTTCGCTTTCGTTATATTTTAGAGACAAATTCCTTGATTTCCTCTGCAAATCCTTTCCAAGTCTTGCGAGTATCTTAGTCTGATTTAGCTTCGAGGTTTAGAGCGACTATATAAGGTACAACCGTTTCTTCAAACTTTTATATGCGTTTTAAGACATAGGCTAGGAAGCGTAGACGTAACTAGGATATATTAGGTTTGAGTGAATTGAAAATCAACCTTACTGGTTTAGCTATGTCGAGCGAACCAGCTAGTTCGATCCAGAGTCAGGATGACCTAGACGATCTTAGGCGTCTAGCGCAGATCCCTGTTGAGGTTGATATTAACTCTCCGAGTCAGGTTCGTCCTGACACGTATCCGGAGGGGTACTTCGTGATATACGAGTACCTTTTCAAGATAGGGTTTAAGTGGCCCTATTAAGCTCTATCGAGGTTGTTCATGTTGACGTTTAACCTCGCACCGGGGCAACTTATGCCTCAATTTTGGAGAGTCGTCTTGATTATCGAGCGACTAACTGTGGAATGGGGATCGCCGTTCGACGTGAATGACCTCCACATAGCTTACACCATGAAGATTGACAATTTTCACCGTTATAGCCTTCACTCTAAGTATCAGGGTGATTGCACCCTGGTTCTTAACAACGCGGTTAACGACCGTTGGTGGAAATTGAGATACGCCTTTGTGCGTATGGCCTCACTGGGTCCAGACAGTGACTGGCTCGAGCCCTATTGGAACACGTCGAGTGAGTTCATTTTAGTTTTTGTCTTTAGTCGTTTGTATTTTAATATTTTGATTATTAATATTTTTCTGTCGTTGATTTCAACAATCAAGTTCAACGAGGTGAAACCGAACAGTGATTCGGTGTACAAGATAACCCGATTCTTGGGTTATAGTGTGATTGACCGATCATACTCTCCACTTTCTTCGACAGGCGCTGACGCCGACGAAGGAGTGACCATCGTCGAGCCTTCAGAGGTTGAGGTAGATGAGGTCGAGGAGGAGAAAGAAGAAGAGGAGGAGGAAGGAGAGATGGCAGGTAATGCGCACGATCCCTTGTGATCCTTTCCTTTGTCTTTCTTTGATTTATTTTATACTAACTTTGTCGTGCTTTTTCTATGCTTTCAGGTGGTTCTCCGGAGAAGACGTCTGCTACGACCAACTGGAGGAAGGCCCAACTGGAGATTGCCCGAAAGGGCAAGGAAAAGAGGAAGGCGGCCGCGACTGCTGGGTCAGGTCTGCCTAAGTGAACAAGGATGACGATCCTGAGGGAACTGTCATCGAGAGGTGGCGATGCGTCGAGCATTGCTAGCCCTGAGAAGGCGAATATGGGTGACCCAATTCTTGCGGTCCTCATAAACATGGCTCCTCCAATGATGGAATCTCTAGAGGAACCAGGTGTCGAGTGACCTCCTCCAGAGGGTGTTCAGGCGACTGAGGTCTCTGTGTCTTCCCCTACGTCCGACAAGGGGAAGGGGCCTGCAGAAGTCCAGACGGTCAATTTTACATTGCCGTCGGACTTCATGGCAGATGACGTCCTCGATCGGGCGAGGATATTTTCTCATCTGGGGAAATACCATCTTCCATCCTTTAAGGAACGTTTCCAAAGGATGTCGGTCGACGATGTTGGGTCCAACATCGCTGGACATTCATTCATGGTAATCGTCGAGGACTTACCCTTTTTTGTTTTCTTATTACCCTTTGTACTAATGTCGTGTATTTTTGTATTCGCATAAGTTCCAGACTTCTCTCAGCCTCTACGCTGAGATGGACAGGATACGTCGTCTAATGTCGAAGGCTCTCGAAAGGGAGCATGCAACTTTGGATAGGGAGCGTGCAACTCTGGCCAGAGAGAGGGAGGCCACGACCTAGGTGGAATCTTTGACCGTGAGGCTCAAGGAGGCTCATAAGGTCTTAGAGGTCTCTGTTCGCTAGACGGCTGATCTGCAGACACGTCTTCACATGTCTTACGAGATCCTAAAGGCGACCCGGGAGAAGTTGGAGTGGGCCCGAGTGTCCGTGGTCGAGAATGAAAAAGACATCACGAGCATGAAGGCAAAGGAGGTCGAGTAGAAGGCCAGGGTCGAGGAGCTAGAGGAGGAGTTGAAGGTCATCAAGGCTTTCACTCGGTGGATGACGAAGGCGGACATTATGATGCGTTACTTGGCTAGGAAGAATCTTCTTGCCAACGTCGAAGAAGACCTGAAGCTCTATCTTGCGAAGATCGGGAACGAAAGGGACCTGGACTCCGAGGATGAGAAGGACGTCGAGGCGGTCGAGGTCGAGGAGAAGGCCAAGGTCGATGAAGCTCCAGCAGGTGATGCCTTGCAGCCCGCAAAAAGACGCTCCTCCGTATTGAGTCTTCTGCTTTTGTTTGGGTAAAAAACACACGATCACGAAAAATGAACATTTAAAACATATCTCACACGACCTATCTTGTATTAAGATAAGGTTCTATTGACCGAACATAACCCTGACCTCCGTCTAGACTTACTCGAAGGTCGGTCGAGTGTCGTACAACCGTCGTCAATATTTATACTCGACCTCGACCATACTAACGTATAACCCAACGTTTCTTTCTTGATCATTTAATGTAGGTTCAATGCTCATAAATACCAACGGTCATAACGGCTCAACACCATCAAGATCATTTATGAAATGCGACAGTTACAAAAGACACATTTATGGAGAATCAAGACTATAAATACTCAAGATAAACACTTCATTTGGACAATGGAGGCATAATACTCCAAGTATACGTTTACAAGCTCTCCGAAGAATATCTGAAATCTTACATTCACACGACAACATCAATTTACACACGACAATAGTGTTTTCACACACGAAGCACACTTATTTTACAATCATACATCTGTTTCCTGTATAGATCGTGTAATACATTGTAACATCGAAGGATATCACCCTTGATTGGTGATCATAGCGCACGACGACGTCTCCTTGTCCTCCGCGGTTTTTTCATCGTTGAGGTTTTTCCACGTCACCAAATCCCTTGTCTCTTTATTTTACCGTGTATCGCGCATATTGTTTATCAGCTACTTTCTTTAGTTGGATAAAGCTCCACGTCGACCTTAAGTTATTCATTGAGTAATTTTTGGCATTAACAGTTTGGCGCCTACCGTAGGGGTCCATCTAAAGAAAATCCTAGACGATAGTGCACTGAACTAACAATTTCCTCGAAGTATTTTTGTGTTTCACAGGATAATGGCAGCTCAAGAAACTCAGGAACAAATCATGGCTCAAATGAGCTTGGAGTTGAATGCGGCTCGTGTCCGAATTGATGCTTTGACAAATCAGCATAGACAAGCAGTGGAGAAGATTGAATCCTTAAGGAATCAAAACGCAAGCAATGCAGCAGGGCCATCGTATAGTCAATGTGGATTCAGCATGCCCTGGACGGGACCTCCACTTCCCGATTATCCTCGACCCATTTTCCCTGGTTTTGCTAGTCAGCCTATGCTGACGTTGCCGCCACCGCCATTCTTCCCCTCGACAGCAACAATTCCCTTTGTAGGACAACCTTAGAGGGGGGGGGGGGTGAAGGCTGTAAATAACTATTTTTGCAATATCAAGAAAAGTTAAGCCAGTATAAAACAAGCAAGTCCAAAATATCTTACAAGAAATGAACGACGGCGAGTGTGGTAATAATTTAGGTGGTCGTAGCTTAGCCAATCGAGTGTCTCTACAAGGCTTCTATTGGTCGATGCTACAACAAGACACAATCAAGTATGTACAGAACTGTGACGCTTGTCAGCGACACTCAGGTTCGACGCACAAACCTTCTAAACCCTTACATTCGACATTAGTTCCATGACCCTTCAGGAAATGGGGAATAAACATCGTCTGTAAGTTACCAC
Source organism: Arctium minus (assembly GCA_954870635.1). Lineage (NCBI taxonomy): Eukaryota > Viridiplantae > Streptophyta > Magnoliopsida > Asterales > Asteraceae > Arctium > Arctium minus. The sequence goes on along the minus strand of OX941082.1, from coordinate 27,540,017 downwards.
ATGCCCCTAGGAAAAAGGTATTTCTACTCGTCTTTACAGATTATTTTTCCAAGTGGGTAGAGGCAACCGCTTTTTCCCAAGTTTGGGACAAAGAGGTGATATCCTTTATCCAGACTAACATTATAAGAAGGTTTGGAAACCATCTGAGATCGTCTGTGACAACGGGTCACAATTCATCAGCGAAAGGACTCAAAAGTTTTGTGAGGATTATAACATAAAACTCATGACATCGACACCACGATACCCTCAGTTGAACGGACTTGCTGAGTCGAGTAACAAGACAATCATAAACTCGATCAAGAAACGTCTGAAAGCAGCAAAAGGAAGATGGGTCGAAGAACTTCATTCGTTCCTGTGGGCAAATCGTATGACTCTATTTACGTCTACTAGACAAACTCCCTTTTCCTTAGTCTATGGTTGTGAAGCAGTTTTACTTGTTGAGGTACAACTACCTACGTCGAGACATACGTCTGTCGACCATAACTTGGTTGACATGAGCTACGATCTCGATGCTCTCGAAGAACTAAGGGAATCAGTGTTGATTCGAATGGCATCCCATAAACAGACAGTCGAACGACGCTTCAACAAAAACGTAAAGACTAAGGTCTTTCAAGTGGGCAACCACGTCTTGCAATGAGTGTTTCAGAACACTCAGGAACCAAATGCAGGAAAACTTTCCATCAAATGGGAAGTTCCTTATCGTATATCTCAGGTCGTGGGAAAAGGTGCCTATAGGCTCCAAACTCTCGACGGCCAGGGAATCCCACGTAGTTGGAACGCAATACATCTAAAGAGGTATTTCTTCTAAAAACCATGAATTATTTCAGTACGATTATCTATCTCGACCAAGTACTAACTTAAGCATCAAAGGGTCGTTGGTTTGCCAACGACCAACCTCTGATGTTGTTTTTTTGCAGAATCGCACGACATAAGACTATAAGACCACCATACGACATGAGACTATAAGTCTTTCGCACGACTTAACCTCATCGAACACCAAAGGGTGTATAATCTAAGTTCTTAAACTTAGAAACATTCTCGTTGTGAATAAATTGCTTCAGACGCACGTATCTTTGATTGAAATATTATGACATGCCTCAGTCACAAGTATATTTAGAATTATTCGCGTTCTGTGGATGTTTTGCATATTACTTGTTTGGTCGTGTGATCTTTAAAGTTCGAAAAAGTTCTAAACCGCTTGAATTGCCTAAGTCGCAAGTATCTATGTTCCATGACATAAATATCGTAGCAATCGACAATATAGCAAAAAAGCCATTTATATCCGAAAGTCGGTGGTTACAAGTGGAAGGCTCGACCACCAACGGTCGGCCTAAATAAAAGCAAATAGAGACAAAAAGCTAAAAGACTCAGGATGGAGGAACATCTTCTATCGGCATTGAAACAGAGGCATCACCAGCAGGGGTCTCATCCGTCATGGCCTCCTCCGCATCGACCTCAACCTCCTCCATATCCTTCTCATCTTCAGAATTGAGATCGTCCTCATTCCCGACGTGCGCAAGGCAGGTCTTCAGAAGCATTATCCAGAGGATTTTTCCCCGCTAGGTGGCGTCTCATGATCGCCGCCTTGGTCGTCCAATGGGTGAAGGCCTCTATCGCCCTCACTTCCTCCTCCAACTCCTCGATCCTGGCCTTTTGATTGGCCTCCCTCTCCTTTGCATCCCTGATCTCTTTTTCATTCGCGATCAGGGACACACGAGCTCGGTCCAGCTCCTCCCGAGTCCCCTCCAGGACCATACACGATATGTGAAGGCGCGACTGCAGGTCCTCTACTTGGTCATTGGTAACCACTGCTACCTTATCGTCCTCCGCAAGCTTCGTATCAAGAGACTCCACTTCAGACTTGGCTTCCTTCTCTCGGGCAAGCGCAACTTGTTCCCTATCGAGAGCCGCCTTTTCCCTGTCGAGAGCACATGACACAGCCTAGCGAAGTCACTCCATGTCCCCGTAGAGTCCAAGGGAAGCTTGGAATGTCTGTAAAACAATGATGTACAAAATTAATACAACAAACAAAATAAGGAAAAAACAGAGAGGTAAGTATCGACCCTTACCATGAAGGCTAGTCCAGAGACATGAGATCCGACATCATCAATTCTCATCGTCTTGAACTTGTCCTTGAACTGTGGGAGCAGATATTTTGACAAGTGCGGAAATATCCTTGGACGATCAAGGACATCGTCCGTCATGAAGTCGGACGGTAACGTAAAGTTAACCGTCTGAACATTTGCGGGTCCCTTCCCTTTGTCGCTCGATGGAGGGATAGACCCAGAGGCCTCAGTCGCCTGAACCTCCTCTGAAGCCGTACGCTCGACATGGGGATCCCTCGGAGACTCCGTTACTGGAGGCGCAAAGTTAATGGGGACTACTGGAATAGGGTCATCTATCTTCACCTTCTCGGGGCTAGCGACGCTCGACGCGCAACCGCCCCTCAATGACGGTTCCCTAGGGATCATCGTCATCGGCCTCTTCGGCAAGCCTGATCCTACAGCAGCTGAGGCCGCTTGTCTCTTTTCATTGCCCTTTCGGGAAAGCTCGAGATGAGCCTTTCTCCGGTCGTTCGAACCACCTGAAATCACACGACACGTTAATACAAAAGAAAACAGGAAAAGAGAAACATAAAGATGCAACGTAGAGTCGCGAGAGTTACTTGTCATCTCTACTTCTCTTTCTTCTTCTCTTTCTTCCTCTCTCTCTTCTTTGAACTCCTCGACCTCGACCTCAGGAGGCTCAAGGATGGTTACTTCATTGTCGTCGCCTGCCGACGGTAGCGGAGAATACGACCGGTCATCCGCGCTATAACCCAAGAATCGGGTTATCTTGTACACCGAATCACTATCCGGCTTCACGTCGTCGAACCTGATGGCTGAAAAAATAACAAGACATTAGAACATAAACGACGAAGAAACATACGACAAATGATGAAAACAAAAATAGACTCACTCGACTTATTCCAGTTAAGCTCGAGCCAGTCACTGTTTGGATCCAGTGTGGCCATACGCACGAAAGCGTATCTCGACTTCCACCCACGGTCATTAACCGCGGTGTTGAGAACCAAGGTACGTGAGGAGGTCATTTACGTTAAACGGACCTCCCTAATCCTTTGTCAATCGGTCAATGGCAAGAACGACTCGCCAGAATTGGGACATAAGTTGCCTCGACGCAAGGTTAAAAGTGAGCATGAACGATCTCGATAGAGGTGAATAAGGCCACTTAAACTCTATTTTGAAGGGATACTCGTAGATGACGAAATATCCCTCCGGACACATGTCAAGCATGTCCTGACCAGGAGCATCAATGGCGATTTCCGCCGGAATCTGCGCTAAGCGCCTAAGATTGTCCAGGTCGGCTTGACTCTGGATCGTACTAACCATCTCGATCGACATCTCTTAAAGCGAGCTAAAAACCTAGTTTCTCTAAAAATGTTGCACTAGAACGTGTGAAAAGATGAAAGAGATCGTACCTTAAATGGACGCTCTAAACCTCGAAGGAAATCTAAATCAAGCGAAGATTGTCTGAACTTAGGATCGTACGAAAAACTCAAGGAAATCTCTCACTAAAAATAACTTGAAGGCGTAAAAGGAAGTTATCTCCGAAATCTCCTATTTATACGCAAGGATCGAATCGAGCAGGTTCGTTCGATGGTCGACACATGTCGATCGAACCTTCAGGAGCATGCCTGGATGATCGACACCTGCCACTCTTAGCTGTCATGCGTGTTCCTTATGCCTTCGTGACGTCACGCATGTCAGGGAATCCAGTTAGAAATGAACCATTTCGGTGCTGAAGCTACGAATACCTTTCCCCAAGCAACACGTGGCACTTGACAAAATTTAAAATTCCCGCAATTTTTTTTTAAATTTTGGAGGCAAACTATTTGGGTAAAAAACACACGATCATGACAAAAAAACATTTAATGCATATCTCACACGACCTATCTTGTATTAAGATAAGGTTTTGTCGACCGAACATAACTCTGACCTCCGTCGAGACTTACTCGAAGGTCGGTCGAGCGTCCTACGACCGTCGTCAATATTTACACTCGATTTCGACCATACTAACGTATAACCCAACATTTCTTTCTTGATCATTTAAGGCAGGTTCAATGCTCATAAACACCAATGGTCATAACGGCTCAACACCATCAAGATTATTTATGAAGCACGACAATTACAAAAGACACATTTATGGAGAATCAAGACTATAAGTACTTAAGATCAACACTTCATTTGGAAAACGGAGGCATAATACTCCAAGTATACGTTTACAAGCTCTCCGAAGAATATCTGCAATCTTACATTCACACGACAGCATCAATTTACACACGACAATAGTGTTTTCACACACGAAGCACACTTATTTTACAATCATACATCTGTTTCCTGTATAGATCGTGTAATACATTGTAACATCGAAGGATATCACCCCTGATTGGTGATCATAGTGCACGACGACATATACCTGTCGTCCGTGGTTTTTTCCTCGTTGAGGTTTTTCCGCGTCACCAAATCCATTGTCTCTTTATTTTACTGTTTATCGCGAATATTGTTTATCGGCTACTTTCTTTAGTTGGATAAAGCTCCGCGTCGACCTTAAGTTATTCATTGAGTAATTTTTGGCATTAACAACTTTCTATCTTTTTGGTTATCTTCTTTGTACTTTTTGTGATCGACCGTTGGTGGTCGAACCTTTCACTTGTAACCATCAACCTTTATAATACAAACGGTTTTTATGCTATGTTGAATGTTCTTTCATTCCATACGATTAACATACACGATATCACATGATAAAAACACAGGACAATAAAGTACTTTGACCTTTTCATATCTGAGAGTCGTACGACCAAACAATCATTTCAATCCAAAGCTACTTGCGATTTAGCACAATAAACAATGTAAAGATACTTGCGACTGAGGCAATTCAAATAATCAAAGATTCTTGCGACTAAGGCAACTCAAATAATCAAAGATTCTTGCGACTGAGGCATTCAACCAATCTTTTCAAGTCAAAAACTTAGATCGCAGTTCTTGGATTTACATGTCCAAGTTATATAAAAGACTTGTGGTTATATTTCGTGCGATCCTGCGAGAGAATAATGTCAGAGGTTGGTCCTTGGCTAACCAACGACCCTTCGATGATTAAGTCAGTATTGGTTGTATTATGTAATTATAAAAATAGTCAAGGGACTTAGAAAAACAATACCTTTTGAGGTGTGTTACATTCCAACTACGTGGGATTTCTTGGTTGTCGAGGGTTTGGAGCCGATAGGCACATTTTCCCACGACTTTAGATATACGATATGGCCCTTCCCATTTGACGGAAAGCTTACCTGCGTTCGACTCTTGAGTGTTTTGAAACACTCGACGTAAGACATGGTCGCCTTCTTGAACGACTTTGATCTTTACATTTTTGTTGAAATAACGTTCGACCGACTATTTTTGTGACGCCATTCGAATCAATGCTGATTCTCTCATTTCTTCAAGGGCGTCGAGATCGTAACTTAGATCGACCAAGTTATTGTCGAGTAAGTCATGTCTTGAGGTTGGTAACTGGATCTCAATGGGTAGAACTGCTTCACAACCATAGATTAATGAGAAGGGGTTTGTCCTGTGGACGTTTGTGGAGTCGTACGAATTGCCCACAGAACCGAAGGAAATTCTTCGACCCATCTTTTCTTTGCTGCTTTCAAACGTTTCTTGATCGAGTTTATGATAGTCTTGTTGCTCGATTCTGCAAGCCTGTTCAGCTGAGGATATCATGGTGCCGACGTCGTGAGTTTTATATTGCGATCCTCACATAATTGTTTAGTTCTTTCGCTGATGAACTGAGATCCATTGTCGCAAAGAATTTTGGATGGTACTCCAAACCTGCATATAATGTTAGTATGGATAAAGAACATGACCTCTTTGTCCCGAACTTGGTAAAAAACGGTTGCCTCTATCCACTTAGAAAAATAATCTGTAAGAATAAGTAAAAATACCCTTTGCCATGGGGCAGGGGCAACTTACCAACAATGTCCATTACTCATCTCATAAAGAGCCATGGAACTAGCGTCAAGTGCAAAGGTTCAGAGGGTTTGTGCGTCGAACCTGAATGTCGCTGACATGCATCGCAATTCTTTACATACCTGATGGCGTCTTGTCGTAGCGTCGACCAACAGTACCCTTGTCGTGATACTCGACTGGATAGATTACGACCACCTGAATGGTCGCCACATTCTCCGTCTTGCATTTCTTGTAGGATATTCTAGACTTGCGTCATGCTAGTGACGCATCATAGATTGAGTCTTGTAGACGATCGTCGATAGAGTCTATCTTGTACTATGACATATCTGGATGCTTTAAATATTATCTTTCGAGCTTCCATTATGTTTTCAGGAAGTTGGTCGTGTGCTATATAGTTCATTATATCGCTCGACCAATTTTCTTCCTCATCGTCGACCTGGAATATGTCGCTCTGATCCATGGACGGTGTCACGAGATGTACCATGTGTATCGTATCGAATAGTGGTCTGCTAAGTGTCGATCCAAGATTGGCTAAGGCATTCGTTTGAGCATTCAAATCTCTTGGAATTTGTTCGATCAGGAATGACTTAAAATTTTCTGATTTAGCCTTGGCTACTCTGAGTTATGACGTCATCTTTGAGTCTTTTGCCGCAAATTTGCCATTCATTTGGTTCACGATGAGGAGGGAATCGCTTTTTACGTGTAACCCTTTTGCCCTCAAGTCGTGTGCCATATTCATCCCCGCGATCAGGGCTTCATACTCTGTATCGTTGTTGTTTGCTATGAAGTCACAACGTATAAAGTATACCATCCTGCCCCCTGTGGAGACTTTAAGATGATGCCCAATCCTGTACCTCTAGCGTTGGACGATCCGTCGACATGTAGACTTCAGGGTTTATCATCAACGATGAAGTCCGCTAGGACTTGTGATTTAATTATGGTACTGGGTTTGAAGTCGGTGTCGTAACTGCTGAGGTATATACTCTATTTCACTAGTCAACCTGTCAATTATGTATTCCTCAAAACAGACTTGAGTAGAAAGTTAGTAACAACTGTTATAGGATGTGATTCAAAGTAATGTTGCAACTTCTTTGCAAAAGTAACTAGTGATAACAAGAGTTTTACCATCAAAGTGTACCTGGTTTCAGCGTCGAGTAAAGACTTACTTACGTAGTAGATAGGCAACTGATGCTTGTGTTCTTCCCTTACCAGGACTGCTCTCACCGCATTAGGACTGACGGCTAAGTATAATTGCAAGACTGTCAGGATCTAATTCTTAACAAGAATAATGAACTCAGAAACAATATTAAAGAAGTTGCGGAATAACACTTTAATATTTAATACTCAATGTAACAGTGAATCAGAAATCACAATCTTGTAAACTTTATTGAATGATCAAAGCTACAAGATTTCAAATAAAACCTCAATATTGATGAACAGGCTCACCAATACGAATTCTACTTCTCTAGAACTAGGGTTCTAAACCTTGAGGTTAATTATCTCTGAAAACAAAAACTCAGAATAATCTGCTAACTTGATGTATTCTAAACTATTCTCAACATGTCTATACATATACTAAAAATAAAAGATAATTACAAAGAATAAAAGATCTTCAGTATATTCTTCTATCATTATCTTCAAACCTTCCATGATTATCTTCAGTCTTGATCTGCACAGATCTTGATTATCTCTTAAGCAGTATTAAGTTGTAGCAGTATTAACACTCTGAGCAGCACTAATTTTCACCAGCAGTAGTAACTGTGCTCAGCAATATTAACTTTGATCTGTCAGTACTAACTTTAGCAGTACTAACTACTAGCAGTACTAACTCTCCAAGCAGTACTAACTATTGAAGTAGCAGTACTAACTTGTCAAGCAATATTAAATCTACTAGCAATAGTAATCAGTTGTGCTAGCAGTATTAACCATACTTGAACAATTTTTTAATTCCCAACAATCTCCCCCTAACTTGACTTTTAGGAAGAGAAGTCAAGTTCTTCAATCATGGTCTTCAAGATGCTTTCAACACTACAGCCTAGTTGCCCAAATTTGGATCCAGACCCAGACTTTGATTAATTGTCCTTCTTACCACAATTCTGGCCATTTCTGATTCCTTTGCACACACTAGCTTAGCTTTCAGCATCCCATTTAACTTCTCCTTGCTATGATCATATACTTTGTCCACCAGGTAGTATTCATGATAACAGTTATCTATTGTGATCATGTATAAACCACAGTTTTCAAAGAGTATCCACTTATCAATCTTCTTAAACACATACCCATGATGTAAGTCCTTTATCCTGTGCACCACCTTTTCTGGTTCAAACATCATACTCAAGTATTCCAGTGCAATCTTGAGTATACTTTCTTCAGTTCCTTTCAAAACAGGCTCATAAAGCTTCATTCCCACCTTATGCATTTCTTCTAGGTCAGCCTTGGAGCAACTTCTGATTACTTTCCCCCAAGTTGAATATACTTCAAATACATCCCCAACTCTTTTCAGTCTGAAGTAATCCTTTCTGTTGTCTCTCAGAATGTCCCAAAAGATAATTTCTGGTGCTTTTACAGAAATGGGAACAACCTGTACTGGTTCAATTACAGTCATATACAGACCCACATGCTCATCAGATTGCTTATTGGACTGCTCTGGGTTCTACACAGATTCTGCTGAAGGTGTAACTGAAGGTTCTTCCTCTTTTTCTGCTTCTTCAATCCTTGGCTTCTTGGACTGTTTCTTGGAAGCTATAGTCTTTACTCTTTTTGCAGTTTTGGATTCCATAACAACATTTTATTCTTTAGTGACTTCAATCTTTTCTTTAGTATGAGTGACTTCCTCAGGGAATGGTTGTTGGATGTTGAGATCATGCCTCTCCTTCATCCTTCTTTCAGCTTCTTCCCTTTGAGAGGAGTCCCCTTGAAGCTTTGCCATTTCCTTCTTGTATAGCTCCTCAACCTTGCTGTATGCCATGTTAGTGAACATCTCTCCTTTGACATCAATTGAGCCTTTCAGAAAGTTGATCATTTTTCTCCTTTCTTGATTGGCCAAAAAGGTCTTGGAAGGTTGTCTTTTCTGGTTCTTGACTGACATTCTTTGCTTGGATACTGTCACTGATTTCTTCTTGGCTTCAGCTGCAGTTTGCATGCTCTTTTGATACTCTTCATTTAGTTTTTTAGCCATATTCAGTGCAAGCTCCCTGTCTTTTTCAGATTGGTGTTGTTCTTCCATTTCCATTTCTGCTTGAAGCTGTTTTGCCACTTCTTCATCCAACTCAATCTGATTCTTCTTCTTTAAGGGTTGCTCAGATTCAACCATTTTAGCTTTTCCCTTTGCATCCTTCAAACCTGCCTCACTTCTTTCTTTTCTTTCCTTTTCAAGGCCTCCTTCTTTAATGACCACTCCCTTGGCCTTTTGAGTAGCCTTAGGAGTGTCATTCTTTGCTTTTACCAAAGTTTCTGCTATTTCCAATTCTTCAACAGATAGACCTGTTACTGCTGCTACCTTTTCTGTTTCTACAGCTGCTTGAACCTCATCTGTTTCTGCTGCTTGTGGTTCTGTTTCTGCTTCTTTCTCCCCCTCAAAATCAAATCCCATCCTAGATGTACTTTCCTTCTCTGCTTCAGCCTCTTGATTCTCCCCCTTGTTGAAAGCATCATTAGCATTTTTCCTCTTCTTCAACACAAATTGCCTTCTCCTCTTCTTGTGCACCAATCTTGTCACCATTTTCTTTAGTTTGGTAATCTGTACTTGTTGAGACAGAATTACCAATTTCATCTCTTCTATGTATTTGCCTTGTTTGATAACATCCATATTAATGTTGCCCATAGTTTCCATCAATTCATTGTAGTCATATCTGTCCTCACCTCCTTTGGGTGTGTTTACCACCTTTGGAGGGTCATTGGATCTTTTTGTAGTGGAAGTCTTCTGCCTAGCAGAAGCACCCTCCACCCCCTTGGTTTCTTGGAACCTGGGACCTTTGGATGATTTCTCACCCAAAGTTGCCATGGGGAAGGTCTTATTGATGTTACCACTGGCCTCCTCTGTGCTAGCAGGAGTAGTGGTAGCCTTTGCACCCATATGCTCATGCATCTCCTCAGTGAGCACCTCCTTGGGGTTGGGAGACACCCCTGTGGTTTCCTTATAGATATTCTCTAATGGAGAATTCTCCATTAGAGGGCTTAAAGGCTCTGTGGGTGAAGGTACAAGAAGGGAATGAGCCTTCTTTACCTTTTTCCTCATGTACGTATTGGTGATTGGTGAAGTTGGTTTTTGAAGAAGGGACTGTGGGATTGATATACTGATTGAAGGTTGGGATTGGCTTTCAGTGGGATGGTCTAATGAGGGCCTTGACCCTGAAGCCATACCTTCTTGATTGTGGGACACCACCATCATTGTAGAGAACAATGAGGTGTCAACTCCTTCCGAGTCCAAGGCAGATCTCTTCATATTTGAAAAGACCTTTCCCTTGGGGATTTTTGGTACATATACCTCATCAAATTGAGGCATATCCGTCAATTCATTGGTTATAACTGCCTGGACAAATCTTGGGTACATATAAAAACTCTTTTTGTTTCCCAAGTTTGACACAAGGTCATTGAAAATCATTTTAGAAAAATTGTACTTTCTGGCAGTGGCCAAGCAGACCAAAGCATAAGCAATGGTACTACTGAACTCACTCCATCCAGTAGTCTTTTTGGAAATACAATGCATAAGGGTATGAACAAAGAAACGCCATTGGGGTGAAAATTTAGGTTTTGAGAACTTGAAAACACCCAATGGGCATCCATACCCCATTCTAGTTAGAGTGGAAAACAGTTCATCATTAGAGATAGATGAGATACCTGCGGCATCGTCTAGACGTAGACTGATGCGAATTACCTCTTCAGAAACTGTCAAGGATTTGTCACACACCCTTGTCTTGATAATTTGCACACCATTTTCAGTAATAGTGGTGGCATTAGCCCAAAATTGCTTCTGATGCTCGATGTAGATGGATGGTGACACTGTAAGAGCATACGCGATATGGCTGGACTTGAGAAAGTCAACTATTTGATGAAATCCATCAGCTTGCTTTGGCTTTTGAAGCATCGCGATTTCATTATGCTCATCAATAAATGTCATTGATGCCATCGAGCTTGAGTACACTGGACTGAAATTCACTAGGTGCTTGAGAGAAAAAGGTTAGAGAGAAGAAGTTTAGGCGGGCAAAGAGGGTATTTATACGATTCGGGAAAGAAGCAGTATTAACTCAGAGCAGTATTAACTAACTAGCAGTATTAACTGAGAGCAGTATTAACCACTAGCAGTATTAACTAACTAGCAGTATTAACTGAGAGCAGTATTAACCACTAGCAGTATTAACTAACTACCAGTAGTAACTGAGAGCAGTATTAACCACTAGCAGTATTAACTGAGAGCAGTATTAACAACTAGCAGTAGTAACTAACTAGCAGTAGTAACTTTGCCCTGGCAGCATTAAAACTACACTGGCAGTAGTAACTATACTTACACTTTTTGAAGCTTGTGTTGATCTGAACAAGGCAATACTTTTTCTGAGAAAGATGATTAGTAGCACCAAAGAATAAACAAATAACAGGTATGTAAACACTTTTTAAAACATGGGCTCATTCAGAGTTGATCATGCCCACACTTGTGACCAAGAAAGTGAATCTACCCACATCAAAAGCTTTAGTGAATAGATCAGCAAGCTAGTTGTCAGTATGAACTTTAGCAACTTGAATAAGCTTCTTTTCATTACAATCACTAATAAAGTGATACCTGATCTCAATATGCTTTGTTTTGGAGTGCTTGACTGGATTGTTAACAATGCTTATTGCACTGCTATTGTCAATGAAGATTGGAGTGTGAAGAAAGGTTACCCCATAGTCCAGCATTTGATTCTGAATCCATAGAACCTGAGAGCAGCAACTTGCAGCAGCAATGTACTCAGCTTCTGTTGTTGATAAGGACATAGTGGTTTGCTTCTTACACTGCCAAGATACTAGTCTTGCACCCAAAAGCTGACATCCCCCCGAAGTAGACTTTCTATCCATATTAGCACCACCCAAGTCACTGTCTAAATAAGCAATCAAGTCAAAGTTGGATTCATAAGGATACCAAAGACCTAATCTAGGTTGCCCTCTTAAGTATCTGAAAATCCTTTTAACTGCTTGAAGATGTGATTGCTTTGGCTTGACTTGGAATCTGACACACACACACACTGGAAACATGATGTCTGGTCTTGAGGCTGTGAGATACATGAGAGATCCAATCATTGATCTATAAAGATGGACATCAACATCCTCCCCTCAAGATCAGTAGTGATCTGTTTGTGAGTTTCCATTGGTGTGCTTGCTGGCTTTGAGTCTGTTAAACCATATTTGTCCAGGATGTCTTTCACATATTTTGATTGACTTATGAAGATCCTATCTTTCTGTTGTTTCACTTGAAGCCCAAGGAAGAAGGTGAGTTCACCCATTGCACTCATTTTGAAGCTCTTGTGCATCAACTCTTCAAAGTCTCTACACATCTGTTCTTTTGTAGATCCAAAGATGATGTCATCCACATAGATCTGAACAAGTAGGATGTCCTTCTTACTTCTTCTAATGAAGAGGGGCTTGTCAATTATTCCCCTTTCAAACCCATTTTCTAAGAGATAGGTAGACAATGTATCATACCATGCTCATGGGGCTTGATGTAGACCATAAAGTGCTTTCTTCAGTTTATATACTCTGTCAGGATATGATGGATTTTCAAATCCAGGGGGCCGACATACATATACTTCTTCATCAATTGTACCATATAGAAAGGCACTCTTCACATCCATTTGATATACCTTGAACTTCATGTATGAGGCATAGGCTAGAAATAGCCTAATTGCCTCTACCCTTGCAACTGGAGCAAAGACTTCTTCATAATCTATGCCTTCTTCCTGAGTGTACCCTTGTGCCATTAGCCTTGCTTTGTTCCTTATTACAATTCCTCTCTCATCCTTTTTATTTCTGAAGATCCACTTGGTGCCAATAGTTCTATGACCTTTTGGAAGGTCCACCAAGTCCCAAACATCTTGCAACTTAAATTGTAGTAACTTTTCTTGCATGGCTTCTATCCAACTTGCATCTTTCATTGCATCATAGGCCTTCTTAGGCTCAATCTGGGATAGAAAGCAAGAGAGTACTGAATGTTGCTGATCCTGCATCTCTTGAAGTCTGCTTTGATTTCTAGTTATCATTGGAGAAGAGATGTCTCCTATTACCAGCTCTGGAGGATGATTCTTTTGAGTTCTTGTCTGGTGACTAGGTACTTCATTAATTCCAACATCTAGATTGGAATCATTTAGGTCAGCTGAGGGGATCTCATCAGCTACTTCTGGCTCTTCAAGCTCTGAATTCTCCTTATCTCTTCCTTCTTCTTCACTCTGAATTGGTTCAATAATAGTCTCCTTTTCACAGATTTCAACAGGTTCTATTGTAGGTATGGGGAAGATCACAGACTGAGGAATAATGTCTTGTACTTGTACATCCCCTGATCCTCCACTTCCTGAACCTGCATGATCATCACTACTGAAACCCAAAGAGTTAGTTAGTGAATCAATGTCAAACAACCACTAAGGACCTGAACCAATAGGATTTGGTGTGTTCTCATTGCATTTGACATTGTCACTTTCCTCAATTATTCTAGAAGAAGAATTAAATACTCTGTAGGCCTTACTCTTAGATGAGTAACCAACAAGAAAACCATCATCTGCCTTGCTATCAAACTTTCCTAAGTGAGTTTTGGTATTGAGAATGGTACAAGGACACCCAAAAGGTTTGAAAAATCCAATAAATGGTTTTCTTTTATTTAAAAGCTCATATGGTGTCTTGTTTTTAGGTTTGACTACTAGAACTCTGTTTTGGACATAACAAGCAGTATTAACTGCTTCAGCCCAGAAAGTAATTGGAAGTTTGGAATCAGCTAACAGAGATCTAGCAGCTTCAATCAGTGTCCTATTCCTTCTCTCAGCAACACCATTTTGTTGTGGAGTCCTAGGAGCATTGTATTGCCTCTCAATTCCTTTTTCCTCACAAAAGGTGTTTAGGTCAAGATTTTTAAATTCAGTACCATTGTCTGACCTAATGACTTTTACCTTTTGACTTGTCTGGTTTTCAATTCTTAGAATAAAGGATTTGATTAGTCCACTTGTCTCATCCTTAGTCCTTAGAAAATATACCCAAGTAAATCTAGAGTAATCATCAACAATAACTAAGCAGTATGATTTCTTACCTATACTCATAACATTTGTAGGACCAAATAGATCCATATGCAACAACTGAAGAGAATTAGCAATAGTGTTCAACTCTTTGGACTTATGAGAAGTTTTGTGTTGTTTGCCTTTGAGACAGGCAACACAATGATCATCACATGAAAAGACTTTTGAAGGCAAACCTCTTACAAGGTTGTTTTTAACAAGTTTATTCATTGTTTTAAAGTTCATGTGACACATCCTTCTGTGCCAAAGTGATGATTCATCCACAGATGCTTTTGAAACAAGACAGTTTAAGGATGAATCAGTTGAAACATTTTCCATATCCAAACAATAGACATTATCCTTTCTGGGAGTTCTTAGTAGTATCATCTTTTCATCAACTACCTTGAATCCAGGAGCAAGAATAATGCATTCAGAATCAGTGAATAATATACTATGCTTTTTGTCACAAACCTGTGATACACTTAACAGGTTATACCTTAACTGCTCAACATAGAAAACATCTTCAAAGGTCATTCTACCTTTTGTTACATCACCCTTACCACTGATCTTACCTCCATCTGGAGTATTACCAAAGGCAACATGTCCTCCATCAATTTTCTTGAAATTCTTGAGGCAAGCCATGTTCCCTGTCATGTGCCTAGAGCAACCACTATCAACATGCCATATGCTCTTTCCTTTGAGTTGTTGGTTGCCCTGCACATAGAATAAAACAATTAGTATTGATTGGGAACCCAAGCCAAAGTGGTCTTGGGTCTCCCTTTCTCATCAAAGTATTTACACTCCTTTTTGATGAGATTTTTAAAAACAGAGCACTCTTTACTAGAGTACTTTGTCAAGATGATTGGTATAGCAGCACAAACACTAGAAGCAGTACTAACTTTAGAAGTACTAACAGAGTTAGCAGTATTAACATTTGAAGAAGTACTAACAGTGTTAGCAGTACTAACATTGTTAGCAGTAGTATTGCTTCTAGCAGCACTAACATTGTCAGCAGCACTATTTGTGGTAGCAGTACTAACAGTTTTAGTGCTTTTAGGAACCCACATCTTGACACTTTCTTCCACAGTCTTTTTCTTCATGTGGCTTTTAGATTTAGCAGGTTTCTTAGCCACATGGTTCCTTTCATTCTTCCTATAACCAAAGGGTTTTTGCATAGCTCTTTGAAAATTCATCCTTTGGTTAATAGGATTATAGTAACAGTGCTTGGCAAGATGATTCAATTTGCCACATATGAAACAAGGTTTTGGTCTGATGATTCTACTCAGATCAACTCCTTGTTTCTGAGCCCACTGATTATTCCAATTACTTTGATTTCCCCTCCTTTTATCATGTTTTAGGGGCTCAGACTCCTTACAAGCACACTGTTTGCAAGGAACATGATTCACAACTGTGGTCTGTTTGTAATGGACCTTCTTAGACTTTCCCTCAGTCTTCTCTATGTCCTTAGATTTTACCCAAATCTTTCCACAACCCTCATTGGTAATAATGTGATTCTCTAGAGGAATCTCACCACTCACATTGTTCTCCTTACTCTTACCAGCTTCTTTCTCAGTCTTGTCCTAAAAAACTACTCCATTTAAGGGATCTATATCAGTGGCTCCCTCCTTCAAGTCTTTCCTATCCTTGGTCTCTAGTAAGTCTGACGTAGGAGGGATGTAGTTGTTGTTGTATGGTGGTGGTGTGGTATTGTACCCAATTCCTCTTCTCAGTTTGTCATGAAACTGGGTTTGTAGTAAAGAGTCCATTGCTTTAGAAGCATTGGAAAACTTTTCCACAACTAGCTTAACTTTGGCTAGCTCTCCTCTCAACTTTTCATTCTCCTCCTTGGACTTTGTCAGTTGGATTTCTAGATCATTCTTCTCCCACTTCCAGTAATTTGTATCATATGTGTGTTGCAGTTCATTGGCTTGGAAACTTTTAATTTGTTCCTCAAACCTCTCAACAATTTTCACATAGTCTTTTATATCCTTTTCTAATCTCTTAAGGTCATCACTCATCTTCTGGTTGTGATCCCTGTACCTTTTAACAGTGTCCATGCAAGTTTGAGAACAGAGATTAGAAAGTACCTCAGTTGGGAGATCTGATACTTCTGCCATGAGAGCTTGATTTTGAATGGCCTCTTCAGCTTGATCACTCCAGTCAAACCCTATTCCTTGTTGAGAAACAAGAGCTTGAGCAGAGTTTCTGTTCTGGTTAAAGCTTCCAGTCTGAGCTTGTTGGTGGTTGTTGTGAGACACTCCACTTCTGCATTCCCTGGCAAAGTGTCCCTTTAGATGACACTTATAGCACTCCACCTTTGACTTATCAAAGCCTGCTCCATCTTCTCTTCTTTGGGAGAAGTTGTTCCTCCCAGTCCTCTTGATGAACTTCTTCACCCTCATAGAAAGCATGGCCATCTGCCATTTAATATCCATCTCTTCAAGATCATCAGGGTGAAGTTGTTCCAAATCATCATTGATTAAAGAGGAGTTTCCATGGCTGGAAAGAAAGGCTTCAAAAACAGATTTAGTGCCTTTTTCTTGATTTACTCCATTAGCAGTATTAACTGATTCAGGGTTAGCAGTAGAATCAATTGATGATGATAGGAGTGCAGCATTATGAACATAACCAGTAGGCTTCTTCTTTGCCTCCACCTCATATTCAAACACTCTCAGATCATTGTACAGATCATCAGTTCCTTTTCTTCCAATTGATCATTCTGTCTGAATGAAACAGTATACATGGTCCATTCATCTCCAAGGGACCTTAAGAACTTTCTGTTTACAACATCTTGATCAATTTGTACTCCCATAGTAGCTAGTTCACCAATCAGCTTGTTAAACCTGTCAAAAGTTTGAGTCATGGACTCATTCTTAGTTGACATAAAGTTTTCATACAGTTGCTTCAATATTGCCTTCTGATTTCTCTTGGTACTTTTAGTACCAGAGAATCTCTTCTCTAGAGCATTCCAAAGCATCTGTGCATCAGTGCAATTGCAGAATTGGTGTTGATACTCATTGGGAATAGCCAAGAGCAGTGTGCTCAAGGCTTTCATCTCTGTCTGCTTTGTCTTCCTTTCTGCATCCGTCTTTGGTGGGATTCTTTTTCCATCTGCACCAATCTTTCCTTCATCAGATGGGCCATTCTCAATGATGTCCCACATAGAGTAATCTGTGAGGAGAATGTATTGCTTGATCCTAATCTTCCACATGTCAAACTCATTAGATATGAGCATTGGAACCTTTGAGACAAGAGTACTGTTTGATTCAACTGTATTTTCCATGATGAATGAAGGTTTCTGAGAATACTTGCTCTGATACCACTTGTCAGGATCTAATTCTTAACAAGAATAATGAACTCAGAAACAATATTAAAGAAGTTGCGGAATAACACTTTAATATTTAATACTCAATGTAACAGTGAATCAGAAATCACAATCTTGTAAACTTTATTGAATGATCAAAGCTACAAGATTTCAAACAAAACCTCAATATTGATGAACAGGATCACCAATACGAATTCTACTTCTCTAGAACTAGGGTTCTAAACCTTGAGGTTAATTATCTCTGAAAACAAAAACTCAGAATAATCTGCTAACTTGATGTATTCTAAACTATTCTCAACATGTCTATACATATACTGAAAATAAAAGATAATTACAAAAAATAAAAGATCTTCAGTATATTCTTCTATCATTATCTTCAAACCTTTCATGATTATCTTTAGTCTTGATCTGCACGGATCTTGATTATCTCTTAAGCAGTATTAAGTTGTAGCAGTATTAACACTCTGAGCAGCACTAATTTTCACCAGTAGTAGTAACTGTGCTCAGCAGTATTAACTTTGATCTGGCAGTACTAACTTTAGCAGTACTAACTACTAGCAGTACTAACTATTGAAGTAGCAGTACTAACTTGTCAAGCATTATTAAATCTACTAGCAGTAGTAATCAGTTGTGCTAGCAGTATTAACCATACTTGAACAATTCTTTAATTCCCAACAAAGACCTCATTTTTTTTGGTTTTGATAATAGTGGAAAAGACACCATATATTCTTTTAATTTTTGTAATGTTGTTCGTGGTCGTCCGTCCACTGGAAGCCTTTGTTTTTTTGTAGGACATTGTAGAATAGGTGGCATTTATCTGACGATCGAGATATGAACCTGTTTAAGGCTGCTACTCGACCAGTCAAACGTTGCACCTCTTTGAAGTTCCTTGGTGATTTGATCTCGACTATAGCTTTAATCTGATCGGGATTGGCTTCGATGCCTCGTAGAGTCACCATGTATCCCAGAAACTTCCCGACGCTGACTCTGAAGGAACATTTCGTAGGATTAAGCTTCATTTGGTATTTTCTGAGGATGTCGAACGATTGTCATGTTCGACATGATCGATAGCTTGTCGGGACTTGACCAACATATCGTTGATATACACTTTCATGGTATCGCCCGGTCGGTCTTTGAACATTTCGTTGACCAATCACTGGTATGTGGAACCTGCATTTTTCAAGCCAAATGGCATAACTTTATAGCAGTAAATACCTCGATCTGTCATGAAGGTTGTCTTTTCTTGGTCGTCGACATGCATAAGTATTTGATTGTAGCCTGAATACGCGTCCATGAACGTCAAGAGTTCATGTCCAACAGTTGCGTCAACTAGTGCATCAATATGTGGTAAAGGAAACGGATCCTTTGGACACGCCTTATTCAGATCTGTGAAGTATATGCACACCCTCCATTTGCCATTTTTCTTCTGCATGACCACGACAGTGGCTAACCAGTCGGGGTACTTTACTTCTCATATCTTCCCGATCTTGAGGACATTATCGACTTCATCGTTGATCACCTTGTTTCGCCCTGGAGCGAATTTTCAACGTTTTTGCTTCACTGGTTTGAATGATGGATCCACATTCAATTTATGTGAAATGATGTTAGGGTCAATGTCGACCATGTCCTCGTCCATCCAAGCGAAACAATCGACGTGATCCTGCGAAAAAGAGATTAGTTCCTTTTTAATGGAATGATCAAGTGACGAACCTATGAAGACGACTTGATTCGGTCTGCTTTTGTCCAAGATAACTTCCTCCAAACGATAGTCGTCTACAACATCGGGAGTATCCTGGTTCTGTAATTGCTAGAGCATAAATCTGTTGGATACAAGATCATAGAAGACTGAAGGTCAAAGCTAAAGTCAACTCTCAGCATCAATGTCAAAGTCTAGTGTAATAAAGTCAAAGTCAAATCTTGTATTTTCTGTTTTTAATATTGTTTGTGCGTTCTGTTATGTGGGTGAACAGTGTTTTGAGAGTTTTGTTTTTAGCGCGTTTTCATAGTTTGTTTAAATAGCTTGTTGTACGTGTTAGACTTGTAACTAGAGTTCAGATAGCATCGTGAGAGTTTCATAGTTAGAGAGAGAAAGTAGTGTGAGAGTTCATTATAATTCAAATCTGTGATAAATAAAATTGAGATTCAATTGGAAATTAATTGTCATCTTGATCATCGCATTGTTATCTGGGAATAACAATGATGGGAGAGATGAATTTCTTTCTTGGATTACAAGTAAAACAATTTTCAACGGGGATTTTTATAAACCAAGCTAAGTACATTTTTGATATTCTTCAAAAATTCAAAATGGAAAATTGTAAATCTATTGGTACCCCGATGGCACCAGGAACTAAGATCAACATGGATCCTTCGGAAAACCTGTTGATGTTAGAACCTATAGAGGAATGATTGGTTCTTTAATGTATTTAACTTCAAGTAGGCCAGATATTATGTTTTCTACATGTCTATGTGCAAGATATCAGGCTAATCCTAAAGAATCTCATATGTCTGCAGTAAAACGCATATTTAGATATCTGAAGGGGACTGCAGATCTTGGTCTGTGGTATCCTAAAGATACTGGTTTTGAACTGACGACTTATTCAGATGCAGATCATGTTGGATGTATGTTAGACAGGAAGAGCACATCGGGTCATATTCAATTTCTTGGAGACAAGCTCGTAAGCTGGGCGTCAAAGAAACAACTTTGTGTTTCCACTTCGACTGATGAAGCAGAGTATGTAGTTGCTGCCAGTTGTTGCTCTCAAGTATTGTGGATGAGGACACAACTTCGAGACTATGGCTTTAAATTTGACAAAATTCCGACTTATTGTGACTCGAAGAGCGCCATTGCCATATCTGCCAATCATGTGCAACATATAAAGACAAAACACATAGATGTTAGATATCATTTTATCAAAGACAATGTCGAAAAAGGTACAATAGAACTTTATTTTGTAAACACTGATTATCAGCTTGCTGATTTGTTTACCAAGCCTCTCGAAGAAAAGAGTTTTAATTTTCTTATCTCGAAACTTGGTATGCTTAATCTCAAGACATAATCTGTGATTACCTATTAAAGTTTTTCTTATTGTTATTTTTCTTCATTTCTTTATCATTATTCTGAAAAGATATATGCACTTTAATGCGTGTTCATGTTTTCAGGGGGAGTGAGAGAATATAAAGATGATCTATATTAATTTGAGGGGGAGTTAATAAATTTTTGCATATGTTTAACTGACATATTTTTTTTAAAGCATAAATATAGGGGGAGTAAGACTAAAAGCAAGGAGTAAGAGTTATGACTTCTGATTACTTCTTATCAGAACTCGTACATTCAATGTTTTACTGCTTTATGTCTTTTATTTTTTAATAAAGTTTTGTGAATAAATTTTTGTACTTTGACGGATTTTTGTCTGATGCAGATTGAGAGAGTGCTTACAAGATCATATCTTATATGACTTTAAGCTGACTTCATGAGATTTAAGACAGATAGAAAAGGTTTATTTCTATTCTTAATCTCATATATGGTTGAAAGAAGGACGATTTTCAATCATAGAAAACATGTTCTTAAATGTTCAAACCACTTACCGATTCTTAAACAGATTTTATGAATTGGAAGTGCGATTTTAAATGTTTTCATTTTATTTGTGCTTAAACGTTAACAAACCGTGTGTTTCCAAAGATTAATACTTGTGTATTATCTTTTCTATATACATTCAAGTATTCACACACACCGGTTTAATTTTTGTTGGATATGTTATCACCATGTCTCATATTTGAACAAATTT
This sequence comes from Arctium minus, assembly GCA_954870635.1. Taxonomy (NCBI): domain Eukaryota; kingdom Viridiplantae; phylum Streptophyta; class Magnoliopsida; order Asterales; family Asteraceae; genus Arctium; species Arctium minus. The sequence goes on along the minus strand of OX941082.1, from coordinate 27,518,659 downwards.
TTCGATGGTGATAAACCCCGATTGAACTTCAAAGAATTTGAGCGTGATTTCATTTATGAACGTTTTTTTTTCAAGAATGTCTATATTTTTGTTTCGTATAGACAATATCAATTTTTGTTGACCCAAGCCTTAATTGATAAATCATTCGATATTGATCTTTTTGATTCAATGTCAGATTTTCAAACAAGTTTCTTGTATTCATTTCATTCATTCAATTATCTTGTTTGAAAAGTTTTCAATGTTTAAAAATGCTCAAATCTTCATGATTACATCCATGAGCATACATACATCTGACTTGTGTATATTTGTGCTTTAACTGTTCTAGTTAAACCATTCTGAGCAACATTGATCTTTATAGGAAAATATGGATTCATTGTGTAGGACTTAAATGAAACTTCTATGGATTCACGTTAACCAGTGTTTCCTACCCAAGAAGTTAATCCTTAGTGATCGAGTGTGAGGAGTCAAAAAGAAATGAGTGTGGGTTGTGTGACGAGGTAAAATGTAAATGAGAGATTGGTTAGAAGCGAGCTCAATGATTTAAAAGAAAGAGGGTGAGAGAACAGAGTAAAAGAATATAAAACTCTGCACCAAGTTTTTCTGAGTCGGGCAGCCACATTACTAATGTTTCATATTTCTTCGTGAACATTATTGAAACAGGCAACTAGCCCATGTCAACTCTTCCTAAAAACCTCACCATCCACTCATTTTCTTCTCAACAAGAAAGTGTTTCATATTTCAAGGGGACGCAATACATAATCTATCTGGTTTTCATTTGGAAAATCTGGATATTGAAAAAGAAGGAAGTTTGCCCCACCTTCGCACTTCGATCATGCACAATTGAGTCTGTGTATAATTGTTGTTGTCTCAGTGGTTTACACAATGTTGAGCCTTATAAAAGCAATCATCGTGTGCTTAATTCTTTCGAACACTTGCACGAACACACAAGGAAATTTGTTTTTCTTGTCATAACATTCATAGAAATTGCCTCTGTGGTGTTTTGATGATTGAATGGAAGCCCTGGGGGAGTGATCATCACAAAAGCTCCTTTCCAATGTGTATTTGTTATACACAGTGACTTTGTGTTACTGACAATCATCTTAACTGATTCATTTGTTGATTCAGGTGTTACATTCTTATTTTGTCTGAATTTGAAAAGATTCAGATGAATATATTCGTTGGATCGACATTTAATCAGAGGCTCAGTGTTAAAAGATCAATGGTCAGATAAAGACATTTCTTGGTGAACAGTTTTGATGATCAATATGCTCTAATCATCAATAAGGGGGAGAAATTAATGTTAAAGAAATGTCCGGGATCAAATGTTTCTGTTAGATGTGAAAGAAGATTTCAAAGAATATGAAAGTTGAAAGAGCATAGTCAAAGAATTCTAGAAGATGTGTTGATTTTAAAGAAATTTTCTTTGAAGATTATTTGTTGAAGCAGTCTGAGCAAATTCAGAAAATAATTTCTTTCCGAAGACTGAAAAAGGTTTGAGATAAACTTGGGAAGATTGTTAAAGAGCATATCTACCATTCTTGGGGGAGATTGTTATTTTGTTTGAAGAAAGATTTTGGAGAGATTATTGAAGTTTACTAAAGTTGATCAAAGGAGGAGATTGCATTTACAAAGCTTAAAGAGAGAAGATTATACTGTAAAATCTTTTTGAGATGATCTTGATCCAAAGGGGGAGATTGTTAGAGCATAAATCTGTTGGATACAAGATCATAGAAGACTGAAGACTGAAGGTCAAAGCTAAAGTCAACTCTCAGCATTAATGTCAAAGTCTAGTGTAATAAAGTCAAAGTCAAATCTTGTATTTTCTGTTTTTAATATTGTTTGCGCGTTCTGTTATGTGCGTGAACAGTGTTTTGAGAGTTTTGTTTTTAGCATGTTTTCATAGTTTGTTTAAATAGCTTGTTGTTCGTGTTAGACTTGTAACTAGAGTTCAGATAGCATCGTGAGAGTTTCATAGTTAGAGAGAGAAAGCAGTGTGAGAGTTCATTGTAATTCAAATATGTGATAAATAAAATTGAGATTCAATTGGAAATTAATTGTCATCTTGATCATCGCATTGTTATATGGGAATAACATAGATGGAATGCTTTCTTGGTTTCATCGTTGTCTTGTAGCAATCTCGAGCAACTTTTGGCTCACTCTTGGTCTCCTGGACTCCCCATGGCGTAGGGAACTTCATTGTCTGGTGATATGTCAAAGGGACTGCCTTCATGTCGTGGATCTACGGTCGTCCAAGAATGATGTTATATGCCGACGGGCAGTCGATGATGCTGAATCTGGTCTGCTTGTTGATTCCTTTCGCGTAGACTGGCAAGGTAATTTCTCCAAAGGTGTTTGTCGCATCCCTATTGAATCCGAACAGTGTCGTTGAGCATCAAACGATCTCCGACTTGTCGAGTCCCATAGCCTTGATGGTGTCGAGAAAGATTATATTCGCTGAGCTTCCTCCATCGACCAACACCCTCCGGGTTAAACAATTTCCGACCTTGAGGTGTATGATTAACCCGTCATGGTGTTTTTGATGTAGGTCGCCCAGGTCATCGTGATCGAACGTTATCTTCATCGCCTCTAGTTCCAATTCTTCCTTCGTCCGTGAAGTCCGAGAGATTGGTTGATTGTTTGCTCCCTGACTAGCATGCCTCTTTGCTGCGGAGTACGTCAAACCACAGACGTCGGATCCTCCCGTAACACAATTCACGACTTTCTCGTGGACAAGAGACGGTGGTCGAACGTTGTTATCATGTATTACTTGCCCATCAAATATGTCTTTAAGGTTGCCTTTCGGAACGTGCCAAGAAAGCTCTTTCTTGAGGGCTATGCAGTCGTCCGTTGTATGACCATGGTCGTCATGGAAGTTGCACTATTTAGTTTTGTCTTTCTTGTCGTCAGCTTTGTCGTTTTTCTTAGGCCATTGAATGGTTGCTTGTGCATTTCTCAATGACTCGACCAAGTCTTTAGATGTTTCCTTGAATCCATATGAGGAAATCTTAGGGTACTGAGAAAACTTGGTCAAGGTCGAGACCTTCTTTTTGTTGAATCTGACGTTCGATATTTGTCGTGATGACTCCGTCTTAACTACCACTTTATCTTTGAACAATGTTTATAGGCCTCGATTGTTGTCTTGATATCGTAGTTACGGACATTGATCATTTATGCATTGAATCGATTGAAGTAACCGCGGATGGACTCTTCAGCTTTTTGCGCGACATAGTACAAATCACTAGTCTGTTTCTCCATCTTGCGACTACTGGTGAATTGCTGGGAAAATTGGTTCACCAATTCGGCGAATGAACCAATGGATTTGGGCTTGAGACAGATCAACCACTACAAGGTTGCACCCTTGAGGGTCGCCCCAAAGCTTTTGCATATACACACCTCTTGATACTGGTGTGAGATCGACAATGTCCACATTAACTGCTTGTATTGAGCGATGTGTTCAGTGGGGTCCGTGATGCCAGAGTATTTTGGTGTGAACGTTGGGATGTTGTATTTTTTTAGGGACGTCGACCATAACTATCTCTACGACAAAGGGAGACACTTAGAATCATGTGCGAGGCTCGACGTCGACAGGTACTGCTGCCCCTGGTAGTTTGGCGAGTAGTGACAAGACTAGCTCGTTCTGCTCTTCCAACATATTTAATCGATGGGAGACAGGATCGTCCTGAGTATTCCCTTAAGTGGCAATTGGAACATGTCCTGAACTTTGGAAACCATTCCGTTGCGATGAGTCAGAAGCATATCCATGGTTTTAGAAGGTAGGCATCAGCATCGTAGGAATCAACGTTGTAGGAGGCATTGAGGGAATTGGCTCTGTTTAGTGGAAGAATGGTATAGCAGAATTCACAAATGGCATCGAGGGGATCAATGTTGTCGAGGGAAATAATGGGGGAAATGGAGGTGGCATCGTCGACAAAGGCTGACTGGGAAGGCTAGGAAAAAGAGGTATTGGATAATTGGGAAGCCGAGGCCCCGACCAACGCATGATAAATCCACCTGAATCTTGTGAAGGCTCTGTCGCGCCACTAGCGTTTTGATTCCTCAAGGATGCAATTTCTTCCATCGCCTGCCTGTGTTGATTTGTCAAAGCCTCAATTCGAGCACGGGCGGCGTTTAGTTCCATGTTCATCTGAGCCATAATTTGTTCTTGAGTTCCCTGAGGAGCTGACATTGTTCTGAAAAAGTAAAAACACTTGAGGAAACTATTAGCACGACGCACGATTGTCGAGGATTTTCTTTAGATGGGGCCCCACGGTGGGCGCCAAACTATTGATGCCAAAAATCACCCAACGAATAATTTAAGGTTGATGTGGAGCTTAATCCAACTAAAGAAAGTAACCAGACGACAATATGCAAAATGATAATCAAAATAAAGAGACAAGGAATTTGGTGACGCGGAAAAACCTCAATGAGGAAAAAACCGCGGTCGACTGATGGAGGTCGTCGAGCACTATGATCGCCAAACAGGGGCGATATTCTTATGTATTACAATGTATTACACGATGAACACTAGAAACAACTATGTAAACTATAAACTAGTGCAGGTCACCTGTAGAACACTTCGGTCGTGTGTTTAGTATCGTTGTCGTATATTCCGAGGGAAAAGATTGTGATTGTTCTTCATATCACTTGTGAGTTATGGAATTCATCTATCAGATGTCCGAATGAAGTGTGTATCTTCAGTATTTATAGTCTTGGATCTTCATATATGCGTCTTTGTAACGGTTGAACCCTTATAATGGCTTTGATGGCCTTGATCAGTTATAGTCGTTGGTGTTTATGAGTATTAAACCTGCATTAAATAAACAAGAGAAGAACGTTGGGTCGAACGTTAGTATGATCGTGGTCGAGAGTAAATCTTTGCGATGGTCGTGCGACGCTTGAACGACCTTCGAGATAGTGTCGATGGGTGTTACAAATATGTTTGGTCGATGGGACCTTATCTTAATACAAGATCAGTCGTGCGAAATAATGTCGTCTGTCAAGGTCGTGGATTTTTACCCAAACAACTGTCATGTTCAAATTAGCTAAACCAAAATGACAGTTGTCTGACGTAAGCGTCCTTTCAACCTCCCTCTACACGTGTCCATTTCTGATTAGAAGGTTGATGGAACGTTTCTGACATGGGTACTCACAAACGCCGCTTCCATAGCCCCCTATCCCACTTCTCACGTCCATAAAAACCCACTCCATACTCCATTTTCTCTTTACGCTCTCAAGCAATTCTCTCTCAAACTTCATCTTTTCTCTCAAGAAAGCAAAAGCTTCAAACCTGCAACAATGGCGCCTAACCAAGAAGGTTCAGACGATTCAAGAAAAATCGTTCCTCATTGTGAACAAGCCCAATTTAATATTCATGTGAAAGCCAATAACTTCTACCTGGAACCGAATCCTATCAAATTCAATTCTTTTAAACATGTGAACTAAATGACGCCTTGACTAGTTTTGACTCCAACATTCCACTCAACTACGTACGACAATGGTGGTACTCAAGTGAGTGCATTGAAGCTGCAAAAAGACTTGTTGGCTTCATCGATGCTGGTGAACAAGATGTCACCATTCGCATCTCTCCCAAAACTTTGAGAAGAAAGTTATTTTTACTCACACCTGTTGAATTAGGGATACCCAGATTTGAACAACCCCCTTCTCATGAAATCCTACTAGAGTTCCTTTTTCACTTAGGGTATAACAAGGACATAACAAGATTAAGTGAATTGAGGAGGCAAAATCTACCCCCAATATGGAACTTCATGTTCAGTGTGTTGAACCGCACATTGACTGAAGCCAATATCAAGCCAACCCCACTCTTCTAACAATCATGTATGCCTTATTCTTCAATAGAAATATCGACATGGCAAGGTTGCTATATTCCGAGATTCACACTGCTATAGAAAGAAAGAACAAGGCATTGGACAAGGGAACTCGTCCTACATCTGTCCCGTTTCCTCGTTTCATCTTCATCATCCTCAGAGGAGCCATTAGAAACACCATCTCTCTGAAGAAGGACCAAAGACACCCCTGTTTGTAATGAACAGTTTTAAACCAACAACAATTCCACCTTACCCCTCAGAGCGACGCTTTCCTTAAAGCATGGTCAAGTTCATTCCATAGGAAAACCCCATTCGTGACTATCTTAGAAGTGTTGCCCAACCATCCGAGCCGATGGTGAGATCCCCAGCACACTTAGGTCCTGAGTCTGAGTGAGAGTCAGAAAGTGAGCAGTCTGGTGCTCCTTTAGAATATATCAGAGGAGAACTCGAGGCCCGAGGGTGCCTCTGTAGAGAGAAGAACAGAGGGTCCTTCTCACTCTAGCGAAGAGATTAGCTCTGCCAGAGTAAAAGAGAGTGAGGAAGAGAGTCCCCGAGAGGGAGTGCTTCTTGAAACCTTAGGATCCGAGAGCAGAGAGGTAGAAAAAGATGCCTCTGAAAGCACAACTGAGAGTACTCCTGGCCAAACTCCCTGTGCAAACAAATAATCTGTCCCAGGTGGTCCAACAACACAGAACATTGAAACAGAGGTTCACACCTACAAATTGGACTCAATGGAGTATGTTTGTTCAAACCGGTCTCGAGAGTTTTGGACAAAGATGATCATTTAAGCAAGGACCTTCCATATCCTAAAACCCGGGAATTGAAGCTCAATGATAGTGGTATCCGAATGGCCCTATGGAATGCAATGGAACCACAAGTCCTAAGCATTGCTCAGAACTACCCTACCACAAAGAAGATGTGGATCCACTTGGAGTCTTCCTTCTCGGACAAGGAATCCTTGTCTCATACTTATTCTGTGTTTGGATCCTAATTCAGATGTGAGAAAGGCGATTATGATCTCACCGAGTACTACACGAGGCTATCGAAGCTATCTGAGGAGCTCCGAGTTCTTTTCCCCATCACTCCCGATGTTAAAGTTCAGTAGGAGCGACTAGCAAAGATGGATGTGATGACATTCATTTCAGGATTGTCTGCCAAATATTCGGGTGCTCGTTCTTTGTTACTAAGTCACTCATCATCTCAGTCATTGGCTTCCACATATCATCTTGCACGAGAAATGTACTTCAGTAGCTCTTCATCCAAGTCATCCGGGAGTGACATATCAGCTTTTGCAACCACTAGTAGCAGAAACGGTGGAAGAGACGGATATAGAAAGAAGATCCAATGTTTTTATTGCAAGGAGTTTGGGCACACAAAGTATAACTGCCCTAATCGTCCTCCTTCTGGATCTGGATCTCAACCACCACCTCGTCCTTCTCGAGCCCATGTTGCATCTATTGATAATATTACCGCCACTCACATAGTACACGATGAAGATGTCTCTCGATCCCAACATGAATCTTCGAATCAGGTTCCTTCTACTCCTCGTGCTAGCACAACACAATCAGGTATATCATCTACTTGTTTTTCTGCATGCTCGACATCCTGGATTATTGATTCAGGAGCCACGGATCACATGACTAGGAATAAAGACCTGCTATCCAATCTCAATACTGAGATACCCCATACTCCAGTTCGGCTTGCTAATGGATCTTCGTGTCAAATTCGGGGCATGGGATCCACTACCTGTCAAACCTAAACCTAGCATATGTTCTTTATGTTCCCACTTTTCCAGATAGCTTAATATCCGTTAGCCAAATTACAAAAAGACATAACTGTTCTGTAACCTTTTTTTCCAACACATTGTGTCTTTCAGGAATTGAGGACGAACCGATTGATTGGCACAGGTTTTGAATCTCAGGGTCTCTATCGTTTGTCTGCATTACGACCTTTAGTAGCACATCTTTGTGATTCCAGTATCAGTCTATCAGAGAGACTTATTGTCGGCTAGGCCACCCTTCTTTACCAGTTCTGAAACAATTGAGACCAAATTTTTCGTCTGTTCGTGAGTTACTTTGTGAGACTTGTCAGTTGGGTAAACACACTCGTTGTCCTTATCCCCCTAGAGAGTCTAGTCGTGTTACCGCTTTATTTAAGTTAATTCACTCCGATGTATGGGGTTCGTGTCCTGTGATTTCTACTAGTGGGTTTAAATATTTTATTACGTTTGTTGATGACTTTTCTCGTGCAACATGGGTTTATATGCTCAAGTCACGTAATGAAATGTTTTCCATCTTTTGCGATTTTCATGCTTATGTTAAAACCCAATTCGATGTTCCTATTAAAACTCTAAGATTTGACAATGCCAAAGAATAATTTTCTTATGATTTTACAAGTTATTTATCTACGCATGGTATTTTACATGAATCATCGTGTGCCTATACACCCCAACAGAATGGCATTGCCGAAAGAAAGAACCGACATTTGTTGGATGTGGCTCGTACTATGATGATTCACTATAATGTACCACAAAGTTTTTGGGCCGATGTTGTTCTTACAACTAATTATTAATTAACCGTATGCCATCTTCTGTCCTTCAAGGAAAGACACCTTTTTCCATTCTATTTCCAAAAGGCACTTCTTTTCCATTGGCTCCTAAAATCTTTGGATGTGTTTCTTATGTCCACGATCATCGCCCGGGACATAACAAACTTCTAGCCCATGCCATCAAGTGTGTTTTCCTTGGGTATTCACATGTCCAAAAAGGCTATTGTTGTTACAGTCCTACCTTGCGTAGATATTTTACCTCGGCTGATGTCACCTTCAATGAGTTAAATCCCTTCTATGACAAACATGTCTCTAGTGGTTCAGAGTCGACCAATCTCAATTTGGATCCTTTTGAATCTTCTAATCCTTCGGCCTTTGATATTCCCGTGCAGACACCAAATGTAGTTATTCCGACACAACCGCCTGATACTCGTTTCACAAATGTGTATGTTCGACAGCGCCAGAGGCAAATGCCTTTGACCCAAGAGTTCTTACCTGTGCATCATGATTCTGGTGAGTCTCCTGTTCCACCACCTGATCCACACACTTCCTCGTCTATGGATACAGTATCTGACCTAGTACCTGATACACCTCCACAACCACTTACCGAACCCTATGACCCACCTGGTGCCCCTCTTCCCGATATTCCAATTGCCTTGCACAAAGGCATACGGACTTGTACCCGATATCCCATTCATGATTATCTTGCTTATTCCCATCTCTCTTCAGAATCATGTGCTTACACCACAGTCGTGGATAGCCATTTTATTCCCAAAAATGTAACCGAGGCTCTTAATCATCCAGGATGGTTTCAAGCAATGCAGGAAGAGATGGATTCCCTACAGAAGAATCATACTTGGGATTTGGAACAACTTCCTCGTGGAAAGTGCAAAGTGGGTTGTAAGTGGGTCTTCACAGTAAAACTTCATCCTGATGGGTCACTTCATCGTTTGAAGGCCAGGTTAGTTGCCAAGGGGTACTCCCAAGCCCATGGGATTTACTATGATGAGACGTTTTCTCCGGTGGCCAAAATGCCTTATGTTTGAATTTGTATCGCTTTGGCTGCCATTAATCATTGGTCGCTTCATCAGTTGGACGTCAAGAATGCTTTTCTTAATGGCATTCTTGAGGAGGAGGTATATATGGAACAACCACCCAGGTTTGTTATTGAGGAGGAGTCCATAAAGGTATGTCGATTACGACGTTCATTGTATGGTCTCAAACAATCCCCTCGAGCATAGTTTGGACGGTTTTTAGATGTTCTTTAGGAATTTGGTATGACTCGTAGTTCCCAGGATTATTCTGTGTTTTTTAGACATCGTGATGGTCGACGAATCATACTAGTGGTCTATGTAGATGACATAATTATCACCGGAGACGATAGTACCGGGATTTCAGAGTTGAAACAATTTCTACAGACCCAGTTTCAAGTAAGTGATCTTGGACGACTTTGTTATTTCCTTGGGATAGAAGTAGCTCGATCTCCACAAGGGATTCTTCTATCTCTGACAGGATCTAATTCTTAACAAGAATAATGAACTCAGAAACAATATTAAAGGAGTTTGCGGAATAACACTTTAATATTCAAAGATCAATATAACAGTGAATCAGAAATCACAATCTTTTAAACTTTATTGAATAATTTAAAGCTACAAGATTTCACACAAAACCTCAATATTGATGAACAGGCTCACCAATACGAATTCTACTTCTCTAGAACTGGGGTTCTAAACCTTGAGGTTAATTCTCTCTATCAAAAACAAAAACTCAGAATATTGTTCTATCAAACTATTCAGACTAATTCTATACATATACTAAAGATAAAAGATAATTACAAAATATAAAAGATCTTCAGTATAATCTTCCATAGTTATCTCCAAGCCTTCCATGAATATCTTCAATCAATACAGTTGTCTTCATTGCCATACGAAGTCTTCATCTCATAAGCAGCACTAACCTTCTTCAAAGGTATTAACCATCTTCAGCAGCATTAAAATCCTCAGCAATAGTAATTTTGTTCAGCAGTATTAACTTTGATCTGGCAGTACTAACTTCAGCAGTACTAACTTCAGCAGTACTAACTACTAGCAGTACTAACTCTCCAAGCAGTACTAACTGTTAAAGTAGCAATACTAACTTGTTAAGCAGTATTAAATCTACTAGCAGTAGTAATCATTTGTGCTAGCAGCATTAATCATACTTAAGCAATTCTTTAATTCCCAACAATCTCAACGAAAATATGTTCTTGATATGCTTACTGAGTGTGGTCTATTGGGATGTAAACCAGTCGACATTCCAATGCTCGCTACGAGAAAACTTCTTCCAAATGATGGAACTCCTCTAAAAGATCCAGAGAGATACATAAGACTGGTTGGAAAGCTAAACTATTTAACGGTTACTCGACCAGATATATCATTTCCGGTTAGTATCTTGAGTCAGTTCATGTCTGCTCTCTATACAAGCCATTGAGAGGCGATACTTCACGTTTTGAGGTATCTCAAAGCCACACCAGGCTTAGGCAGATCAGGGCCACTGCCTAGTCGGGGCATTCACTGAAGAAGGGGATGGTAGGATATCTGGTTTCTCTGATGCTGATTGGGCTGGTTGTCCCGTTTCCAGGAGATCGACTACAGGATATTGTGTATTTGTCGGTGGGAATCTAATTTCTTGGAAGAGCAAGAAACAACATACATTCTCCAGATCGAGTGTTGAGTCAGAGTACAGAGCCATGACAAATGTGTCATGTGAGATGATATGGGTAAGAAGAATTCTAAGAGAGCTTGGAGTAATTACTGACGACTTGATGAGATTATATTGTGATAATCAGTCAGCTATACATATAGCCAAGAATCAAGTATTTCATGAGAGGACTAAGCACATTGAAGTTGATTGTCATCTAATCAGAGACCGGGTTGTTGGAACACGGACAGACCCTCCATCGATTCAACCGGTACACATCAGGACAGAGCACCAGGTTTAAGGTACGAATTCAGTAAGCATTTGGAGAAATTAAAAACAAAAACATTGATTTTCTTCTCTAAACCCCATCTAACAAAGGAATGGTGAATGTTCTTCATTACAACAATTGTCAATCTCGAAATTTCTTCTTGATTTACAAACCCCTTTTCGTCAGGAAACATATTCGACACACACGATAGAGTTTATATTCGTGGAAGGGTAAATCGACACAACATGAGTTCTAAGCCTTTTTCCGCCATTAAAATGTTGGTTGAGACCTCATTGAGCTTTTCCTAATGCTCCAAGAAACAATTACAGTGGCTCTGGAGTTGAATCGTGTTGATGCATACTTAAGATTTGCAACAGTTCTTGACCTGCAACTCGTAAAAAAACACACGTTTGGGGTTACGTTTTGTATTCGATCTAGTATACGGTGGCCGAAGATGTGATAGTGGCTGGAGAAGACTACTAAAGAAAGGAAAAGGGTTAGGTGTTTTACCGAAGAAGATGAAGAGGATAGAGTAAATTACATTCTTGGTCCTGTGTTTTAATAAATAAATAAAGTAAAGTAATTGAAAATAAAAAGTATATGTTAGGACATAAAATGTCCAAAGTTTGAAAGTTTTGTAAATGACTCTACATTAATCTTTGTATTGGGTTTTAGTTTGTATTTGGGCTTATAATGTAAAATGAGCTTAGGCTTATTGTTGAACAAGTGTGAGTTGAGGAGAGGTATAAATAGATTAGTTCCTTTGTAATTGTAGTCAGTTCATTTCATTTTTCATTTTTTCACAATGTAGATTCTAATCTGAGATAGCGTATTCTAGAGAGAGAAGTTCTCTCTCTCTAGGTTTGTAGTCTGTGTTCTTCATTTTACAGTGAATAAATCGTCTCCTTCCCAATGTCATCTTGTTTATTCAATTGATCATGAATTGTTGATTAGATTTGGGACTTACAAGTGGTATCAGAGCCAAATCGAAGAAATTTTCTTTGATTCGGTCAATTTTTCAACAATTCGTGTTCTACAGCCCAAAATTTTTGTATCTGCGATTTGGATTTGATTTTGTGGAGTTTGGAGGTTAATGTGTGTTTTTAATGATTAAATCGATTCGATGTTGTTTGATGAATATTTTGGAATCGATTGCATCTTTTAATTTTATCAATTTTGGATCAGATCTGTGGATTTTAGAAAAGTTTAGATGCGACTGTGTTCTTATCGATTTCCAAAAATTGGATCAAATTAGTGAGATTTGATTGGAGTTTATTGCAAAGGATTGTTTGTTATGTGTTGTAATCACCTCTCGATCGACAATCAACAAGGAATTTGATCAATTTGGTTTATAATTTTTTCTGGATCGATACATGTTTACGTACCGGGAGTTTGTGTACTGGGAGTTGGATCCGGGAGTTTGAAAATCCCACCCCGAGAGTACACATACCGGGCCCTTATCTTTCGGGGGTTAACATCCGGGAGTTGATATACCGGGCTTTGTACAGATAACATACCGGGCGACCATCCTTCCATAATTCAAATGTGATTGGTTTGAACTTCATCGTGGGTCGGTGCCTATTTGAATGAAATTGTGGCCGACGAGTTATCTTGTTGTAATCGGTGGAATGCTTAATTGTGATTGGAAGCAAAAATTTAGTGGGACGATGGAAGTAAAAGATGGTAGGTGATTTGAACTTGTATGGCGGCTGTGATTTGTATGATTTGTGATTTATAGGTCGGCGGTGGATTGAAATTATTTGCCCGACGACTGTAAATTGGAAATAAACTTCATGGACGGTGGTGGAGCTGAAAATCAAATCGGTGGCTATGATTTTTAAAATGAGATATTAGTGGATCGAAGCAATCAAATTTATGGACGGCGGAAACAATTGTTGTTGGCGGCTGTTAGTATGAATATGTGGTGACCGACGAACTGTTGATTTTATGCATTCCGGGAATTGAAAATTGTATCCGGGAGTTTGTCCCCACCATCCGGGCCTTGGTTAATTTAGATTCTGGACTTGATTGCAACCGAGAGTTTACCCTTGCTTTGATCCGGGCTTTATCATTTGGACATCAAAATCTTTATTGGTCCGAATGCTAATCATATTTTGGGCTTAAGTGTCAAATTTTTTTTGACAAGAGATCATTTTGCCGTCCGAATTTTTGAAGAATGTTACCGAATTTTATTCTGCAATTTTCGATAACCGACTATTGATCTGAACGGCGTACAATCCGAATTTTATATTTTGCGCTTTGACTGCATGATCCGTGATACAGATTCTTCAAGGATTATTTTTGTATCTGTTCCGGAAATTTCTCGTTCGGTTTTTTCTCGACGATTGCTTATCAGAGTGTGGGCGTAACAAATTTCTTTCTCGTTTGGTTTTTTCACTCTGGTTGTCACGCAAACTCACGCATTTCTTTCTTGTGGGCGTAACGAATGTGTTGAATTTCTAGAGATAAAAGTTGTCTTTAGTGCACTTAGTTGAGGTTATTGCGCACATCGAATCTGGTATTAAAGTTGAAACTTTGAAGGATAAGAGCTTCATTCAAGGGGGAGCCTAAGTTGTTTTGAAGTTATGCAACGCTTAAGTTTTTCAAAGAAATCAATGGGGAGAAGAGCTGGCGCTTCAAAGTTGATGATTCTTTTACAAAACTTTAGTGGGAGATTGTTAGGACATAAAATGTCCAAAGTTTGAAAGTTTTGTAAATGACTCTACATTAATCTTTGTATTGATTGGGTTTTAGTTTGTATTTGGGCTTATAATGTAAAATGGGCTTGGGCTTATTGTTGAACAAGTGTGAGTTGGGGAGAGGTATAAATAGTTTAGTTCCTTTGTAATTGTAGTCGGTTCATTTCATTTTTCATTTTTCACAATGTAGCTTCTAATATGAGAGAGCGTATTCTAGAGAGAGAAATTCTTTCTCTCTCTAGGTTTGTAGTTTGTGTTCTTCATTTTAAAGTGAATAAATCGTCTCCTTCCCAATCTCATCTTGTTTATTCAATTGATCATGAATTATTGATTAGATTTGGGACTTACAATATATTAAATAACCAAAATATCCATCTAAGTTAATTGAGTTAACATAACTTTTTGTATGGAGTTAGATTTATGGACCCAACACGTTATAAAATATAAACCACAAGAATGTAATCCATAGATATTTTTAAAATAGGGACCGAGAATGTTAAAATACATAAACCTTAGGAACCAAAAATGTAATTTATTCATTAATTTATATGATAACTAGACATATACCCGCACGATGCAGCGAAATGTAACTAAAGAACGAACAATTAATGTTACTTCCTTATACACATGTCATCAACAATCAACCGTGACCTAAGAATCACAACTTATGAAATCCAAAACCCATAAAGATATTCAATAATTAGTTTATATTATAATTATTGACAAAAAAAATTATAATGACATAATTTATAATAAGAATGCAACGTATTTTATGATTATGTATTTTTAATGTGCTAACGGTGGAAAAATAAAATAAAACGTATGGATATAAAACAAATTAGTTCGTAGATATTCATGATATTTAATAGTACGGTTAAATTAAAAAAATATTCAATATTGAGCTCGTTTTGAAGATATTTATGAGATTATTATAATGGTATAATTTGTAAAAAGAAGAAACATATTTTTTATTGCATTCTTGTTCGTATACGATTATTTATGTTAACATGATAAGGGTGTAAAATGAAAAATAAGAAAACAAGGGATATAAAATAAATTAAATAATTAATTGTAAGGGTGATAAACGTAACATTTAATTGAATTAGGAAGTGGAACATGATGGAGAAAATTTTGGCTTTCAAAGGTTTGTCAAAAACTGTATTATAATTTTTATAATATAGTAGAGATTATAGTGATGTAACTTATAATAAGAATGAAACATATTTTTAATATATTTTACGATTATGTATTTTTAATGTGCTAACGGTGAAAAAAATAAAACGTATGGATATAAAACAATTTAATTCGTAGATCTTCATGATATTTAATAGTACGGTTAAATTAAAAAATATTCAATATTTGACTCATTTTGAAGGTATTGACGAGACGATTATAATGGTATAATTTGTAGAAAAATGAACGTATTTTTTCATTGCATTTTTGTTCATATACGATTATTTGTGTTAATATGATAATGATGTAAAATGAAAAATGAAAAAGTAAGGGATATAAAGTAAATTAAATAAGTAATTGTAAGAGTGGTAAATGTAATATTGTAAGGGTCGTAAATGTTATTGTACAAAAGTTTGTACAATAACCGTTTTAGTTTGTACAATAACCGTTTTAGTATTTTTTTTTATATAGTTGTATAGATTAAATAAAACTAGAAACCTACTCGCGCAATGCAACATCATTATTTTAATGTTTTCTTTTCTTTTTTGTTTTTTGTCGATTTACAGTACGATTTTGGATGATTTTGAGAAAAGTGATAATGTTTTTTTTATAAATTTGTTTAATTTAGGCTTAATGATATAATATTTTTTTATATAAAAAAATTAAGTATTTTGTTAGAATTCACTATTTTATATATTTTAAATTATTTATATTTAAATTAAAATGTTTATTCTGTTTTGATTATGTTTATCGGTTAGTTATGAATTCAAACATATAGCTTTAAAAACTTGTACTTGTGCATCATGACTTGTAATCTTGAATTGTAAGTAATTTGTATCAATAAACAGTACTTAATGCATAAAAGTTTGTTTTAAGAATTTCTTCGATAGTTTAATAATAACTAGAAGTGTACTCGCGCAATACAGCGAGATACATCACGATTTTAATGCTTCATTTTATTTTTTTGTCGATTTACAGTACGATTTTGGATGATTTTGAGAAAGTGATAATGTTTTTTTTATAAATTTGTTTAATTTAGGCTTAATAATATAATGTTTTTTATATAAAAAAAATTAAGTATTTTATTATAATTCAATGATTGTCTTATATATTTTAATGACATCTAGAAAAAATAACCAATTACATATTTAATAATATAATTAAAACATATTTATAGTAATATAATATATTAATTAATAGTGATATATGAAAATGTATCCATAAAAGGAAGACCCTGCACATACCAAATTGGTGGGTGTTAGAAGCCTGCAGTAGTAATATGTAGTGCTTTGATACTTGTAAATTAAGAGATTTTTAAAATCTTGCATAAAATGATGGTACCTTGTGCTTAATAATTTGTATTTAATAAAATGATGGTACCTTGTGCTTAATAATTTGTATTTAAGAGTTTTTTTATCCGTGCTTTTTAATATAGTATAGATATAGATATAGATGTAATTAATTTTAATTTTAATAAAATAATGTTTTTTATAAAATAAACATTAAATATTTTTTTATATTTTTTTAATTATATTTTATATTTTTTAGACTATCCTCTCAATAAAATTGAAAAAGATCTCTCCTACCGAGAAGAACCGGAAAAGATTATAGACCGAGAGGAGAGAGGGACGCGTAGAAAGATAATTCCGTATGTCAAAGTGTTGTGGAAGAATCATACGGATCGTGAAGCGACATGGGAGACGGAAGAATTTATGCGACGTGAATATCCCGAGCTCTTCATATAAAGTAAGTCCTTCAATCCGTAACTAGATTTCGAGAACGAAATCCTTTTTAGGGGGGCGGGGATTATAATACCCCAAAAATCCGTTGCTCGAATTATACATATGTGTGCTTGATTAAGTTGTACTATATGCATTATTAAGTTGTACCTTAGACTCTAGATTAAGTATGATCTTGTTGAGGGGCCAAAACTAGTCAATTAGAACTTATATAAAACTTGAAAATTTAAGAACATTTATGACAAAGATAGATTTTGGAATTTCTAGAGTTTGAGGGGACCAAATTAAAGAATGTTTAAAACTTATATTTATCTATACTATATTATAAAGATGACATAAAATACTCTTAAAAACAAGTATTAAATCTTAATGTACCGCTATTTAATGCTAATTACTTAAAAAACAACCATTAAAGTTGTATGTACTACATCTAATGCTATTTATTAATTTTCAATCATTATCTCTAACCATTTTAACTCACTTAAAATCATTTCCCACTTTAACTCCCCTAAAATAACTCTCAGCATAATTAAATATAGAATAAAAATCAAATTTTAAATATAAAAATATAAAATATAATTAAAAAAATCTAACAGAATATTTTATAAAAAAATATATTATTAAACCAAAATAAATTACATTATATTATTAAGTCTAAATTAAACAAATTTATATAAAAAAATCATTATCACTCTCTCACAACCAACCAAAATCGTAATGTAAATCGACAAAAAATAGAAAATAAAATGAAACATAAAATCGTGATGTATCTAGCTGCATTGCGCGAGTACACTTCTAGTATAATTAAAAAAAAAGTCATCATCAAATTTGTTCTTCAAGATAGAACGTGTAGAAGGAGAGAGAGAGAGAGAGAGAGGAAGAGAGAACTAGAGGGAAAAAGGGGGAAATCATCTAATTTCATGAAGAATTGAAGAAATTAAAGTGTAATTTTGAAGATTGGAAGTCAAAAACACTAAGGTAATCCTTTTATACCTTCAATTTTTGGTTTTTAAGTTAGAACACATACTAAGTATGTGTAATTTCTTTGTTTTAGTAAATTAGGCTGTTAAAAGGGATGAATTATTGTAGTTTAACTAAAATCTATCAAAAAATTGAAGTTATGCTTTGATTTTGGGTTTTTAATCATGAAATTAGGTTTTGCATGAAATTGTATGTTAAAGTAATGGTCAATCTATGTTATGTTGGTTCAAAATGTTCAAGGATTGGTATTTGGAACAATAGATGTAGTTTTGAGCTCTAATTTATAGTTGTGTCCTCCATGTGTTTGATGAAATGCATCAATAAGAACTTAATGTGTCAACATATTCTGTCCTGTAAGTTCAAAAATTCATATAAAGTAATTGGTTGATACAAATGAGGTGTATGATACATCGTTGTAATGGTTAGAGTGTCTAGAACAACTTTGTAGTTTACCCCAAGATCAAATTCTAACTTTAAATGGCCCAAAACATTGTGTTTTTGAGACCGGTCACACTGTACTTGGGATTAGCATACTAATTTTGTAAAATTCATAGAAAATCGATGGATTATCCAAATGAGATGAATCCAAAACGACTAGATTCTTAAGAGATAATATAAAAACTTTCATTTAGATGATAACTTCTTATTGGCCTCTAAATAGGAGGAAAAGTAGGAAACTTGAGATATCAGAAAACTTATAACTCACTGATAAATTTCCAGATTGTGTTCTTCTTTGAAAATAAAATATAGTGTTTTAAATGGCATATATATTCATGTTTATCATGTTTAAAGTGTCCTAAGGATATTATTAACACTTTAGGAGGTTCGTAGGTAATTTTAGGACCCTTGTGTCTTGTGTGAACTTAGATTTGCGAATTCCGTTACCGATAATTCAAAGAATTGGTGTTGGATTTGCATGAGACTTTAAAAATAGGAAAGGGATCAAAGAAGGTACGGATTCAATTTTCTTTGATACGGGAATGACCTATTGATGTGGTCATTTCATCCACAAGATTCAATATGAATCATAATATCCACAAAAGAGGACATGTGTATTGGTTATCCGGAATATTGTTTTCAATTCTTGATCAATTTGTTTTTAGTTGTTGTGTTATGATTATATAACATGCTTTTTGATCCGTTTGTGATTCCTATTATGGATTTTGCCGGATAACCTTTATCTTTTTGGAACCGAACTTCTATCGGATATGAGTTTATGTGTCTTAATCAAATTGTTCATTACATGAATTTTTATGTGACTTTCTGAAATCAAAATATGTTGAGAAATTATAAACTCTTTTTGGGTTATGCCTCAATTTAATGGAATTGAATTTCATGATTTGGACTTTGTTTTTCGAACACCGGACTTGGGGGCACCTTTGTCTGGGACGCTACCATAGTGGCTACAAAGACTATGGCGTCTTCAACGAACGGTACTTTGTACCCAACCTTTACGGAACATGCTACCCGAGGGCGTATGGATCGATCCTAGAATTAGTTCCAGAACTTGAGGTCGTGGTTAAATCCACGGTGGGACTTAGGCGGTGTGTGCCCGTACCCCTAAATTCCAACCGTTCGGATGGTTTGGCCGACCATCAAACAACGTGTCCTTGTTGCACGAAAATAAGAACTTATATGATTTGAGACTTTGTTATTGACTTTCGTTGTTTTGGGTTTGTAGTTGTTTTCGAGTTATATTTCGGATCATCTTGATTCCTGGTTATCGATTCATTGAATGTATATATTTCAACCAATTTGTTTTCAATGATTAATTTATTTTCATTGAACCTAATTTTATTGATTTGTTCTTTGGATTACTATTATTATTTTTATATAATCCGTTCACTGAGCATGTCGCTCAGCCGTGTGTTTTCTTTGCACGATAGGTACATGATGTAGAATCGGGATTAGGGCAAAGTGATGAGAGCGACACAAGCGACTTTTTGGGATAATCCTTCCTAGTGACGCTTTATATTTTGGTTATGAATTCTTAGTTATGCTAAGCTTTTGGATTTGTATAGTGTAATGTAAATAATATTTAGCATGCTCTGTATTTTCCCAACCTCCTTTTGCGAATGAGGTCCTTTTGAGTTTATGTGTTTATATATACGTGTAATGAAAACTGTCCTAGATCACTCGGGACGGGGGTCGTTACAGTTATATTTAAAATTTGATTTTTATTTTGTATTTAATTATGCAGGGAGTGACTTTAGGAGAGTTAAAATGATGACTAATTTCTGGGAAATTTAAGTTATTAGAGATAACGATTAAATAGGAAGAGATTTTAAATTTTTACTTTTTATTTAAGTTTTAATTAATTATATATTAAGCTTTAATAATTATTTTTAAGAATTTTTTATAAGATCTTTGCCGCACAGGGTTCGATCAATTCTCTTCAGGTATGGTTTCTCTAGGGTTCGATCATGTTTTCTCAATGCAACACACCATCATGTTCGGTTTTTCTTTATACAACATTACCAAAGCATGAAAAATCGAACACAGCAAAAGTCGAGATCACTGCTGTGTTCGATCTTCTTGCCCCCTTTTCACTGATGTGTTTGATAGAACTTTACCAAAGCAAGAAAATTCGATTTATTTGGGTTGCTTGTTTATTGTTTATGATACCACACGATGTGAAATTGATACCACTACACAGATTTACATTGAGAAATTGATGCTATATATGATTGATCCATGTTTTATAGATGTGAAATTGATACCACTACACAGATTTCGAGTGTGAAATTGATGATATATATGATTGATCCATGTTTTATTGATGCGAAATTGATACCACTATATCACAGATTTTCTTTGTGAAATTGATGCTATATATGATTGATCCATGTTTTATAGTGCACTTTGCTTGCTGTTGGTTTCTTATAGTTTCGACATATACATTTCTTATGTCTGTAAAATTCGGCCAACAAGTTATCAGCATACCTCAATCTTGGAGTACACTTTTCAGTTTTCTAGTCAAAATATAATACGTGCTTTAAAATTACTCTGTTTGTCAAAGATTGAATTATAAATGATGAAAAATAAACTGCTATATGTTAAAAAACAAATAAGCAATCCCAAACACCCCCTAAATACAACACAGACATAGAGCAACAATTAAATCAGACAAAACGACGCAGAAGTGATTCGATTCAATCATTCAACAGGAAGGAAGCAGAAGTTCCACGACTCAATCCTAAACACTAAAGGTTGTTTCAGCTCTCATATCAATATCTTATTTCTCGTTTACTTCTTCTAGAAAAATATATTCTGGAGTTAATTTTGATAAGAACTTTGTAGAATCTTGGATTCTCTCGTGCCTTCACTGCTATACCTATAAAGTTTTATGTCTTTCAGGCGAAAGCGTTTTAGGTTTGAAGAAATAGAAACAACAAAACTGTAGCAATATGATGACTTCTTCTTATTCTTTGTGGGGTGAGTTGTCTATTCCACTTTCTCTGCACTTGATTATAATGGCATAACTGTGATTTGGTGTTTTTTTTAACATTAATTTTCGAACCAAAAACTGTATTAAGGGTGTTGCTTATTTTATTATAATGCAATCTATAATCATTTGTTAGAGTGAATAATATTTTTCAAGTTACCCAGGAAATCTACTAGTATTATTCATACATTTGTTATTTTCATGAAAATGATTATAAAGTTGTTTTTACTGGACATGATTTTGATTTTCAATGAGCAGATGATTATATGAAGACGGGAAGAAATGGGAATGGCAGTCTTAAAAGGCTTAAAAAGAAGTATCAGTCAATTGAATCTCATGATGAAATCATTGAGGAGATTGATGAAGACTATGTTTTTCCAATGAGTAATATGTTAAATTTACTCATGCATTTGTTATTATCATGAGAACGATTGTATAGAGCTTTAGCATGACTTTGACTTCTAATGAGCAGATGATCCGAAGAAGAAAATAAATGGTCCGAAAAAGAGGCTCAGAAAGAAGTTTCAGTCAATTGAATCTCATGATGAGATCATTGAGGAGATTGATGAAGACTATGTTTTTCCAATTTCAGCCATTTGCATGGACAATAAGCCACAATCACCCGGAAACAAAATCAACGAACAAACAGAAGACAATAATGATAAGATGAAGTTGGACGGTGTGGATTCTCAAGTTCTTGATTCTTCCAACGACAAGGTTAATGTAGATGACGAAGCAAAAGGGTGGGTAATTAATTAGCTAGCTTATACTTACTTAAATCAAGAATTATATTTTCATGGTGTTCAATTTGTGCATCAGGAAAGGGGATTCACTCAATATGCCTATGCCGTATTTAGCTGATGAAGAAAACCTCAATAATCCCCTCGAAACACAAGAATGCCTGATTACTAGAGAAGGTATATATTTATGTGTTTCTTTTCATTTCAAACTTTAATTGACAATTTACATCAAACATGAAAGGCTATCCATATATTATTACAATGAATAATATGTTAAAAATTTCACACACATTTGTTACTATCATGAAAACGATTGTATAGAGCTTTAGCATGACTTTGACTTCCAATGGGCAGATGATCTGAAGAAGAAAAGTAATGGGGATGGTGGTTGTAAAAAGGCTTAGAATGGAGCATGAGTGGATTAAATTTCTTGAGGATGATGATATTGATGGAGGCTATCTGAAGAAAATAAATGGTCTGAAAATGTTGCTCAGAAAGAAGTTTCAGTCAATTGAATCTCATGATGAAATCATTGAGGAGATTGATGAAGACTATGTTTTTCCAATTTCATCCATTTGTGAAGACAGTTAAGTTGCAAGCATCAGCAAAACAGATCAACAAAGAAACATAAGCTGGGTTTGGAGCTGTTCGGATGTGCTTAATGGACTTGGTATATTAGGGGTTTGTTTGCAGTTTTTCTACAGATACCATAAGAACAAAAGCGTTTTCTGGGTCTTTTTTAGATTTTCAAATCTTATGAAAAAGTTTCTCTCCTGTTTGGATGTTGTGTTTGAACCTCTAAAAACATATCGTTCATATTTCAATGGCTAAACGACGAACCAAAATTACTTGGATGCTATTGAATGTTCAGTGCAAAATTTTAGATGTCAAAGGTTCAATGGAATAATTTTGGACATTATCATTTGATGTCTAATGTTGCAATGTTTCATAAAAATTGAGTGAATTATATTGTTGTTATTTGCATTTTGTTTCAACCTGGGTCTTTTTTATTAACACCGTCAAATCTAATCAATCTAATAAAATTTTCTCAAGAATTATTCAGTTTGTAAATATCAAATCTTTGCAAGATATTTTTAAACTAATTTGGTTGTTTACATGTTGTATAAAGAGTTTTTTTGTTCCAATGAAAGATGTATTATAAATCTAAAGATAGAAAATAAATCCAATTTCTCATGCCTTAATGCATGTCATTACGAATTTGTTAGTTTGCTTTTGCTTCCCTTGCTAATATATTGTATAAGGAGGTGTTTGTTTTTTAAGAGGTCTGAAGTCTGAAGTCTTATTTCACTTCTGATTAATAAAAGGTGGTATTGAAGTCTGAAATTTGAATCAATAAGATTGTTTGTTTTTGTAACGTTTGGAGGCGTTTTGAGATAAAAGAGAACGTATGAATTGAGGCGGCAATAAGAGGTTTTAAGAAGTTAGGTCACCACTTCTTATTTCAGATGTATTTAAGAGTTAAGAGGTTCTGAAAACTAAAAAGAAACAAACAGTCTGAATGTAAAAAGGTCGGAACGATTAAGACTTAAGAGCCATTAAGAGTTTTTTTTTTCAAAAAAACAAACAACCCCCAAGTGAATATATTAAAAGGAACTAAAATAAACTTTGCTTCCATTGATTCCAAGACGGTTTACAAGTTAAATTTGCTTATTTGCTCATAGCATGCTTACAAATACATTGAGGGCGCGTTTGGTTTGCCGAAATGGGTTGGAATTGGAGGTATTTGGATTTTTCCATTCCAAACCTGTGTTTGGTTTGCAGGATTGTCCGGATTTGAAATCCTAAGGGTGCGTTTGGTTTGCGGGAATGAATTGGATTTCATGTAAGGATTTGGATTTGGAGGGATTTGGATTGGGGGGGGGGGTTGGAATCCCTTCATGTGTTTGTTTCGTAGGATTTGGAATGGATTTGGAGTGAAAGTCGATTGAAGTTTGAAGCGAGTTATAAAATCCATCAGAATTTGGATTTGAAATCCCGGTCCATTACAAAGGAATTCCAAATCGATCATGTACTGGATTTTAAAAAAGTCAAAGAAATTCAAATCCTATCAATACATTTCATTCCTACAATCCAAACGCATAATTAGAATGGATTTGAAATCCAAGTCCATTCCCGCAAACCAAACGTGCCCTAATATTTCTTTGAAATCTCTCCAATATAGAATTTTGAAATCTCAAAGGAATGACTAGGATTTCAATGGATTTCGTAAGATTTTTATATAAAAATGTTTAAAAATATGTTAAAAACACTTATTTTCTAATAATCAGTTAAGTAAAAAGTAATTTAATTATTTTTATATTTTTTAATGATTTTTCTATAAATAATGTAATTCAAATTCATTCCAATCCTAGAAACCAAACACACAAAATGATTCAAAATCCTCTCAAATCCAAATCCCTATATGAAATCCAATCCAATCTATTCCATTCCTACAAACCAAACAGACCTTGAGGGTTTTGATTTTGGTTAACAAGAGTCCTCGTGATTTTGTTTTGCATCCATAGGATTGGCTATAGTTGAACTTGAATTACAGCATCCCAATTATGCATCCATAGCCAATACGTCATGGAAACTGATAACAAGTACATTACAACCTGCATTGGGATGTAATGTTAAGACCAGGATCTACCATTCAAATTATTTTAATCCAAAATCTAAGAAGTCCTCTTTCATCTTTATTCAGTTGTGGCCGAGGAAATAATTTTTTTTGGGAAGGGTGTCCTAGGCTATGCCTAGACTAATCCTTTGACAAATTATGACTGTAGGACATCAACCCTGATTAAACCTTAGTGTCCACAATTGTTGTGTACGCTTGGATTCGAACCCTGGGCAGATGGGATATTCCACCACATCTCCCAGAGCCTTAACCAGTACGCCACAACCCTTGTGGTTGAGAAAATAAGTTCTCACCAGAAAGACAACAATTTGTCTGAAAACTTTAATGATCAAACGAGCGTGACTGATAAATATCTTGAAATTATCTCCTCTGATGGTGGATCGATGATGACTGTTTTTCCAATTTCATCCACTTGTGTAGACAATAAGTTTCATCAACCACAAGGGTTGTTGGGGGATGTGGTGGAATATCCCATCTGCTTAGGGTTCGAATCCAGGCGTACACAACAATTATGGTCACTGAGGTTTAATCAGGGTTGATGTCTTACATTCATTAATTTGCCAAGGGATTAGTTTAGGGATAGCCTAGGACACCCTTCCAAAAAAAAGTTTCATCCACCGGTAAATGCTACCTTTAGTTTTTGCAATTCATCAATGTTTTCTTTTCGTGCACATTAAGTTCATTTTCAAACGAGAACCAAATGTGAAAAATTAATGATAAAGCGAGCACGAATTTTGTTTTAAAGGGATAATAAATCTCAAAGCGCAATGGGGAATTCTGAATGCTGACATATAATCCTGGATTTCATTTGAACTCAGAAGCTTTCCAGGTTCACCACAGGTTTTGAATTCTAAAAGAATTGTTGAGTTTTAAGAGAAATTGTAACCGATAAATGCAGCGGAAAAACAAAATATTTTGGTTACAATAAATATAGAAAACTTTTCTAAATAAAACTTAAAACCCAATCGGATCAAATGATGCATTTAATTAAAATAAATCACACCATAAGGTGTTTAGAATATGTACATTTTGAAGATCAGTCGGTGTTACGATTGAAGCACCAAGAAACCAAAATAGGTTTCATCTATTGGTAGTCCACACACGAACACGTTTACCGTCTCCATCGGGTGCTAGCCCAAGAACCCTAGATCTATATGTGTTTTACAAAAAAGAAAAGATTTCTTTTCTGTATTTCTCTGATAGGCTAATTCTAATTTCAATCCCTCAAAAAAGGTTTAGCCTAACGCCGTATTTATACCAGAAGAATTATAGTTAGACTATAATTCAACTAAGGATTAAATAAGGTTTCGTAATTATCTGTAATATTCAAATTCAAATATAGGCTGATAATCAAATGAGAACCACAAATATGTTACAAACCCTTGAGAACCGATATAAAAATATTTTTTTACATGATTTTTTTCATCAAAACCTATGATTTAAGATATTGTTTCACCTATATTTTTGTTCACCTTGTGAAAAAATTACACGTGAAATTTGATTTTTGATTCACATAGTGAAATGAAAAATACAGGAAAAAAATATTTATGTGGTGAAACAAATACATGTGAAACTATCATATTATGAAACAAATATATATGAAGCAATATCTTAAATTCAAGCATCTGGTGAAAATGTATCATGTAAAAAAATATTTTTATATCGGTTCTCACATGTTTGTAACATATATGTGGTTCTCATTTGATTTAACCCCTTCAAATATATATATATATATATATATATATATATATATATAATTACAGATAACACCACGTAATTAACATAATTACATTTTCACACTGTAATTATCATAATTACAGTTTAACACATATTTTCATAATTATCCTTTAAGAATAATTATTTCCTTAATCAATTTGAATTAATCCAGGTTTCTAAAGATGTAAACAAACACATTCTTTGTGTGCGACCCTATAGGTTTACATACTCCTCAGAAGTATCTATGTGTGACACGTGTCGTGGGCATATAATAACTTACATTCTCCCACTTGCACATGATACACAGTAACACAGACGATGGTAAGCGTCTAGCAACACGTCACTGACCCCAAGGCTATGTAAATGTGCTTTTACCTTCGAGCAATTTGATTGATCCAATCAATCATATAGTATAATCATTAATTACCCTTTTTCTTCACGATATTTTGTTTTGAACTTAAGACATAGATCTATCTCATCCTTTATAGTTCAAAGAATATGTTTCTTGATCCTAACATATTTGATTATACAAGTACCATTAGTCCAACTAATCCACTTGTTCATGCATGTAAATCAAACTATGTAATCGAGGGCCCAAAAATATCTCTCTCATTTTGACATGAGCAAATCCCATAGTGCATGTACACGACTAACTACACAATTCATGTTATACCCAACATAGCCCTTATGATTACCCGGTTAAGGGTAACATTAGAATATATCAAAGCATAACACTCCTTGTGCATTAGATCCCAATGCACATCTCAGGTATGAGGATAAAGAGTGTTTACTATTTCAGGACTCACCTTATGACGCCAATCTATGAGGTGATCCTGACCGTGGGTTGAAAATGTAAAATCCCAGATTCCAAGCAATTCAATCTAAATCAAGATATTGACAATCAAAGAACAATCCTAGAGAGAGAGTGTGTAGAGAGAGAAAGTGATCCAGTCATATATCTCTTAGAATCACAAGTCTTACAATCAAGGTTCTTTTTACAAAACACTCATATACCTATTTATACCAAGACTAAACACCATTGACTTTCTAGACTTGACTTAGATTGACTTTACAATTACATTAACTTTTCTACATTAAATCTTGGATACAACAAAATACACTAACAATCTCCCCCTTTGTATTCAAGATTTAATAAAAATTTGACGATAGTCTTCAGCTCTTAATTCTTCAAACTTTATCTCTGATTCAGTTAACAATCTTCCCCTTTGTAGCTCTAGCAGTCTACAATCTTTCAGTCTTTTGAAGAATCTTGAAAAATCTTTCGCATCTGCTTTGTAAAGTCATCAACGCTTGAACAAAACTTTGAATCTTTTGAAACTTTGAAACTTTGAGGTATCCTTCAATACTTTGCTTGTATCTTCATCTTTGTGATCTCCGAACTGTCTTTGGAAAACAAGCTTTCTTGGAACAACTTTGTAAAATCATCTCTGAAACAACTTCTTCAGAATCTTTTGAATTTCTCCTTTTTGATGAGATTAGATTCTTCGATTAAAACTTTTATCTTTCTTGAGCTTTCAGAATTATCTCCACATTTTTGATGAACTTTCAACATACTTGATTAATATGATTTGAAAACTTCAGAATCTCTCCCCCTTTTTGATGAGATGAGCAGCAAAATCATCAAAACCTTTTTCAAGTCATCACTATCTTTGAATAACAATCTCCCCTTTTGTGATAAACTAACAATCTCCGCCCTTTTTGATCTGTGTATCCGTCAATTCAAAAATGTATATACCCAAATCTTTTCAAATTCAGATATAATAGGAATTGTAAACCTGAATCAACAAATGATACAGTTAGAATGCCTGTAAGTAGCACGGAGCCACTTTGTACAACAGATGTACATTGGAAAGGAGTTTTTGTGATGTTCACTCCCCCAGGGCTTCCATTCAATCATCGAAAAACCAAAAAGGAATTTTCTATGATTGTTATGACAAGAAAACATATTCCTTGTGTGTACATGATAGTGTAGAAATAATTGAAGCTACTTAGCTTTATCAGGCTCAAATTGTGTAAACTGTTGAGACAACAACAAGTTTACACGGACTCAATGTGCATGAAAGAGGTGCGAAGGTGGGACAACTTTCCTTCTATTTCAATATCTAAATCTTCCGAGTGAAGACCATATAGCAGATATGTTGCGTCCCCAAGAAAATGAAACATTTCTTTTTCGGGAAAGAAACGAGTGGTTGGTGGGTTTAATGCAAGAGTTGGCATGGGTTCACTTCCTTTTTCAATGATGGTCACCAAAGAATGTGAACCAATCAGAAGATGTGGCTGCCCGACTTAGAAAGTAGTTGGTGCAGAGTTTTCATATTCTTTTAACTCTGTTCTCACACCCTCTTTCTTTTTAACATTTAAGCTCACTTCTAACTAAACTCTCTTTTTCATTTTACCGCTCAGCACAATGAGAAAAACTCAATCGGATGAGTTATCTCCCCCACTCTTTGATTTAAGACCCCTCACCCCTCAATCACTCTAGGATAACTTCCGAGGTAGGAAACACATGTTAACGTGAATCCATGTAAGTTCTGTTTAAGCTCTCACACTGATCCCATGTAATTTTATCCTAAAAAGATGTGTTGTTCAACTGTTTAGCTTGAACAAATAAAGCTCAAAATGTGATAACATTGTCACATGAATGTATGCTCATCAAGAATAGGAATGATAATGAGCATTTGCACGTTGAAGATCACTCAAAACAATGAATATTTATGATCATTCAATTTCCTTGTTTTGATAATCTGACAATGATTTAATCAGATAAAATATTATGAATATGGACAAGAAATGGTTGGGGTATCAAAGAACTTGATAGTTTGTTTATATGAACGAATATAAACAATTTATCAATGAAAGCACAAAGTTGGAAATGATGATTGATGGCTCAACAAATTTGAAAGCAAACGAAAGTATTACCATCGAAAAATTGGTTCGTTTTGAGACATGGTAAGAACATATTCAAATGAAGTACTGAACCGATGTGTATGAATACTTGACAGTATATGAAAAAGATAATACACAAGTATTGATCTTTGGAAACACACGGTCAGATAATCATCAAAGTATAAAAAAAAATCATTTAAAAACACACTTCTCAATTCATGAAAACTTTTAAGAGTAAGAAGTGGTTTGAACATTTATGAAAACATTTTGTATGTTCGAAAGTTGTTCTTCTTTCTCAAGTAAGTCTTGTAATGTAGAGATCTGTTTGGGAAGTTCAATTACTTTATCTTCAAGAATTTTTCTCTCTTTTGCAAAAGTATCTCTTTCGGTTATAACAATTTTTTCAAACTCGGATACTTGCTTGGAGAGTTTAAAGCATCTTAGATCCAAATCTTTCTTCTCTTGGATAGCTTTCTTGGAAAAGTCAGATAGCTTTTGAGCAGAAGCATTCTCCAGATTTGCTTTGTCACTTTGTCTTTATCTGATTGGAGGCTTTTCATCAGCTAAGCATTTTTTGCTTCCAATGCAGATATTTGATCTTCAAAAGCTTTAAACTTGACATGTAGATAAACTGATTCATCTTTAAGTTATGTTGTCTTCTGTTTAGTTGACTTCAGCTTTCTTTGAAGATTTGTTATCTTTCTCTCTTTTAGCTTGATTACTTTCTCATTAGCCTGAATAATATCTTCTTTGATTTTGATTTCCTTCTCTTTTGTCTTAATTATATTCTCTTTAATTGCAATCTCTTTTTCCTTTGCCTTGATAATACCTTCTTTCATTTCAATTTCTTTCTCTCTTGTATTAATGATACCTGCAAAATTAATCTTAGAGTTAGAGATGCATTATGAGCAAATGAAATCTTTTTCTAGAACTTTAGAATCTTCTTTCAGTTTATTAATTTGATCAAGAAGAGAAAAATTCTGAATTTTCAGATTTTTATTCTCAGCTTCAAGTGCTGGAATTTCAGGCATATAAGCTAAGGCACAGTCTCTCTTGGTCAGAACTGTATTTCCCTTCTCGTCAATGTATGGCATCTTGAAATCTGTAAAATATAAGCTTGAAATGAATGATCGCCCCAAAATATTCAGAAAAAAATTTGACTTTAAAAATCAAACTTGAACAACACTTGAAAAACTTTGAATTTTTTTTCTAAGGCACAAACTCGCAGAACAAAGAAACTCGCAGAGCACTGTGGATGACACTACTTCGCGCTAACAGGCTTGTGCGACTACGTGCGCGTTTTGAGCTTCTCGCAAGACAAGTCGTACGCGTTTTGAGCTTCTCGCAAGACAAGTCGTACGCGTTTTGATGCCTTAGCGCGTTCTATACTTAGAAACTTTTCGAAATATTACTTTGCGCTAAATGCATTCTCGCAAACCAATAAAACTCGCAGATCAAGAACTCGCAAACAGCTTCATGCGCGTTTCCACTTCTCGCATATCACTATTTGCACATTTTGGTCAAGAACTCGCATAACACATGAAATTACAAAACATCTTCTTCGTGCGTGTTCTTTATTTCTTGCGCGTTCTTTGATGTGCGTGTTCTTCAGATGAATGTTGCGCGTTCTTTGAATCTTGCGTGTTCTTGAGTTATATTCATGAATTTCAATCAAAAATCATTAAAACCTGCAATTAATACTTGAAAATGCACAGATATGATCGAAATATCAAACTAAACACTTTTCTAACACAAGATTTTGACTAAAATCTACAACAATTCAGTGAATCGATTCAAACACAGTGTTCGACTTTTTCAATAACCAAAACCTACAAAAATTCAAAATTGAATGTAAAACGGTGTGAATTTTGATTTGAAATCTAAACAAGAAATGTTCTAATATGCAAATCGATCACTTATCAACCATTTTCTTGTATTAAAATTGATTTTTTACAAAAAATTTGATGCAACAGTGATTTAACAGAAAATACGTGCGAGTTTTCAAGATTTTCAAAATGATCAAATCCAAGTGAATCAAAATCAATCTGAATAATTTTGGTTTGGCTCTGATACCAATTAAAAATGTAAAATCCCAGATTCCAAGCAATTCAATCTAAATCAAGATATTGACAATCAAAGAACAATCCTAGAGAGAGAGAGTGTAGAGAGAGAAAGTGGTCCAGTCATATATCTCTTAGAATCACAAGTCTTACAATCAAGGTTCTTTTTACAAAACACTCATATACCTATCTTTACCAAGACTAAACACCATTGACTTTCTAGACTTGACTTAGATTGACTTTACAATTACATTGACTTTTCTACATTAAATCTTGGATACAACAAAATACACTAACATGGGTTTTGTCCAATGCCTTGTGCACTGACAAGCGTATGTGACTCTGGTTGCACCTAGTGCACTTCCAACTTTGACTATAACCAGACTTCACAATAATCTTGATTTTTTTACTAGTCCCCTTGTAATAATCGATCAAGGACAATTCTAAATAATATGATCATCATATTTATTTTTGGATACTTAAACATGCTAATAAAGAACACATAAATGTTTAATGTATATACTCATAGCTAGTTTGCCATATCAGATAAAAACATAACTGTTTTAACGTTCTAGAAAGTTTAAAGTTTACTAAAATTATTAAATATGGAAAAATTCTCAAGCCTATAACATGAACATCATGATTGTTTTGAGACATAGGCTTGAAAAGTAGATTTAAATATAAGCTCTTACAACTCATAGTACCTCCGTTCAATACATATATCCCTATTACAATTTAAGTCATTACGGTTGTTTTTTAAACTAGCATCTATGTATCCTTAAACACACAGATCTCTTTCCTAACCGTTGTACAGTAAGAACATATCTTTAGTTCTTCTCAGATACTTCGGAATGTTTTTCACTGTTATACAGTGAGCATCACTTGGGTTTGACTAATATCTAATCGTCATGCTCAGGTCATACGAGACGTCCGTTCTTAGTACATTAACATGGCGTACATGATTTGAACAGTTGGTTGAAAACACAGGGAACACTCTTAATACGGTTCATGTCCTCTTTAGTGCAAGGACTTTGAGTTTCGCTCAGATGTACACTATGTACTATTGGCAAGGCTCCTTTCTTGGAACCCTTCATCTTGAAGTGTTTATGATCTTATCAATGTATGTACGTGTGCTTAATCCAATTAAACACTTTGATCTACCACGATTGATCTTTATACCAAAGATTTTGTCTCTTCTAGACCCTTTATCGCGAAATACTTATTTAACCGAGTTTTTACACCTTCAAGCATTGGGATGTCATTTCCGATATCGTATAGGATCTAGAATATTGTTATACTCCCACTAACCTTCTTGTATATACAAGATTTCAATTACGAGATGATTGTCCTAGTCCATATATGAACTTTTGCAACTTGCACTTTTAGGTTTGATGTTTTAAAACTTTTATACGTCCTTGCTAAAAATTCCCTTTTAAGGAATGCAATTTTAACATCAGTTTTCACGGCATCTTGCCATTTAGTAATCCGATCTTCGGATTATTTTGTATCTCGTTTATTATCTTTAAAAACTTGTTGAAGCATAATAACCTGTAGAATGTCAGTGTCAACCGTCGTCCCATCTTTGTGATTCTTGAATTTCTTCAAGATCTACTGTGTCCCCATTGTGATTCTTGACATAATTTTTTTTCTAAGAGCTCACTAGGGTGCGTGACAAAATTTTTGTTCTTGTTGGACCTGTAGAAATAATATCCAAATGGATATTACACAAAGATGTACTTTTTAGACTAGAGGCTTTATGTTTAGCTTAAGCATTATAACCTCATATTCTCAAATATGATAACTTTGGGATCTTCCCAATTCATATTAAGAGAGTGGGTTTTATTGGTCCTTATTGGTTGCTACATATACCAGTATTCAGGCAACTATTTCTAGGCCATAACCCCAGAAACATTTAGGCAGAGTGGTGAGACTTATCATAGAGTGAACCATGTTCATTAAGGTTATATTTCTCTTCTTAGATACACCGTTGTGATGCGGTGTTCCAGGAGGAGTCAACTGGGATACAATCCCAAAAATCTCTAGGATGATCTATTGGCTTAAATATTCATGACCTCGATCTGACCGAAGCATCTTTATCTTTTGCCAAGTATCCTCACTACTTCTTTCTAATACTCTTTGAAAATCTCAAAGATTTTATATTTGTTTTATTAGGTAACATACCTAGGTCTACTGAAGTCACCAGTATGATGTAATGAAGTAGTGATGATCGTATCTTGTGACAGAACTATAAGGCTCACATACATCAGTATGGTTAACTCCTAATAGTTCTTGTAGCCCCTAAAGGTTTACCTTTTGTAAGGCTCTTTTGTCATCTTGACTAAAAAGATACACATGTATCATATGTGTTTCTTGTTTAAATATCACAAATAGATCAGATTTAAGCCCCGCTTAATTCGTTATATTGATTTTTATTAATTTCATAAAACATTTATTAAGATAAAACGAAAATTTATTTCTGAAAACATAAATTCGATTCATTGTAATTGAGAAAATGAAACTAAATTCCTAGTAGCACTAGGTACAAGAAGACACTTGCTAAGTGTTAATGTAAGACCATCTAGAAAGTTCATATCATATGTCCCTTTGAGCAACAACAACTAGTTTAGCTCCATTTGGTCTGGTTTCATCTTCTCTTAACTTCTTATTTCCTAAAAAGTAGTACTAATATGAGTATCATACTCAATATGTAACACTTAGTCAAAAGTGAATTAAATCAAATGGTAAACATACCTAAAGGTCTTGCTCTGGTAGCCTTTTGCTTCTTGATTTCTGCCAATCGGGCTGGACAAGTTCTCATTTGGTGCCTATGGTGAAAACAATTATACCATACTCAACATCAGGAATTTCTCCTTTGCCCTTATCTATGCTGGAGCTTCCAACATGTGTTTTACCCTTGGTTATCTCCCCCTTTTTCTTGACTATCCTATTGTCAGGTTTGATCATCAAAGCCTATTTTGGTTTGATTGAACCCAACTTGGATTTCATATCCCTCTCAGTAGTTTTTAAGTATGTTGTAAAGCTCTGTGAGAGTTTTATTCAAACCTTTCATAATATAGTCCTTAACGAACTGCTTATATGTTTTGGGTAGAGAATTGAGAACCATATCGATTTCCATTTCTTGACCCAGTGGGAAACCAAGATGGGTCAATTGATCAAAGTATCCTTTCATTTTCAAAATGTGGGTACTAACTGAAGAACAATCAGTCATTTTACAAGCACTCAATGATTTAACTGTATCAAATCTCTCCCGCTTTATTTGTAACCGAAACATAGACTTCAGTGAAGATACCATATCCCAAGCAGTCATGTTTTCATGATCCCGTAATAATTCGGGGGTCATGTTGGCTAACATTAGGCAACCAACAATCAGAGAGTCATCTTGGTACTTATCATAAGCAGTTCTGACTTTAGTTGGAGCATTTCTGGCAGGAGTATTTCTGGTAGGAGCATTTGGAGGGGTTTTTTTCAAGAACATAGAACTTCTTTACATGCCTAAGGACTGCCCTTAGGAGACGAAACCATTCGATGAAGTTCGTCCCGTCCAATTTTTCCTTATCTAGGATTGACCGTAGCATGAATTGGGATAAGTTGTTTGAGTTTGAATTTGAGGTAGACATCTACAAAAACGTGATTTAATTTTAGTAACTTTAATATCTCAAATAAATGGATCACCTTTCAAAAATCATTTGATTTGAGATAAGATCCATATTTCACCCCCTTCCATAAATGACCAAGCAACTGTTTATGGAATTAGGTTATTTAGGTAGACATCATCCAATTTTGTTCAACATAACTCTTAGAAGTTGTGGGATCCTATTCAATATATCATATATTGAAATTGGCACGTTTAATCCCACTTCAACGCCTTGAAAATACTCATAAATGGTCAAGCAACTGTTTATGATATTCTCAAGTAAATAAACCATACTAAGGTATCGTGGTCCCATCTAAATACTGGACTTAGGGTTTACTGGACCAGTCGTCCAAAATACGACTATTTAAGTGAATGGCCAAACAATTGTCCACTTAAATCTCATTATTTTGGTTCCTTGTCTAACACTACATTCAACCAGCATGATTGGTTGAGCACTGACCACACCGGAATCCTGTATGCTCGACAAGTACCTTAAACGGGTGACGCTATGTTTACATTTTGTAAAAGGTTTAATTTTAGAAAACATTATAATTTCTTTTAAAACGTTTGAATTTATTTCTAAAAATCTTGTTTTAAAAGTTTATCTTATTAAATCGTTTTGAGTTATATCAATTTTAAAATATAATATTTTATTTACTGATTTAAAATCTGTTTTGTGTTTGATTTTATTTTAAAGCGTTTGCAATTATCATAACAATAATAAAGTAATAAATAAAAGCAAACACAAAATAAACAATCACAATAATAATATATGGATTTGTCCCTAGCGTGCTGTTGTGAGCCAACACAACAACCACGATCAATTCTAAGGATGCCTTCAAGCTCCTATTGGTCTCGCCATCTTGGTGAACTCCAGAGACTCCGTCTCGACCTCTTAGAACGTCGTCTTCGTTTGATTTACAGAAAGATAACATATCCTAATCTATTTTACAATTGCCCCTATCTAGGAAAATTTAAAATTACAACACTTACAGTTAATACATTTTAATTTTCCAAAGCAAAAATAAATCTATCACGGGTCTTTGGGACAAACCATATATTGTTTATTTATTCTAAGCATAAAATAAAATATCCGGCTGAAATAATTAACATAATTAAAAGCCGATTACAGAAACAAATTTTCATATGGCAAAAAAAAATTAATTGACCTATTGTAGGTTATCAAACCATGAGCCAAACTCTTTTGGACCTAAGTCCATAAATAAAGACTTAGATAACAATCCAAAACAAATTATTTACGTAAACATCTCATAATAATACTTGGTCCTACTAGCCCGAGCCCAACTCCAAAAAGAACATAATCGGTCCAAAACAAACTAGTTCAAGACCAAAAAAAAAAAAAAAACGGAATAGGGTCGAAAATTAGCTCTTTTAGCCTAATTATTCCATTTGAGAAAGGGGTCACCAGTAAACGCTAAAAATATAACATATATGTGTGTATATATATATTTGAATAACCAATTGACTAAAGCTTACTATAGGTTTACATACTCCTCAACAGTATTTCTGTGTGACACGTGTCGTGGACATATAATAACTTACTATAACAATTTATACAACATAATTACCAAGGTAATCATCAGTAGCATCAACTTAAGCATTAACTCCATTATATGACACTTTTGTGTCTGCGTCTGTCCTGTTCTCTAACATGATAGTTCAACACTGAATACGCCACTGAAAGGGTATAATGACAATATATATATATATATACTATATTATAAAAGAGATATAAAAAACTCTTAAAAATAACTCATTAAGCATTATGTACTATTATTTAATGTTAATCTTCTTAAAATCTCTTAAAAAACAACTAATGAAGCAATATGTACTACTTTTAAATGCTTTTAACCCTAATTAATAAATTCCACCCTTATCCCCCAAAATTCTTATCTCTAATCCCCAAACCCTAAAATTATGAAATTTGAATTCTGATAAACATAATCAAAACAGGATAAACATCTCAATTTAAATATAAAAAATTTAAAATATATAAGATAATTAATGAATTTAACAAACTACTTAGTTTTTTTTTATATAAAAACATTATATTATTAAGTCTAAATTAAACAAATTTATATAAAAAAAACATTATCACTCTCTAAAAACCATCCAAAATCGTACTGTAAAACAAAAAGTAAAAAGAAACATTAAAATCGTGATGTATCTCCCTGCATTGCACGAGTACGCTTCTAGTATATATATATTAGCATCATGGATTACATTTCACAGTGAAACATATAAGTTATGGATTTCAAAAATTGGAAACTCCAACAAAATCCACAAAGCTTACTTTGTGATAGAAAACTTAGGTGGAAATATCATGTAAATCAGACACAATGCAAAGGGGTACAAATCGCCACAACGCAAACGGGTTCATCAATGAAGTCAAGGAAGTTCCTCCAAATTCCCAACGTTCATGTATGATAACAAGCCTCTATAAGAATTTGGAAATGGATATGATATCCATCCGAATATATATATATATATATATATATATATATATATATATATATATATATATATATATATATAGGGTCAGGTTCACGTGAGACCAAGCTGTTTCCGTGAGACCGCGTGAGACCAAGCCTTAAAACATGAAACTTCACACCGAAACACTGTGAAGGTAAAAAACATTCGAACCTTCATAATGTAATCACACTATAAAGGTAAAAAACCTAAACAAAGTTAAAAAAAATCAAACCTTCACAGCTAAAAGACTGTGAAGGTATATCCGAACCTTAACAGTGAAGACGCTGTGAAGGTAAAAAAAAACGAACATTCACAGCGAAAAACACCGTGAACGTAACATTTACGGTGTTTTCCCTATGAAAAGTTCGATTTTTTTACATTCACAGTTTTTTGGTGTGAAGTTTCATACTTTAAAGCTTGGTCTCACCAGTCTCACGGAAACTGTTTGGTCTTACGCGAACTTAAGTCTCTCTCTCTCTCTCTCTATATATATATATATATATATATATATATATAAAGAGAGAGAGAGAGAGAGAGATCGAGGTAGGTTATTATGCAACCCTTTTACATGGTGCAACCCATGCAACCCCTCTATCCACCATTCATTTTAATTTTGGCCTTTTTTTCTTTTTTTTTAATTACAAAATGAAAATAAAATGAGTGGTAGATAGATGGGTTGCATGGGTTGCACCATGTAAAGGGGTTGCATTTGAACGCCCCCCCCCCTCTCTCTCTCTCTATATATATATATATATATATATATATATATGTAGGGGCAAGTTCAAACGAGAAACTAAACATTTTGCGGGAATGCGAGAAGTGTTTAATCATATATGATACACAAGCTTAATCATATATGATTAAACACATGTTATATTGGCAATACATAGACGTTTAATCATATATGATTAAACACACCCACAGGCTGTGTAATCATATATGATATCACACTTCTCGCATTCTCGCAGAATGTTTAACTTCTCGCATGATCCTTCCTCTCTCTCTCTATATATATATACAACTAGGGTCGAGTTATTTTGTTAACCAAGTTTTTCTTATTAACTTTGTGAACCAATCCTCACCATTGATGATGAGATTGGATGGATGAAATTTATTCTTAAAAAAACATTAAAATAATTTCAAAACAGTAACCGATTTGATGAACCTTTGTGACAAGGGAATTTTTGGATTTTTTTCCCAAACCTCTTAAACAAAAAATCCAGCTCATTAATTATTGTAAATCAAATCAAAACCGCCTTTAGTTGAATAAAAAATCAAAACCGACATGAACAACCATGAACTCAAAATGTCATTCTCTGAACCGAAGTTCCTTTTGGAATCTTATTAGGCCCTAAAGCTTTCATTCTATTTGTGAACAATTTTGGCCCTTTGGTTTTTTTTTAATGTTCAATCTACTTATAGACTAGTTGATTTATCAAAATTTCATGTTCTTGATTGTTCACAACAGATATGTATTTGTTAACCAGGTTCAAGGTTGTTCATCAATTGAGACAATTAATCTATGAACATATATGAACCTTTAAGTGCACAAATGTTCATGAAACACAGGTTTTAAAGTCATGATTGTTCTCAAATTTTACATTCTATATTTTCAAAATATAGGCCCTTTGGATTGGACCATTGTTCTATATAAATTTAGTTTCATGGTTGTACATGGCTAATTTGCGTTCCATTACAAAGATCCGCCAATGTAGTTATTAGTGACGAAGAATGTGGGCTCTTCCAATGACGTCGTTCAAACACTCGAAATTCATGTAACCAATCAATGATGAATGTAGATTGAAGGTTGTTTTTCACACCTTATGGTTCCTGGAACGTAACATAGAATATGAAACACCAAGAAGACAACTAGATTACCATTTGAATCTAAACATAAGAGCAATAATCATGGATGATTAATTTTGTGACTCCTCATTAATGAGGCTAAAAAAAAATACATGGAATACCAACTATACCTTAATCATTTAATTAATGGGTTTAATCAAACCAACTATTTTGAAGGTTTCTTGTTGGTCAATGGTGGTTAACAAGGTTAGTAAGATTTTTTTGGTTAACAAAATAACCTAGCTCTATACAATTATTGTTAGGGAGCGGTTGCAGAATATCGAAGGAGAAGAAGAGAGTGATCAGAACTTGGATAAACAATGTAAGATTGCGTGAGAGCTCACTTTCCTTAAGTGATATTTCGACCCTATTCTGACCAGGTATCACGAAATTCATTCGAGGATAATCTCAATTCCCGATATCGATTTTGACAGAAATCGATCCTATTTAAACACCTTGAGAATCGTAACCGACCCTATATTAATAATGATAACAATTTCTCAATAAAAAAGATTGATTGTTAGACATTAAAATCAGCGGTTACAAGAATTTCTATAAGTTATGAAACTGATGAAAACGCACGGCCCGTGCCAATCTCAAGAAGAAAAAGCACGGGTCGTGCAAAACCTTCTGACGACAATGCGTGGCCCGTGCCAATTTCAAGAGGAAAAACGCATGGGTCGTGCAAAACCTCCTGTCGACATACGCATGACCTGTGCTCATTTTATGAACAAAAACGCACGGGTCGTGCCATTTACAAGAGGAAAAACGCATGGGTCATGCACAACCTTTTTCCACTCAGTAACTCGCCAAACATAACCATCCAACGATCCCAGGTACTAGTTAGCTTACACAAGTGTGCACTCCACACCTCCTAGCTCATGTTATAGCTTAGCTACCAACTCCATTATTATCTTATGAATCCAATTACATAAAATGAACCGATGATTTCACAAAAATCACCAACATTCCTCCCCCATTTTAGTGTAATCCTTGATTCACAAACTAAAGTTAATATAGGAAAACATACTCATGCATAAATGAAAATATCTAGAAGATTGAATTTTCATCTTAGTACATTACATATTTCAAATACTCGAGAATCCGGGTGTCCTATAGATTGAACCCTTCAACCCATTTGACTACCAGAAAATAACATACACATGAATTTAAATAATTCTCTAAAGTTTAAACTTGACACTATACAATCCATGTATCCTTATCCATTCGTGAGTGCATCAAAGCCAAGTCTAAGCTTCTTGAAGCGGCCACACTTCACACTCATATAGGTAGTTCCTTTAATCATGCACCTGCACATGCACTTTTACAAAAGAACTATTACCTCCTTCACTTGCAGTATCGAGCACATACCTTGGGATGATTATCTTGTGCCTAATCCCTTAAAGTGAGCTTTCCCATTGAATTCAACTTCTAACGTTGTATTAGAAAGGAATTGGGTATCTCACCATTAGAGATTTAGATGGACTTTAATACCATCCCTATCACCAACATGTGAACCAAGTCCCTAGCTAACCCTTTCGTCAAGTGGTCCGCTAGATTTTGTTGTGACCGAACAAATTCAACCGAAATCACCCCATTTGTGATTAGCTCACGAATCATGCTATGTCAAACACCTAAGTGTCTAGACTTTCCATTATATACTTGACTATATGCTTTACCCAAAGTAGCAGTGTTGTTCCAGATCCAAGCTACATTCACACTCTAAAGTGTAGAAATCATCTTTTTGTTATATCAACAATGAATTACAATGATTTCATAGTCACAAATCTCACACAGTGTCACAAGTCTCATGTGTATGAGTTTCTCTCTCTACAAACTTGATGCGAGTTCTTGTGTTCTTAATTCTCTACTTACAAAATACAAAGGGCAAACTATTTACATGGTCAATGACTTGACCTTACAACTCAAGACAATAACGTCAAAGTCAAACACTTTGACTTACAACAATTTTACAAACTAATACAACTTTGCACAATTTACAACTTTGACCCTTCTTTAATCTTGAATACAATATATGACTTCACAATATCCCCCTATGGATTCAAGATTAATTTTTTTTTTTGACAATGATCTTTAGGTCTTCTTTCAGCCGTAAATTTTTCAACACAGAGTCGTTGACAGCTTCAAAACGTTGTGAATTTTCCCCTTTCGAATGCTTCACAACAAGGTTACTCCGTCTTTCTTTATCACCTTTGACTCTTCAAAACAAGAAACCTTTTGTAATCACCCATTTGTTCTCAAATATGCAACAAACTTTCAAACAATCTCTTCATCTTGATAACGTCTTGAAATCATCATACTTCACTTTGACTTTGAAACTTGAATTCTTTCCTCCTTTTGATAAACAATTCTTGAAATTTCTCTTTATGACTTTCACATGACTTTGTTTTCTTCTGAAATTGAACTTTGAATAATATCTACCTTTTTGATGAATCTTGAGACATTAGAATCATCAAAAGTTTAACAATTTCAGAGCTGTCTTTGATAGTATCTCCCCCATATATCAATAGAAAGCACTTCATGATAATCCAAAAAATCTCCCCGAATGAATTTGATATGCAATCTCCTCCGAAGAAAATAGTTTCACCAATAGATATGAATAACCGTCAATTCATAAAAGTATTCATCCGATTCTTTTCAACAGGATCAATGTGCATGAAAGAGGTTCGAAGGTGGGGCAACATTCCTTCTGTTTCAATATCAAAATCTTCCAAATGAAGATCAGATAGAGTATGTGTTGCTTCCCCAATGAAATATGAAACATCTTTTTGTTAAAAAAAAAATGAGTAGCTGGTGGGGTTTAATGCAAGAGTTGGCATGGGCTAATGCCTGTTTCAATAAAGGTCACGAAAAAGTGTGAACCAACAGATTATGTGTCTGCCCGACTTAGGAAAGATTTGGTGCAGAGTTTTATATTCTTTTACTTTGATCTCACTCCCTCATTTTTTTTAATCATATGAGCTCACTTTTAACCAAACTCTCTTTTCCATTTTACCTCATCACAAACCCACTCTTTGATTTTGACCCCTCTCCCCTCAATCACTCAGGATAACTTCTTGGGTAGGAAACACCGGTTATTGTGAATCCATAAAAATTCTAGTAAGCATCACACTGATCCCATGGATTTTTGTCCTAAAATAAATACCGTTACTCAACAATTTATCTTGACAAATAAGCATCCAAAGTTTGATAATAATGTCAAATGGATGTAAGCAATGAAGATCTCTCAAAACAATGATAATGAATGAATGAAATGAAATGAAATGAAGAAATTTTTTGAGAATTTGACATTGTTTCAATCAAATCAACTATCATGAAAAAAATAGGGGTATCAAAGAATTGAAAGATGTTTATATGAACAAATATAAACTTATTGACAATGAAAACACAAGTAATGAAATGATGTCTGATACTCAATCAACATTGAATTCAAACGGGAGTATTACCATCGAAAGATTTATCATTTAGAGACATGGCAATAACAATGTCAATAAAAGATACTGAACTGGTGTGTGTGAATACTTGACAATATATGAAAAGATAATACACAAGTATTGATATTTGGAAACACACGGTCAGTTAATCAAGAAAACTCGAAAATGAAAATCATTTAAAATCACACTTCAAAATTCATAAAAGCTTTTAAGAACACGAAGTGTTTTGAACATTTAGACAACAATTTTCCATACCGAAAGTCGTTCTTCTTTCAAATATGGTAGAGATTAAGAATTAGAAATGTATACCTTCAGTTTAGAATTCTCAACTCCCCCTAAAATGATTATTTTATCTATTACGCTCTCCTTTGACAAAAACCAGATATATTTCTTCTTTATATCTGTAAAAATTCAAAAAGATATCATCATGAAAGATTCATAAGCTCCCCCTAAACTTAACAAACCTTTTGTGAAAAGATTGATCATTAAGCTTATTCAACAAAGAGTAACAACTTTGAAATCCGAGTTCTGAACAGATGTATTCAGAAGCCATAGTCACAATCTTGTAACCTGCAAAATATAAAGATCTTGGTAATCATCGATGATGATTCCGCCTTCGTCAGTCGGTAGAAGAGAAACATATATTCAAACTCCCCTAGAAAAATGCATATCCAAGTTACACTCCCCCTAGAATCATGCAAGAAATTCTAACAAACTTAAGTATACATGTTAAGCATACCGAGCTTATTGATTATAAACTTAAAAAGTTTTTCATCTAGAGGTTTAGTAAACAAATCAGCTAGCTAGTAATCAGTTTGAACAAAATGCATTTCAACGTCACCTTTTTCAACATGATCCTTAATGAAATGATAACGAACATCGATGTGCTTCGTTTTTTAGTGTTGAACCGGATTAGCCGTTATAGCGATTGCGCTTTTCAAGTCCCAGTAGATAGGGACACGCTTATAAGTGTAACCAAAGTCTTTAAGTTGAGTTATCATCCACGACACCTAAGAGCAGCAACTTGCCGTAACAACATATTCAACTTCTGCTGTTAATGTTGACACATAGTTTTGTTTCTTTGATGTCCAACTTACCAACTTGTCACCTAAAAACTGACACGATCCTGATGTGCTTTTCCGGTCAAGTTTACAACCTGCATGATCAACATCAGTAAATGCAGTAAGATCAATGCCGAATTCCTTTGGATACCAAAGGCCTAACTCGGGCGTGTCTTTGAGGTATCTAAGGATCCGTTTAACGACAATAAGATGGGATTCTTTAGGATTCATCTAATAACGCACACAGAAACATGTAGCGAACATTATATCAGGTCTACTGGTTGTCAAATATAATAAGAAATCAATCATGCTCCTGTACGTCTTCTGATCAATAGATTTTCCGGATAAATCTGCGTCCGAAAGAGTTCCAGTTGCCATTGGTGTCTTCATTACAGAACTATCAGCCATGTTGAACTTTTTCAAAATGTATTTTATGTACTTAGACTTGTTTATAAAGATGCCATCTGGGGACTGCTTCAATTGTAAACCAAGGAAGAAATTCAGTTCTCCCCATCATACTCATCTCAAACCGAGTCTCCATGATTTTTAAAAAATTCTTACAAAATTTAGGATTTGTAGCCCGAAAATAATATCAGCTACATAAATCTGCTTCAAAATTAAATCCTCACCTTGTTTCTTCAGGAAATGAGTTGTATCGATTGTACCTTTCTTAAATCCAGAGGCAAGCAGAAATTGTGTCAATGTGTCGTACCATGCTCTCGGAGCTTGTTTAAGACCGTAAAGTGATTTATCGAGAACATATTCTTGGTCAAAAAATTTAGGATCTACGAAACCTTCGGGTTGACTTACATATACTTTCTCATGCAAAACCCATTTAGAAACGCCGACTTGACGTCCATTTGATAAACTTTGAAATTCTTGTGGGCAACATAAGATAGAAATATCCGAATAACTTTGAACCTTACAATAGGAGCAAATGTCTCATCGTAGTAAATGGCATTCTGTTGACAGTATCCTTTTGCGACCAACCTTGCTTTGTCGCGGATAACAATTCCATCCTCATCTTTCTTATTCCTGAAGACCC
Source organism: Arctium minus (assembly GCA_954870635.1). Taxonomy (NCBI): domain Eukaryota; kingdom Viridiplantae; phylum Streptophyta; class Magnoliopsida; order Asterales; family Asteraceae; genus Arctium; species Arctium minus. The sequence continues at coordinate 27,473,688 of OX941082.1, read as the reverse complement.
ATTTCGTTCCAATGATAAATTTATCTTTAGGCCTTGGAATCAACCGCCAGACTTTGTTCCTATCGAGTTGCAATAGTTCATCTTGCATTGCAAGAATCCAATCTAGCTCTTGTAACACCTCTGAAACTTTCTTTGTCTCGAGTGCACTGAGGAAACTTGAATAAAGACATATGTTTGCTGATGCAACACGGGTTTTAACACCACTGTCGATGTCGCCTATTATGTTGCGTAGGGGGTGATCTCAAGTCCATCTTGTGGTACTAGGAAGGGGTTGAACATTTAATCTGTTGTTCTCTTCATTGTACTCATCAACAATTGCAGGTACAACTTTAGTTGATGTCGAAAATTCTTCAACAGGTAATTCTGATTGTTGGAACTCTGGTATGATAGACGAAGTGCTCGGGACTTCTGCGTCAGAGTTTGTATCTGTAGGAACAGAAACAATGTTAGACTGATCATAATTATTTGGAGTTGAAGTACTTGAAGAAGTTGTTGTGATTGGTTCAGATGGTCCAGAAATACCTGCCATAATATCAGGAACCACTGAAGATGATACGGATCTGCACAAATATCCATAAAAGCATCAAATAATAATAAATCTAACTCAGATGTAGACGTGTTGGAGATAGAATAAGAAAACTTAGTCTCTTTAGAAACTGGTTCTACTCGGTCTTGAATAAAAGCCTTTTCTTTAAGTTTGAGTCCTGAACTGTTGTGTTCAGAAGTCGTTGTCGAATGCTCATCAAAAGATACATGGATGTTCTCCATGACGGTCTTGGTTCGTTTGTTGTAAATACGATAGGCCATTGACGTTAACGAATATCTGACAAAATAGCCTTCGTCTACCTTATTATCAAATTTACCAACATTATCACGGTCGTTTAAGATGTATCATCTGCAACCAAACACACGAAAAAACTTGACATTAGGTTTTCTATGATTTATAATCTCATATGCCGTCTTGTTTAACCGTTTAACTATGATCGTGCGATTCTGAGTAAAGCATGCAGTAGTAACGGCTTCAGCCCACAATTACAGAGGTAGTCCTGAGTAAGCCAAAATTGTTCTCGCTGCTTCCACCAGAGTTTGATCCTTGCACTCTACAACTCCGTTTTGTTGAGGCGTACGAGCGGCAGAAAAATTATGAGAAATTCCTACTGAATGAAGATAGCCTTGTAGTGTCTCATTTTTGAATTTTGTGCCATTGTCGCTTAGTAGCTTTTGTTTCACATTTCCCACGCTTAAATGCCCCTTTTTAGTGTACAATTGATTATTTTGTTTACTTTTTGCTCATTTATTTGGAGTAGCCTATGAATAAACCTCGCTGAAAAGAAATCACAAAAAACAGAAAAAACATGGCATTTACAATCTTTTATGACCACTACAGGTTTTGGAGAGATCGCTGATAAGGCTAAGTCGCTGAGTTCGCTGATTTTCGTTGAAAAAGCTGTTGAGGTCGAATCTAGCTTGCTGATCGCTGATAAACTCGCTGAGCCCACTGATAATGGTCGCTAATGATCTCGAAGACATGTTTTGATGAACATTTTGTTGGGCCAGTTGTTGGGCGATGCTATTTAAACTTTTGTTGATAGTTACTTGTGGGTCTTTTAAACATTTGTTTTATTTTGCTTAGTTAAGGACTTCTGTTTATTGGGTATTTTGGCCCATAGCCCAAGTTTTTAGTATAAATAAGTTGTTTAAGCTAAGTGAAAGACACACTACAACCTCACCTTCTTTCCATTTTTGGAAAGGGTGTAGTTTCCATCTCTCTCTCCATTTTAGGATAGTTTGTTTGCAAAGTTAGAGGCTTTCGACTAGTAGTCTTGGGCTGATAGTTGTTCTATTTTGCTAATTTGAAGTTACAAGTTTTCATACTTATTTTCAGTCACTTTTCTTTTCAATATTTTTTTTCGATACTTTGGTTGTTTGTGGTTAGAAGTGAGTCCAAAAATTCACTATCTAGTCCAAAACAAACAATTGAAGCTCTAAAGCAATGGTCACCTTAGTTGTCCGATGCAAGTCTTACTTCTTAGTTACGTTTCTTGATATGCAAGTTTCCCCATTCCCCGTTCTCTCTTCCTTCTAATCTTTTTAATTCCCCGTCTTTTAACTTGCGCAATTTACATTTCTGCAATTTACTTTTTTCAATTTAATTTTCTGCATTCCATTGCTTGCATTTTAAGTTAACTCTTACTTGTTCTCCAAGAAAGCTAATTACTTGCATACCAAGTTTTCTTTCTTGATATTTAGTGTTTAACATTACTTTTTGCATTTTCCATCTCCATTATTTAGTTTAAGAATTTTTGTATCTTTTATAAAAAGAAACCAAGCTATGTCAGGCTGATAACCTGAGCTTAGGGTGCAGGGTTGTAACATCCTAAAATTTGAGGTGAATCTAAAAATTGAAAATTCAGCTATATAACGTCAGAAGGTGGAAGAAACCAGTCCACCCAAAAAGGGAGACTAAATAACATGTATAAGATGAATGTGGTAATCTAGCCCAAGTGTATGTCAACCCAACACGGGAACAAAGTATGACAATTACAATACCCAAAACAATTACAGAATACAATTCGACAACCTAATAATCTAACTTAGACAAATAAGATTAAGGTCGGGTGTCACTATTCTTCCAAAAGTGTAATCTCTATACTTCAACGTATTGGTCACTATATCTTCAAAAAGACTGATCTCAACCCCAAGGCCGTCCTCTCAATCCCGACGAGCCCCACCGTTAGAATGATCGGCCATACATGACCATCAAAGAACAAGCGTTAGGCTAAAGCCTAGTGAGAACAATTAAGCAGAAATAATAATTAAATGATAAACCCGCTTGAAGTCATATAGCCGATCTAGTCGCGAGCTAAATCAAAACAAACCAAATAAGCCATTAATGTTCAACGTATGTTACCAATAATTCAAACCACACAGCGAGCTCAACTACTCCAAGTCTATTGCTCGAAAACATTAAGTCAACCACTCCAAGTCTATTCGTGAGAGCTCCAAAACAGGGAAACTCAAGCACAATGGGATTAGACCTTAATGTCCATGGGACGCTGCCCGACCGTATAGACCACACCTTACTTACCATGGAGCCCGATGCTTATCCCATGCCAAGGGTGAACCTAATGTCCAAACGAGACATAGGAACACCATGCCTATGGATCCATTGCACTACGACCAACATATAAAGCATTTACTCAATTGACCTTGGTCATTTTCATAATTATTAAGTCATGTTGCTCATATATAACTTTACCGATACAAGGTCAAGACTCCCCAACTTGAAGGAGTTCCACATTCACAAATCCAATGCCATTATATCATAAGTCCCAATTTGAAATAGGTTTTCCACAATCAAACAATTACTTGAACCATAACCCAAACCCTAGTTTCTCTTGGGGTGTACCAAAGCCTCATAGAAACGAGGACCAATCCTTAAAAGTGTGGAGAGTTGTAGAATACCATTGTTCATAGATTAAACCCAAGATCTAACCATTTTTGTTAGACCAAAACCCCCAATATACCCCAAATTCACTTTTAGGTCAAAATGTAACAAAACCCATTATATGATTAAAAGATGTAGATGAAAGTTAAAACACTTCCCAAGTAAGTATGTAGAACAAGGAGGTTAAGGAACTCATATAGTAGAGTTTATGAGAAACCCTAGAAAATGCAAGTAAAAGAGAGGAGAGTAGGAGGAGCTTGGAGCTTGAATCCTTAGAACCCTTAATAAATGTGGTTAATCCTACATCAACCAACATAATAATCACCACATGATTTCCCCCATTGATATTGAATGAAGAGAGAGAGAAACTTACCCTAGGCTTCTCCAAAATCGGCCCCAACAAAGCAAGGATGAGAAAAATGAAGACAAGAGGTCGATTTGTGCAATAAATGGTCTGTCCTCCGACCGCGATAGTGACTCGTGATAGTGACATTGTGACAATCGCGTGTCACAATCGCCCGAGCTCTGATGTTCGCGGTACAAATTTCGCGATAGTGACACTTGTGCGTGTCACAATTGCTCCAGGCCTGAGACTCGTGGTACAAATTCCGCGATAGTGCCCCACGATAGTGACCTCTGTCACAATCGCGGGAACTGTCGCCCCAGACCCACCAAATCTGATTTTTCACCCGACTTTGACGCGAATGAGCGCGTGACCAACATAGATTCGAATAAAGTATTTATGATCAGGTAAAGGCGTACCAAAATCAAGGGTGTTACAGTCCTCCCTAACTTGGAGGTGATTTCGTTCTCGAAATCCTGACTAGGTGAAGAGGTGCGAGTATCTTCGCTTCAAGTCCTCTTCGGCCTCCCATGTCACATTGGCACCTCGATGGTGCTTCCACTTAACTTTGACCATGGTGACTTCCTTGTGACGAAGCTTCTTCGTCTTTTTCTCTAGAATTGCTTTAGGTTCTTCAATACAACGACTTCCCTCATCAACTCCAATCTCGGAGAGTGGAATAGCACTCTCCTCCTCCGCTAGACATTTACGGAGATAGCACACATGAAATGTGTTATGAATTCCATTCATTTTTGGAGGGAGTTTCAATTGGTAGGCATTATGTCCCTATTTATCAAGTTCTAATTGCAATTTATGATTAAGATCACAAAAAGAATTACAATTCACAATTCAAACCTGTTTAGATTCAATATATGTGAACTTCGATTACAATGCTCTATGTTATTTTCTCTCTCTAGACTCAGTGTACACTTTCCAACTTCTAACTTCCCAAACTAGCAACTAACAACCGCTTACAGCACAATAGGTCATATACCTATTTGAACACAACACATGCGTACAAAAACAAATACAATACATTGACTATTTGACTTTAACTTTATTATAACTAAGACTTTGACTTTTTATGCTTGAGAATTTGACTTCAGCTTTGACTTCAATCTTCAGTCTTCTATGATCTTGTATCCAACATATTTATGCTCTAACAATCTCCCTCTTTGGATTCAAGATCATCTCTAAAAGATTTAGCAATACAATCTTCCCCTTTAAGCTCAATAAGTACAATATCCCCTTTTCTTTGACACAGTCTTCACAGCTTTTCTGTATTCTCCCAAAATTCTGTCTTCAAAAGTAGTAACAATCTCCCTGGAGATAATAAAATCTGTTTCAGACAATGGAAAGAAATTATCTTCAGATTCAACTCGGTTTGCTTTAGCAAATTATCTTCAAAGAAAATTTCTGTAAAATTCAGCACATCTTCAGAAATCTTTGAATTTGCTCTTTTGAACTTATACAAACTTTGTCAAAACTTGCAATACTTTGAACATTCCTTGACCATCTCTCGTATTTCGGATACAAACTTTTCTTTCATTCAACATTTCTTGATATCTTCTCTCCCTTTTTGATTATTAGAGCATGGAAATCATCAAAACTTTCACAAAAAATGTCACTTTATCTGACCACTGATCTTTGCAAGAGTCTCCGATTCTCCGTCATTTCATAAAGTATTTATCCAAATCTTTGCAAATTCAGAAAAATTAGTGTGTAACACCTGAATCAACAAATGAATCAGTTAGAAGTGCCTGTCAGTAACACAAAATCACTGTGTGTAACGAATACACATTGGAAAAGAGCTTTTTGATGTTCACTCCCCCAGGTCTTCCATTCAATCATCGAAACACCACAAAGGAATTTCTATGAACGTTATGACAAGAAAACAAATTCCTCGTGTGTTCGTGCAAGTGTTAGAAAGAATTAAGCACATGATGATTGCTTTTCAAAGGCTCAAAATTGTGTAAACCATTGAGACAACAACAATTAAACACAGACTCGACTGTGCATGATCGAAGTGCGAAGGTGGGGCATAGTTCCTTCTTTTTCAATATCCAGATTTTCCAAATGAAAACCAGATAGATTATATGTTGCGTCCCCTTGAAATATGAAACATTTTCTCGTTGAGAAGAAAATGAGTAGCTGGTGGGGTTTTTATCAAGAGTTGGCATGGGCTAGTTGTCTATTTCAATGATGTTCACAAAAAAATTGTGAAACACCAGCAATGTAGTTGCCCGACTCAGAAAAAGTTGGTGCAGAGTTTGATATTCTTTTACTCGGATCTCACACCCTCTTTCTTTTAATCATTGAGCTTACTTCTAACCAAACTCTCATTTCCATTTTACCTCATCACTCAACCCATATTCAGTTATTTTGACTCCTCACACTCGATCACTAAGGATTAACTTCTTGGGTAGGAAACACTGGTTAACGTGAATCCATAGAAGTTCAGTTTAAGTCCTAACACAATGAACTGTTATCCTAAAAGAACATGTTGCTCAAGATGGTTTAACTTTTCAGTTAAAGCACAAATATACAAGTTAGATGTCTGTATACTCACAAAATAATCATGAAGATTTGAGCATTTTAAACATTGAAGATATTTCAAAACAAGTATATTGAATGAATGAAATGAATACAAGAAACTTGTTTGAAAATCTGACATTGTATAAAATGATCACATAAGAATGATTTAGCAATTAAGACTTTGGTCAAGAAAAAATTGGATATTGTCTATAAGAAACAAAATATAGACATTCATGAAACAAACGTTTTGAAATGAAATCACGCTCAAAACTTTGAATATCAATCGGGGTGGCTTACCATCGAAAAATAGTTTCAATTTGAGACATGGTAAGAACATATTCAGCAAAAGATTAAACCGGTGTGTGTGAATACTTGAAAGTATATGGAAAAGATAATATGCTAGTATTTATCTTTGGAAACACATGGTTTATGAAACATTTCAGCACAATTAACATGAAAAACAATTAAAATCACACTTATATATTCATAAAAACTGTTTAAAAATCAGAAGTGGTTTGAACATTTAATAAACATGTTTTCATATCTGAAAGTTGTCCTTCTTTCAGACACGTTTGAGATTAATATTAGAAATAAACCTTTTGCTCAGTCTTAAATCTCAACAAGTCAGCTCTAAGTCATATATGATATGATCGTGTAAGCTTCTCTCAATCTGCATCAGTCAGAAAGTCTGTCAAAGTACAAAGATTTATTCACAAAATTAATTGAAAAATAAAATGACATAAAACAGTAAAACGTTTAAAGATACGAGTTCTGATCAGATGTAATCAGAAGTCATATGCCTTACTCCTTTTCTTTTACTCATACTCCCCCTGAAATAATGCAAAAGAAAATCTATTAGTGAAGTATATATGCAAAATTTATATATGAGCTCCCCCTCAAATGAATGTCGGTCATCTTAATATCGTCTCACACTCCCCCTGAGATCATGAACAAACTTTAAAGTGCAGATATCTATTAGAATAAAAATAAAGAAATGATGAAAAAAACATAACAATAAGAAAACTTTAGTATGTAATCACAGATTAAGTCTTGAGATTTAACATACCAAGTTTTGAAACAAGAAAATTAAATCTCTTTTCATATAGAGGCTTGGTAAATAAATCAGCATGCTGATAATCAGTGTTTACAAAATAAAATTCTATTGTACCTTTTTCCACATTGTCTTTAATAAAGTGATATCGGACATCTATGTGCTTGGTCTTTGTATGTTGCACAGGATTCGCAGATATTGCAATGACGCTCTTAGAATCACAGTATATCGGGATCTTGTCGAATTTGAAGCCATAATCTCGTAGTTGTGTCCCCATCTACAACACTTGAGAGCAGCAACTCGCCGCAACGACATACTCTGCCTCGGCTGTTGACGTTGATACACAAAGTTGTTTCTTTGATGCCCAACTCACGAGTTTATCGCCTAGGAATTGTATGTGTCCCGATGTACTTTTCCTGTCAAGCATACAACCTGCATGATCTGCATCTGAGTATGCTGTTAGTTCAAAACCTGTATCCTTAGGATACCACAGACCAAGATCTGCAGTGCCCTTCAGATATCTAACGATTCTTTTGACCGCAGACATATGGGATTCTTTTGAAGAAGCCTGATATCTAGCACATAGACATATGGGATTCTTTTGACCGCAGAACATTATATCTGGCCTAATAGAAGTTAAATACATTAAAGAACCAATCATACCTCAATAGGTTCTAACATCGATAGTTTTACCCGAGGGATCCATGCCGATCTTAGTTCCTGCTGTCATCGGGGTTCCTATTGGTGTACAATTTTCCATTTTAAATTTTCTAAGAATATCGAAAACGTACTTAGCTTGATTTATGAAAATCCCCTTTGAAAATTGCTTGACTTGTAATCCGAGAAAGAAGTTCATCTCTTCCATCATACTCATCTGAAATCTGAACACCATGAGGTTAGAAAAATTCTTATAGTATTTAGGATTAGTTGATCCAAATATAATATCATCAACATAGATTTGAATTAAAATGATATCGGCTTTTTACTTTTTAATAAACAAAGTAGTATCGATCTTACCTTTCGTGAAGCCAGACTTGACTAGGAATTTAGAAAGTACTTTGTACCAGGCTCGAGGGGCTTGCTTCATACCATAAAGAGCTTTATCCAGAATGTAGACGTGATTCAATTTCTCTGGATTTACAAAGCCTTCATGCTGAGAGACGTAGACTTCCTCCTTTAGAATGCCGTTAAGAAAAGTTGTATTCACGTTCATCTGATAAACGGTGAAGTTCTTGTGGGCGGCGTAAGCTAGAAACATTCTAATCGCCTCGATACACACCACTGGAGCATAAGTCTCGTCATAATCAATACCTTCCTCTTGCCTATAACCTTTAGCCAATAGTCTTGCTTTATTTCTGATCATGATACCATCTTCGTCCTTTTTGTTCTTGAATACCCATTTCGTGCCAATAATGGTTCTACCTTCAGGTTTGGGCACTAGTCTCCAGACTTTTAATGCTTCGAACTGGTTCAGCTCCTCTTGCATTGCAGTCAACCAATCTGAGTCAGCTAGAGCTTCAGATACTCGAGTTGGCTCTATCTTTCTCAGGAATGAGTCATGCATACACATGTTTAATGTAGCAGACCTAGTTTGCACCGACTTTGATGGATCTCCTATGATTTGATGTAACGGGTGCTCTTTGGTCCACCTATGTTCATGAGGGAGTGGATTTGATGTAGATTGATCATGATTATCATCTAAGTATCCACTTTCATCTTCAATTTGTTCAGGGTGTTCAGTTGAAGTATTTGGTGTAGAAGTTTCAGTTGGTACAGCAGATTATGGTTGTTGAGTAGTCCTTGTAGCACAACCAACTGATTCAGTAACTTCAGACTTAGCTATTTCTTGTATATCTTTAACTGAAGGAGTAGGTGTTTGAATCTGAATTTATTGTTGAACCGGGGGAACAGGTTCAGTAGACACATCTGAAGTGATTGGATGATGACAACTTCATTCTTCAGTTCTGTCAATCACAACAGATTTAGGCAATTTAGATCCAAGAAACTCATCATAAAAGAATTCAAACAATAAATCTAATTCAGATAAATGAGATGTAAAAGTAGAAGCTTTATCCGAATTAGTCGCATTAACCACAGGTTCTGGACTGATCTGTCCAGAAGCTAATACTCCTGTAAGTACGGGTTCTGAACTGCTTTGTTCAGAAGCCAATTCTTCATCGAATGTGACGTTGACGCTTTCAATCACTATCTTGGACTTCTTTAAGTACACCCGGTATGCAGCAGATGTTTGAGAATAACCAATGAAGATGCCTTCGTCAGCCTTGGAACTGAACTTGTTCAAATTCTCTCTGTCGTTTAATACGAAGCACCTGCATCCAAAAATATGAAAGTGTTTAATGCTAGGTGTACGATTATTAATCAAAGCATAAGGTGTTTTACCAAACCGACGGTGTATCATGGAATGATTCTGTGTATAACAAGTCGTCGATACTGCTTCTGCCCATAGAAACAGAGGTAGATCGGATTGACTCAACATAGTTCGAGCGGCCTCAACTAGCGTTCGGTTGCGTCTTTCGACAACTACATTCTAGCAGCAGAAAACTGATGTGTTATCCCGACCGATTCGAGATAATCTTCGACAGTTTTGTTCTTGATTTCTATGCCATTGTCTGATCTAAGAAGCTTGACTGGCTTTTGCAGATTCACTTGGGTAGTCTTCAAAAATGTGATGATGACTTTGGGTGTCTCATCTTTTGATCATAGAAACTTTACCCATGTGTACCGCGAATAATCGTCCACAATAACTAAGATATATTTCTTGCCGTTAATGCTTTGTGTTCTCATTGGACCACAAAGATCCATATGTAATAACTCAAGTGGAGAACTTGTACTTTGCTCAGGCTTCGGCTTATATGCGGCTCTCTTCATCTTACCCTTTTCACAAGTTGCACATAGATGTTCTTTCACATATTTTAGCTCAGGAAGTCCTTTGACCAATTTGCCCGTCACAAGTTTGTTGATGTAACGAAAATTTAGGTGAGAAAGCCTTCGGTGCCATAACCAACTTTGTTGCAGCGAGGCTTTTGATAGTAGACAAACCTCATTGTTAGTCTGGACTTTTGACAGATTAACTGTGTAGAGGTTAGACTTTCTCGTGCCGACCAAGAGTTCTTTACCGTCTTCAGTACGCACACAACATCTGTTAGCTTTGAAATTAACCTCTAGATCTTTGTCCCAGAACTGTCAAATGCTGAAGAGATTATGTCCTAATCCTTCCACGTAGCTCACCTTTGTAATCATCACGTTATCTTGAATCACGTCATCATATCCCAATATCGGTGAGAACTGGTGATTGCCGAATCGTACATTCCTGCAGAATTTCTCTATATAATTAGACAAAATATATTTCTGCCCAGTCATATGCTTGGAGCAACCAGAATCCAAGTACCACTAATGACGGGTCTGCACAGGAGAAAATTAGGGAACAACAACTTTAGGTACCTATTTAAAAGTGGGTTCTTTCAGATTAGCGCAAGATTTTGGCACCCATATAAATTTGGGTCCTCTTTTATTTTAAAAAACTTGAGAGGCTTTAGAATTATAGACATGATAAGAACCAAACCAATCATCAGAATATTGGCGATAAGCAAAATCATTCCATCTAGAAATAGAAGCCTTAGTAGCAGACTGAGATAATTGGAGTAATTGCTTTATTGTATATCTCTTGTAAGAAGTTACAAGGTTTTGTTTAGAAGCAACAGTACCAACTATATCAGAAACACTACTAGTAGATCTATTACAAGAATTATCAGGAATGAATTCTGCTTTCTCCTCAACGTTCCGTTTTGGTCGCCACTCTTTTCGTTCTTTCGACCTTCTATTTTTCAAATCTGAAACAAAAGATTTAGGGGTTGTTTGTTTTAAAAAAAAACACTTAATAGCTCTTAAGTCTGAATCGTTCAGACCTGTTTACACACCACCTCTTATTAATCATAACTAAAATAAGACTTCAGACTTTAGACCTCTTAAAAAACAAACGGCACCTTAGACTTGTTAGAAAAATCAGATTTCTGAGAATGTCTTTTCTTGAGCTTACCAGTGTTGGTCCGTTTTCGTGAGCGCCGTTTCTTTTGCTTCTTACCTTTTGCATAGTAATCAGTACTTACAGAAACTGATTCATCAACCTTAGTTGATGATTCACCAACTTCATACATACTTGGGAATGCTTCATTGTTAATTACAAAAGTAGAATGATCTGGAAGTTTAGCATTAAAGTCAAACATATCAATCTCATCAACACACCCTTCATCAGAATTTAAAAAATCATTTGCACACGCAAATAAGTCATCAAAATCAGTTTCAGAGGTTTGAGGTGCCTTAGAAGACACATAACACTTTTGAGATTCGGCTTTGAAAACTGTGTTCTTCATGACAGTTGAAAACACAACTTGTTCTACATCAACCAAAACTCTTTCATCTGATAAGGCATTTTCAAGATCAACTATTTTGCTTTCTAGAATGAGTGGAGGAACATAAATTTTAGCTTTAATCGGTTTTACCTCCATCTCAGTAATAGATTAACTTGCAAAATAATCATTTGAAAGACACTTTGGTTGTTCAGTAATATAACTATCATTCAGCTTTTGATAGCATAATGGTAGTTGCATTTTCGTTTTTATCTTTTTGTTTTCATCTTCTTTGGCCTCAACCTCATCAGTGACTTGGTAACGAATTTGGGTTTAAAATGAGGATGTTTATTAGCAGCCTGAAGAAAATAGAAGTTATATAAAGCAGGGTATTTTCTGATAGCTTTCTTAAGATAATGTGGGTTATCGTAACCGAGTCCCCACTTCTCTTAAGAGATTGCAACTCTGCTCTTTTCCTTTTTCAGTTTGGATTGAAGATCTTGAAGTTCGATCATCATGGATTCCATTCTGGTTAGAAAATCATTTTCAGAAAAGTTCAGTATCTCATCAAATGTCTCTTCATCAAATTCATCAAATTTCACCTCTTTTCCCATCAAGCACATGTGTGCTGTCTCTTCTCTTTCCTCTTCGTCAGAATGATCCAGCCAGAACTCATCCTCAGCCATTTGCGCTTTTTCGGCTTCTTTCTGTTTTGCAAGAAGCATCTTTTGCTTGTAGTAATCAAAATTCCTGACAATAGGCTTACGACAGTCCTGACATAATGACCAATCTTTCCACAGTTGTAGCATTTGATCAGGTCATCTCTCCTCTTCTCAGCCCCATAATCATTCACATACTTCTTCTTCTCTTCGGGCTTTCTTTCCACAAATATTTTCTCTTCAAACCTTCTTACTTCCATTCTCTCCCTGTGTTCGTGATTCTTCGATCCAGACGAGTACCTCTGTGAGTTTGAACCCGGTTTCATGTAAAACTTTTTCTGAAAAGCACGGGTCAGCAGTAGCATTGCTTGCTTGAGGTTCTCCCCGTCATCACTATCAGACTCAAAACTAGCAAAATCATCTGAACTGGGAACCACAACTTTCTTCTTTTTCTTCTTCTCTTTCTTCTCTTTCTGACCAACTACCAAAGCAATCGGGTCAACTGGTTTCTCATTCTTTTTCTTCTCAGCTCTTTTCTCTTCAACCTCCTCCTCGTTCTGCCTCAATGTTTCATAGACCTCATGAAGTGCGATATCACTAAAGTCTTTCATCTGCTTCATTCTCCGGGTATGTTTCTTCCATTCAGGTTGAAGAATGCTGAGGAATTTGACATTGTTCTCGATTTGCTTCTTCTTAACCTTGTTCTTTGAAAGCTCATTTAGAAGAAGAACAAATCTCTCGTATGTTTCCTCAAGGCTCTCATTTTCTTTCACCTTGAATTCCTCGTAGCTGTTAATGCAATTGGCTACTTTCATTTGATTTCTGACCTTTGAACCCATCATCATTTTTTACAGTTGATTCTACATCTTCTTGGCATTTGCTTTGTAGTTGTTAATCTTTATGTAGATCTCATTAGGAATACTCTGTAGTAGTAGAGATCTGGCTGTTTATCAGCTTTATACCGACTCTTCTACTCATTAGTATACTGTGCAAAATCTTTCGGAACAGTCTTACTCTTTATAACTCTGTCTTCATCTCCATCCTCACCGTCCGAAGACTCTTCATCCGGTATCTCCATAGTAGGGGTATCATCGGACCTTCAATAATTGACAAAAGAATGTTTTCCCCATTGGCATGTCGGTCTACAAAATCAAGGAACCGATCTTTCCACTGTTCGTACTTCTCTTTAAACAAGACTGAAGGCTTGACATCTGTACCAATCGAGAGAGTGTCTTTGGAAGTCATCCTGTTTTCAAAAATATACAATAAGAACTTGAAAGTGATCGTTAGTCCAAGTGAAATCAGAAAATACAGAAAGAATTTTCAGAAATTAAAATTTCCAAAAATCACAAGGAATTCACAGACTACAGTGAAGCACAAGGAATTCACATACAGAATTCGTATAGAAGACAAACTTCAGAATTCGTAGACAAGAAGAAGTTAGAATTCACAAGCAAACAAATTTAAGAATTCGCAGACAAGAAGAATTTCAGAATTTGCAGACGGAATTCGCCCAAAGCTATATGCGAATTACAGGAATTCACATACGACACTATGCGAGTTCTTGACTTAAGAAAATTTTGAAAACCAAACTTTTCGTATGAACTTTTCGTACAATGGAATTATGCGAATTCTGGACTTAAAGAAATTTAGAAACTTCTTATACGAATTCTGAGAAATTCGTATATCTCTCTGATGTGAATTCTTAAGAATTCGTATGAAACGATATGCGAATTCTTGCCTTGAACAATTTTCCACAAAACTTTTCGTATACGGAACCTATGCGAATTCTTACTTTTCGCAAATAGACATGTACGAATTCTGAACTTTTCTCAACACGCACCTATGCGAATTTTATGCAATTCACATAACACACATGTACGAATTCAACACTTGTAAATTTTTACGTAATCAAATATTTTGCGAAATCCTTTGATTTGCGAGTTCTTCGTGCGAGTTCTTGAGGGCTCTGTGAGTTCTTGAGATCTTGTTAAGCCTAGATATTAGTTGATAAATTGTTTACACAACACAATAACAATAAGAGATTAAGAAGAAACAATCCAAATAGTGATATATCACTTTGGCCGAAAGTTTTAGTGTGTGTGTGTGTGTGTTCTTGGTGTAATCACTACCTTATGAGTGTGATATTCAAAATGAAGCCCTGGGATTCTCAAAGAAACATTGCCTTATATAGGTAGGTCAACATGACCAAGGCAATCCTAGACTACTACAAAAAAAACCCCTAGGAAAATATAGACTATTACAAATAAGACCCCTTTCTACATTTTAATCTTGAATACAATAACTGATCCAACAATCTCCCCCTTTGGATTGAAGATTTTTTTTTTGAGGAAATTGTAATCTTCCCCTTTTTGCTGAAATTTGAATGAAGTGTCCTTCTAAAGATCATCTTCAGTCAGACTTTTGATAATTCAAATAGGTTCAGACACTTTTAAATCTTGAAAAAAATTGAATCCTTCAGCAATCTTCAACAAACTTTCTTTCTTTTGAACAAAGTAACTCAGATTGGACTTTGAAATCCTTGAATATTCTCCCCCTTTTTGATGAATGTTGAGAATCAACATCATCAAAACAATTCAATGCAGGCCAATCTTGGAATTTATCTCACCCAAATCAACATTTAAGCTTAGTCTTCACGAATGTCTTCGTCTTTTGATTTGAATTTGATTCAGCTGTCAATGAATAGAATGTAATGATTTGAATCTTTGCAAATTCAAACAATTTAGGAGTTGTAACCCTGCATCAACAGATGAAACACTTAGAAGTGTCTGTCAGTAACACAAAGTTACTGAGTAACACGAAGTTACTATATAAGGAGATGGTTGTGATGTAGACTCCCCAAGACTTCCATTCAATCATCGAATAACACATGGTTATCTATGAATGTTCTGACAGAAAACGAATTTTTGTGTGCTCGTGCATGTGTATGAAAGAAGTAAGCACAGATGATTGCTTATGAACTTAGGCTCAAAGTATGTAAACTTGTTGAGACAACAACAAATTATACAAAGACTCAATGTGCATGAGAAAAGGGTCGAAGGTGGGGAAACTTTCCTTCGGTTTCAATATCTAACTCATCCGAATGACGATCAAATAGATTATGTGTTGCTTCCCCGTTCAAATATGAAACATCTTCTTGTTGAGAAGAAGATGAGTAGCTGGTGGGGTTATATGCAAGAAGTGGCATGGGCTAGTTGCCTATTTCAATATTGTTTACCAAGGAATGTGAAACAATAGATTGTGTGGCTGCCCGACTCAGAAAGGATGTGGTGCAGAGTTTTATTTTTCTTTTACTCTGATATCTCACCCTCTTATTTAAAGCAATTAAGATCACTTCTAACCAAACTTTCATTTGCATTTTAACTCAACACTCTCCCCATCTCTATTTTTAATGAACCCCTCTCCCCTCAATCACTCAGGATTACTTCCGGGGTAGGAAACACTGGTTAGTGTGAATCCATAGAAATTCTGATAAGCTCATACTGAATCCCGTATTGTCCTAAGAGAACATGCTGTTCAACAATCATTTGTACATGAAAGCATAAAAAAATGAGTTCTTTTTAATCAGATCTATTTATCATGAAGAACAAATATTGGTGTTTATACGAACAATGTATAAACATATTGGCAATGAAAGCACATGAAAATGAAGTGATGTCTGATTTTCAAACAAGCAATGAAAGTTTAAACAGGAGGATTACCATCGAAAGATTTATCTTTTGAGATGTGGTAATCACAAAGTCAAGAAACTGAGTGTACTGACCAATGTGTGTAATAATACTTCGAAAAGTATAAAGAAATGACAAGTACACAAGTATTTTCATAGGAAACACATGGTCAGTTTGATGTCATGGAGTCTAAGGATTAGAAATATACCTTGAGTATGATATCCTTACCTCCACCTAAAGATATGATCTATTGAGTTATGTGACAAAAACACAAGTTCTCCCCCTATAACTTGTAAAAAGTCAACTCATCAGAAAAATATGACAATATCAACGCGCATGTCTTTTCTCTCTAACATATATATTTGACAGTTAAGCTCCCCTCAATGCAAAAACTTCTAGAATGATGTGAGCTTTAAAGCATCCTTTTTAGAAGAAAATCATTGAAGTTCGGGTTCTAATCAGATGTAATTAGAAGCCAACTCTTTTGTCAATTAAGTGCGGGTCCTGATCTGATATGACCTGAAGCCAAAGTTACTTGAAATATCCTGCAAAAGAGAATATTGGTAATCATTTATAAAAATGATTCCGCTTTCGTTAGTAAAAGATATGAATAGCAACTGTTTGAGAAGCAATGCACAAACAAGATTAAGATACAGAGAACTCCCCCTCGAGTTATGAGCAAAGGTTTAAGTAGACATGTTCAACATTCCAAGTTTGCTGATTAGAATCTTGAAACTCTTTTCATCCAACGACTTGGTGAAAAGGTCAGCTAACTGGAAGTCGGTATGAATAAAGTGCATTTCAATATCAGGATCAAAGACAGTCCAGAGATCAAAGAGATGAAGATACAAGTTTTTCAAAGATTCCTCAAAGTTGTCTTAAAGTTCAAAATTGCAAAGTTCAAAAGTTTCTAGAATTTAAAGTTTTGTTCAAGACTTGATGACTTTGTGAAAGACAAGTATAAGACTCTTCAAGGTTCTTCAAAGCATCAGAGATTGAAGATTGTCAAAGCTTCAAAGTTAAAGTTTTGAAGAATCAAGCGCTGAAGACAACTGTCAAATTTTTGTTAAATCTTGAATACAAAAGGGGATAATGTTAGTGAAGTAGCGTGCGAGTTCTGAAAACGCGCACAAAGCGTTTAGCGCGAAGTTCATTGTGATGGGTTACGGGATCTCAAGCACAGCGGAAAATAAAACCGTAACCCTCCAAGGACCCATACGAACCGGAATAAATTGGGTGTTTCGAAATTATACCTCACAGTTAACGAGACTTTGAATCACAGCAACAAAGCAAGCTTGATGCCTCCACGGTATCCACACGAACAATCCGAATCTTTTGCCTTCTCGTGATGCTATTCACAGTTTCAAAACTTAGAAAGGAAAGGGAGCATATAGTTGTAGGTGATTTTAGAGAGAATTGCAAGAACAACAATTGTATACAATGTCATACATTATATATGGTGATGGAAGTATGGCCTAAAAGATCACCATCATCTCCACACCTTACTTGAGTGTAAGAGTGGCCATGCACCATCACTTTCTTACATAACCATACCTAGTCAACTTATTTAATATCCAACAAAATAATATCTGATTTTTTATTTAATCAGATTAAACAATACAAATCAGATATAATAATTAAACATTTTAATTATTGAAACTCCTTATCCGGATATGTTCAAAGCGTGTGACCCAATGGGTTCTCGACATGTTGGTAATAAATATAAATATCGTATTTATATTTATAAACGATGAGCGGTATCTAGCAATACATCATCGTCACCCAAATGACGAGAATTGGTGAAAAAACAAATTATCGATTTGTAGTCAATTTTAGTTTACACATTTAATTCATTTGTCCTTGATGTCTAGATTGAACACAAGACATTAAATGTGTCATTCTCGTTATGTCCAATTTATAGTTTCTTAATTCCCTAATATACTAATAAAAACAGAAATTGATATCTCATATCATTTATCTAAGCATGCATGCATTTCCTTAGTATATATTTATCAAGGGGCCCAGAGACATCACTCCTGTCATAAAAGAGGGACAAATCCTATCTCGCTACATGTGATTTATAACATACCCAACAATAATTATGTCACCCCGTTTCGGAATGATTAGAACAAATGCAAAAATATATTACTCACACATAGCAAACTCCATATTTCTCAAGTCAAAGAATTACATGTACATTGACCACATGAGAAACACTTATGACACTCACATGACATCCAATGAAGTGTTCTCATAGCGAGTCACGTCCGATACACAAAATCTCCATTTTGTACCCATATGTAGATTCAATATCTCTATATGAATCCCTACATATGCTAGTCATTATCATATTACTTCAACCTTAAAACCCAACATAATATTTAACTAGGGACATTTAGAATACATTATTCTAAGGTTATTTATTATGAATAATTAAAAACACAGAATATAACATAGACATAATAAATTGGGCAATGCCTTTTATTTATTTATTATTTTCATGAAACAAAACTCAAAATTACAATCATCTTATGATTAGCTTTTGGGCATTCACTAACACATTGAACAGTGATTTGCGAGTTCTTGTGGTTTGCGAGTTTTGGAGTTAGAATTTTTATGAGATTGTTTTTCAAGTGGTGATCTGAATTTGACTTTCAGTCAACTTTTCTGAATTGTTTGGGGAATGATCATTCATTTCAAGCCAATATATTATTCAAGATGTCTACAATTTTATTAGGGAGAGATGTTGCTATTATGTACATGCCTGAGATACCGGCAATAGAAGCTGAACGGGATAAACTGAAAGATCAGAATTCAGTTCTTCTAAAACAGATCAAGGAACTTACCTCTAAATTGTCAAATTCTGATAAATCTCCTTATTGTATAAAACGAGGTGGGATTAATGCCCGCGCGTTGCTGCGGATGGAAATAAATATTAAGACCATAAATTTGAGCATGACCAATTATGAGAACAAAACATTTTGTGTCTGTTAGCAGCATGACTATAATTTACAAAATGCCCTATGAGGATGATGTGTGTGTATGATAGGAAGCGAAAATAAATTGGCAAATGGTACATTACATCATTAAACCTAAAAAAAGTTACATTGTTATTAAACCTAAATTAAATTATAATAAAAATATGAATTAAACAAATTTTACATCATTATTAAACATAAAATAAATTATGAAAATTACTTTATTAATAAATAAAAAATTGGTGCGTGAATCACCTACGACTATGTGCTTGGATTGATGGGGAAGGCGGAAGGTTTTGGGTTGGAGAAGACACAGTCATTGAGATGCGATGCATGTTAAGGGATCTTTATTTTATGTTTATATAATAAAAATAATTTTTATAATATAACTTTTATTTATTTAAATTAGAAAATGAAAAGGTTATAAATGATCAAAATGTCATTTACTTAACGGTCAGGAGCTAACAACTTTTAGTTTCGAGGACCAAAACGTTACGCAAATGCAAAATCGAAAGTCTATTTTGGAATCAACAAATTATGGGGACTAAATCCAATAGGAAAATAAAACTATAGGGACCAAATCTGTAACTCTACAAACATAGGACTAAATCTAACAGGGAGATAAAACCTTAAGGACCAAATCTGTAATTTACTAAAAACCTCAAGGACCAAATCTGTAAGTTACTGTTCATGAGCACTGTTCATGAACAGTACTGGTAAATGTTAGTATTTATAATGTGATAAGCATGTAAAATATAAAATAAAAAAGTAATGATATAAATTAATTAAATACCTAATTACAATAGTATAAAATGTAATTAAACGAGGGGGGATTAATGCCCGCGCGTTGCTGCGGATGAAAATAAATATTAAGACCATAAATTTGAGCATGACCAATTATGAGAACAAAACATTTTGTGTCTGTTAGCAGCATGACTATAATTTACAAAATGCCCTATGAGGATGATGTGTGTGTATGATAGGAAGCGAAAATAAATTGGCAAATGGTACATTACATCATTAAATCTAAAAAAAGTTACATTGTTATTAAACCTAAATTAAATTATAATAAAAATATGAATTAAACAAATTTTACATCATTATTAAACATAAAATAAATTATGATAAATTACTTTTTTAATAAATAAAAAATTGGTGCGTGAATCACCTACGACTATGTGCTTGGATTGATGGGGAAGGCGGAAGGTTTTGGGTTGGAGAAGACACAGTCATTGAGATGCGATGCATGTTAAGGGATCTTTATTTTATGTTTATATAATAAAAATAATTTTTATAATATAACTTTTATTTATTTAAATTAGAAAATGAAAAGGTTATAAATGATCGAAATGTCATTTACTTAACGGTCAGGAGCTAACAACTTTTAGTTTCGAGGACCAAAACGTTACGCAAATGCAAAATCGAAAGTCTATTTTGGAATCAACAAATTATGGGGACTAAATCCAAGAGGAAAATAAAACTATAGGGATCAAATCTGTAACTCTACAAACATAGGACTAAATCTAACAGGGAGATAAAACCTCAAGGACCAAATCTGTAATTTAATAAAAACCTGAAGGACCAAATCTGTAAGTTATTGTATGAAAAATAAAATAAAAAAAACACTGTTCATGAACAGTGTTCTGATAAATGTTATAGTATATAATGTGCTAATAATTCTAAATATGATTTTGCAGGTATCATCAAGGCAAGAGAGAAAGAAATTAAAGAGAAGGAACATTGCAATAAAAGAGAATATTATTGAAACATGTGAGAAAGAAATAAAGCTGAAAGAGAGAAAAATAATGAATCTTCAAAGCCAACTGAAGACAACTGAACAAAAATAATCAGAACTACAAGCTGAATCAGTTGAGCTTCAACAAAAGTTTAAGGCTTTTGAAGAAAAGATATCTGCGCTGGAGATAAAGAATGTTGATTTGATAAAAAGTCTTCAAGCAAATAATGAACAGTAAAATTTGGAGAAAGCTTCAACTCAAAAGCTTTCTGACTTTTCTAAGAAAGTTATCCAAGAGAAGAAGGATCTTAAGCTAAGATGTTTGAAACTCTCGAAGCAAGTGTCTGGGTTAGAAAAAATCTTAATTACAGAAAGAGACACGTTTGCTAAAGAGAGAAAAGTTCTTGAAGACAAAACGATTGAACTTCCCAAACAAATCTCAATTCTGCAAGACTTACTTGATAAAGAAAGAAAATCATTTCGAGAAAAGAAAAAGTCTTTTGAGATTGAAAAGAAAATTGCTGAAAAGAGAAATGTTGGGATTTTCAAAGATATTTCTGAACAAAACAAGAACTTAGAAAAAGATTTTGAGCAAGAACGTTTAAACTTTGAATTTGAAATATCTAAGCTCACATCCAAGATATATGTTCTATCATCAGACATTCAGAAAGAACAGATGGCTAGATCTGATTTGAAACAAAAGTTTGACACACTTTCTGATGAAAGAAACATTCTATCCAAAAAGATAAAGGACTTGGAAGCTGCAAATGTTGAATTGTCTGAAAAGATTTCTATTGATGTGATTACTCAATCACCTTATGACAATTCAACCGAATCAGTTTGTTCTTTTAAAACAGCTTCAAGTTCCATTCATGAAAATGTTTTAAAAAAGAACAGTGTCAAACCAAACATTATCAAATCAAATCAGATTCGTCCATCTAATCTATTTTATGACAAGTATGTTGATAGTTCAGGGAGCTTCTATGTCAAATCTCTTGGAAAGCATTCAAAGAAAGGACAGATGGTCTGGAGAGTGAAGGTTTCTCCTGATGAGAAGAAGAATGACAAAGCATCTGCATCCACATCCAATGCCAAAAAGAACAGTGCACACAAAGGTAAATCTTTTGGTAAACCTGATATGCTTTATTCTACTAATCATTTGATTAGGATTGCTCAAAAGAAAATTTGTTGTTCTTACTGTGGAGCAAATGACTTTGTAAGTAATAATTTTGTCAATTACTGGTATGGTTCATATTATGTTACCCCCAAAAGAACTGCAACTAACACATCAGGACCCAAATACCAGTGGGTACCAAAAGCTAAATCTGTATTGCAGGCACCCAAGGTTTAAGAGGGAGCAAGATATTGGTTCTTGGACAATTCAATTCAAGACCCAGACTTTAATGTTAAAGGACAATGACTTCTAAGTAAATCAGCTTAGGACTCGTTCTTTGATGTTTAAGGACAAGGATATTATGCAAATATCCAGGGGGAGTTTATCAGAATATAAATCATTCTATCTTAATTTGAGGGGGAACAAAAATATAAGTATCTTCTGATCTAAATATGTGATTGTTTGAAAGAAGAACAACTTTCAAGCATGAAAAATATTTTCTTAAATGTTCAAACCACTTCTGGTTCTTAAAAGATTTCATGAATTTAGAAGTGTGATTTTCAAATGTTTTTCATTATTGAGCTTTAAAGTTTAACTGACCTTGTTTTTCCAAATATCAATACTTGTGTATTATCTTATCTATATACTGCCAAGTATTCATACACACCGGTTCAGTACTTCATATTGATTTTGTTATTACCATGTATCAAAAGTTTAATCTTTTTATGGTAATACTCCCGTTTGTTATTCATTGTTGTTTGAATCAGACATCATTTCATTATTACATCTGCTTTCATTGTTAATATGTTTATATATTATTCATATAAACATCTTACGTCTTTGATTTCCCAAAATATTATTCTTCATGAATTTTGATCTGATCTTAATCATTGTCAGATTCTCAAAACATTTCTATTCTTTCATGATTATTCATTCATAAAAAGTTTTGAGAAATCATAAGTGCTTAATATGCTCAAATTTCATTCTTATCTTTAATGAGCATACATATATTGACTAATGATTTATTGCACTTAAATGTCAAGAAAATCATTGAGCAACACATTCTTTTAGGGCAAATACATGGGATTCAATGTGTGAGCTTTAATGACTTTGTTAGGGCAATTTATATGTTAAATAGAAGTTCAGGGTATATTTTGTAATTCTTTGATAGTTTAATAGCTTGTTGGGCCTAAAAGCCCATAAGCCCATCTTTGTAAAGCCTGAGTATATAAAGGTTGTTTTAGTTTCATTTGTTAAGTTTAAGTCTCATAATTCAGATTACTAGTCAATAGGTTTACTCTCTCTAATCAGAAATTCTTTCTGTAAACCTGTAACCCTTTGATTGCTTATTAATCATATGACTAGTAGTTGTGACTCAAATACTGTTCATCTTTGATATTGTTTGCTGTGATTGCACTGTACTGTGATCTACAATTGGTATCAAAGCAAAGATACTGAAGGTTTGATCCAGAAAAGGTTTGTCTAAAAACCCTATTCGATTATTTGCTTAATCTGCTAAGTTTTTGGTTGATCTGGGTCGATTGATATTTTTGTTTATCGATTACTGTTTATGTGCATATTATCGGTCTAAGTTATCTATCGATCTGTTTGATTTCTGAGTTATTATCGATCTGGTTTGTTTATCGGTCTAAGTGTGTTCACTGAAAATCAATTGATTTTTATCGGTCTAAGTTTACTGTTGATTTTTTTTCGGTCGATTTCTGCATAGTTGTTTGAATCTGATTATTTGTTTATCGATTTTAATTTCTGGGTTTGGTCTCGATCGAGTTCCAGAAATCATCGAGTTCATCGGTTTGTTCATCGTGTTTATCGGTCTTTAATCATATCGCTTATCGGTTTTGAGTTTATCGGTTTATCTGATAAGTTATTAATAATCTGTTTTCGACCGATAGTACTTGACCAATATATTATTAGACCGACACCCTTTATTCGACCGGTGTATTGTCAATATCGGTCCTTTGTTCGACCGGTGTATTGTCAATATCGGTTCTTTGTTCGACCGACATATTGTCATTATCGGTTGTTTATTCGACCGATACCTTAGTGTCCTTGACCGGTACTTTGTCAATACCGGTAATTTACTTGACCGGTACATTGTCTTTACCGGTCTTTTGCTTGACCGGTACCCAGCTCGACCGGACCCTTGTTCGACCGGGTCCTTGTCCTATTCTGCTTATTTTTTTTATTATTATTGTGTTTGGATCATCCTGCTTGTTTCACGATTGTTACAGTGCTTTTAAGTTAAGAGATTTAAGATGAATTCAAGAGACGCGTTAGCTATTGGTTCTGATCAGAAGCCCCCGGTTCTCTATCGGGGGGAATATCCTCAGTGGCACGATCGCTTCATGAACTTCATTGAAGCGAAATCAAACTATGAAGCCATATACAAGTGTCTGACAGAGGGGCCGCAAGACTGGCCAATGAAAGTTGTACCTGGAAACCCAGCCGAAGATCGACTAGATCGTTCAGTTCCAAAAACTATCGGTGACTTTACAAATCCAGAAAAGGCTATGTATGAGACTGAGAAGCAAGCAAAGACATATCTTCTACAAAGTCTACCCAATGACATCTATGCTTGCATCGACAGTTATAAGGAGTCTGCGAAGAAAATGTGGGACCAGATTGAGAAAATGATGATGGGGAGCCACATCAACAATCAGCTGAAGGTGACAAACTGCATCACCAGATATGATGGCTTCAAAGCAAGAACAGGCGAGACACTAACAGAAACCTATGAAAGGTTCAACATGCTTTTGAATGATCTCTAGAAAAATAAGATCACAAAGACGAACACCGAGAACAACATCAAGTTCATGAATAACCTCCAACCTGAATGGAAGTCGTTCGTCTCTCATATTCGTCATACTCAGACTCTGGAAAAGCTTTATCTACATGAACTTTACGAAATACTGCTTCAGGATGAAGAGGAAGTTATGGAGCTAATGGGGAATCAAAAAGCAAAGGAAAAACCGGTAGTTGATCCGTTAACACTCGTATCTGAGAAAAGAGGTAAGTCTGTCAGTCGTTCGTCTGAAAAGAAGCCAGTGCAAAGTGATTCTGAACCCGAAGATCCTGACAGTGATTCGGATCCAGAATACACTAAGATGAAAGAAGCTATGGTGTACCTGACTCAAGCTTTCCAGAAGAGGAAGTTCTTTAACAAGTCTTCCAATAAGCAAAAATTCTCTACTCGCCGTGATCATCAAGAGAAGTCTGAAGGGAAAAGACGTGTTGAAGAAGGAAAGAAGTCCGAAAAGAGACAGGAAGAAAAGCCAAAAGAGGAGCCGATCAAATGCTACAATTGTGGTCGGTTGGGTCATTTTGCCAAGGATTGTCGCAAGCCTGTTGTGCGCAACTCCGATTATTACAGAGCCAAGATTCTACTGGCCAAAGAAAAGGAAGCAGGTAAGGCTCTTATGGCTGAAGATGACTACTGGCTACAAGTATCTGATGAAGAACCTGAAGATGCCGAAGCACACTTGTGTTTCATGGGCAAGCATTCATCACCTTCTGACACTGATGATGAAGATCGAAACTCTCCATGTCAGGTATGTGGTCCTTATCACGAAGCTTTAATTGATCAGATGCAACTTGCTATGAATAAACTAGACTCTTTCAAGCTTCTCATAAAATAAAAAGAACAACTCATCTCATCTCTAGAAAAACGAGTTTTTGCACAGTCTAAATGTAATGAAAATCAAAGTTTAGAAATTTCTAGCAATCTGTGCACAATTTCTAATTTAAAAGAAGAATGTGAGAGTTGTTCAAAAGAATCTCAAGAGCTAAAGACCAAAGTAGATGATCTTACCCATGAGCTTCGTATGTCAGAAAACGAGAAAATTGATCTTGTAACTCAAAACGTGGCTTACAAAAATAATAATAAAAGATTATCTACTCAATTAGAGGGGCTTGAACAAAAACTCTATAAAATTGGTCAATCTAAACAAACGCTGAATCTAATTACACCAAAAGAACCCAAGTATGCGAATTCGGGTATCGGTTACGTTAACCCCCATTATTTGAAAAAGGCTTTATCCAAAGTTCCTACTTTATATGCATCCGAATTCTTTGGTATAGACAAAATCTATCCAGAGTACAAAATTTTTTGGACCAAACCAATTGAGGATGAGGACTGGGAAGAAGATAAGTTGAGAAGGGAGAACTCTACTAAAATGAAACTTCCTTTTGTCTATGATTCTTTGAATGCTACTTACAATGATGACAAACCCTGTTTCCTGTCAAACGATTATTTTCGAAGTTACTCTCAAGCTGAACTAGATGTTAAAACTGTGAAAACTGAGGAGGAATCTCTAGACCATAAGGTTTATGTTCCCCCTCTGATTTTAGAAAAGAAAATTGTTCAGTTAGAAGAATCACTTACACAAGAAAGGGATAGTTTTCAAAAGGAAAAACAAGAGCTTCTATCACAAATTGAGTGCCTCAATTCTAATAAAGAGGAAACTGTATCGGTTAAGGAGAAAGAATACATTCAGACAGAAATACAGAAGTTAAACTCACAACTGGCTGCTTTGGCAGCAGATCGTCTGAAAGAGCAACTTCACAAGGCTAAGCCTCAAGATCAGCCTACAACTTTCCAAAGTGAGAAAACTCTTCTGTCTGAAAATTCTTATCCTGCCTCCGACACATCTTCCTGCAAAGCCTTTATGGGTGACTCGTCACCAATTCTTTCAAATAAAGGAAAAGAGCCTCAAGTTTTCGAATCAGATCAGTGTTCTGATTTTAAAAATGCTTCCGCCTATGATCCGCTTCAAACAAATCCTTCCGATGTCCTGAATTCCTCAAATGATGAGGTCCTTTCTAATGAGGAACTATAATTTTCTGCATTCTTGAATTCTGAGGTGTGTCTAGATAGTGATTTGAACCAATTTGATTTTGATCCTTTACTTCCAAGTCACGTTGAGTTTCTAAATAATTCTTATGAGCCTCCGGTAAAACTTTATAAGGGTGAATGTTCCACATCTGCCCCACAAAAACCTTCTGTGAACAATTCTTCAAAGTCTAAATCTAAAATGCGTTCACAGAAGAAGAAAAAGACCAGTCGCTCTAGAAAGCAACAATCTTCAAGTTTCAAATTTTCTGACTATGGGTTTAACGGTATTTCAGATACTTTTGGTCGGCGAAAAGAAGTTTAATATGCTTGGGTAGCTAAGAAGTCCAAGGACAGCTCGGCGACACCAGAATTAGTTGATCCAGTTTTAAAGTCTAGGAAAAACAATAACAATCATGATGTTTTTAATTCTAAATCTTTAGTTGAATATAATGGAACTTTACCTTTAAAAGTTTATTCAATTCCTCAATTACTTCAACTGTCTCATGATTGTCTTTGTTGCACTTTTTGTGGATCGAATGATTTTGTTGATCGTCGTTATGCATTTGATTGGTTTGGCTCGTATCATGTTGCTAATTATCATTCTCAGTTTGATATTACCCGTCATAGAAAAAGACCCAACTCTAAACGGGCATCCAAATCGGGTGTTATCTCTAACCCCAAAGGACCCATTTACGAATGGGTACCTAAAAAGAAATAACTTGTTTTGCAGGACGGTCATGTGTGGTATCTAGATTCAGGCTGCTCCAAGCACATGACCGAAAGAAGGGAGCTTCTCACAAACTTCACCGAGAAGTTTTGTGGGAATGTACGTTTTGGAAATTATCACTACTCTCCCATCAGGGGTTACGGTGATATTGTTAAGGATAATCTGACGATCAAGAAAGTGTCCTACGTCGAAGGTCTTGGTCACAACTTGTTCAGCATCGGTCAATTTTGTGACAAGGATCTAGACGTCACATTCAAAGCAAAAAGGTGCAGCGTTCGAACTGAAGACGGGAAAGAGATCCTTGCTGGAACGCGTCGCACCAACCTCTACACGATTGACCTCTCGTCTTTGAAAGTTGACAAGGAAGTTTGTTTGATGTCTAAAGCATCTGCCGAACAAAGCTGGTTATGGCATTGTAGACTCTCACAACTGAACTTCAAGACTATCAACAAGTTGGTGCTCGGTAGACACGTCAAGGGAATGCCTGATCTGAAGTTCGAAAAAGATCATTTATGTGCTGCCTGCGAAATGGGCAAGATGAAGAAGGCTTCTCACAAGCCTAAAGTCACTCCTAGTACATCACGGTCCCTTGAACTCATTCACATGGATTTATGTGGACCAATGCGCGTTCAAAGCGTCAATCACAAGAAGTATGTCCTGGTGATGGTTGACGATTTTTCTCGCTACACGTGGGTCAGATTCCTCCGTTCAAAGGATGAAACTCCCGAATTGATCATCTCTCTCCTAAAGAGTATTCAAGTTAGTCTCAACCTATCAGTCCAGACCATAAGGACGGATAACGGCACAGAGTTCAAGAATCAAGTGCTCACCGGTTACTTGACTTCAGTGGGCATCACGCATACCTTCTCAGCTGCTCATACTCCTCAGCAAAACGGGGTAGTAGAGCGCCGGAACCGAACTCTTGTTGAAGCAGCTCGCACGATGTTATCTCAGTCCAAGCTACCGCTATTTTTATGGGCAGAAGCAGTTGCTACCGCTTGCTACACTCAAAACCGCACTATCATCAACAAGCAGTTCAACAAGACACCGTACGAGATCATCAACAAACGCATCCCGAACATCAACTATTTTCATGCATTCGGGTGCACATGCTTTGTACTGAATGACAAGGATGATCTCGGCAAATTCAGCCCCAAAGTGGACGAAGGAGTGTTAATTGGATATTCCCAGCAAGCCAAAGCTTACCGTGTCTACAACAAATGGACAAAGACCGTCGTTGAGAGTGTGAACGTGACTTTTGACGAGGCCGCTGATATGGCTTCTGAACACCTCGGTTCAGAACCCGCTTTAACTGGTGTGTTAGCTTCTGGACAATTTCGTTCAGGAGCTACACAATCTCCAGTAGATCCAAATCATGCGTCTACGTCAAGAGCACATCTTTCTGATTTTGATTTACTTTTTGAGTATTTCTATGATGACTTATTTAATATTAAGTCTAATACTATGTCTTGTAACAGGAATACTGCTCAAACACCAGAAGAAACACATGTCACTGGTCCAACCGACTCAGGTGGCCCTTCCTCGCCTGGTGCTCCATCATCTACTGTCAATGAATCTGCATTCCCGAGCTCGAGTGATCCTCCCCCTATTCAAGATCCTACTGTCGCACCGGCAATAGTAGGCCCTCCTGAACCGACACCTGTGGAAGGCACTCCTGAAGTTCCCATTCCGGCAATCCCGGATTCTGCTCTAAATGCATCTCCTACTGAGTCGTCCTCTGCTGCACTCTCGACTCCAACTAAGGAACTTCCACCTAACAGGCCATCATCACTCGAAGCAGTTCAGGATTTACCCCCCGGTGGTTATGTGAACCCCGATACTTCTCAACAGACATATCAACCTCTTCCTCACGCCACCAAGTGGACTCGAGCTCACCCCCTTCATCAGATCATTGGTGATCCCAAGACACCTGTTCAGACTCGATCTACTACTGCAAACGACTGCTTATTTTCTTCGTTCCTCAGCCGTATCGAACCTTCCACCGTCTCCGAAGCATTGAATGATCCAGACTGGGTGATCGCTATGCAAGAGGAACTCAACCAATTTGAGAGCCTCAAAGTGTGGCGCCTTGTTCCCCGACCAAAGAATAAGACGGTGATAGGGACGAAATGGATTTTCAAGAACAAGAAGGACGAAAATGGTATCATTGTCCGGAACAAAGCGCGTCTAGTGGCTAAAGGATATCTCCAGCAAGAAGGGATAGATTACGAGGAGACGTTTGCACCAGTTGCCGGCATTGAAGCGATACGCATGTTCCTCGCCTACGCCGCACATAAGAATTTCATCGTCTTTCAAATGGATGTGAAATCCGCGTTTTTGAACGGTGTTCTCAAAGAGGAAGTGTATGTCTCGCAACCCGAAGGCTTCGTGAGTTCTGAATCTTCGAATCACGTTTATTTTCTTGACAAGGCCTTATACGGTCTTAAGCAAGCGCCACAAGCCTGGTATGATGTTCTCTCATCCTTCTTAGTTAAATTTGGTTTCTCTACAGGTAAGATTGACACTACTTTATTTATTAAAAGAGAAAAGAAAGATATCATTCTTGTACAGATTTATGTTGATGACATAATTTTTGGCTCCACAAACCCCAAGTACTGTCAGAACTTTTCAGCCTTGATGAGTAAACATTTTTAAATGAGCATGATGGGGCAAATGAATTTTTTCCTGGGTCTTCAAGTAAAACAATTAGCAACAGGAATTTTCATAAATCAATCTAAGTACATCTCAGATATTCTTCGGAAATACCAGATGGAAAAATCCTCACCTATGAAAACCCCCATGCCCACCAGCATAAAGCTACACTCTGATCCTGATGGAAAGGATGTGGATGCTACTACTTATAGAGGTATGATAGGCTCTCTGATGTACTTGACAGCTAGCCGGCCTGACATTATGTTCTCGACATTTTTATGTGCACGATTTCAGTCGAAACCTAAAGAGTCTCACTTAGCTTCGGTTAAGCGTATTTTTCGATATTTAAAAGGTACTGTTGATCTTGGTTTTTGGTGCCCAAAAGAGACAGGTTTTGAATTGACAGCCTACTCGGACGCTGATCATGCTGGGAACATGTTGGACCGGAAAAGCACATCGGGTCATGTCCAGTTCTTGGGTGATCGTCTTGTCAGCTGGGCTTCGAAGAAGCAAAACTGCGTGTCCACCTCGACCGCCGAGGCCGAATATGTAGCAGCCGCCAGTTGCTGCTCGCAAGTTATATGGATGCACACCCAGCTGAAAGACTATGGTTTTAATTACTCGAGGATCCCCATCTACTGTGACTCCAAGAGCGCCATTGCAATATCTAGCAATCCAGTCCAACACACGAAGACGAAGCACATTGATGTTCGTTATCACTTCATAAAAGACCACGTGGAAAGAGGTACCATCGAACTCTACTTTGTTAATACAGAGCATCAGTTAGCCGACCTGTTCACCAAAGCCTTGGACGAAAAACGTTTTAATTATCTTGTGTCCAATCTAGGTATGCTAAATCTGAAAGTTTGATCCTTTCACAGACCTAATCGAGTTTCATTCAATAATGAATGACTGTGTCTAATGCTCTAGTGACTTGTCTCTGGTTGCTTCGATCCACACTCCTTGGTTATTGCATTTTACTCGTTAAGTTCTGTGTCAATTTCAAACTTTTGTATCAATAAAGTAGATTTCGTTTGTTTCTATTTTTTCTCGTGTGTTTTCTTTTCTTCGTGGTGTTTTCGTGTTTATTTTGCAGTTTATTCGGTTGTTCACTGAAATAGTAAGTCGATTGTGGTGGTTTTCGAAGATATTCGTGTATTCAGGGGGAGCACTATCGTACGATGTTCGGTAAGATTCTCTAGTCCTCCGTTCCAGGGGGAGCAGGTAAGTTTATCGTGTATCTCGTCGAGGGGGAGCTATTTCTCGTAAGTGATTCAATGTTCGAGGGGGAGCAATTCCTTTGCCTTAGTTTCATTTTTTTTCCTCATTAGGAGTCGTTTTTTTTAGGTTTAATTTTTTTTTCTCTCTTAGTTTTTTTTACTGTGTTTTGTCCTTTCGTTTTTTTTTTCTTCTTTCAAATTTTTTTTAGTTAGATTTTTTTTAATCTGTTTTTCCTTATAAAAATAAAAATTCAAAAATATTTTTTTCCTTCATTTTTGTTATAAAAAGAAAATCCCAAAAATATTTTGTTTGGTTGGTTTGTTTCTATTCGGCCTGGCCCAAATCCCATCCTCGGCCCATAAACCAATCCCGGGTGACCCGAAGCTCTCGACCGGGGTATTTAAAACCCCGGTCTTCATCCATTGTCCTCATTCGACCTATTCCTATCGCTCTCTCTCTCTCTCTCTCAAACCCTATCGATAGGTCTCTCTGGTCATCTCTCTCTCGATCTCGCCTGCTCTCATTCGGCTCTCTCTCTCACTCAATCGTCGATCGACAGGTAAGGATCTCGAATCCCACTCGTTTTCTATTTCGTTCATAGACCCCGATCGATCAACTGTCAAAATCGACCCCGATCGATTCGTCTTCCTGTCGATTCGTCTTCCGGTCGACGTCCCCGTTAGGGTTTCCGGTCGATAGCCTTTGATATTTTTTCGACCTAAATTTTACCGGTCAAATATCCTTATCGGTCAAATGTCCATACCGGTCGAAGACCTTTACCGGTCGAAGACCAGTACCGGTCGAAGACCAGTATCGGTCGAATGTTTTACCCCGGTCATTTAATTTCTTTACCGGTCGAATCCTTTCCCGGTATAAGACCTTAACCGGTCGAATGACCATATCAGTCGAACACCATATCGATCTAAGACCTTTCCCGGTCGTTTGTTTAGCTTCGATCGATTTCCATACCGGTCTAAGACCCTTTCGGTCGAATATTCATACCGGTCAAACACTCTTCCGGTCGAAGGTCCTTTTGGTGTTCTTAAATGCATACTGTGTTTTGGTGTTGTGCTATCTGTGCTTAATTGCTATATCTCAAAGATGTGAGATTGTGCGGTGAAACTCTGAGTCAATTTTATATGTGGTGTTGCGCGAATTGGTTACAGACCCTAATTCACGAATTGGGTTTGTTTTTCCAATAAACTGGAGTTAGTATAGGTTGTGGTTAAAACCGTGGCCATGTAACTCCAACGACATCTTGTTTTCTATGTTCCTAAGATCTAACCAGTTTATTCTCAGCAGGTACAATGGAAAAAACCCGCCTCCAGCGATTGATCCAATCGCCGATGCCGAACTGATTCCCGAGGATCAGTTCATACAGCTCACACCCAACAATTACCATCTCGATGTAACCCAACCTGCCATCCAATATCAGGTCATCATCGAGATCCTCCGTGGGCATCCCATATCCTATGCTCTCACGGAGACTGCCGAAGTACCTCTACTATATTTGCAACAGTTCTGGAAATCTCTACATGCCTTGGAGGCCGACGGTGGATTCCAACTGGAAGGTCGGATTGATCACACACCAGTGCTCCTCACTTGTGATCTTTTCCGAAAATTTCTTCATCTGCCAACCGCCGGTTCAGTCTAGGGGCGAAATAGCTTTGACCCGCTCGTATCAGACGCCACTCTATGCGCTGACATCTTGTCCCTCGGATACGGCGCAAATCTACGTCTTCCATCCGGTTTCAACCGCAAGCACCTCTCCACTATATGGTACACGTTGTTTACATACCTCAATCGGTGCCTTTCGGCGATAACGAAAGGCATCGATCAGACGAGTACCCCCATTCTCCGCTTGTTCCACTCAGTGGCATTCCATCGCCACGCCGACTTCGCCGATTTCCTATGGTACGACCTAGTTCAGAAAGTTCGATCTAACGCGACAAAAAGACAACACTTCATTCCGTTTATGAGGTTTCTACAGTTGATTATCCGAAGCTACATGAATCTGTATCCCGAGATACCGCGCCGTTCAACGCACCCAACCTGTCTGCATCACTCGACTCGTAAAATACCCTCGCGTCCTGATCCAGAAGGTGTTGTCGCCCGACAAATCCCAGTCGGGTTGCTGGCCAATGCTCGTCCTACGGCACTGAGTGTTATAGCGTATAGGCACACACACAATCTTCCCGCTCCTATGGTCCGACCAGAACCGGCAGGACCTGCCCAGGGAGCAAGACCTGAGAGGGGTGAGGGTCCGCGTCCACGCACGAGAGGTGGTAGAGTCCGGATAGCTGGGGCTTCCGGACGGGCTGTAACGAGAGAACATACAGTGAGGGGAACTGGAGTGGGCAGTGTCGTTGGACCGAGCCAAGCCAGTACTTCACGACGATCGCCTTCACCGACGACGCCAGTCTCTCAGATGGCAGGAGAGGCCACAGCTACTGAAACCGTTCACGTTCAGTCCTATTCTGTCGCAGCATCTGAGAA
The DNA here is from genome assembly GCA_954870635.1 of Arctium minus. NCBI lineage: Eukaryota > Viridiplantae > Streptophyta > Magnoliopsida > Asterales > Asteraceae > Arctium > Arctium minus. Next base: position 27,439,821 of record OX941082.1, on the reverse strand, counting down.
ACATCAAAACAAACCGACTCTGAGGAAACCGCCACCGCAGCATCGGCATCAGATGAGTCTTCTGACTCTGATGGTGATGATGATGAGCCCTCTTCTGGAGAGATAAGGAGAGTGGAGGGAGTTATAGATGAAGATGATAGTCAAGTGAGTCGAGAGAGGGAAAGAAAGATAGAATATGAAACCGAGCGTACACGAGTGACGTCGCAACCACCTCTGGTTGTCGACCCCCAAGCCGCATCTAGCCAGGTAGCCACATCTGCTACCCAGTCTCATGTGTTGAGACAGGGTATTGAAGAAGACGCCGTGGACCTAGCGGCGCAACTGCACACCCCACCCAGCCACTCCGCCATCTCTCAACAGATGGTGGTTTCAAGTTCACACGGGGATATAGCACATAATCTACCAGTCTCTCACTTGGAGAGTTCTGGTATTGAAACAAGAGAACAGCATCCCCCGTTCTCGACTTCTTTCGGTGCACAGTGTCTAGAGCCCTTTGATGTAATATCTCCCATTCCTAGGACACAAATCCCATTCTCGGCTACTACTGAAGGCCTTCGTGGCCCAGCCGGAACACCTATAGTAATTCCAACTTCGGTTGGTTTACAAGGATTGGGTGGAAGTCCTACCACAACTATCATCACGCCAGCTGTGAACGTAGGCGGCTCGACTTCTACAGTAGTAGCTACAACTGGAAGTCTAAGTGACCCAGGAGTTACCCAAACTGAGTTCGTCTCAAGGGAATATATGGACGGCGCCCTAAAGGATGTCCAAACCATGATGAGGGAGGAGGTAGATTCACTGAAGCGTATGATCAAAGGCAAAGGTCCAGCAACTGAGCCTGAACCACTACCTCCTACACCACCACCCTTCATTCCTGCTACTGATATGTCAATTGAGGACCTGAAATCCATACTACTTGCCAAGCTTCTTTCCCAATCTCAAACAGAACCCTCCCGGGATGCCGATCTTCTATCGCTACTACGTGATCAAGCATCCACACCTATCCCACCACCCCCCAACCCATTATCTCTCCCGAAGCCTTCCAGGTACAGCAAGCCATGCTTCAGTCTTTGCAGCAAACCGTAGTTGTATTGACTGAACGCCTATCAGCCGTGGAGGACACCTGTCGTAGCCAGGAAGACAGGGTCAAGCGTCGGCATGATGATCAGGATGATCCTGATCACCATGAGGGGGAGAAGCGCCAACGCCTAACAGAGCCGGAGACACAGTCTGTGGAAACAGTTCAAGTGGGAACAGAACAAGGTTCGGGTTCTGGTACTCGACCAGAAGGGCAGGGACAGGAACGGGAACAGTGTATGGATTTAGTGCTGTATGATATTTCAAGGGTTGAAAAGCCTGAGGAATTTGATGAAGGTTCTCCGATAGTTCCTGAATATTGGGCGTTAATTCTTGATCCTAATGAAGTTTCTGACCCGACAGAAGAACAGAGCAACGTTGAAAGAGCGTTGGTAGTCATGCAAGCCGAAATAGATGAGATTCTTCATCCGGATTATCAGCCAGACGATCAGACTTCTGTCGCGGTTCCACTTTTGACTTATCCTGTTGATCACCCTGATCTTCCTGAAACAGATATTCCCGTCAAATCTCCTCCTGCTTCACCAGTTAGGGAAACAGAAAGTACTCTACCAGTTCGTCCATCCAAGTGGGAAAGAGTCAGAATAAAAGTGCCATTTCTGGAAGAAAGCCAAAAGAAGATCTTTGCCCACTGGATTCGTTCATATGATGAAGTTGTGCTTCATGGTCTACAGTCTGTGAAAAATAAGGAAAAGCAGCATGAGCTTGTATTCGTGTATAAGAAGTTTCAAGGAAAGCACTCCAAGACAAAGCTCAGGATTACATCAGTTGACCGGATTCAATCTGCCTTTTTTATGAAAGTAAAGTATTCAGACTTCATGGTAACGAGCGAAGATGGTCAGAAATATTGTTTTTCTGAAGCTGACTTTCCGTGTCTTGAACCTCAAGATCTGTTGTTCATTCTTCGAGACTTAAAGACCAGAACCATCAGACCCGGGGAAGTCATTGATGCACTCGAGACTGTAAAGAGGTATATGAAGTGTGCGATGAAACTTGCCTCGGTGGAAGATTTTCATATCGAGTTAGAAAGCGACCAGTCGAAGATAAACCTGCTCAAGCCTGTTTTGAAGATTCCGTCTGATGTCCAGAGTGTACCTGCATTTACTGTGATAAAGATTCCAGAATTCGGCATGACCTACTTGAACAACAAAGGTATTATTCGGTTCATTCGTTTTAGTCAGATTGCCAGATTCTGCGACGATACATTGATGCTGCTGAAAGACAAGTTGAAGCGTGCACTTGATCAAGATGAAAAAGGGGTTCAGCCTTTGGATCCTAAATACAAGCCACTTGTTCTTGAAGCACTGGGGGTTATTGAAGAGCGACTGGAGTACAGAACACAGATAAGATACTTTGAGATCAGTTTTGGTTTCCGAAAGATTTTTGTTCCAAACTGGCGCGATTATCAACTTCTATTTAAAGGGGGAGATTGTTAGGGCAATTTATATGTTAAATAGAAGTTCATGGTATATTTTGTAATTCTTTGATCGTTTAATAGCTTGTTCGGCCTAAAAGCCCATAAGCCCATCTTTGTAAAGCCTGAGTATATAAAGGTTGTTTTAGTTTCATTTGTTAAGTTTAAGTCTCATAATTCAGATTACTAGTCAATAGGTTTACTCTCTCTGATCAGAAATTCTTTCTGTAAACCTGTAACCCTTTGATTGCTTATTAATCATATGACTAGTAGTTGTGACTCAAATATTGTTCATCTTTGATATTGTTTGTTGTGATTGCACTGTACTGGGATCTACAGACTTCCATGGATTCACGTAAACCAATGTTTCCTACCCCGGAAGTAATCCTTTGAGTGATTGAGGGGAGAGGGGTCAAAAGATTGAGTGTTTGTGTGTGATGAGGTAAAATGGAAAAGAGAGATTTGTTAGAAGTAAGCTTAAAAGATTAAAAGAAAGAGGGTGTGAGAACAGAGTAAAAGAATATCAAACTCTGCACCAAATCTTTCTGAGTCGGGCAGCCACATAAACTGTTGGTTCACATTTCTTCGTGATCTTCATTGAAAAAGGCACCTAGACCATGTCATCTCTTGCATACAACCCCACCAGCTACTCATTCTTTTCTTAAAAAGAGAATGTTTCACATTTTCTGGGGAAGCAACACATATTCTATTGGTTCTTCACTTGGAAGATACTAATATTGAAAAAGAAGGAAAGTTGCCCCACCTTCAACCATTTTTTATACACATTTAGTCTATGTATAACCTCTGTTGTCTCATTGGTTTACATAATTTTGAGCCTAAACAGCAATCATTTTGCTAATTCTTTCATAACACAAGCACGAGCACACAGAAAATTTGTTTTTCTGTCAGAACATTCATAGAAAATACCTTGTGTTTTTCAATGATTGAATGGAAGTCCTGGGGAGTGAACGTCATCTCAAGCTCCTTACATTTTACATTCGTTGTATACAGTAACTTTGTGTTACTGACAGGCATTCCTAACTGTTTCATCTGTTGATTCAGGGTTACAACTCATAATTTTTCTGAATTTGAAAAGATTCGGATAAATACATTCATGAATTGATGGCTCATTATCAAGATCAGTTGGGGGAGAATGTTCATACTTTACCAAAAGAGATCATGAAGACTGTTCTACATTGATTAATTGGGAGAGAAGTTTCAAAGACCGAGCTGACTTTGAAATAAGTTTTGATGATTCTGATTCTCAAAATTCATAAAAAAAGTGGGAGATATTCTAAAAGTTCAATTTCAAAGTCATAATTTCAAAGCCATAGAGAGATGTTAAAGTGAAAAAGACTTGGGGAGAAATTCTGAATGTTCAATTCAGTCAAGTCTGATGAAAAGAAATTATTCAGAAATGATTCAAAGACGAATCAAGATGACTCGAGAAAGTTTGTTTTTCCAAAGACAGTCCAGAGATCAAAGAGATGAAGATACAAGTTTTTCAAAGATTCCTCAAAGTTGTCTTAAAGTTCAAAATTGCAAAGTTCAAAAGTTTCAAGAATTTAAAGTTTTGTTCAAGACTTGATGACTTTGTGAAAGACAAGTATAAGACTCTTCAAGATTCTTCAAAGCTTCAGAGATTGAAGATTGTCAAAGCTTCAAAGAATCAAGCGCTGAAGACGACTGTCAAGTTTTTGTTAAATCTTGAATACAAAGGGGAAGAATGTTAGTGTATAAATTGTATCCAAGATTTAATGTGAAGAAAAGTCAAAGTCAGTAAAGTCAACAAAGTCAACCTTAGTGGTATAAGTGTTTAGCTTTATGAGTGTTTGTAAAGCTTGTAAGTTTGTGAGAGTTCTTGTTTCATACAAATAGTATTAAGTGTCTTGGGTGTTTGTGACATAGTCAAGCATTGTATTTTTCACATCAATATACATACGACTTGTGATTCTCTCTCTAGAACTTCAATTGTCAAATCTTGCATCTTGAATTGTGCTTGAATCTGGGAATCATACATTTTCACCTAGTGGCTCCATTAGTCTCAAAACATCTTATCTTAAAGTGCCTATTGGATAAATTCTCTCTCTCAATCACTTAAAAGAACACTAGCTTGAGTCTAGGCGTTCCAAATCAACACCTAATTCTCTCAAACTTAAGCTCTGATACCAACTTGTAACACCCTCAAATTTGGTAAGAGCAACTAATTAAAATTCTCAATATTTCATCAATTAAAGGACAAAACTTCCTCCTACAAATCAAAACTCAACATTCCTCAAATTTAAAATTCTATAATTAACCTCAACAATTATAGAAGGACTAAAACGAAGTCGGGTGTTACTTAACCCAAATACAAGTTTCTCTTCCTGAAACATATGCTGAAGACTACACTAAGGTATTCACTTCTCGAGCACACAAGTGGCACTCTTCTCTTCACGGTGTCACTAGAACTATTCCCAACCGGAACCTGTTGCACATGCCGACAAATAAAAAGGTTAGGCTAACGCCTAGTGAGTTCAAAAGTTTTTATCATGATTATAAAAATCGTTAAATGAAAATAATGCAACTTAAATCATGATCCTTCAAAATGAATTAATTTAAATAAGAGAACGACCCGTTTTCCAATAATACTCATTTTATAGATGAACGCCTCAACGCCAAAACATTCTTTCATGAAGTAATGCTACCCAACACTTACTCAAAACGTGAATAATGGTAAATGCTCAAATGTTGAAATTTGAATAAAACTTTATAAACCAAACGACTGAAATAAGAGTAAACTCAAGCCTCCAAAGTTATAACGTATGGGGAATAACCCAAACTCAAAACATCACCGAAAAACAAGGATAAAACTAAATACCCAAAACAACACCTTTCGGTGACGGGGGAGACCCGAATTCCATGGCTAGTGGCGGAACACAAAAGTAGGCCACGTTCCAAGTTATTGAGCTCACCATACTAGGATCAAGGCCACGAACACGCCGGCTCATACTAAGATGTGGGGGAGGGCACCCAATGATTCATAGTCATGCTCATTCACTAGGATTACATTTACGACCCAGGGCTAGTATCCGGTCACACATAACCATACTAAATTGTCATCCTAGGGTCCAATGTCTCAACTAGCTACAAATGGGAAGTACCTATCCCATAAAAACAGACTTAACAATTACATCACGGGGCCAATGGCAGATGCTTGACTCCACGAACCCGCACCATAAGGCCCTCTCGATGACCCCATGACTAATCCTGGTCCCATCATGGAAACAATAACCCTTTTTAAAATATTAAAGACCGACTCATATGCATATGGATCCATTACATTACAGTCTATAAACGCCATCATACTCAAAACTCCACAACGGGCTATTAAACCGGACAAATGTCCTCAAGACTCGTCTTAGTCAAAATCGAGCCAAAGGTTTAACAATTTACTTAAATCTCCAATGAAAGCCAGTGTAAACATTAAAACATGTTTGACCAACGGATATGCAAACACAACGACCAAAAGTATGATTAACTCAAAACTTATCATTGGTTGAGGCAAACCATTTTCCAAATGAACTCATACCCTTATTTTTCTAAAATGCCTCATAACACAATAATATGCATTTTCCAAACGGTTCATAAGATCAAACACACAAAAATGACCTTTACATCAAATGAATCCCATTTATATATATAATCATCAAGGAAACATATCAACATGATTTATTTACCAAAATGTTCAAAAATCCCAAATGTGGGTGGTTCACAAAATTTATAAAACCAAATAATCCAAATGAGTAAAACTCTTCAAATATCCCAACATTTAAATAAAATTCATGTAAACACATAAACACTTTAAAATGGACATTTTTGGCATGTACAACATTTTCACAAATCAACTTGAACTCACATTGCTAGATTTAGGTTAAATCTAGATTTTACCCCAACTTGAGCTCCTTTGAAGAACACTTGGAGCCAAAAACTTCCAAAAACCTAGATCCATACATTTCCAACCATAAATACCCATATTCAACCATATAGGGTTATTCCCCAAACATTATACATGAAGATCTCAATTTATACCAAAACCCTAATTTCCACAGTTGAAGAGAAGAGAATATTACATTTACCAAAACTTGAACCCATCAATAATACTCTTCTAGATCTCCAAAATAAACCACAAACTTCTAATCTTCAATATGGTGAAAAGGGTTGGATGAAACCCTAGAAACTTTGGTGAAGAAGATGAAGATGAAAAGTTTATAGTTCTAGCTTCCAAAACTTGCTAAGTGAAGAAGAATCATTGATTTTAGAAGGAAGACTCCCAAAATGAGTTAGGGTTCGATTTTTGGGTTTGGGGTCAGTTTGGGAGAGAAATGGGAAGAGATTTGAGTTTTGGGTGAGAAAATGGGGTTCTAGGCCGATTTTCCCCTTTTTGTGCGTGCAGAGGCTCCGCGTGGATGGCGACGCTGATCGATCCGCACAGAGCACTGGGACAGAGTCCCGCGCTGATGGTGGTGCTGATCCATCCACACGGAGATCCGCACAGAGCACTGTCGCCCGATTTTCTTCAATTTTCTTGCCCGACTACTGTTTTGGTCATAACTTCTTCATTTTAACTCTGATTTTGCTCCGGAAAGAACCATTGGACTCGTAATTGAACCCTTAATCAAACAAGGCTATAAAATATGGGATTCAAGTCCAAAAATATTATTTCTTCTTTTTCCCATAAAATACCCATTTGTATTAACTTAAAATTATATCTTCCTAAAAATCGGGGTGTTACATATAGCATATATTATAAGTGCGAGATTCGTTTATTTATGACTACTATCATGTTTGGGTTGGGTTCCAGTAAGACTAAAAGTTATGATGAGAAGGGATCTCAACCCTTGGATGCACATTAGGATGATGTAACACCCTAAAAATATGGGTCAATTTAAATCTGAATAAATGTGGAAATGACATCTTATAAATAAAGTAAATCACCCTAAAGAGGGGAAATATTAAGGCGTTTACAAACCCAAGATAAATTAAAGGATATAAATCGACTACCTATTAATCTAAATTGTAACACCCTAAAAATTGGGAAAATTTAAAACTTTAAATTTCGGCAATATGACGTCTAAAATATAAGGGTTTATAAGACCTGTAAATATGAATGACTAAAACCCAATAAAGTTGGGATAGTTGCATCAATAAAGTAGTTGAAGAATAAGACATAATACACGACAACCTATTTAATCTATAACATTAAAATAACTACATTAAGGTGGGTGTCGCTATGACTTCAAAACGCTCTTCTCACAAGGTCCCCAAAAATGCTCGGTCCTTTAAGATTCCTAAGTGCGCGCCTGACAAATCAAGATTCCCTATGCACACCACTAGGATGACTTGTGAGCCGATAACACCAAAACAAGTGTTAGACCAAAGTTTGTAGATATTGCAAGAATTTAACAGTTTATAATGTAAACAAATACAATGTAATTAATTGCTACCGAAGTACCCGAAGGTTGGACCAATGACAACATTCAATTTGCAAAAGATGTTCCAAGCCTGTACAAATACACAAGAGATATCTCTTGAAAGACGGGGGAGACCCGTTTCCATCTTGGGTGACGAGAACACGTGAATGGGGTCACCCTTGATGTTATTGGATTTCACCTCATATCCTGGTTCTAGTTCCCATGCCATAAAAGACATCACAATCCTCAAACCGTTTATGCCTTTATTGCCTACGAGTTATACCTCAAGGACTTACGGATATGGGTGCCTATCCAATCTAGACGAGTTGCACCTCAAGGACTTACGTCCCCTATTGCCTACTCGCTAGTGACCAAATGATCAACAATTACAACCACACGTATATATGACATCTAAATCCTCGTGCACAAGGAAATAGACATTAACTTCACATTTAGGTCATGACAAAGTAAAGATAGTATACCACATGCATAACTCATTCCATTCTAAAACATGATAATGCACCTTTCATATTCATATCTAAGCCATACAATTCATTTGTCAACTGAAACCACCATCATATTTATGTGATAAATCTAGTTACAATATAAGCATTTATAACTAAAACCCATATTTGTGAAAGATAGTTCTTTGTCAATGTGTAACTCATTTTACGAGATTTATATGCACATAGGGGTCCTCATGGCATACAATGTCTTCTACAAGAGCAAATAACCATATACAAGTAAAATATACAAAACCTTAGTTTTAGGTTAATTTTGAATTCTTCACTTAAGCAAATAATAATAAATGTATGGTGAAATAAAGGTTAGGAGACTCACCAACTAGGTTTATGATGTAAAAACCTTTAAAGTCACAAAGCCCTAGGAGTAGAGGTTGGGTCTTGACTTCCAAATGAGACTAGATGATCCTCTTGAAGACTAGAACCGAAAAGGAATCATTAATGACACTAAAGGAGGTTTGATTCACCATAAATGAGGGGAGAGGATGAGTAAATGAGAGAACCTTACCAGAAATTGATAGAAAATCGGTTGCCCAAAGAAACCTTAAGTGTTATAAATTAGCTCACCTAATAAAATCAGGCATTTAAAGCCTCTGCGCCCGACAGCGATTATGCCACGCGAGAGTGACATGGGCACTATCGCCGATCAATCTCGCTGAAAGTGTACCGAAAGTCCTCAACTTCAGCCGCTCGCGATTGTGACACGCGAGAGTGTCACTAGCAATCTCGTCGGGCACTCTCGCCGAAATGATACCGAGAGTTGTGGCTTAGCGGGGGAGATTATGACACGCGAGAGTGCCATTGGCAATCTCGTCGAGCACTCTCGCCGGGTGGTTTCCTCCTTCCAAAAATTGATGACACGAAAATCGATACATGACGAAGATTTAAAGGTGAAATTATCAAGGTGAGTCTAAGTCGTAAAATAAGAAATCGATTCAAAATTTAGGGTGTTACATAAATAAACTAATTCAGATTATAGTCGGGTGTTGTTATCTTTCCAAAATAATCCCCAACAAAACAAAGTACGCCGGTCTATACTTCTCCAAAAATGCTAACTCTCGACTACTTGGTCGTCCACTCAATCCCGAAAAGCCCTGCCGCTAAGATGACCTGTCATACATGTCATTTTAAGAAAAAATGTTAGGTTAAAGCCTAGTGAGAACAAACATTTGTTAGCGGAATAAACGAAACAATTTGGAATATAACTTGAGGTAACCGAAAGCTTAATCAATAATAGAAAACCATTAATAATCATGACACATTATAATTTAAGCACCAATTGCCTTTGTGAGCTCAACTCCTCTAAGTCTATTGCTCAAGAAGTCTCCAAGTCAACCCCTCTAGGTATATTCTTGAAATGTTCCAAAACGAGAACTCATGCACAATGGAATTACATCTTACTGCCCATGGGACGCTGCCCGACCATATAGGCCCACACCTTACTTATCATGGTGACTCAATGCCTATTCCATGCCAAATTAGTGAACTCAATGTCCATCAATCAAGACATTAGGACCACCATGCCTATGAATCCATTGCACTAAGACCAAAACCAACTAAATCAAAAACACCACATTTAATTATGTATAACAAGCTTGGCATCAAGTTACACCCATAATCAACTCAAAATATTGATACTTTGATTTCCAACATTTTGGTGGAGAATTCTTCTAGCACCAAAATTTGTTGAACACCATTTCTAATTCTTGTTTATAATACTAGAAATCAAGGCCTATACATTTGGCCCTAAAATATCAGGCTTCTCCAAAACCCTAATTTAGTTGGATTCATCAAACCCCATAAATACAAAGATAATAACAATAATACTTGTGGAAAACATCAATATTCAATCAATCCCATTTCACTCCCTTTAAAACACATTTGTCAAGACCAAACCCTAAAACCCCAAAAATTAGGTTTTAGGTTAAGATTTATCAAATCAACAACACATGAGTTAGGAGATATGTAAAGATTAAAAATACAAAGATTTATAACATGTATGAAGTTTGGAAATGTGAATGAACTCACCTTGGTGGTTTACTGGTTTATAGAAAACTCAAACCCTACAAGATGATTACTTAAGAATATTCCTTGAGACTATGGATCTTCACACTTAGAATCTACACCTAGGAGGAAGTAATAAAGGAGCACATTAATGCTAGCTTGAGGTGTAAATGAAGGGAGAGGGTAGGGAAGAGGGACTCACCAGAAATCATAAGAGAGAAACGAGTTATGGGGTTCCAAAATCAAATAAAAATGAGGAAAACGCGTATGCCAACCATTTAAAGCCCGGGGACTCGATCACAACCTTGCCCGGCGAGAGTGACATATGTCACAATCGCCGACATAGTCGCCCGGGTTGGGAGAGTCTCGGTACCAATCCCACGAGAGCGCCAGGCGAGAGTGACATATGTCACAATCATCGGCACTTCCGCCACACTCGTACCGCGGGTGGTACTCGGGCTGCGATTAGGCCACGGGACTATGCCCTTGGCACTATCGTCGGGCATAGTCGCCTAAGGTGTACCGAGCCTAATCTTTTGGGGTTTTCTTGACTAAACTGCTCGGGGACAGTCCAAGGTTAAAACGAAGTGTTCCCGACTCGAATTCTCAATTTCTTAAGGGTACAATATTGAAAAAGGTGGACATGGACACTTACCAAAATTCTGGGTGTTATAGATGAGATGCACCAGATCAATCTCTTATCAACCACGATTCATGGGTGAGTTTGAGATTAAAAGTGATCAATAGTCCAAATCATTTCTTACCTTCTCAGCTTAACTCTTATCACACAATCTTTTGGCTATCATGTTCTATGATTCTTCCAAATATGTTCATGTCTTAAAAATTAGAAAAAAAAAACAAACTAATTTTTTGTTTTTTTATATATGATGTGTGTGTGTGTGTGGGTGTGTGTGTGGGTGTGTATATATATATAGAGAGAGAGAGAAAAAGGGTCGTTTTTTTAAAATACCTCTTAATGGCTCTTAAGTCTGAATCGTTCAGACCTTTTGACATTCAAACTATTTGTTTTTTTCCAATTTTCAGAACCTCTTAACTCTTAAATACATTTGAAATAAGAAAAGTGATGACCTAACTTCTTAAAATCTCTTATCGCCGTCTCATTTCATATGCTATCCTTTCTCTCAAGACGCCTCCATACGTTACAAAAACAAACAGTCTTATTGATTCAGATTTCAGACTTCAGTACCACCTCTTATTAATCAGAAATGAAATAAGACTTAAAACCTCTTAGAAAACAAACGCCACCTAAATAACTAACTTGGTCCCTATGACATAGTGAAAATAATGGTTTTCGACACAAAACTTAATTTATTACAAAAATAAAAAATCATGTTTGTGTTATGCATTTTGTTTTGGATCTGTCCCTCCTACTAACTATTATTAAGTTTTGTTGTTAACTCCAGAAACATAAAGGGCAATTTAGACATTTTCCTTATTAAGATTATGTAAAATGTAAAAAGAAAAAAGAAAAAAGAAAAAAAAACCCACCCACACTTATTCCATTTCTATTAGTCAACCCCTGGTGACCTTTTGTATTGCCTCCTTGCATGTACCAGCGGGACTAGATCTGCATCTTTAGCTATCGTGGGTTTTCAACCCCTTAGGGTTCATTTGGTTTGTAGGAATGAAATGGATTTAGGGGGATTTGGATTTCAAATCCTTTCCAATCCGGTTTGGTTTGTAAGATTGTTCGAATTTGAAATCCAATGATTTTTTTGAAATCCCACAAACATAGGATTTTGAACTACCAAGGGGGTAGCTAGGATTTCAAGGGATTTCGTAGCATTTGTATATAATAGTGTTTAAAAATATGTTAAAAACATTTGTTTTCTAATAATCAATTAAATAAAACGTAATTTAATTTTTTTATAATATTTTGGAGGAAATTGGGATTCACACTTGTCGTTAGTGGAATTCGCGTATAATAACAGTTATCATTCAAGCATCGGAATGGCACCATTTGAAGCGCTATACGGACGGAAATGTAGGACATCGGTGTGTTGGCTCGAGGCGGGAGAAAAGCAATTTGCGGGACCGAAAATCATGCAAGAAACGACAGACAAAGTGAAAAGCATCCGGGAGCGTTTAAAGGTGGCTCAAGACCGACAAAAGAGCTATGCGGACAAAAATCAAAGATCGGTCGAGTTCCAAGTGGGAGAACGGGTTATGTTGAAGGTGTCACCATGGAAGGGAATCATTCGTTTCGGGAAACGCGGGAAGCTTAGTCCCCGTTTCTTTGGACCCTTCACCATATTGGAGAAGATTGGACTTCAAGCTTATTGATTGGACTTACCACCGGAAATGGACGGGATTCACCCTACATTTCATGTGTGTTACCTTCGCAAGTGTCTAGCCGAAGAGGAAAGTGTCATACCTTTGACGGAGATTCGAGTGGACAACGAGAACCGATGCGTGGAAGAGCCGAAGGCCATCTTAGAGTCGAAGACGAAGCAATTGCGACACAAAGAAGTAACTATGGTCAAGGTACAATGGAGGCACCACCGGGGTGCCAATGTGACGTGGGAGACGGAGGAGGACATGAAGAAAAGATATCCTCATTTTTTTAGTGAATAAGATTTCGGGGACGAAATCCTCATTAGGTGGGGAGGATTGTAACACCCGAGAATTTAAGGTAAGTGCTTATTAGTTTTAAATTACCTTTTTGCTCTAAGATTATTGGATTTTTTTCATGTAGATAAAGAATTGTTGGTACGTCAATCTATGATTTAAACCTTGAGATTTCTTATGCGTGCAACGTATCGAAAACGTCGAAAAAAACAACAGGTTTGGGTTTGGGTGCGATAGTGACCAGCGACTATGACAATGGTCATAGTCGCGTGGCAAGGTCGCGGGCCGGGGGATGGTCTCGGTACATCCCCGACGATAGTGACCACGCGAGAGTGACAAGGGCACTATTGCCCTGTCACAATCGTGGGCGGTGTATTGAGAGGGTGTGAGCGGGCGCGATTGTGCCCCTGCGACAGTGCCATGGGCATAGTCGTCGGGCACTGTCGCCGGCAGGGGCTGGAACTATAAAAGGCTGACTTTGACTATATTGACCTCATTTTCTCACTACCATCATTTTAGACCCGATTTGGGGAGTGTTTGGGCGATTTTTCTTCATCTAAAAACCTTCCCACGTTTACTAAATCCCTAGTGTAAGTTAAGAGCATTTATTGGTGATCAAGGAAGTAAGAGGAGCATTTAAGTGGAATATTTAAGGCACAAGTCAAGTCCCTACCTTCTCACCATCTCAACCAAGTTTCTAGGGTTTCTTCTAAAACCCTAGATAGTGAGTTTCTATTAAACCTTTTTCAAATGAAATACATATCTAGAAGTACTACTTGTCATCGTTTCATATTTATGTTTTTATCTGATCACCTGATAAGTTTAACCTAACTCTTACTTTTGGTTTTTGTTGGGTTTTGGTTAATGTTCTTCATGTGGGTCTTGATGAGGCCATTATTGGTAACATATTGGTTATGGTGTTATGTCATTAAGTGGTTTGATGGATATTATTGGTCAACTTGCATATTTTGGGATTTTAGATCTAAAATGGGATTTGAACTATGTGAGGTTTTATACATGTATCTTGTTGATATGGAATATGTATAGAGATGGATATTGTATGTATATTGGATGAACCATGAGTAAGCACTAGGAGGATGTAGTCTTAGGGTGCCACCATGACGGTATGCACCTAGACCTCCGCCATTTGAAGTAATGCCTGGGAAGTAGTCTTTAGATGTGACGGGCCTTCGGGATGTTGCTCAAGAGAGTGAACATCAAGGTACATTGACTTGCGATGAAATTCTTTGGTGTGATGGGTCTCCCCCATTGATTCCTTTATGACTATTGTTGTCTATAACTGTTTAATTGATCATGTTATATTATTGTTGAACTCACTAGGCTCGTTTGGCCTAACACTTGATTGTCTTGATGTGTATCTCAGGTTCTAGCAGCGCGACCGCCAAGGAGATTTAGTTGACCTTAGATGCGAGCTTGGGAACATTTTGGGACGCCAACTATAGAAGACACATTTTGGAGTTTGGATAACAACTTGAGTTAATCTTGTTCCTAGTTAGGATTTAGATTAAAGGGTTGTTTTCCCTCATTGTTATTTATTACAAACTTGTAATCTTAACAGGCGTATATTGTTTCCCTTTATGGGATGAGCTTGTGCTACGGCATATTTTTATATACTATATTTCCATTTTTGGAAATTTTTGTTTGTCCCAATTTTTAGGGTGTTACAGATATTTTACTCTAAAAAGAGAATTTAAGTCTAATTAATCAATTGATTCAAGTGAGCGAAGGGTAAACAACAATTTGCTCAACCCAACTTCTTCTTAATCTCTAATTCATCCATTCAAGAAGGAGGAGCAAGAGAATCTTGAAAGACCCATTTATTGATGTTGACTTGTGTGTGTTCTAACTTTATTTAATTTGTTGAACTTGTGTTTTTTAGTAAAAGTTCAAGTTTGGGTTTGAACTTTGCAACCCTAATCGAATTATGGTATTTGCAGTTTGCTGATAATTGTTAACTACAAGATTTTCTTTGATGTACATGTTGCCTTTGTCAATAATAATGAAACTCATAGAAAAACTCCATCACAGTTATTGTTGTCATTCTAAAGACATGGACGGGGTGGAGGTGGCTAGATAACACTATCGTAGGGTGGAGGTGTTTGTTGGAGATGGAAGAAGAAGGGAGGTGTAGTGTTTATTAGAGGTGGAAGAAGCGGGTGTATATCAGAGATGGAAGGAAGTGAGGGGGAGTGGTGTGGTTTCTTTTTATAACATCCCACATCATTTCAAGAAGGAAAATGTATGAATTACCCCTCATGTGAGTGGGATTAACATAAAAACATAACAAGTTTGTAAGTGAGAGTAGGGACGGACCCAGGTGGTGCCAGTGGTGCCAGTGGTGCCAGTGGTGCCAGTGGTGGCACGTGACATAGTTTCTTTCCTTCATCGTAGTGTAAATTTGTTGTATGCCATCATATATCTTTTAAAACTACAATGAGAACACAATTTTCCCTTGGTAGAGTTGGTTTGCAAAGCTTTTCTTCCATCCCATACCTGAGTTCGATAACTGTTAGTGAAGGAATATGTCCTTAATCAAGATGACAATCACTAAATATAGAATGGGATTAATAATGGAGATTAAATAATCCGGTTAAGTTAGATGTTCATAATGTTTTGTTAGAAACCAATTATGATATATGGGTCAATTTATATTGGATCATTACTAATATAATCGGGCCCTATAAGGTCACACACAATAGAGTAATGAAGAAATCAAATGACACAGGCTCATAGCGGGCTTGAGGTGGGGCTTTTAGGGTTTATTTAATTTAGGTAACTAGTGTACTATAATGGGTATAAATACACATGATTACCAAAGGAATTAAACAACCAATTCTTTTTCATTGTTAAGAAGAAAGAACCCTAATTCCCACCATATAGTTGTTGCCCACCCTAGCTAGACAAGAAGTTCATCTTTCTGTCCTGTTCTAGCAAACGTAGCAAGGCGATCTTCGTTCATTCTCGTGTGGACCAAGTAGAGGAATCACACTTGAGATTCTTTCTCCAAAACAATTTGCAATCTCGCATCTAAGGTACAATGCTTATTACTTATGATTCGAAGTTAATATGTTCACATGTTTTTGGTTGGATGTCAAAAGAAAATCGTTTCCTGAAATTCCGCTTTTTGCATCCAAATAAGAACAGTTAGTTTAATTTTCATAATTTTAACTTTTAATTTTAGAGTTATTATGTTTTTAGAAAGAAAAAAATTGACATAAAAGATTTAAATACAATATCTCACATATGAAAAGCAATGTAAAAATTTATAGAGCCGTCTATAAATACCATACAAAAAGAGTTTATTTACAATAAACAAAGTTTAGGACAAGAATCAATAAACCGACCAAAACCATATAATTTATATATGACACTTTTTTAACGATGTTTTACGTATATTCATTAAAATCTATTTTAATTAATATATACTTTCTAAAATCATTGGCCTGTATTTTTCTCTAAGTTTTTTTATTTATTTATAATTTGACGTATAAATTGATGCAAACATATTGTCATGTAATACATATAAAAACAAACTATTCTAAACATTATATAACACACGTTGGAAACATACGGTAAATATCTCATATGAATCAATTCGAACTAGAACAGTAATAAAATAAACGAACAGAAAAACAGTCAAATCATATATGATTTTAAACTACCTTTTCGTGTAAAATCACATATAATTTTGTTCTCAAATTGTCTTATTTTGACATTGATTCTCCCTCTACCTTAATTTGGCATAAAATCCGTCATCCAAACATATTATATTACTTCTTATATTTTAATAAATATAATCATAAATATTAATTTACAACAAAAAGTTCGATCACTTAATTCTCACAATTCTACCAAATCTTGCGAGGGTTTACTTGGACATATAAAAACCGATTCTATAGAAAGACCACCTTTCGTGTGAGTGCAATCGATCTGTGTCAAACAAAACTTCACCTTCGTCGGTGTGTTTGACTCATCGACGATAAAGTCTCCGACACGGTGGTATTCCCACTTTCCGGTTGTCTCCAAAAACCTCTTCGAAACAGTTTTCTGACCGGTGGCCGTCGTCAGCTTGAACTCCACGGGTTTCACGTCCCATCCATGGACGTCCGCCGTCGTACACACCTGCCGTCCATGTCGTTTTATGACCTTCCCTAGCCGGAGTTTGAATGACAATGAGTAACTCCCCGCCGGAAACTGGAACTCGACGTCGCCGTCTACTTCCAGCCACCAGATTTGTCTAAGGTATGCAACTGTACGGAATCTGGCAGATAAATGATTTGAAAAACATGAAAATAATGAACTAACCGATCTTCATGGAGAAATTAATAAACGTACAAAAGTGGAAGGAGTTTTGATTACCTTGATTCATCGGAAGGAATACGATTCCAGTATCTCCGATCATCGATTCCGGTGATTGTTAATGCCTTTGAAGAAATTGATACACACACACCTCCCGTCACCTTGTCCACCCAAAATTCCTGAAATAAATTAAAAAACGTTAAAATCTCACCTCCAAACCCTAATTTACATCGAATCACGAGTCTATCGAAATTAAAAATGGAGAGAGATCGAAACCTTATTGCCGGAATCGAAGGACACAGGTCGAGTCAACCTTGCGAAAATCTCCATTTTCCCCAATTTTTTGTCATCATGAATCAACGATTTTCCAACGAGGTGACGATAATTAGAGGGCAATTTGGAGATCCAGATGAAATCCGCAGAGGAAGCTGCTCGAAATGTGCGGTTGATTCGAGCCAATTTGCCGATCTGAGGCGGTTCCATGTAGGATAAAACGAGAGCTACACAGGATTCCGGTAAATCGCCGAGGTTAGGGTTTGGTGGATGCTCCGATCCGTTTGTGGTGTTGGAGGTGAGTAATGACGTATTAGCACCCATGTTTTTGTTGTATAGAGGAAAAGTAGGTGAGCTTTAGGGTTACAGTGTCGATTTCCACCGGAAAAAAAGGTGGAGGGCGTGTGTGTGTGTGTGTGTGTGTGTTAGAGAGAGAGAGAGAGATGACTATGTGGGTTTGAGGTGGATGAAAAGGGCGGGTGAGTCATGAGTGTGCTTTATCCATTTTTATATCACTATACTACTAAGTAATGACATGGATTTTCCAAATAATTATATCATAGAGTAAATTATGTTTTTAGTCCATGTGATTTGTTGAAATTTTCTATTTTGTGGTTTTGAAATTAGGATTTCATTCCCATGGTTTATAATAATTATTTTTTTTCTTGATTTAAATTTTATTTCTTTTTCCATCACTATGGTTTATAATTCATTTCAATTTTAGTTCTTCATGATTAAAAGTAGTGTTTTGCCCTCAGACGAAAAAATAAATGAATTACAAGCTATAGGGATGAAAATCAAAATTTCAAAACCATAGGGACGAAATCCACAAATTTTAACAAACATAGACGAAAAACATAATTTACTCTCTCTCTCTCTATATATATATAGGGTTTTTCTAAGAGCATCTCCAATGGAATTCTAAAAAACCCAAAAACACCAATTTTCATCTCCAATCAACCTTCAAACACCAAATAAATTTGGTGTTGAAGGAGAGAGATAGAGTCATGGCCTCCAAATTTGGAGGGGTACTGTACACCCTCTAAATTTATTGGGTCCACGAGTTTAATGTAATTTTATTATTTATTGTTATTAAAAATAGCTAATAATAAATAAAATATGTTATTTTAATATGGGGTCCACAAATTTGGTGTTTTTTAGAGTATGATTGGAGTTGGTTTTTTATTTGGTGTTGATGGGCCCACTAAAATTAGTGGTTTTGGTGTTAAAATTGGTGTTATGGTTGGAGATGGTCTAAGTATACCCCCTGCAAAAATTTTAGAAAAGCATATTCCTTCCCCCTCAAAATCGTTCTTTTTGGCTTTTTTTTATTCATAGTTACAATTTTGGTCCCTGGACTATTTTGATTGATTTACTTTATACCTTTTGGTTTTACATTTTATATTTTATATTTTTTTATAATAACACATATAAGCATATATTAACTAAAATACGTTAAAAGGATAATTTTTTATTTTAACAAGTTACACCGTTATAATCGTCTCGTCAATACCTTCGAAATGAGCCTAATATTGAATATTTTTTTATTTAATTAAATTATTATATGTCATATATTGTACCTTGGTTAATCGATTTTTTTTTTTGAAAAAAGAGAAAATGCATCACATCGAACGTAAGTTTTTAGCATAAAGATAATAAACATAATAACTATATTGCGTATTTTTTTATTCCAACATATTCCAACTTTGATTATTCATTTAAATCAACATATTTACGAGTACGAGTACACTCTATATATTCTTCATACACATCTAATCTACGTTTGTATGGGATAATCCATGACATTGCATCTAGAAGTGCATGACGTGTCCAATGGTGTATGAGTGTGGGCATTGGGTAATCTCCTTTTAATACCACCTTTATGTAATGATTACCATTAACATGCACTATTGCAATTGACTCGTCTTGGGATGATGACGGTGGTTGTGTCCTGAATGGTAAGTATGTCGCACTGCCTTCCATACTGAGAACATGTAGTATGACATTGAACCTTGAAGCAGTTAGAATTTCCATTTCAGGCATAGCGATCCAATGCCTAGGTGGTGCAAAGACGCCCTTCTGGAAAAAATCCAACGCTTCGTAAATTCTATGGCACTCGTTGCCAATCACATCAAGGTAATAAGCAAAATACCCAGTTAGTTCACCCATTAACTCTGTGCGGATAGTGTCTCATGCATCTTCATGACGACCCAAACAAGTAGATATGGCTCGAAATCCATAATTTCCATCGCCCAATACATCTTGTATTTGTGTGATGTATGGATGAAATAAAATCGGGATTTGATCAAGATATGGATTGGGGGGGTTGTCGTTGGAAGTAGGAGCTATGCCTCGTTGATTCTTGATGACCAAAATCTTCGGAGTTGATAAATGTTGGCGCGTTAGATCAACTGCGTCTATGAGGGTCTTCAATAATCTTTTTCTTTGGAGCTTGATTATTTAGAGAATGACGTCCACGAGTGGTTCTATGAGCCGAGGGTTCATGAAACAACGTTTTTTCTGGCATTATTATATCCTTTAATTTTTTTTAACAAGCTTTTGCAGTCAGGAACTGATTGTTTATTGAAATTTTCTCTAAACATCTGAACTTCATCGTCACATTGAATATCGTCATCTTGTGCGGACACACATGGCGAAAAATCAAGTGTTTTCCAAAATACGTCGATCGCATCAAGTGGAATGGGTACGCCTTGACATGTATACATTGCTTGTTCATGCGCACATGGCAACCCATGACTTGTACGCAGTTTACAACCACAATTTTCAGAAAATACGCTAGTTTTGAAAGACCGCACATATTCACTGGAAATCATATCAAGTGCATAAAATGAAACAAAGCCCCACAAATTTTGAAAATGTGGGTTTTGAAATCGATGTTTCATAATATTTGTTTAGGTAAAAATTCCAATAGACTACTGTCGTACGACCAGATACAATTGACACCCTTCCTTAAGGCGACCTTGATTAAATGAACAGATATTCGTCTGATGAAGTTAGTCGTACGACAGGATTTCAGTTATTAAAACTACAACATACTTTATATCATGTTTAATGCAGGATTCAAAGACATTCATTGTAACGGAAGTTATCTTCAATAGCAACAGACATAACGGACGTTATCATCAATGTCAAAAACGGTTACTTTATTGAAGATATGCATTCAAGACTTGATAACTGACAATTGGAGTATAAATATGAAGATTGAACTTCACATTCGGATATCTGATTCTCAGACCTTACAAGCTCACAAGTTACGCTCTCCAGTTCACTCAGTTTCTCTCGAAGTTCATAAAATCCACTGCCGTTTTTCGTGTGACGCACGACCGAAGTTTAGTTATTCAGGACGCGCGACCGACTTTACTTTATTATATTTTTTTACATTGTATTTCACTTGTAACACTTGTTAACAAGGACGACGTCCCTGATTGACGTCCATAGTGCACGACGACTCATACTCGTCCGCGGTTTTTACCAATTTTAGGGGTTTTCCGCGTCACCAATTCCCTTGTCTCGTTTATTTTACCTTTATTATTGTCGTACGATTATTAAAGTTACTTTCTTTGGTTGGATCAAGCTCCACATTTACCTTAAATTTTCCTTGGGAGATTTTTGGCATAAACAATATTTTTACTCATTTCAAAACTTGCTTTGATCGATGTGTCTTGTGACTGAATTACAACATGAATATGAGATAAAATTCTTTTTAAATCTGCTTGTGAAGTCTCCAAATATTTTTTTAATTTTGAATGTTGGCTTTCAACTATATTTGTTGTATAATTTCCAAAATTTAAAAATCTATCAACCCAAGCAGATACAAACATTTCCTAATATTGTACTCTACTTATACCCGTAAGTTAAAATTAACATAAATGTTAGTTATCATAATATTGTACATGGTTGGTGACAAATTCTGATGTTGGTGACAAATCTTCTCTCATGTTTGCCATCTGCAACTTTGATATACATATATATATATATATAGAGAGAGAGAGAGAGAGAAAGAGGGGGGGTAGGGAAGAATGTTATATATATATATATATATATATATATATATATATATATATCAAATTGTATTTACTTTATTTTAAATCAATAATTTTACTTTATTTCAAATCAATTACTTCACTTTATTTCAAATCATATATATATATATATATATATATATCGAATGATTCTGTTTTCATTAATCGACATGTGATATCCCAAAATAATCGACATTTTTTATATCCACAATTAATCACATGTGATATCCACATTTAATCGACATTTGCTACAGATCACATATGATTCTGTTTTCATTATTTATTTATTTTCAATGTTTAATTTGAATCATTGTTTTTCAAATTTTAAATCATATATGATTAGGAAAACATTTTTAAAAAAATTAATTCATTGTAAATCACATATGATTTGATGAAAATTATGAATTACGTTTTGAAGTACATGTGATATTATACATTAATTTTAATTGTGTTTTGTTACAGATCAAATATGATTTTGTTTTCATTATATATATATCGATTTCCTTAACGTATTTTTTAACATATAATAAAATAATTAAATCCAAAAATATTTTCAATATTGGGCTCATTTCGAAGGTATCGAAGAGACGATTGTAATGGTGTAACTTGTTAAAATTAAAACGTATTTTAGTTAATATACGATTATATGTATTAATATGGTGATGGTGTAAAATGAAAATTAGAAAAGTAAAAGGTATAAAGTAAACTAATTAAATAATTATAGGGGTATAAACTGTAACTATAAATTAAAAATCAATTGAAAATTTGATTTTGGCAGGTTATTGTCGAGAATGTGAGGAGAGATAGGGTAATAGGAGGGGGTATGGGATTAGTAGGGGTAGGGAAAGCAACCCTATATATATATATATATATATACTAGATGCGTAAAATAATGTTTGTTTTAAGAGTTTTCTTCGATAGTTTAATAATAATGTAATTTATTTTACGTTTAATAAAATAATGTTTTTTTATAAAATAAACATTAAATGTTCTGTTAGATTTTTTTAATTATATTTTAGATTTTTTATATTTAAATTTTGATTTTTATTCTGTATTTAATTATGCAGGGAGTGATTTTAGGGTAGTTGAAGTGAGGAGTAATTTTAGGAAAGTTAAATTTGTTAGAGATAAGGATTAAATAGAAAAAGATTTTAAGTTTTCATTTTCTATTTAAGTTTTAAGTAATTAGCATTAAATAGCGGTACATTAAGCTTTAATAATTGTTTTTAAGAGTTTTTTATCCGTGCTTTATAATATAGTATAGATATATATATATATATATATATATATATATATATATATATATATATATATAGAGAGAGAGAGAGAGAGAGAGAGAGAGAGAGAGAGAGAGAGAGAGAGAGAGAGAGAGAAAGAGGGGAAGAATCATGTGAGAATTTAAACATTTTGAGAGAAGGTCAGAAGTGTGATATCATATATGATTACACAAATTGTAGGTGTGTTTAATCTTATATAATTAAATGTCTATGTATTGTCAATGTAATATGTGTTTAATCATATATGATTAATATTCTGTATCATATTTGATTTCACACTTCTCATATTCTCGCAAAATGTTTAACTTCTCGTTTGAACCTGCCCCTATATAGATATTTATAATTACTAGTTATGTACCCGCGCAATACGGCGGGAGATAAAACGTTCATTATGATTCATTCATTTTTGAAATATCAAGTTCTTTTAAGATGTCATAAAGCCTACTACATTTATATCGAGGTTAGATTTAACCAATAGGTTTAACAACCTTCTTAAAAGTCTTAGGGTCGTTTACCAAAATTTTACCTAGTAAGCGCTTATGAGCAAGAGATATCACTCTCATTTACCTAATCGTGTAACATTCTCGGCTATGAAATATAGATTGTTGGTAAACATCTTAAACTCGTTAAGCGCTAATTGAGTAATAGTAATTTCTCACACTTACCGGATAAGACTCTCGGTCATTGTCTTGCCTCTTACCAATTAAGTTTTCCGGTCTTTCTCATGCTCAATCAATAAGATAATTGACATTAGTAAACGCCTACTCGATAAGCATTAAGTAAATGACCTCTTATTCTCTTCAATTTCATCTCCTTCTAGGAAGAGTTATTAGGTACATCCTTTTTAAGTGATAAATGAATATTTACCACCAAGAAAGCTAGATAGAATAATGAGCAATCTTAAACTCATGTACAAATATATGCAAAAAAACCACAAAATTTGGAGAATTCATTGAAGAAGTTGTTTATATGGCATGGTTGTAGACGATGAACCAATATATGTTGTCTTAAGTATTTTTTTTTAAAAAGAACCCAAAAGGCATTGTCATTAATCTTTTTATCTTCTCAAAGTGTTGAATCAATACTTTCAATAACTAAATGCAAAAAAAATATTTTTATTAGGGTATATTGTACTTTATAAAATTGAGTGTAAAAACATTTTATTTTTAGTATGCATGAAACAATAAACTCCGATTCGAAACACTAATCATGTAGCAAACATTGGTTCAAATCGAATTCCATAACTCATATCTACCAATCAAGAAAATGTTTTTATACCACAATAACAAATGTCAACCATTTGTTAAAAAATGGTAATAACTTGTTATAAGAAACACAATTTGTACATCAAATATTGACTGGCAGCCCCCACAATTTGTAGCAAAAAATCAGAATGAGAATCAAATTTGATTTTTCATAAACAGCAGCCCCATGATAAAGCTATATCATTTAAACCATTAAAGACCAAAAAGCAATCACCAAATCAATAATTCCCAACATAGATCCCCATTTGGTCCAATCACATTCTAAGGAATAGGAACTATCCATACATCCCTTATATCAAGCAAGGAACATAGTCCCTATCTTAGTGCATTAGAAGACAAAAAAGAAAGTCTCAAAAAAAGATGAACACATTGGTTAATCAATGATCAACCACCACCTTGTAGGCCCATGAATAAACCAAAGAGGGGAAAAATACAAATACACACCCTAAGATGAAAAGTGCACAGTATGGCAGACCAAACCCCAACAACTCTAAACCCAAACATAAAGGCAAATATGATTCTAGAACTAAAAGAGAAATCAAAATGCACAGCAGCAGAATCTGAAGTAATAGACACAAACTATGAAACCCAAAATAAACCAGCTCCATATATAAAACCAAAATTCTGAACAGGACCATCCTCCATATATATAACCAGTTCCAATAAGTCAATATAACCAGAGTTTTGGATTAGAATGGCACAAAGATATAAAACCAAAACTCTGAATTGGACCAACTTCCATACAACTCCAAAACCAATATTGAAATGTTGTGATCTAATCCATAGAAGCATCTGATTAAATGATAATCAAATATATACCAAAAAAATTCCTTCTTACATGTCGTTTAGGATAAGAAATGTTCTACAAATCCAAAAGTAAAATTTTACAAGAAAATCTTTACCTATACACAATTTCCAAATGCTCCAGGCCACATAACCTCCTTTTTGGCCGTTTTGCTAAACAACTATCCATGTTGAATATCCAAATGCTCCAAGTAGTTGCTCATTCCATCTACTCGGGCTCTCATCATCCTAAACTATTAACAACAAATATAATCAAGAAACACATCGACAACTGGATATGCGTATGTAAACCAAAATCTTGACCTAATGTTGTAGAAACTGAAAAAATAACATCAAAGTAAACAAAAAACAAGTTTGATTGAGGTGAAGAAAACAGGTATGTATATACAACATCAAAAATTGAATGAGAGCAAACAAAAATCAAACTCTATTTCAATTGCTTTTGAAGGGTTTAGGATGCAACAAAACAATTCATTCCATGCCACTTGGTGAGACTGAACTGTCAAGCTCTATTTCCTAAAATCTATAAAGAAATCAAAAAACCAACATAATCCAATAACTAAAATTGAAACTGTGGAGAAGTCAGCAAATAACCAGATTCGTGATGAGTAATGACTCCTTCACAAAGATCTAACCCAACTTTTTTACATAAACAAACAATCAACATGATAAAACGATATTAATGAAAACACGAATTGCAAAAGAAGATTTATCAAATTTCAATCAAACAACAAAACATGGGTGAGAAGAAGGATGGAAAACATACAAATCGAATTATATCGACTTTCAATCAATCAATGAGCTAAGGTTCACCCTTGAGGCCTTGACTAAAAAATTTCACCATTCTATTTGATCATCAAAAAGAGAAACAACAGATACACAAGTGAGTGAAGAAAATGCAATGAAACATATCATATAAAAAACCTATGAACAATGATCATACCAGAGGGCCATTAATTAACTTTTTTACAGTCTTACCAGCAACCAAATAATTATGAAAAAAAAACACAAACAATATGCCTTTTAACAGTTTGTCAACTTACTGGTTACAAGTTGCAATTAAATGCAACAAAACACAAATTTGCTAAAAGAGGGATTTCAAGTATAGTTTCCACTTGGACTTGGATACAGTATCCAACAAATAAGCTTAATATTTATGGACATCTATGGCTGATTAGACATAAGCATGAAGAAGGGTTTACCTTGTCGTTGTTGGTAGACATTTCATAGCCTGAATAATCACGCTTGTCAAAGAAGCAAGACTGAAAAAAAAAAAAGAACAATAATCATATCAAACATTCAATCAAAAAAATAAAACAAATCATTATGAATTATAAAGAAATTTGTTTGACTATTAGCTAGAACTAATAAGGCCAAAAGTACATGAACGTAAAAATTATAGAGAAAATTCTTTGACTATTTGTGGCATGTCCAAATTCTTCTATTTGTGTAATTTGTTTCGTTTGAATTATGAAAATATTTTGTATTTGTTTCGACTTAAAAAATAGGGGATGGAGGATTTTTAATTTAAAAAAGTCTTTTTTAACAGCAGGAAGGAGCAGTAATAAGTATGTTCCCTTGCGGCATTCTTGCTTTTATCTAGCTGTTGTTGATGTTGTTGTTCGAGTAACAAAAACAATAAAATTGTAATTGGATCAAATTAATCGAACGGTTGATAACGTGTTTTTCAGTTTTTCATTTATTTACAGTTTTTTCACTGAACATCCCTCTATAATTATAATACTAGAAGCGTACTTGCGCAATACAGCGAGATACATCACGATTTTAATTTTTTCTTTTTTTTTTTTGTTTTTTTTTTGTCAATTTACAGTATTATTATCTTATATATTTTAAATTCTTTATATTTAAATTAAAATGTTTATCCTGTTTTGAATATGTTTATCGGTTAGTTATGAATTCAAACATATAACTTTAGAAATTTGTACTCATGCATCATAACTTGTAATCTTTAATTTTAAATAATGTGTATCAATAAACAGTACTTAATGCATAAAAGTTTTTGGTTTTAAGTGTTTCTTCGATAATTTAATAATAATGTAATTTATTTTAGTTCTAATAAAATAATGTTTTTTATAAAATAAACATTAAATATTTTGCTAGATTTTCTTAATAATATTTTAGATTTTTTATATTTAAAATTTGATTTTATCCTGTATTTAATTATGTAGGGAGTGATTTTATGGAAGTTGAAGTGATGAGTGATTTTAGGGGAATTAAATTTGTTAGAAATAACGATTAAATAACAAGAGATTTTAAGTTTTCATTCTTTATTTAAGTTTTAAGTAATTAACATAAAATAACGGTAAATTAAGATTTAGCAATTGTTTTTAAGAGTTTTTTTATAGATGATTTATAATATAGTATAGATGAATGTTTTTTTAAGAACTTCCTAATTTATGAGATTTAATGTAGAACATCTTTAATAGAGGTTCTAATTATATAAGAACATATTTATTGTATTTTTTTTTTTTTTTGCTATATCACTTCTAACTCATCAAATTAAAAATTTAAATAAAAGTTCGCAATATTAATTCTTATAAGAACCTCTTTTCGAGGTCCCATATATTTTTTAACATCAATAAATAATTACAAAGTCAATAAAATATATAAAAAAAACTAAAAAAAGTGTCGATTCACCCAGAGTTCAAGGCAAGAGGCGAGGTTCTTGTATAAAAACTGAGGATATGAGGTTCTTATAAGAACTATATCCAATGGTGGTACCTCTAAAAGCATATCCAAGAATTTTTCTATAATTTCTCTAAAATAGAGAATCAAAAGTTAAAATCTCTCAAAAAAATTACATTTAATTCCAACAGATTCACTATTTTAGATATTTTAACACAAGTTATATTATTATAATATTTTTTAATTTATCATCCTAATGCACTTTTAAAAAAAACTTTATATAAAGTTATAAAAAATTGAATCTCATTTGTAGGATTAAATAAAATAATAATTCCTCTCTCTCACTATCAAGTTTTAGAGAATTCTCTAAACTTGAAAATTTTTCAAGTTTTTCTATTATAGATAACAAGATATCAAACCAGTTGGAGAAGTTTAGAGAACAAACTTATTTTTATTTTATTTTAGAGAAGTTGTTGGAGATGCTCTAAAATCTATACTTTTTGCTTATAAGAACCTCCTATTGGGAATGCTCTTAGAAATATTATTATAATTTGTGAACTCATTGTGAATATTTTTTTTCAGAAATACTATTCTAATTTGTAAACACATTGTAAACACTCTATATCTACAAGATCTAATATAGCTTGTGAACATATTGTGAACACTAAGGTGTCGTTTGTTTTTTAAGAGGTCTAAAGTCTGAAGTCTTATTTTAGTTATGATTAATAAGAAGTGGTATGTAAAAAGGTCTGAACGATTCAGACTTAAGAGTCATTAAGAGATTTTTTTTTAAAAACAAACAACCCCTAACTAAATCAACAAAATTAAATTCAAATATGTCACTTATGAACATCCTAATACAAAATTTCTTAAGATTATTTTTTATTGTATCATATTTAATTTTTGAATGTGTGTGCGTGAACTCTCAACAACCACAATGACGAAAATCATAGTATACAAATCAAAATTTAACATCAACTTAAACATTATCAATTTTTAAAATGTATAAAGTAATTTATATAAACATTCTCACCAACCACTTTGACTACTATTTATTTCATAATTAGAGGATCCATAATGTCGAAGATTTTAACTAAGGTTTTTCAGAGTTTTTTCCTTGCATGTTATTGTCACATTAACAAATTAAAACCCTCTACATACTACCACTATATAAAAAAACCTCACCCAACTTTTTTATAACTTTTTCAAACTTTTCAGAGTCCCACCAATTTAACTTTATATCATTTATGTTATTATTTATAAGAGTAAATGACGTTTTTGTCCCTGTGGTTTGTTAAAAATTTGCGAATTTCGTCCTTGTGGTTTTGAAATTTCAGTTTTCGTCCCTATGGTTTGTAATTCATTTCTATTTTTGTCCCTGATGCCAAAATACTACTTTTAAGTATGAATGACTAAAATATAAATGAATTGTAAACCATAGGGATGAAAAAAATTAAACCATAAGGATGAAAAAGGTAATAAATTATAAAGGATGAAAATCGTAATTTCAAAACTATAAAGACGAAAATAGAAATTCTCAACAAACCACAGGGACTAAAAACGTAATTTACTCTATTTATAAAAAATAAATATATTAAAATTTAGAGTAAATTACAATTTTGGTACCTATGGTTGTCACTCATTATCAACTTTAGTCCCTCTTTTAAACTAATTACAGTTTTGGTCACTATGGTTGCCATTTTTCTTCACTTTTGGTCCCTTATACTAACTTCTATTAAAATAATCTGTTAACTTGAGTGTATTTTGGTCTTTTCATTTTTACCTTTTTTCTTTTTTGTTTCATTAAAGCCTTTTGTCTTTCATGTCAATAATACCCTCACCCTTATCCATCTTCTTCCTTCATTGTCGACCACACAACATCTGACCACCCCTCCCCCTCCGGTCATCCCTCAAGCAAAACAACCCCCGACAAAACAATCCAAAATCAGATCCCAAATCAAACCCCTATCATGAACTAAACACAGACCCAATAACCAATATACAAAAAGATTCGAGGGGTTCCACGTCAACTAAACACAGACCCAATAATCGGGTATATAAAAAGATTCGAGGGTTCCACGTCAACTAAACAGACCGTCAAACCAGTATATAAAAAGATTCGAGGGGTTCCACATCAGCTAGACATGTACTATCAAACCAGTATATAAAAAGATTCAAAAGGGTTCCACAAATCCTCAAGAAAGGCTTCAATAAAGAGTTACCCAATTATGGTTTCCAACTTGTGCCTTCCTTTCTTCAAGAAAAATATCATGTTTCAAACCTTAATTTCAGGAAACTTGCCTTATTTCATCATGGATTCCTCCACATTTGCCAACATGTTTCGAATCTTAATTTCAAGAAAACTTGCCTGATTTCACCATAAATTCCTCCACATTAGCCAACTCTCCATAGAAACCACCATCTTCCTTCCGGCTAAAATTATAGCTTATCCGGCCAACAGATTCATCCCAATAAAATAAAAAAATATAACTCACAGTCAAATCCAACTAAATCAAATCCATATCAAACAAAATTAAATCAAAATAAAAAAAACACAAAAAGAATCAAAATGAACCCCAATAAAATCTTGTTCTTTATTACAATCACATACTCTAAAAAACGGGAGATGAACATAAAAGGAACTGGAGTTCATGGAAAGGGAAGGAGGGGGGCAGGGGTCATGTACTAGAAAGAAAGAAATGGAGATGGATCTCAAATCTGAGGTCGTCAACAGTCAATGCAGATCCTCGAACCAGGGTCGTCAATGCAAATCTGGTGATCTACCTGAATGGCCACTGTCTTTAACACCCTCTAAACAAAAATTATAAATGAGGTCGAGATGCTCTCTGTTTCGAAGGTCACTGTCGCCAACACCCCTCTAAATTGCTTCCCTCTTCGAAACTTCGTCTTGTAACTCCACATCGAGGCCAAGCTTGAAGCGCAACCTTCTCTAAATCGAAGCCTGCTAAGGTTGAATCTCTCTGTATCGAATAACCACTAGCGAATAGGTCTGATTCAAACTTATTTGGATAAAGTTTCTTCAGTTCTTGATGTAAACTTGGGGAGCATGTAACACCCGTAATTTTCGGTAAGTAAATGTCACCCGGACGTTGTTGTGACTTGTAAACAGTGGGGTTTTGTTGGGAAATGTATTTTTTAAAGTCCCTCGGAGTATCGGGAGTATTGGCAGTGAAAAATTCGAGTTTCGGGGCTCCGGAATGGTCCCGCGACAATGTCCGGCGACTATGACAAGTCACAGTCGCACATGGCACAGTCGCAGAAGGGAAACAGAATCCTGGGGCATACTGGCGACATTGCCCTGGGCATAGTCGCTTGGCAATGTCGCCAAAGGGGACCAGGCCGCTATTAAGTCGAACTTTCAGCGTATTTCCTCATTTCTCTCATCCAAACTTTCCCTATTCTCTCCCAAATCGTTTTCCCTCTTCTCCCTTCAAACCCTAACTTATTAGTGGCTCAAATACTTGTATTTTATGGAGAGGAAACACCATTATGTGGTAAAATGGAAAGCTATGATCAAGGATTCACCATTTCCATCTTCATCTTCAACCTCTAGCTCATTTTTGGATTTTCTAGGTTTTCACCAAAACCTATGTGGTAAGTTTACTTTCTCCATCTCTAAACCTTGTTAGGTGATATAAATGCTCCATAGATGGTTTCCTAGTATTTGATTCATTCGGTTTCGGTTTGTAATATTTTGGAAGGATTTGGGTCAAAACTAGGGTTTTGCCCAAAATGGAGATTTTGATGTAATATGTTTGGGGACTATTCTAGATGGTTGAATAAGTATATTCATGATTGGAAACTTGTGATGATAGATTTTTGGAAGGTTTTGCTTATGGATTCGGATTTCTTCAAGGAAGCTCAAGTTGGGGTAAAATCTAGATTTATCCAAAATCTATCAAGGTGAGTTCATGTTGATTTGTGAAAACGGTGTACATGCCAAAACGTCTATTTTAAAGTGTTTTGTGTTTTACATGAAATTGTTAACTGCTGATAAGTTTGGTTATTTTGAAAGTGTTTAACTTTATAAATTTATATAGCACCCATCTTTGGGATCTTGGACATTTTGGTACATAAATCATTTTAATATGTTTCTTTGGTGAATTAATACTTAATTTGGATGTCATTTTAAGTAATTGTCCTTTTGGTGCAACTGACTTCATAAACTGTTTGGAAAATGCATCTCATTGTGTTATGAGTCATTTTGGAAAAATAAGGGAATGAGTCATTTGGGGAAGATGTTTTGTTTCAACCAATGAGGAGCTTTGGGTTAATCACAGTTTTAGTCATTGTGTTTGCATATCCGTTGGTCAAACGTGTTTCAATGTTTACACTGTCTTTTATTGGAGATTTAAGTAAATCGATGAGCCTTTAGCTCGATTTTGACTAAAATGAGTCTTGAAGACATTTGTCTGGTTTAATAGCCCGTTGTGGAGTTTTAGTATGATGACGTTTATTACGTGTCATTGGAGAGTTACATGTTTTGAGTGTGTTGGTCATTCAATTGGAGTCATGTAATGTTTTAGACAGTAATACAGTGGATCCATAGGCATATGAGTCGGTCTTTATTATTCAAAGAAAATGGGTTATTATTTATATGTTGACATCAGAATTAGTCATGGGATCTCGAGGATAATACGGCGAGGGCTCGTGGAGTCCAATACCCGGACCTGCATCCGTGATGTAATTTCTGAGTCTATTTTATAGGATAATTATTTCCCATTTGTAGCTAGTTGAGACATTGGGTCCTTGGGGGCAATTTGGTACGGTTATGTGGGACCAGTTACTAGCCATGGGCCGTAAATGTAATCCTAGCAAATGAGCATGACTAGGAATCATCGGGTGCCCTCCCCCACATCTTAGTACGAGCCGGCGTGTTTGTGGCCTTGATCCTAGTATGGTAAGCTCAGTAACTTGGAATGTGGCATACTTTTGTGTTCCGCCACTAGCCTTGGAATTCGTGTCTCCCCCGTCACCGAAAGGTGTTGTTTTGGAGTGTTTAGTTTTATCCTTGTTTCGGTGACGTGTTGAGTTGGGTTTTCCTCCATATGCTCTAATTTTGAAGACTTGAGTTTACTCATATTTTGGTCGTTGTTTTATAAAGTTTTATTCAAATTCCAATATTTGAGTATTTACTATTATTCACGTTTTGAATAAGTGTTGGGTTGCATTACCTCATGAAAGAAAGCCTTTGCGTTGAGGCGTCCATTTATAAAATGTGTATTATTGGAAAACGGGTCTTTCTCATATTTAACGTCATTTATTTTAAAGGATCATAATTTAAGTTGCATTATTAACATTTAATGATTCTTCCATTCTTGTTAAAAACTCTTGAACTCACTAGGTGTTAGCCTAAACTTTGTATTTGTCGGCATGTGCATCAGGCTCCATTTCGGGATTAGATCTAACGTCACTGTGAAGAGGTGGGTTCTAGTTGTGTGCTCAAGAAGGTGTTTAGCTTATTGAAGAATTCCGCATTTATATTGGTGATAGCGGTAGTTAGTGGTTTTGTTAGTGACACCCGACTTTAATTAGTCTTTGTGTAAGACTTTAGTTATTCGATGATGGATTAACCTAGAAATGTATTTCAATAATGGTCTTGTAGTAAGAGAATTTATATTCCTTTAAGGTATTCTTGGAAATTTTAAATTAGTCGCTCTATCCAATTTGAGGGTGTTACAGAGCAGGGAAACAAGTGGGGGTCGCTGGGTTTAAAGGCCAGAGATGGTGTTCACAAACGAAGGTATTCGGAGGGGATAAGGTGGTTGTGAGAGGACGGTGCCCGGTGAATGGTAACTGGTGAACTGGTGAAGTGGGTTGAGGCAACAAAGAGATAAGGGGAGGTCCCTGATTGTAACACCCAGAAAATCTTAAGGTAAGTATTTATTCCTTGCATTTCATTAATTGCGGTTATTTGAGAAAATGAAGTCCATTACATGTGCATTAGCACTTTTATAATGTCATATAATCATCTGAATGTCTGACCTTGCGTCCGTTATCGAATTCGTTCATTTTTCGAGACTTGGAGAAGTGGCGCGATAGTGCCTCGCGATAATGCCAAGGGCACTATCGCAGGTCACTATCGTGGGGTTTGTACCACGGATGGGAGTGTGTGACGCGAGTGTGACTCGTGATAGTGACATGGTCACTATCGCCAAGTCACTATCGCGGGATCTGTACCGAGAGCCCTTTTGTGGCTCGCGATTGTGACACGCGATAGTGCCATGGGCACTATCGCCGGACACTGTCGTCGTCGGGGGCTGAGGGTTTAAATGAGTTCCTTGCCTGATTTTAACCTCACTTTTCTCACTTCTCTCTTTTCTTTGGCCATTTTTGGAGACTCAAAACTAATTTTCTCCTTTCACAAACCCTAACCCTCATAAATACAAATCTTGTGGTGGTTGGAGCTTTTGTTTTGGCATTAAATCCTTAAAGGAGCATTGCTAGGGTTTCTCAAGTCTCTAAGGATTCTCATTCAAGTCTCAACCTCTTCACCTAGGGTTTCCTATTTTCTAGGTTTTGGTCAAAAACCTAGATTGTGAGTTTACTAAACCTTTGTTAAAACTAGATACACATCATAATCTCCTACCTGTTATTATTGTATATTAACTCGAAATGTTCATCATTAAATGTTCAAGTATTTAGGGTTCCTCATGGAAATATGTTTATGTGTAACTTGCCATGATTTATTGTATGCACATATTGGTATTATAATGATTTCTACTTGGAATGCCTTTTGGTGATATAATATCTACATGACGAAATTGGTTGTCATACGAGTTTTACGTTGGACTTTATGTTGATTAGGATGATAATATTGTACCCATGGTTGGTATTGAAATATACTTGGTTGAAATATGCCTCAAGACCTCCTATAAATTATGTTGGACGAACCAAGTCAGTAGACACTAGGAGGATGTAGTCTTGGGCGCCACCATGATGGTATGTGCCTAGACCTCCACCATTCGGGGTAATGCCATTGTTGTAGTCTCGGGTGTGCCGGGCCTTTCGGATGTCACTCTTGTTAGTTGGCATCAAGGTATATCGTCTCTTTGGGTGGAACTTGATTGGTGCTATGGGTATCCCCTATTGACTCCACATTTATTGAACATTGGTTAATTGCTGATAAGAATTGTAATTGATCTTATATGTTATTTCTTGTTCAACTCACTAGGATTTTTGGCCTAACACTTGTTGGTGTCGATGTGTATCTCAGGATCTAGCGGCGCCGCTTCTAAGCAGGCGTAGATGCTTTGGGTGAGAGCTTGGGGGAAATTTGCACTTGGACATATATTTTTGGAGAAGACGTATGGGTTTATAGATGACACCTTTTTTGTAATCTCTTTTCTAGATATAGAAATTAGATTAGTTGGTTGTTATTTATTTGTCCGTTAAATTACAATTGTAATTAAACATATTTGAATATTTCCCCACTTTTGGGAGGCTCTTGCTATGGCAATTTTTATATAACACATGTCTGTTTTTCGGATTTTTGTTATCCCTATTTTTAGGGTGTTACAAGTTGGTATCAGAGCTTTAGTTTAAGTGAACTAGTATTGTTTTAGCATATCTAGAGTCGTGAATTATTCACCCTGATTGTTGTATTATTCATCTTGAATGATACATTATTCATGATGAATAATACATGAATGGCCTATGAAGATTTGGAGACGTGACGCGCTCTCTTTTGTTCCCCGATTCACAACAGAATTAGTCGATAGGTTCTCGATTCGTCTTGATGGGTGTTGGGTTACGGTGCTGAAGAAACGTGATGCCTTACGACGTTGAAGAAAGTGTTGAAGAAGGTGATGTCGAGTTACATACTTACGGTGTCGAGGCGTTTTACAAACTTGAACGTACATAAATATTCATAATGAATATAACACATATATAGCATTTCACGTAAAAAAAAACGGTTAAAACGACAAAAAAAAAACTATATCGAGATGGATGTCATATCGAAGAGCACGAAATTCTCGTTTTTTTGATGTAATTTGTTTGATTAAAATATTAGTAATTTTTAAGATAATTTATTTTAAACTTTAATTGGGTAAAAAAAATTTAATTAAAAAAGAAAATAAAAAGTCAAATTTGGTAGGCGTATGTTTAAATTTTTCTTCCATTTTTACCCCTAAACATTTTATAATTAAAAACTCTATTTAATATGAGTTGTTTGATCAAAAGAGATCGAGTGACTGAGATTTGTCCTCACGTACACAATGAAAAATGAGTTTTCATTTGAACTTTCCTATATATATATATATATATATATATATATATATTCATATACATCTTTATATCATCTATTGTTTAGCCTAAATATCC
This sequence comes from Arctium minus, assembly GCA_954870635.1. Taxonomy (NCBI): domain Eukaryota; kingdom Viridiplantae; phylum Streptophyta; class Magnoliopsida; order Asterales; family Asteraceae; genus Arctium; species Arctium minus. The sequence continues at coordinate 27,403,771 of OX941082.1, read as the reverse complement.
AATTTATCTTTAGACTTAAATATATACAAAAAGGTCCAAAGAAAATTTTAAATCGCTGTGAATTTTATTTGCACTTTGCATATTACTTTTTTTTTAGTGTTTTGTCTTGGGATATTTTGTTAACTTTTGTGGACTTTGTTAACATTGTTGTGGACTTTCTTTATTCAAATGAACTAAAGCTAATGAACCTTTAAAATTCAAAATTTTATATGTTTTTTATGTTTAAAACTTTAAAGCCTACTAAAAGGCCCAAACCGCCTAAACCGGTCGACCAAACCGCCTAAACTGTGGTCCGACTTGACCGGTCTGGGCACTTGATGTCAAACCGCTCGGTTTGAAAAATCAATAAACCGCTACTAGCGGTTTGATTTGTGGTTTGAGGGGTTAAACTGCCCAAACCGGACCGCGAACACCCCTACTCTTAACGGAAGATAGTCGTGGACTTAAACTCTTTCAAGGGCGATTATAGGTGCCTAAGGTTGGGGGAAACCGTGACCTACTTCTTGAAGAAGCGCACAAATCGAAGTATTCTATACATCCCGGTAGCACCAAGATGTATAGGGACTTAAAGTTGATCTATTGGTGGCCGATGATGAAGCTAGACGTGGCCAATTATGTGGAGAGATGTATCACGTGTCTCCAAGTCAAAGTCGAGCATCAAAGACCGTACGGGAGTTCACAACCGTTGTCCATTCCCGAATGGAAATGGGACAACATCACCATGGATTTTGTGACGAAACTACCGAAGACATTACGGGGCCATGACACAATTTGGGTAATTGTAGACCGCCTAACCAAGAGTGCACACTTCCTTGCGATGCGAGAGACTTTGCCAATGGAGAAATTGGCCAAGTTTTATATCGATGAGGTGGTGTCAAGGCACGAGGTTCCGCAATCTATCGTGTCGGATCGGGACAGTCGATTCACATCGAACTTTTGGGCTAGATTACAGAAAGAATTGGGCATCAGATTAAATCTGAGCACGGAATACCACCCTCAAACGGATGGTCAAAGCGAGAGGACGATCCATACGCTAGAGGACATGTTGAGGTCATGTGTCATAGATTTTGGGGGAAGTTGGGACTCACACTTACCTTTGGTGGAGTTCGCTTATAACAACAGTTACCATTCAATTATTGGAATGACACCGTTCGAGGCGTTGTATAGACGGAAGTGTAGAACCCCAGTTTTTTGGCTTGAAGCAGGCGAGAAGCAGTTCGCCGGACCGGAAATAGTTCAAGAAACGGCAGACAAGATAAAAGAAATTCGAGAGAGACTAAAGGCGGCGCAAGACTGACAGAAGAGCTATGCGGACAAGAAGAGGAGATCGATCGAGTTTCAAGTGGGCGATCGTGTCATGTTAAAGGTATCTCCATGGAAGGGGATAATCCGTTTTGGGAAGCGCGGGAAACTTAGCCCTCGTTTCTTTGGACCCTTCGTCATTTTGGAAAGAATTGGATTACAAGCCTACCGGTTAGACTTTCCACCGGAAATGGATGGGATACATCCTACATTCCACGTGTGTTACCTTCGAAAGTGTCTGGCCGAGGAGGAAAGTGTGATTCCCTTGACGGAGATCCGGGTAGATAATAGGAATCGTTGTGTGGAAGAACCGGAGGCGATATTGGAATCGAAGATGAAAAAGTTGCGGCACAAAGATGTAGTCATGGTTAAAGTTCAATGGAAGCACCATCGGGGTGCTAACATTACTTGGGAATCTGAAGATGACATGAAGAAGCGTTATCCTCATCTGTTTAATCTAGAGTGAGATTTCGGGGACGAAATCCCAATTAGGTGGGGAGGATTGTAACAACCGGAAAATCTTAAGGTAAGTATTTATTCCTTGCATTTCATTAATTGCGGTTATTTGAGAAAATGAAGTCCATTACATGTGCATAATCACTTTTATAATGTTATATAATCATATGAATGTCTGACCTTGCGTTCGTTATCGAATTCGTTCATTTTTCGAGACTTGGAGGAGTGGCGCGATAGTGCCACGCGATAGTGCCAAGGGCACTATCGCGGGTCACTATCGCGGGGTGTGTACCGCGGATGGGAGTGTGTGACGCGAGTGTGACTCGCAATAGTGACATGGTCACTATCACCAAGTCACTATCGCGGGATCTGTACCGAGAGCCCTTTTGTGGCTCGCGATTGTGACACGCGATAGTACCCATGGCACTATCGTCGTCGGGGGCTGAGGGTTTAAATGAGTTCCTTGCCCGATTTTAACCTCACTTTTCTCACTTCTCTCTTTTCTTTGGCGATTTTTGGAGACTCAAAACTGATTTTCTCCCTTCACAAACCGTAACCCTCATAAATACAAATCTTGTGGTGGTTGGAGCTTTTGTTTTGGCATTAAATCCTTCAAGGAGCATTTCTTGGGTTTCTCAAGTCTATAAGGCTTCTCATTCAAGTCTCAACCTTTTCACCTAGGGTTTTCTATTTTCTAGGTTTTGGTCAAAAACCTAGATTGTGAGTTTACTAAACCTTTGTTAAAACTAGATAGGGGGAGCATCGGTCGGGTAGGGTCGGGTCGGGTAACCTGGGCCGAAACCCGATCGGATAATCGGGTGGGAAGAGACACCCCCGAAACCCAACCGAATACATTTCGGGTGGTTCGGGTTCGGGGTGGTTCGGGTTCGGGTGGGACGGGTCGGGTATCTCGTATATGGGCCTGATTTGGGTTACTGTCAATTTCTCAAACACTCGAACAATGAATGAACTATGTATGAAGCATCGATGTCAAATTACCTCAAAAAAAACCCAAACAAATGAAAATCGATGCCAAATTTGTCAAACACTCAAACAATGAACGAAGTATCGATGCCAAATTACCCCAAACAAATGAAAAATCGATGCCAAATTACCCCAATCTATAATGAACTAATGAAGTATCATTCCAAAAAAAACCCAAAATAAGAATCGATGCCAAATTACCAATCTAGTTACTTACTGTCAAACAAAGTAACAAACAATCTTTAATGGCAAAGAAAATCGATGTTAAACTTACAGACAACTTTCGAAGGCATGATCGATGAGTCTGGTCGCCAATGGAGTGGGAGTCGGTCGTCGAACTGTCGAAGGCAGAAGGAACTCAAGGAAGTCGAGAGTCACCGGAGTCGAAGCTTAGTTGTCGAGAGTCGTCGGAGTCGTCGATGGCGATGGATTTAGCGCCAAGAACTCAGATACGAGAGAGAGGAGTCGATAGAGAGGAGTCGAAGTCTGAAAGATGGATTTTGATTTAGAATATTAGGTTTTAGTATTTGAAAAAAAACTGATTTTTTAAAATAATTCGGATATTCGGGCGGGTCGGGTTTGGGTTTTGGGTACCCAACCCGACCCCACTTTACCCGAAAAAGATCTCGGATCGGAGGGGATCGGATAATCGGGTTTCGGATATCGGGTTTTTCATGCCTTTTCGGGTCGGGTCGGGTCGGGTATCTCGGGTTGGTCGGGTCCTGCACACCCCTAAAACTAGATACACATCATAATCTCCTACCTGTTATTATTGTATCTTTACTCGAAATGTTCATCATTAAATGTTCAAGTATTTGGGGTTCCTCATGGAAATATGTTTATGTGTTACTTGCCATGATTTAATGTATGCACATATTGGTATTATGATGATTTCTACTTGGAATGCCTTTTGGTGATATAATATCTACATGACGAAATTGGTTGTCATACGAGTCTTACGTTGGATGTTTTCCTGATTAGGATGGTAATATTGTACCCATGGTTGATATTGAAATATACTTGGTTGAAATATGCCTCAAGACATCTTATAAATTATGTTGGACGAACCAAGTCAGTAGACACTAGGAGGATGTAGTCTCGGGCGCCACCGTGATGGTATGTGCCTAGACCTCCGCCATTCGGGGTAATGCCATGGTTGTAGTCTCGGGTGTGCCGGGCCTTTCGGATGTCACTCTTGTTAGTTGGCATCAAGGTATATCGTCTATTTGGGTGGAACTTGATTGGTGCTATGGGTATCCCCTATTGACTCCACATTTATTGAACATTGGTTAACTGCTGATAAGAATTGTAATTGATCTTATATGTTATTTCTTGTTCAACTCACTAGGCTTTTTGGCCTAACACTTGTTGGTGTCGATGTGTATCTCAGGATCTAGCGGCACCACTTCTAAGCAGACGTAGATGCTTTGGGTGAGAGATTGGGGGAAATTTGCACTTGGACATATATTTTTGGAGAAGACGTATGGGTTTATAGATGACACCTTTTTTGTAATCTCTTTTCTAGATATAGAAATTAGATTAGTTGGTTGTTATTTATTTGTCCGTTAAATTACAACCGTAATTAAACAGGTTTGAATATTTCCCCACTTTTGGGAGGCTCTTGCTATGACAATTTTTATATACCACATGTCCGTTTTTCGGATTTTTGTTATCCTTATTTTTAGGGTGTTACACTGTTTGTCTAAAGAAATGAGATTAAAAATTTATAAATGTATAATAATTAATATTCAATATAATAATATATTTTTCTTATTTTTCTAATTGAAAATTAAAGAAATACTAAAAAGACGGAAATGCCCCTCAAATTAACAGACTTATTTAACAGAAGTTAGTATGAGGGACCAAAGATGAAACAAAATGGCAACCACACTTACCAAAACTGTAATTAGTTTAAAAGAGGGACAAGACTTGACAGTGAATGAAAACCACAGGGACCAAAAATGTAATTTACTCTAAAATTTATACAAATACATATTTATTTATATCGAAAAAGTATTAAATAATACTTTATATTACAATATTTGAATTAAGTTATACAACATTGAAATAATAAAAAAAAAATTAAAAGTTAATTTAAAAGCATGTACAATAAAAAATAAAAATTGGGTCATCAAGAAATCTATAAAAATGGTATCACAATACATACAATGAAATTAAAAAAGGTTAAATTTAAAAGTATCTACAATCAGAAATACAAACAGGGTTATTAAAAAATCTATAAAAATTGTATAAAAGTATATCCAATAAAGATTAAAATTGTATAAAGTTAAAATTGATTAAATACGAAAAACCTTTGAAAAAGCAGATCGTAGAGTTACGACCTATGACGAAAAAACATCATCAAAAACCTCATGTACAAAACCTTTCCACTATATGAAAACCTCAAAAGGTGGTTTTTGCTTTTCGAAAATCTTTCAAAAACCTCTTAAAAAAACACATTGTGGATGGTCTTAACTCAAACATTAATTTTGTGTTCGATCGCTTATTCTTTATGTATATTATCTAATCTATGTTGTTTTTAGCAATCTTCTTTTCCCCTAAAATGTTTACTTAAATTATAAATAAATCTAAATCAACAAATTATTATTATACTAGAAGCGTACTCGCGCAATGCAGCGAGATACATCACGATTTTAATGTTTATTTTTATTTTTTGTTTTTTTATTGATTTACAGTACGATTTTGGATGGTTTTTATTAAGTGATAATGGTTTTTTTATATATAAATTTGTTTAATTTAGGTTTAACAATATAATGTTTTTTATATAAAAAAAATTAAGTAGTTTGTTAAAAATCATTAATTATCTTATATATTTTAAATTTTTTATATTTAAATTGAGATGTTTATCTTGTTTTGATTATGTTTATCAGAATTCAAATTTCATAATTTTAGGGTTTGGGGATTAGAGATAAGGATTTTGGGGGATAAGGATGAAATGTATTAATTAGGGTTAAAAGTTTTACAGGTAGTACATTAGGCTTTAATACTTATTTTTAAAAGATTTTAAGTAGATAGCTTTAAATGATAGTACATAAAACTTAGTGAGTTGTAATTAAGAGTTTTTTATGTCATCTTTATAATATAGTATAGATTATCTATTATTGATCTATTTTTTTAAAAATAAATAAATACAAAATACATGAAATGAAAGCTACTTTGATTTGGCTTTATCTAAGAAATTCTCTCTTAAAAACCTCATATAAAGGATTGTAGTTTAAACATTATTTACTTTAGTATTTATATCAACATCACGTAAATAAAATTTGAAGTAATTAGAGCATCTTCAATCGACCTTCAATTCTCAATTTTTCCGGTAAATTGCATTTCAATCGACCGCTATTTCCAAAAAAAAACTGTCGGTTGTTTACTTCATACGGCATATTTGCCGTCCAAAATATTTTTGCCGGCCACAAATTTCCAAAGGGGCCCACCACTATGTGTACTTTTTATTGATATTTAATACAAATTTATTATTAAATATGTCTAAAAATAATGTATATTAATAGAAAATATGTTATTTTAATGTGGGGTCTACAAATTTGATGTTTTTTTAGAGGATGGTTGGAGTTGAGTTTTTTTTGTGTTGATGAACCCACCAAAATTGGTGTTTTTGGTGTTTTATTTGGTGTCAAGGTTGGAGTTGCTCTTATAAAGTATATTTTTTTGAAAATAAATGCGTAAACTACAAATTTGGTCCCTATGGTTTCTTGAAAGTAACACTTTTCGTCCTTGCAGATTCGAAATTACAGTTTGGCCATTGTGGTATGCAAAAACGACCGGATTCGACCCCTCCCCCTAACAGCCGTTAAAAAATATCATTAAATAAGACTTTTTCACTTTTCTCACATTTTTCTTTAAAAAACAGATAAATATGCTAATTAGAGAGACGAAAATTGTAACTTAATTATATATATGCACGTAACCTCCCACCCCTTACACCCGCCCCTTCTCCGATGTATACTCGCAGACAAACCCCCTCCCCTAAACCGGCGACCATCTCGAAATCCAACACCGACATTCTCTCAACTCAACCCCTTCCTCTCAATTCTCTTTATTTCCCTTTGTTTCTTCATCTCCCTTTCTCCCCCTTCCCCAATGTCTCTCCTAAGCCTACGTGCTGAAATTGAGCTCTCAGTTTGGCAACAATGGAGCAAGTGGAACAGGTGGTTGGATCTGGTGTAACATCTCAGGCTAACCGTACCATATATTGTCCGCTTTGTTCATACACCTGGACTCACGATTTTAAAATGTGTCTGATAGAGGAGGTATCATGTCCCTTATAAAGCAACCTTTGTTCCCCTCTCCAACCAATGTGGGATCTTACAATCCACCCCCCTTGGGAGCCCAGCGTCCTCGCAGGCACAATAGTCCTGTTCCCGACTCTGATACCATCTGTAACATCCCAGACTAACCGTACTAGATATTCTCCGTTTTGTCCACACACCTGGACTCACGATTTTAAAACGCGTCTGATAGAGGAGGTATCAAGTCCCTTATAAGGCAACCTTTGTTCCCCTCCCCAACCAATGTGGGATCTTACATATGGGTTTGGCGACAGTAGAGCAAGTGGTGGGATCTGGGTTTGGTCGTAGAGGAATCAATGGAATCTGGGAAAGGAGTCGATGGAATGGCAATGATGAGAGGTTGGCGACGAGGGCCAAGGTCTGGATTTGTAGTTTATCTGTGGGTTTTGATTAGGGGGGACTTTGGTGATTCCTGTGGATTTTCATCTGTCGATGGTCGGAGATGCTGAGGCAGAAAGGGTTGGCCGAAGATGGTTTCAGAAGGGGAAGGGGCTGTGCCGGTTGCCAGTTTTGTGTGTGTGTAATCACTTGGGGGAAGGGCTGTGTAGGTTGCCAGAAATGTCTTTGGTGGTTCTTGTGGGTTTTCGATATCTCTGTGTGTCTAATCGCTTCCTTCACCCTTCCTCGGAAATCGTTCATCGATTTTGTATCTTCATCGGAGTGTAGAGATGAAGGCTGGATATAGAGAAGCAGATGCGATGCAGAGATGATGGTGGTTGCATGGTGGTATTTTTACCGTCGGTTTTCATCTCGTCGGAGATAATGCTTACTACTTCTCCGTCTGGTTCTCCTACCAACCCACCAGGGTCGTCTGGATGGCCAACCTAGACGTGCCGACGAACGAAAAATACTTAGAGTTGTCGTTAACGGATGTTGGCAGCTCCATAACACAGGTAACCTCGTCCTCCGTGAATACAACCTCTCTGGAAAAACTTCAATTATCCAAAGGATACCCTTCTTCGAGATCAACCCTTAACCAAAATTACACAACTTGTTTCTTCAAGAAGTTCTACGAACTACTCATTTGGTTTCTAGAAGTTCTCTTTCTATGGTGATAGCATTATTTGTCTTCATTAAAATGGTCCAATAGCGAGCACGATTAAGTTTTCTGGCCAGATCCCAGTTTACTTCCATGGGAAGCAAAACGATACTGGTTTATCTACAATCGAAGAGCAAGGTTCTAGTGCTCAGCTTCCATGGTTACTCCCATAATAAGATCATACGAGAAGAATCACAAAAATGAGCTACTTCGATTCATGCTTGTTTTCAAATGTGTGATCGGGTTCCTTTAGATCATCGGGATCATGTTTTTCTGGTATAAAAATAGAAGAAACTCCGTTTCAGACTTTCAATCAAGCAAAGTTATTTTCATCCAGCCGGTGTTTGGGTTTTGTTTTAACTTTTAAGGTTAGTGTTTGGCCGGAAAAGATGACCGTAGAATTGTCGGGAAGGGTTACCGGTGAAGTTCAAGGGCTGCTCACATGGTCTTGAAGTTTTTGAGGAAAGAGGTGGACATGTGTTATTATTTTAGTGGGTGGATATAAAAGAAGTTTAAATTTTAATAGAAAATAAAACAAAAAATATAAAAAGTCTAAAATACCCCTCATCTAAAGCAGTTTTTTAACGGCTATTAGAGGGAGGGACCAAATTCGGTCGTTTTTAAAAACCACGATGGTCAAATTGTAATTTCGAAATTGCAGGGATGAAAAGTGTTACTTTTGAGAAACCACAGGGACCAAATTTGTAGTTTACTCAAAATAAATTTTGAGTAAATTACATTTTTTGCCATTGTGGTTAGGGGAGAGCATCGAGCGGGTTCGGACGGGTTCGGGTGGAGTGGGGTAAAACCCGATCGGGTTTTGGGGTTGGGTAGAGAGACCCAACCTTTATGATTTCGGAGTGGGATTTCTTCGGGTTTGGGTAAGAATCGTGGGACGGGTTCGGGTGGCTACATATGACTAGTGTTCCATTGAATCTAAAGTGCTAGTACTAAAATAACCAAGGATTTTATTGAAAATGAAGTGCAAATATCTTCTTGTAAATATGGGGAATGGTGGTTTGTGGAAGAAAAAAGTTTAGCAATAAAACGTTTAAAATTAAACTTGCAATTAATAAGGAGAGTTAGAGGTGTATATTATATGTATGCTTATATAATTACAACGTAGCATGTATGTATAAATTGCATATTGCATGTTGATAGATGATGCATATTGCATCCATGTGTATGTAAAATAATTAAATAAAATATATAGAGAGAAAGTCACAGATTTCATAGGATCACATACCATCATGTCATACTACAGAGGCCTAGCCATATCATATGGCCTACTGTTAGTCACCACTCACCACCAATTCACATAGTGCAATAATCACCAATAGATGTTATCACCTATCATGCTAATGAGATGAGATTAGAGATCATATATTAGTGAAGTGCAACGTAGATATATAATTCGATTTAGGTTAAAAATACTTAGGGTGAAGAAGGATTAAGGAACTGCCGCACCATTGCATGTATATAAAGTTTTAAAAGTAACATGATGTTTTAACTTTTAATTAGATTTAGATGGGCTTAGAGTTAATTCGGATTTTCGGACGGGTTCGGGTGGATGGTATGCAAACCCAACTCGAAACCTACAATCCTACTTAAAATTCGGTTTTCGGGTTTTACTAACAATCGGGTATCGGTTTTTTCCAAAAATTTCGGTTCAGATTGGATGGGTTCATTGGGTTACTTCGGGTTTTGCACAGCCCTAATTGTGGTTGTCATCCACTATCAAGTTTGGTTCATATTTTAAACTAATTATAGTTTTGCTCACTGTTTTGCCATTTTGTTTCACTTTTGGTCCTTCTGACTAACTCAGTTAAAAATATTAGTTAATTAAAGGGTAATTTGGTTCTTTTACTTTTTATTTAATTTTTTCGTTATTATTTTATTAGATCATAGAGTAAATTACGATTTAAGTCACTGTGCATCACCAGAATTACAACAATAACCCTTAAAGAAATGGTTATATAACAAACAAGTCCTTTTTTAATGTATTAATTATTATATAGAATGACTATCAAATTCTTGAAACTATTAATGGTTTAAATTTTAATTTGGATTTACTATTTATACCGTGATAAATTCCCATATATTTTATTTTACTTTTCTACCTTTTTCATTTTTTTAGAGTAAATTACAAATTTCGTCCTTGTGGTTTTATGAAAATTTGGATTTGATCTCTCAAATGAAATAATTACAAACATGGTCACCATGGTTCCAATTTTGTTATGGATTGGGTCCCTTTCCCTTAACTTTGTTAAATATGTTGCCAATTATCTCCTCACGTGCTCCTCACATGAGGGGTATTTTAGTTATTTGAGTTATTCCTTGAATGATTTCAAAGCAGTGTAAAGCTTCGAAGGAAAAAAAGGAAGTGTAAAGCACAACCATCCCTCGTCTCCGGCAGACCCTCCTCTTCATCGGCGATGGCCATCCTTCAATCATCTTCTTGGGCTAGCAAGAACATGGATGTAACACCCTAAAAATAGGGATAACAAAAATCCGAAAAACAGACATGTGGTATACTAAAATTGCCATAGCAAAAGCCTCCCAAGAAATGGGGAAATATTTAACCTGTTTAATTACAGTTGTAATTTAACGGAAATAGACAACAACCAACTAGTCTAATTTCTATAATAGAAAAGAGATTACAAAAAGGGTGTGGTCTCTGAATCCAAGCAATGCCTTCTCAAAAATGCTCCCCAATGCACCTTTCCCAAAATCTCACCAAGGACCGACTAAGCCTGCTTAGAAGCGGCACCACTAGAACCTGAGATACACATCGACACCAAACAAGTGTTAGGCCAAAAGAGCCTAGTGAGTTTGTACAAGATATAGCATATTAAATAAAGTACAATTCTTATCAGCAGTTAACCAAAGTTCATTTAAATGTGGAGTCGAAGGGGGAGACCCATAGCACCAATCAAGTTCCACCCAAAGAGTCGATATACCTTGATGCCAACTACCATGAGTGACATCCAAAAGGCCCGGCACATCCGAGGACTACAACCATGGCATTACCCCGAATGGCGGAGGTCTAGGCACATACCATTTACAGTGGCACCCAAGACTATATCCTCCTAATGTCTACCGACTTGGTTCGTCCACATTGATATTTGTAGGTCTCAAGGCTCATAAAGCACAAGAATTAACGCAATACCAACCATGGGTATAAAATTAGACCATACCAAATATATGTTGCATATAGACCAATATAAGGCTATCATGGATGAGTTGTTTTAATGGAATCATGTTTCCATCTCTTGATGGCACAAATAACACATCATCTTGTTTTCCCATAGAACACCCTATGTCATGTAATAAAATCAATATATTATCATGTAAATGTTAAATAACCCATCTTCCCAAAATTAGGTCAAACCACCCAAGTTAAACCCTTAACCAAGATTATTCCATACAAGTACCTTTGCCATTTATTTAAAGTCAAAGTTCCCCAAAGCCATCTTAGGGAAGTTTCACCATGTATTAATGAAGACTTAAACTTACACATAATGGAATCCATAAAAACCCAAGTATTATGAATGAGTAGTTCAAATAAAGTTGCAAGATAAGAATAGATAGGGAGATATGATGTGTATCTAGTTTTAACAAAGTTTAGGAACTCACAATCTAGGTTTTAGGTCAAAAACCTAGAAAAGTACCAAACCCTAGAGGTGTTGAGAAAGATGAAGATGATCTTTAGACTTGAGATTCTTGGTTGAAATCTTTGATTGGGGAAACTTGCCTTTTGCAATAAATGTAGCGGATGATGGTTGGAATGCTTCTTGAATTGACTTTGAGAAGTAATAAGGGAGGAGAGAATTTTGAGAGAAAGTAGATGGGAGAGTAAATGAGAAATGGGGGTAAAATCCCCTTTTAATTCATCAGGGTTCGCGCGCGGGTCGCGGCCCGGTTTGACCCGCGCGGTCATCCACGCCAGCCACTGGAATTTCTTGACGGACAGTGCTCTGCGCGGTTTATGGCACGGCTCCACCCACGCAGGGCACTGTTTTACTGCTTCCTTCACTTTAATCCAAAATTAGGGTATCGCCTCTTCATGTCCTCCTCCGACTCCCACGTCACGTTCGTACCCTGGTGGTGTTTCCATTGAACCTTTACTATTGTTACTTCCTTATGTCGTAATTGCTTCGTCTTCGACTCCAAAATGGCTTCCGGCTTCTCAACGCACCCATTGCCATTTTCCACCCAAATCTCTGTCAATGTTATTGTAAGCGAACTCTACTAAGGGTAGATGTGAGTCCCAACTCCCTCTAAAGTCGATAACACATGACCTCAACATATCTTCGAGAGTCTGAATTGTTCTCTCGCTTTGGCCATCCGTTTGAGGATGGTAAGCCGTGCTCAGATTCAGTCTTGTGCCCAACTCCTTCTGCAAACTAGCCCAAAATTTAGATGCGAACCGACTGTCCCTATCCGACACAATGGATTGCGGAACTCCATGTCTCGGCACCACCTCATCAATATATAGCTTGGCCAAATTCTCCATTGGCAAGGTCTCCCTCATTGCAAGGAAATGTGCGTTCTTGGTCAGGCGATCTACGATCACCCATATAGTATCATGACCTCGCAAGGTCTTCGGTAGCATCGTTACAAAGTCCATGGTGATGTTGTCCCACTTCCACTCGAGAATGGACCACGGTTGCAAACTTTGTACGGTCTTTGATGTTCCGCCTTGACTTGAAGACACGTGACACACCTCTCTACGTAGTTGGCCACGTCTAGTTTCATCACCAACCACCAATAGTTCAACTTTAAGTCTCTATACATCTTGGTGCTACCGGGATGTATGGAGTATTTCGACTTATGCGCTTCTTCTAGCAGTAACTCCTGATTTCCACCAAACTTTGGCACCCAAATTCGACCTTGAAAAAGTTTAAGTCCCCAACCGTCTTCCATCAAAATTTCCCTTTGCTTCATCATAATTTCAGACTTGAGGTTTTCTTCCTTAAACGCTTCCTCTTGACACTTCTTGACGTTTTCCAACAAACTCGATACCACGTCGATTCTTGTGAGGGATAACTTGACATCGCCTTCATAACTTCTCCGACTCAACGCATCCGCCACCACGTTGGCCTTACCGGGGTGGTAGAGCAATTTACAATCATAGTCCTTTAGTAGCTCAAGCCACCTTTTTTGCCACATGTTGAGCTCTTTTTGATCGAAAATGTACTTAAGACTTTTGTGATCGGTAAAATGAGTACACTTCGTCCCATACAAATAATGTCGCCATACCTTCAATGCAAAGACCACCGCCGACAATTCCAAGTCATGAGTCTGATAGTTCTTCTCATGGTCCTTTAGTTGTTGTGACGCATAGGCTATCACCTTTCCCCGTTGCATCAACACACACCCGAGACCTATCTTGGAAGCATCGCTATATACCACGAAGTCATCCGATCCCTTGGGTAGGGATAGAATGGGAGCTTCGCACAACTTCTTTTTGAGCGTTTGAAAGGTTTGATCTTGCGCGATGGTCCAAAGGAAGTTGACATTCTTCCTCGTGAGGGAGGTGAGTGCCGAAACTATTTTGGAGAAGTCTTGAATGAATCGCCTGTAGTAACCTGCCAATCCCAAGAAACTCCGGATTTTCGTCGGACTCGTCGGCGGATCCCAACTCATCATCGCCTCGATCTTTGCAGGGTCTACCTTCACTCCGTCTTTAGACACCATGTGGCCCAAGAATTGCACTTCTTGGAGACAAAATTCACACTTCGAGAACTTTGCATACAACTTTTCTTTTCGGAGAACGTCCAACACCTCCCGCAAGTGCTTCTCATGCTCGGCCTCGTCCTTTGAGTAGATCAAGATGTCGTCGATGAACACAATCACAGATTTGTCCAAGAAAGGGCGACACACGCGATTCATCAAATCCATGAATACGGCCGGAGCGTTGGTCAAGCCAAAGGTTATCACTAAAAACTAGTAGTGACCGTATCTCGTTCGGAAAGCCGTTTTCGGAATGTCGTCCTTCTTTACTCTAACTTGATGGGATCCGAACCGAAGGTTGATTTTCGAAAAACATCCCGCACCTTGGAACTGATCAAAGAGGTCATCGATGTGAGGTAAGGGATATTAGTTCTTTACCGTGTCTTTATTCAACTCTCGGTAGTCGATGCACATCCGCATAGATCCATCCTTCTTCTTTACAAATAAAACCGGAGATCCCCAAGGATATGAGCTCGGTCGAATGAATCCTTTCTCTAGGAGTTCTTAGAGTTGCGTCATCATCTCTTGCATCTCGGTCGGAGCCAAACGGTAGGGTGCACGGGCTATCGGAGCCGCTCCCGGAGTAAGGTCGATTTGAAACTCCACTTGACATTCCGGTGGTAACCCGGGTAAATCTTCCGGAAAGACATTCGGGAAGTCTTGTAAGATCTTCATGTGCACTACCGACTTCTTTTCTTTTGCCTCCACCACATAATCCAGATACGAAGGGTAACCCTTCGCTAGAAATTTGCGAGCCTTAAGAGAGGAGATGATACGATTACACCTCTTCCTTTTCTCCCCATAGATGGTGACTACACCCTTTCCCGCCATAAGCACTTGGATCATCTTCTTGGAGCAGAGTATGTCAGCCTTATGTCTTGATAACCAATTCATGCCTATGACTATATCAAAACCGCCTATAGACATAGGTAGTAAGTCTACTCCGAAGGAGTTCCTATCGATCTCTAAAGCACAACCAACAAAACACTCTCGAATGATCACTTGGTCACCATTAGCCACCTCTACTACTAAGGCATCGGGGAGAATACTACTAGGGGTGACGAATTGCTTACAGAAAGTATCTGACACAAAAGAACACGTAGCACCCGAATCAAATAACACACGAGTAGGAAAGGAGTTTACTAGGAACGTACCAGAAACAACATCGGCGGTCTCCTTTGCCTCCTCGGTAGTCATCCAGAATGCTCGACTCGACGCTTTCGACGGTTGCTCAACTCTTGCCGTCGACCCAAAAGAACTCACACGGTTGCTACACACTAGCTTCGGACAATCCCTCTTCATATGACCCGGTTCCCGACATTCAAAACATACCGGCCCCCGGATGGGGCATTCTCGGATAGTATGTCCTTTCTTCCCACACTTAGCACACTCGGCGAGCCCCGAGTGAGGTCTTGGATTGCATGGGCCGAAGTGTTTGGTCTTACACTTGTGGCCCCATCTCGTCTCGCGACGGTTGTCTCCAACTCTTCCACTTGCAAACGGTTTAGATTGACGAACGGGCCCAGATGGTCCTTCCCATTTCCGTTTTTCCCCAACTTGGCTTCTCTCTTCCTTCTCCGCAACCATGTCGTCCTCCACAAGCAAGGACTCTCCAATCACCTCTTGAAGTGTCGACCCTCTAACATTCCTCACCACCGTCCTCATCTCGGCCGGTAACCCATGTTGATAAGCTTTGATCTTTGATCACTCATCGGGGACCAGATGTCCCACCAAATTTAGCTTCTCCAAGAAGAGCTTGGACTAGTCGGTAATACACAGAGCCTCTTTCTTCAAATTCTTGAACTCCTCTTCAAGGTTGTCCAAAGATCTCTCACTACAATGGTCAGTTGGTCACCATTTCCAAAAATAATAATATTATTATATAGTTTTTATTTTTTTAAATATATATTATATGATTTTTTTTCTTTTCTAAATTGAAATGTAGAATGACTAATAGATCAGTGACTTAACGGAGCCAAGTTAATGAAGTTAAAGGCAGGGACCTAATCCATAACAAAACTGATACCACGATGACCATCCTTGTAATTATTTCATTTGAGGGATCCAATCCAATTTTTCATAAGACCACAGGGTCAAATTTTGTAATTTACTCCATTTTTTATTTTATATCTTTATCATATTAATTAATTAATAATAATATAATAGTGAATTACATAAATGGTCCCTCGTGAATGCCTGGATTTCACTTTTCGTCCCTCTAGTTCTAAAAGTTCATTGGTGGTCCCTAAAAGCGAGTTTTGGAGTCCAAATTCATCCCTGGAGCTAACGCCGTTAAGGCATGCTCCGTTAAGTGGGTCATGTGCCCCTCACGTGAGGGGCAATTTGGTCTTTTTATGTCTGATCTTTAATGACATTTTTATTGTACATGTTTCAATGCATTTTGTACAAGTACAAACCTGTTGGGTCATCTGAAGATTTGAAGATGACCTCCCGACCTTCCATTTTATATCATCATACTTAGAATATTTTGACGTTCTTTTAGCAGCTTGGTTTCTATACAAATGTTCGGTGAAGTCGAAGATCAGCCGAAGAAGACAAAGAAGGAGAATATCTCTCAAAGCGGATTGAAGATAGACTCCTCAGCCTAAAGCCAAGTATGCCTACTTGATCAACACCATTGGCCAAGATGGTACCGATCTCATTCTTCAGGAGCCGAAGACCTCTCAGTCTTCAGGAGCCGAAGACCTCTTCGGAAGCCGAAGATTTCTCAGTCTTAGGAGCCGAAGACCTCTCAGTCTTCAGGAGCCGAAGACCTCTTCGGAAGCCGAAGATTTCTCAATCTTCAGGAGCCGAAGACTTCTCTCTTCATATTGTACTTTTCTGACAAAGTATATTTGTGATATCTTGCATTGATGTGGACCTTATCTGAAGATCAGATAAAGTAAGCTTTGTCTCCTACACCATTTTAAGGAAAGGTCTACACCATCCTGCAGGTCAACACTTCAAGCCAAAACACCTCAAGACAAAAGGTACATCCTGTACCTTGCTGAAGACCTGTGTCCATCCTTTGCGCAACAGGTGTCCCATGCATTTAATGCATGAGGCACTATAAATAGGGAGGATGGTTCAACATGCAAGACAACCAGCTCTACAACCTTCAAGTTCTCTAAGTGCCTGGCAACTTTCTCTCTACGAAGTTCAATTGTTTTCTAAGTGTTTTATAATTGTTCTTCATTCTCTTTGTGTAAGATTGTTTGAATAGATTTCATCTATTCTCTTCCGCAACAATCAAAAGTTTCTATGTGTAATTCTTGATTTCAAATCAATAAGAATTAAATTAAGTGAAAAAACTGTGTGTATTGTATTCAACCCCCCCCCCCTTCTACAATACTTTTCTTATTTACTTACTGCTATTTAGGACCAACAAGTGGTATCAGAGCTAGGGATGGCAACGGGGCGGGTTTGGGGCGGGGATCCCCTTACGCGGCCCCGGCCCCGGTTTAGTAAGCTTGGCCCCGACCCCGGTCCCGGTCCCCAGCGGGTACGGGGATTGACTACCCGGCCCCGGTCAATACCCGGTCAACCCCGGCCCCCGTACCCGGTTGGACTCGGTTTTTTTAAAAAAAATTGACATTTTTTATATGATGTAATATAATTTATTGAGTTTATATACAATATATAATTTATTGACATTTTTTTGGTTGGTTTTTCTATTGTTTTTTTTTTTTTTGCAAGTTTGGAACTGTTTTTTGAGTTGTTTTGACTTTTGACATAGTAAACCACATCATCCAACACCACTAATTTTTGACATTCACGAACAATTACAAAACATTAACACTAATTTGGAAAAACTAATATAGGAATATAGGATTATTAATATATATATATATATAAATATTTATAAAATATATCCGGGTACCGGGCGGGTCGGGGGGTAGGTTACCCGTCCCCGGTTTGAGAGTACCGGGTATACCCGGCCCCGGTCCCCGGCCCCGGTTTTGCGGGTATTCCCCGGCCCCGACCGGGTCGGGTGAACCGGGTTCCCCAACGGGCCGGGTCAAATCACCATCCCTAATCAGAACGGTTCAGTTTAACTCAATAAACTAGATCCGCAATGGTAGCCTCTTCTTCTTCTTCTTTGAAAAATGATTCTTCTCAAAACACCACTGCTGTTTCATAAAGAGAAATGAAATCAAAAAAAGAGAAATGAAATCAAAAAAAAAGTGAGAGAAAGAAAATAAAATAAAAAAAAATGAAAAAATAATAGAAAATAAAAAAAATGTATTTTTTCTCTCTCCTCTCTTTCTCTTTCGGTAGCTCTCTCTCTCTACCATATCTCTCTCTCTTCTCTCTACTTTTGGCTCTCTCTCTCTCTCCCTCTCCCTACCCCACCGAACCCTCTCCCTCCCTCTATCCTCCCTTTCGGTCTCTCTCTCTCTCTATCTAACCTCCCTCTCTTTCGGTTCCTCTCTCTCTCCCTCCCTCAATTCGACTCTCTCCCTCTCCTTCTCTCACTCCCTCTCTTCGGCTCTCTCTCTCTCTCAATACCTCACCGAATCCTCCCCTCACCCTCTATCCCTTCCGGCTCTCTCTCTCAATCTCACCACTGAAAGCCCCTTTTCCCTCTCTAGCTCTCTCACTCTCACCCACCGAAAACCCCACCTTCCACCAACATTTTTTTCGGTCCCTCTCACCCCCAACCACCGAATCCTCCACTCCTACCGAAACATTTTTGGTTTTGTTCGGCTCCCCCCCCCCCCTTACCTTCTTCGGCCACTACTTGAAACCCAACCCAACACATTTTTTTTTCCTTTCGGTTTTACTACCCACCGAAATCCAATTCTCCCCCCTTATAACTTCTATCCACCGAAAACACCAACACCCAACTTTTTTTTTTTTCTCAGCTACCTCACCCCTCCCCCCCCCCCCCCATTCGGTCGAAACCCCCCCACCCTTCATTAAACCGTAATCCCCCCCCCCTCCTCCATTCTTTCGGCCGGTCCACACCCCACTCTCCCTTCCTTTTTGTCTTTTCCCTTTTCTCTTCTTTTCCCCTTCCCAAGACTTACCATCCATCCCATCCCTTCTTTCCCTTATACCACCTACCATATCCTATCTTTCACTCTTTTTCTTCCATAATCTTTTCTTCTATTCTTTCTTTTTTTTCCCTAGACTTCTTCCTCCTTTCCTATCCTACTCTACTACCTTTCCTTCCATTTCTTCCATATCTTCTCTATTTCCCATAATTTCTCCATCTCTCCCATCAAATTCTATATTTTCTTCCATATCATACAATCTCTCACCATCATTACCTACCATTTTCTAAACCCCTTCTCTCTTTCTTTTCTTTTTTTTTCCTGTCAAAAAAAACAAAAAACAAAAAAAAGAGCCCCAAAAAAACAAAAAAAAAACAAATGGGCCACTGAATTTATGAGTTCTTCGTGCCTTGTAATTTTTCTGAGTGTCAGTACCATTTTTTTCTCTGTGTTGGTGTCATCATCAAATAGGGGGAGAAAAATTGGTGTGTCACAAATTGATTTGGTGATGACTCTCTTACCAACACTTAGAAACTCAAGAAGATCTCTCTCAACAAGAGCTATTTATCCACCAATCGAGTTCTTAATCCAGGTATGTTTTCTTTCATAACCTCTCCCGATCTACAATGGGGTGATGCTCGCGACACTCCAGTGTCCAAGGCTCCCTCATCTGTAGTGGCCCCATCTTCCCTATTCCCAAGTGAAGCCGACTAGCAAGAAAGAATATTCAAAGGCTTTTGGCACCTCCGCACTAGCTAAGATGACCATACGACTGAAAGAACCTTCGGTTGTTGCCCCGGTCACACATCCCTCTTCAAAGTGGAGGCACTCACCTTCTTCCCCTCCCTCTCCTCTCAAGAGGCTGAGGAAGGTTTCAAGGGTCAAGCCACAAACTCCACCCACCGATTCTCCACAATCGGCAGGTGTTGAAATTTTCCCATCCGGGCCCGGGGACTCTGCTAAACCCAAAGCCACCTCCTTTGTATCCTCACAAAAGGATACAATTGTAAAATCGGGAACCCCTATTATTCCCTTATCAACCTTTTCCTTGGTTGATAAGGAAGACTTGGATACCTCCCAAATCCAAGGTGTTTCTTCTCCACCTCACAGCCTATCACCCGGGATTCTCAGTCCTGATGCTTCTGCACGATCCAAGGATGAATCTGCTCTTCCAGGAGCAGGTTTGGAGGATCCTGAAAATCTTCTGACTTCTTACTTTCCGACACCGTGAATTAGTTGAGAGGGAGTATGAGTTAAAGGGGAGCAACTGACCACTCAAGCTTAAACTCTACTGAAACTAATTTTCCAATGGACTGTGTGATCAAAGCCACCTAACATTAGTTGGGAGAGTATAAATTGAGGGGGAGCATCCAACCACTCAAGTTCAAACATTTTCGGCAACTGTCTTCTATATCTTTGTATATATTTTTTTGCTTTGTCATTCTTTATTCGTTTGTATAGTTATACTTTTTCATTCATTTGTAAATGTCAGATATACAAAAAAAAATGGTTTATGTGAAAAGAACCCAAAAAGAGTAAAAATGGGTCAAATTGAATTATTCAGTATACTCTTAATTTTATTCTTTAGTATGGATGTCATCCTCAAATAGGGGAGATTGTTGGGTCATCTGAAGATTTGAAGATGACCTCCCGACCTTCCATTTTATATCATCATACTTAGAATATTTTGAGGTTCTTTTAGCAGTTTGGTTTCTATACAAATGTTCGGTGAAGTCGAAGATCAGCCGAAGAAGACAAAGAAGGAGAATATCTCTCAAAGCGGATTGAAGATAGACTCCTCAGCCTAAATCCAAGTATGCCTACTTGATCAACACCATTGGCCAAGATGGTACCGATCTCAGTCTTCAGGAGCCGAAGACCTCTTCGGAAGCCGAAGATTTCTCAATCTTCGGAAGCCGAAGACTTCTCAGTCTTAGGATCCGAAGACCTCTCAGTCTTAGGAGCCGAAGACCTCTCAGTCTTCAGGAGCCGAAGACCTCTCAGTCTTCAGGAGCCGAAGACCTCTTCGGAAGCCGAAGATTTCTCAATCTTCAGGAGCCGAAGACTTCTTAATCTTCAAGGCCTGAAGATTTCTCTCTTCACATTGTACTTTTCTGACAAAGTATATTTGTGATACCTTGCATTGACGTGGACCTTATCTGAAGATCAGATAAAGTAAGCTTTGTCTCCTACACCATTTTAAGGAAAGGTCTACACCATCCTGCAGGTCAACACTTCAAGCCAAAACACCTCAAGACAAAAGGTACATCCTGTACCTTGCTGAAGACCTGTGTTCATCCTTTGCTCAACAGGTATCCCATGCATTTAATGCATGAGGCACTATAAATAGGGATGATGGTTCAACATGCAAGACAACCAGCTCTACAACCTTCAAGTTCTCTAAGTGCCTGGCAACTTTCTCTCTACGAAGTTCAATTGTTTTCTAAGTGTTTTATAATTGTTCTTCATTCTCTTTGTGTAAGATTGTTTGAATAGATTTCATCTATTCTCTTCCGCAACAATCAAAAGTTTCTATGTGTAATTCTTGATTTCAAATCAATAAGAATTAAATTAAGTGAAAAAACTGTGTGTATTGTATTCAACCCCCCCCCCCTTCTACAATACTTTTCTTATTTACTTACTGCTATTTGGGACCAACAAAACCCAAAGAGATAAAAAAACATAAATTTTAATTGCTATGTCATTGTTGCTCAAGTCAATTCTTTTGGTAACTTTTCCGGCCAACTTTTCTGATCATCTTCTCCGACCAACTTTTTTGGCCATCATGAACACACAAATCTCACATAAACATAAGACAACACAACTCTAACCCATATTTGGACCTTAACCCATATTTGGAAAACAATATCAACAACCCAAATGAAATTTATACGAAGATCAAATTTATACAATCAAATATGTTAACAACTTTTTTCCAAACAAATTTATATCAAATTTATGTAATTTATATCAAACTTTATCTGATACAAAACTGGCAAATTTATAACCCAAATCAAAACAGTAAGCTGAAATCCCTAAAATAAAAACCCTAAACTGAAATCCCTACAATCAACCCTAAAATCAAAATCCCAAACCAAAAATCCTAAAACCAAACTTGAATTGGGTTTAGGGCTTTAAAAATCATATATGCGTCCTTCTTTGCTCTTTCCTATACCAGAACTACATCGTTGCACCATCTTGAACGGGAAAGGAAGGGGTTGCAACGCCGGCGGTGACAAATGACTCACTTTATTCTGCCACATCGGAGACGACGGAGGAGACATAGCCGGAGTAGACCCAAGCGCCAATGGAATCATCGAACCCATTTCAATCGAACTCACAGACCCTGATTTTGGCGACGGCATAGCTGACCCAGTTTACGTGTAAACCGGCCGGAGCTCCTCCACTTTGTGTGCGAAAAAACAAGTTTTTCTCGCACATCCAATTTCATCTTTACACAAACGAGTTCTGTATTGAGTTGGGTGAAGCCAAGATTCAAACACCCCGTGTGCATATTCGCACGAATCACCTTTCACACAACTACCTTTACGAAACTTCGGGTAACGCAACTGTAGTTGAATTTTCTCAGGTCACGGCGGCAGGCGTTCTCCCAGGGATGAACAAACGGGTATTCGAACATTTAGTGGTGGTCGTTGCCGCGGATTTGTGTTGGTGGTGGTTGGTTGCTGGGTTTTGCTGCAATGCTTGATGGGTTTTGCTGAGATGATGAAGTCTTGAAGGGAAAGGAAGAACAAATGCATAGGGGAGAGGGAGAGAGACGTAAGAGAGAAGATGAGAGGGTTTACCTAAATAATCTTGGGAGGGGTATTTATATTGACTAAACTAATTAGTAATTAGTAATTATTAATTATTAAAGAATATTATAAATAAGGTAAAAAAGACCAAAATGCCCCTCACGTGAGGGGTACATGGCTGCTCTAACAAAACTTTTCAAACGGCATTAGCGCCAGGGACGAATTTGGGCTCCAAAACTCGCTTTTAGGGACCACCAATGTACTTTCAGAACTGGATGGACGAAAAGTGAAATCCAGACATTCACGAGGGACCATTTATGTAATTCACTCTAATTTTAACTATAAATACATTAAAAATGCATATATTATTGGGAAATTAATTGTTTTCACTATTTTTGCTTGATGGTTTAACCTTATAGCCACCTTCTCTCTAGTATTACTAAAATATCCCACACCTATGTGAAAAATCTTCACATTTACGAACTAATGCAAAAGATAGAAAATATTTACACTTTTAACCCCTCTTCGTAAAAAACATAGGTTTGTAATTTTAAAATTCCAATCATTTTTTAATTTAGTTACTTCGTAAAAAACTTATGTTTCTAAAAGACCTAGGTTCGTAATTCAGTATTGACCAAAGCTAGCCTTTGGAATCTTGACATTGGGTAAAT
Source organism: Arctium minus (assembly GCA_954870635.1). Taxonomy (NCBI): domain Eukaryota; kingdom Viridiplantae; phylum Streptophyta; class Magnoliopsida; order Asterales; family Asteraceae; genus Arctium; species Arctium minus. Next base: position 27,380,506 of record OX941082.1, on the reverse strand, counting down.
AATTCATAAACATATTTTATGATATTGGGTAACAGACCTATGATATTGAGATTATGATATTGATCAAGCAAAATCTGAAGACACAAAAACAAACCTATGTTCGTAAAAAACTTATGTTCGTAATTGTAACAACCCATGATTTCAAACACACCAAAATTACTATAATGATAGATAAGCGCCAGAACGGATGTAAAAGTGACAAAATCTCACAAACGAGTTACAACGCCAAGGTTTGCGGAAATAACTGGATTACAGCTGAGAAACGTAAATATAGAACTAACTAGGAAGTCTATCAAATTCTATCAAGATATAGCCACGTCTAAACACAAGCTCCATGCTCACATCTTGCCTTTGCCCCTACTCGGACCCTCAACTACCTGCTTACCTGAAAAGGGTTTTAGTTTTGAAAAACGATGATTAGACCATGAGGTCTAGTGAGATCCCTCTACCTCCAACACCGCACCACAGTTAACAACAAAAGAGTTTATAAACATTTAAAAACAACCACACTTTAAGCAAGATAAGTACACACCCGATACATTCTGATGGCCCAAAATATGGTCACACGCACACACTTGTGACGACATATTAGGACACACACACACACCCTTGAAGTAATTATATGAAAACGAATTCATATGTACGGCATGGGACACACTCCCCATGTGCATAGGCTATTCCATAGCATGTTCGCAACCCGCAAAACCCACTTTTAAAACTACGCACCTTTCACACATATTTGAATCAGAGTAAAATATGCATTACAAACATCATTACGTAAAAATAAAGTTTATGCGCCAACAAATCATGTTTAGAAGGACTCACATGGCGTCAACGCTAAGCTCCTTTCTCTCCTGAACTAATGGCTTTTAACAGCACGCTTACATTTCAAACCATATACGAGAGTGATAAGTCGCTCTAATGCCTTCAAAGGTTGACTCTCAAATCATGAGGCTCCCTATTCGACGTCCCCTTAAGACTCACTCCACAAACAACCCAACCGGTTTCTGCCCGGATCCAAACACACTCCCCCAGATGCTCGTGTACGGGTTTTTCCCTCAACCAGGAACCGGCGCTACCAGATTTCCCACACCCGACTTTAACGGGTTTTTCCCATTACCGGATTCTCCCATGCCCGATACTACCGGGTTCTCCGTACCTGGGTCCTCCCACGCCCGACACTACCGGGTTTCACGACCAGGAAGTGAATTACCCGGGGTTCTCCACGTTCAGGAGTTTGGCAACTGGGGCTTCCCGAGTCTGGGTTTTGACCCCATCTGGGTTTCGCTCCCTTCCAGTTTCCTCCCACCCGGATTCGGGGCGATTCCCGGGTAAAATCAATCTGTTCGAAGAATTTTCCACAGGTTCCTTCCCAACTCGTTCTAATCCAACCCAGATGCATTTAAACCTTTAAATTAAAATACAAACACGCTCTTAATTCCATCTTACACCAATAAACCGAAATTCCACACTCCAACCACAAACCCAACAGATTCGAGGTTATCGATCACCCCAAAACGCTACTAACAATTTCTAAAATTCTTAAAAGCTTAGAAAAGGCAAAGAAGATGATACGTACCTTAAAGGAGGTGAGAATTCACACCACTAATTGCTTCCCTAGCTCCAATTTCTTCAAGGGTTCAACAAAAAGTCACCAAAAATCTCTCTCCTTCTCTAGCCGCCTCTACCACACATCAAGGTGAACATTGAGGATTTTGGGGGTTTTAACCCTTCTCTCCATTTTTCCACAAAGGTCCTCAATTTCTACTTTTTATACTTCACCCACCAAACTTGTAATATTTATTTACTAATGAACTTGGTTATTACAGTAATTTAGTCCACTTACATATAGTTCGTAAATGCAAACTATGTTTTTTTATGTTTTCTATGAAGAGGGGATGAAACTGTAAAATATTTCTTATCTTTTGCATTAGTTCGTAAATGTGAAGGTTTTTTAGGGAGGTGTGGGATATTTCAGTAAGAATAGGGAGAAAGTGGTTAGGAGGTTAACCAATCAACCAAAAATGGCTAAAACAATTAATTTCTCTATATTATTTTGTAAATTACACCATTAAAAAGTCTTGTCCGTACCTTTAAAATATGTTCATTATTGAATATTTTTAAATTATTATGCAATTTATTTGAAATATATCTACAAATTTGTCTATACTAATAAAAAAAACATTTTTATATTTTAAGTTGGGTTTAAAAAAAATAATCTATGTTTATTCATAAAAAATGTATCCTTTTAAGATATTTTATATAATTAAATATTTTTTTAAATGTGTATCAAATGAAAAACTTTATAATATAATTATTAATTTTTTTTCCAAAACATAAACTTAAATTTATCGTAATGAAAAACAAATAACCAATTAAGAACCACACAATTTCATTGTTTTATACTTAAAATGTTTATGTGTGTTTTTTTGTTTAAAAAACAATACAATTTTTAATTTCAAATCTAGTTTAATTATTAACTAAAACTCAAAAATTAGACGCATTTGCAAATATATATCAGATAAATTGAATAAAAATTAAAAAAAAACAATACTTAACTAATTTTAAATGTACAGCCAAGATTTTTCTAATGGTGTATTTTATAAATTAAATTATTATTTTATTGTATTTTAGTTAAAACTAATATTAATTAATTAATACAATAAGGGTATAATATAGGAATTTAAAATAAAATAAATGAGAATTTATCATGATATAAATTGTATATTCAAAATTGAAATTGAAATCGATTAATAGTTTCAAGAATTTGATGATAATTTTATAAAATATAATAAAATAAAGGTTTGTTTGTTATATAACTATTTCCATAAGGTCATTGTTGTAATTTTGGTGATGCATGAGACGAGAATAAAAATCATTGACAAAACACAAGAACGAAGATCTTAATTTACTCTATAATCTAATAAAACAAAAAGAAAAAATGACAGAAAGGTAAAACGACCAAAATACTTTTAAGTTAACTAATTTTTTAACTAGAGTTAATCAGAGGAAATAAAAGTGAAACAAAATGACAACCTCAATGGCTAAAACAGTAATTATTTTAAAATTAAATAAACTTGATAGCAATGTTTTAAAACCCGGGTCGACCCGGCCGGTTCAACCGGTTGAACCGGGAACCGATCGAGAGACCGGGTCAACTATCACCGGGTTTTTGGGGGTTTATGAACCGGATCGAACCGCCGGCTTTTTGAGAGAACCGGTTGAACCGACATGATTGAACCGGTAAAAACCCGGGTTGACCCGGTTAAAAAAATAATTTTTTTATATTTGTGTTTTTTATGTTTTTAGATTGATATAAAACTTGTTGTTATGTGTTTTTTTTTAATGTTTTTGGATTGATGTAAACTTTTTGTTATGTGTATTTTTAATGTTTTAACTTGTGGACATCAAATTCTTGGTTTTATATATATACATATATAGAGGGAGGATCATCGAGAAGTTAAACATTTTGCGAGAAGGCGAGAAGTGTTTAATCATATATATATATATATATATGCAAGAAAATAAAAAATACATAAAATTTTTGAAACCGGGTCAACTACCCGGTTGGACCGGTTGAACCGTGACCCAGTCACCACACCGAGTCAACCAAAAAACCGGTTTTTAAAACATTGCTTGATAGTGATTGACAACAGTGAGAATTAAAATGTAATTTACTCATAATTTTTGAAGGGTGATTCTAACTACACCCTAGTCTAGGTGCCATTTACACCCTAGTTTAGGGAGGTTGTGAGGAGGAAAGGAATAATGAGTGCATAGTTTTCCGATCCCGTTACACCATATGCACCCTAGACTAGGGTGCATATAGCAACACCCTTATTAAATTAGAAATTATTAAATTTATTTTTCAAAATAGTGATGATGCAATTTCCTAATAATAATCTTCCAACCTTATCCACAACAAAGTTTTTCGATTGCTTGACACAATTTATTTTCTCTTTTTTAATTATTAATGTCTTAATCATCGACCCACATGTTTAGCCTTTTGAATATATATATTCTACGTTTAATCATTGAAAAAAAAGTGCTATTTATTTAAAACAAATTAAGTAATCAATATTTATTTTTATTTCCCAATCTGTCTTAATCACTTATTTGGTACACAATTAAACAACTAAAAGGTTACCCAATTAATAGTTATTTAAATACAACATAGATTAAGAATGTCGTTATTCTTTTAATTAGATATATAATATTTTTTGAATTATCGTATATGTTGTCTTATATATCGATCAAGAAATTAATACGATGACAACGTTTAGGACACTGATGTTGATATATACAGTGCAAAATCCGATCAAAACCTTGTCAAAATTAATAATATTGTTGACTAATTTACTTTTACGTTTACAAATATTGACCAAGTTTGTGATTTTTATAAACTAAAAACATTTTTTCTTTTTTAAGAAAACACTAATTTACAAGCACAATTATTAATTTGTAAAGGTTTATCAAGTGAAATTTAATAGATTTAGGTGGATATGATATGATTCAATCATCAATTGGATGTTTGATTATGTCATCTCATTCAATCCAGTTAATTATGAGTTGGAGATGCTTTGAGAGATTTTTGTTTTAGCTTTCTTTTTTTGAACGGCAGATAACACACACACATATGTTCCTGGGGTATCCGGGCTCCCACTTAAGAGTGTCACCCGACTAATCCCCGTCGGCCACGACTCGACCCAATTAAGGGTACCACTAAGTGGCAAATCCATGATCTGGATATCGCCACATGCTCACCACGGGGTTCGAACCCGGATAGTCAAGGATACCATCCACTGACCCCCCAAGGATGTTATCTTACCACTGGACTAGACATGTTTTGATTTTTGTTTTAGTTTTCTGTTGTGAAAAAATTATAGATAATCTCTCGAAGCTACTTTGAAAAACTTTTTGAAAACCCCTAATTAACTAGTGTTATACATGTCCGTTGGTCGGGTATACAACATGACTTTAATCTAGATTCGGGTAAAGCCTTTAGCACTCATCAGATTTTAAACCGTGAGCTTAAGCATGCATACAATTGTTTTGTTGCACGTGGTTGCAATTTTTATTGAAAATATCTTTATCCTTGTTTCGTGTCTGACACTATTTTCCGGATATTGTAATATTCGTGTTTTAATGTTATTTGGGTTGTTGGGGAAATAACTATGGAATTTTTGACTTTGACATTGGATCTCCTCCACGTATGTTAAGGTTTTAAAGGACGAGTTGTCCCTATGTTCTTGAGTCGAAATGTTCTTTGGAATTTTAGTCGGTACGAGTCATGTTGAATTCATGAAACGTTATTTTATGACGCTTTGCTACTCACGAGTGTATTTTGAATTGCGTGAGTTTTAATTTTATTTGCGTGTAAGTTTATGAGTTTTATTGAAGCGTTGAGTCTCATGCGGGTTTTGGTGAAAGTGTCGTTTATATTTATCAGGTGCGATAAAAGATAAAATTTTGGAATTTTGACATTTTAGTCATGACTTTGTTTCATGCTATTTGATTTTGGGAATGATGGTTTTGGCACCATATGATGTTGAGCATCGTTGTGTTTCATTGGGTTTTATGGAAGGTTTTATTGGGTCTTACGGAATTCTATTTTACGACATTTTGTGTCGTGCTCTTGAATTTGAGAGGTGTATACTTGCATTATTGTGTGCGTTAACTTATAAATTTTCAGTTAATATTTTGTCTCGTGCGAGTTTTGCATCAGTATTTTCGCAACCGTAAGAGACGTTTTGAGAGTTTTGTTAATAGATATTATCTCATATGTTATTTTGGGAAGTTTCAATATTATGTGATTTCTCTTTTGAGTTTTATACAGGTGTTACTCGTTGTATGCTACATGGTTTTCGATTTGTTTTAAATTGTTGGTGTGAGTAAGCATATGAAAAGTTATGTCGTTTCGTATTGGACTTTCGCTTTGAACGTATTTCAGTTGTCGATTTTAATGTTATAAATTCCGCAATGCATTAAGTGAGTTAGCGGTATACATGTCATTGTAGCCACTATTTTCGGACAACATCATTTCATTGTACGACCTAAAATTTGAAAATTGATTTAAATTTATTGTATATTGACCAATCGCATGCATGTTTTTGTGTTGCTAAGTTTTGAGAAGTGAACTCGGCACGCGGGTCTTGTTGGGAATTTTATTCCATACTTTTATATAGTCGAATGAGAAATTTTGGGAACTCGATTACGTAACTTGTCTCTTGGGAGTTTTGTTCAATCGCCTCGCTATAAACTGTTTTGGTACGCGAAAGTATTTCCCCATTTATGGTATAATTTGATGCATGTTAGGACCATGGTAGTCCATTTAAAATTTTGTTGCGCATCTTTTATTATTATCCATATTAACGTAAGCGCTGATCAAATGAGTTTTGGAAATAGTTTTATATGCGTAGTGTTGGTGATCAATTTTGAAACCTATCGAACGAACGGTAGTGTATTTTTACCGCACGATTAATTGTTATAAAACTCATGTATTTGAAAGTTTTATAGATTTCAACTTGGCATACTTGTTGAAAAACCTTGAACTCATTAGGGCTATTGACTTAAAACCCCTATCGTGAAGGGAGTTGCAATTAAGGGACTAGAGAAGTCCTTAGGATTTGAAGCGTCAGATGATCCGACTTGTAGTCAACCTTTAATTTGAGTTTCAGTTTTTGAATCGGGTCATGCGTGAATCATGGGGGGTAATAGATTATGTCCCCCAGTTAATTAAGAGATGATCTCTATGCTTCGGTAAACCTTCGGGATGAGGTTTTGTGTGACTACCTACGTCTGTTGGGTTCGTATTGATGGGTTGCTTGTCTGGTTGACATCAAGTTATATGTTGACGGTGTACCGTCTTAATGGACTTCTGTGATCAAGGAATTTTGTGGTCCGTCTGTTAGGGATGTAAGATTTGGGAACATTAGCCCTCTGTTAAGTATCAACCTTAATGCGACAATACTTCTGGAATGAAGTATTAGGCGGGATGCCCACATTTTGATGTCACCATTTTGGTATTAGGCGTCGACTCTTTTCTTGAGGACAATAGCCGTTAGTGTGCTCAGTGCACGTCCGTTGAATTTGGGGTGTTCGCAGGTGAAGTGGTAACATTAAGAGAAGTAGATATTGATATTTAGAGATCGATCAGTGGTAATCCTGCAATCTACGAGGCTTCGCCGATCTATCAATCGACGCTTGAATGCATTATGGGAACTGTGTAACCGTGGGATTGAAGTAATCCGCTATCTGTGGGTTTTGTGCTTATGGCAACTTGAGGGTCGGATCTACGATTGTGTTGGGTCATACCAAACTAGTGCTAGGAATTGTCGCTAAGGAAGGGACGATGACTCTTTTACAGTATGGATTAGTGGGGTATTATTGGTGGAAATGACGGATTAAGGTCGTAAGTTACTCTTGAGGTAATATGAGCAACGTAAGGTTGGGAGACAACCGAGATTTAATGATTAAGAAAATGATTAAGCAATGACTCAACGTTCATCCTGACGTTGGTGAAATACATCGAATATTGAGATTGAGTTTTGTAACGACACGTTATGAGAAACTCAGCAACAACCTCAACAGGAATGTAATCGGGTCCGCATATGAGGCGAGGTTTCATGAAGGCATTCCTTTTGGATAGGAAATCAATCGATCTTTCCAAGTGTAATGTTGGGTGCTTGGTGGTTCCAGATTTCGAGGACGAAATCTCTTTTAAGGTTGGGAGGATTGTAACACCCCGATTCTTCGAAAGGTATAATTTCAAGTTAATGCCGAAACCGATATATTAAGGAAAAGTGAGGTATATGATTTTGGAATTAAATCTTAGATTTTATAGTCTTGATGGATAAATGATTCAAATACGAGTCCAACGGTCCTTTCCGGAGCGAAAACGGAGCTATAACGAAGAAGTTACGGCCAAAACAGTGAACGAGAAGAAGGCTGGCTGCGACTATGACCAGCGACATTGCCCTGGGAAATGTCGCATGGGCAATGTCGCATGGGCAATGTCGCCCAAAGTGTCCAGAAGCTGTTAAGTTTGGGATTTCAACCTATTTTCTCATTTCTCTTCATCCAAACTTCTTCTACTCTCTCCCAAACTGATTTTCTTCTTTTCCCTTCAAACCCTAACTTATTTTGGCTCAAATCCTTGGATTTTGTGGAGGTGAAACATCATCAAGTGGTAGGATTTAAAGCTATGGTCAAGGATTCATCATCTTCATCTTCATCTTCATCTTCAACCTCAAGTTTATTTTTGGGTTTTCTAGGTTTTCATCAAAACCTAAGTGGTAAGTGTATCCTTTCCATTTCTAAACCTTAACATAAGTTACAAATGCTCAATTGATGATTATCCTAGTGTGTGGTTTATCAATTTCGGGTTTGGTGGTTTTGGAGAAATCTAGGTCGAAATTTGGGTTTGGACCAAAATGGAGATTTTGATGTGTAATGTTTGGGGAATGTTTTTATATGGTTGAATGTGGTTATTTATGGTTGGAAATGTACGTATATAGATGTTTGGAGACTTTTGGCTTGGAGGATTCAAGTTTCTTCAAGGGAGCTCAAGTTGGGTGAAATCTAGATTTAACCTAAATATAGCGAGGTGAGTTCAAGTTGATTTGTGAAAACGTTGTACATGCCAAAATGTCTATTTTAAAGTGTTTATGTGTTTTACATGGAATTATCAAATGTTGGGTTATTGCTAATCTTTGATTATTTAAAGTATTTAACTTTACAAACTTTGTATAACACCCACATTTGGGATTTTTGGGCATTTTGATAATTGTGTCACCCAATGAATGTGTTTTGAGGTCTTATTGTATAAGTAGATCTTTGGTCGAAGAAATACACTTTTAAATGTTTGTCGGGTTTTATGCATCTTTAATGAAATGGAATGTTTTATAAAGTATCACTTGCACATTTATGTGCGGTACTTGAAAGAATGTTTATAGTCTCATTTTATGATTTTCATTCTTATCAGCAGTCAAATTTGGAAAATGCATATTTTTGTGTTATGAGGCATTTGGAAAAATATAAGGGTATAAGTTCATTTGGAAAATGGGTTGCCTCAACTAACGTTGAGTTTTGAACTAATCCTGCTCTTGGTCATTGTGTTTGCATATCCGTTGGTCGAGTGCGTTTTATTGTATTTTTATTTCATTTACCAATGAGTCAATGGGTTGCTAAGCCAGCAACTTGGTATTTTTATTTCGATTGGGTTTTTGGACAATTGTCCAGTTTTGGTAGCTCGACTTAGAGCCTTAGTTGCGATATTGGATGAGGATTTCAACATAATAACCTTTCGCGGTCGAACCTTTCGCGGTCGAACCTTTCGCGGTTGAAGTTGACTTTCCGTGGGTGTAAGTTAGAAGCCACTGAGCCTGACATCCCTTGTGTGTACTTTTGTTTATATGACTAGTCTTAACAACATAAAATGGGTTTACTTTGTGGACCGTCACATTTTATGGAATCGGGTCTCCCCCGTCACCGAAAGGTGTTGTTTTTGGGTATTGAGTTTTATTATCCAAGTTTTCGGTGACGTTTTGTATAATTGGGTTTCACCCTTGATTTATGGATTGAGTATTATTCCCCACCCGTGTTTTGGGTGTTTTGGGGTATAAGGTTTAACCGTATCTTCATAAATGGAGAGTTCAATTTATATTTACGCTTTGAGTGAGTTTTGGGTTAAAGCTAATTTACGAATGGGCGGCTTACATTGGTATTATCATCTTTGTAGTAGTTTGGTTTGGAAAATGTCCAAATTGGTGTTCTTTGTCTAAAATGCATATTATTGGGAAATGAGTCGTTTTCAAATGTAAGGCGTATCATATTGAAGGACTATAACTTTAACCGCATCCTTTCTTTTTAAACGATTATTTTATATATGTTGAAAAACTCTTGAGCTCACTAGGCGTTAAGCCTAATCTTTTTATTTGTCGGCATGTGCATCAGGTTTCAAGGTTGGGAGTTGGTTCTAGCAGTCCTATGAAGAGTAGAGCCTTAGCTAGATCCGAAAGTAAGTATTCGGCAAAGTCTTCCGCTTTATGGAGATAGTGACTATGCATGGGGATTAGTAGCACCCGTACTTATCATAGACTTTTGTATAGAATGAATGTTTGTATTGAGGTTAAATCTTAAATTGTGGTTGCAAATGATCCTTTTATTGGTGTATTTAGAAAATTTTAAATTAGTTGTTATTTCCAGAATTCAGGGTGTTACACAAATGATGCAAATTGCAGTCATAAAAGAGGCTTTCCAAATGCACAATGTATGTGGATCTTGATACCAATTTAACATCTGATATTAACCTACTTGTACATAGAATCACAAATTTCTATAGAGCTATCATCTTTTACTCCAAATGTTTCTGAATTCAATCAATTTTTAAAAAGTCCAACTCATTTGATATCATACATATTATGAACATGAAGGTTAATTGGAAGAACACTTACAGATCCATTAAACATTCTAATGGCTTCTTTAGGTTCTTGAACACTTGCCATTGTAATAAGCGCAAATCCCCTACTCCTGTCTAACTCTATCGTACAGAATTTGATCCAACAAAACATTAGGGTTACCAAAAACCGAATCGTCCTCAAAATTAAACAAAAAAATTCAACAATTACCTCTGTAATTTGACATCAATTAGCATTCTCTATTTGTGTATGCATGAATCATGATGTATGCCTATGTACAGAAAAGAGAAGGGGGCACCGTTGAATTGATGTATTCGTGAAATGCTTCCTTGTACTTATCATACAGCTGCTGAGAATAATTTGGGGGGGGGGGGGGGGGGGGGCTTTTGGATGCCCATGTTGTAGATGGTGTTGTACTCAAAAGTTAAGGAACAATACCAAGTCTTAATCTTTGACAAGTAGTAGGATAAGGAGATGAAATCTATTTAAGGAAAAGACGGGAGCCACTATAATAATATAATGAAAAAATGGATTCAACAGGTCCAGGCTACGTATATAGCATCATGTACTCTTCACAGGTAAACTGTGGTTCAGGAAGCCCTTCTAAAATTCTCTTCAACTTTGTTATCCCAGTCTCCATGAACTGTCATCCTTGTCTATTTCAATGGTCGTCAAATAGGTCGTCATCGTCGCACAACTCCTTCCATAAAGTCTAAGCTGCATACAGTATAATAATCCATCAAGAAACCATATATTGAACAAACTTATGAGATGACATGTACCCGTGACCACTGTAGATCAAGTGTGCTTATTTAATAAGTCCAATAAAATTTAACACAACTTAGTCAAACAAATTTGTGCAAGACATGGATGCTCATGTTACCACAATGTAGACCTTGTACGCTTTCAGGAATCAAGATGTAGTAACTGTAATCAAATCCTAGGTACCATCATGTTAGAGGCCAATAAAAAAATTTCATTGATATCTACATCAATTACAGACAAGGATTGTCCATGTATTAGATGCATTTTAAATGTCTAAAACAAAATCATAGATGCTTGATGTTTCTTGATTGTCTAAAACCAAAATTAACCCCCAAATTAGTACCCATAATTCCTATTGAGGCCTTAACGACAAGTCTACTTCAATTGATCAATTCTTTCGATTCAATCGACAAAATTTTATGTTAACGGCTATTTAAAGTCAACAACCAAAATCGATCGCAATCTATGTACAATCCACAATTCATACTTAAATTAGTGTAAATGCAGTCCATAAAAGTAAAATCATAAATCGATTCTTCTAAGTCAAATAAAGATATAGCACATAATAAACATCTTCCAAGCAATCGGATCACATAATACACAATCGAGATTAAAACGATAACAAAGAAGCTTCTGACAATAAGCAAAACCGATGTAAAGCCTCCCAGCTTCCGGCGATTCAGGTTCAATTTCTTCTTCATCTTCATATTCTTCTTCGTCGTCGTCTTTTTGTAATTCATTTCCGATTGTGGATGGTTCTGATTCTAGGTTTTTGTCGATTTGAAAAGATTGATAGGGTAGGGAGGAATTGGGGGATGGGAGAGAGGATGGAATTGGGGGATTGATAGTGACAGGTTTTGAAATGAAAGATAATTTGGGGCTTTTGAAGTTGTTCTTCAAGTTTTAGCCGTCGTGGGGAGTTATGAGAGATTTCAGCGGGCGTAGGAGTTAAACTCCATGTATGTGGGTTGGATAGTTATAAGGAAACCCTAAATTACGAGTGGGTTGGGCAGTTATATGGGGTTAAAATGAATTTGAACGGTCGAGATTGAAAGTTGGACGATTTTAAACGGTCTAGATTGAATGGAAAGTTGGTTGACTCGTCTCCATCCATATATGTATAATTTATAACTTTTAATATTAACTAATATGTTTTAAACTTGTACGGTACAAGTCTAAATAACCCTTGATCAATGATGCCACCATGGCCCCTTCCCATCCCTTTGCAACTCGTCGCCCTATCCCTCACGACTATGGTGAAAATTCACTGCCCCCTTTCTCACCAGCCAACGGCAAAACCCCATCGGTGTTTTATTTTACATTTAGTTTCTAATTTATAGTTTTTTTAATATATTAATCATAGAAAGGCCTTTATATATCGACCATCAATCAATTTGCAACAATCTGTTTATGATTTTAGGGCATTTTTTTAACGATAATTGGTGTATATAACAACAGTTTAAAAGTTATATGGTTTAATTTGACGTTTTATTATTTGATGACATATTTAAAAATGTTGTTAATTTTTTTTCTATCTCTTTACCTATCATCCCATAAAAAAACTACGTACTTATAAAATACGAAAACCATTACATAATAAATAGGTATATGTTATGCATTGTAGCTCATAAATTTCATTTTTTCCCATTAACTTTGAATTTTGGTTTGTATATTGTAATTTTTGAATACTGAACTGCTTGTTACAAACAAGGATATGTTTGTTACTTAATGAATCAAATTCCCTAATTGTGTTTTCTTTATAAAAGTCAAAGCATGGTATTTTACACAAGAGATGATTATAAAAATATTTGATTACAATATTAGTTGAGGTTTCACAATTGTTTGTTGTTCTGATTTAAGTTTTTCGTGTTTTCCATATTGCATTTGACAAATCTCGTATGTTCTTGGTCGATTAGTTTCGACAAGTGTCAAGGGTCACAACCATCACTTATTGTCTTTCAAGCTATTTGGTTTGCATATACGTTTCTTTTGAATGAATGTGGATTCTTCGACTGTGCCTCTTTTCGATGACTTGGATCGTGTTTCAAAAACTTATTTCCACAACTATTTTATGCCTAACAAGTCTTGTAATGTTTTCGATTTTAGAATTTGCATTGTGATCAAACTAGCAAGTAACATGTTTATTGATATTGTGAGTCAAGGTTCAAACATGGTTTACAAGTAATTGAAAAAGATTACGTAGCTAAATTGCATCATTATCAATGTTATTTATATTTCATGAAGACAACTGATCTTCCTATTGCCCCATAGTGTATGTACATGTTTCTGAATGGTATACATGTACAAATAGACAAAGAGTTTGAGTCCAGCAACCGGTATGTGAAAGTTACAATTTCTTTAGAGATTTAGCTCTTTTAAATATATTGACAGAGACATATCTAGAGATTTTTTAGTGGTGTCACAAAATAATTAACGTAATGTAAATAAATAAAAAAGTTGATAATAACCAATTATAGTTAAAAAAAACAACACGATTTATAAACAATTATAAATCAGTTCCAATTTTAACGAATTACAAATTAAATTTATGTGTTCTACCATTGTTAGGGGCGGATGTATATTGATGAGAAGGGGGGGGGCGGGGGGTCAAATGGCCCCCATAAACTTTCAAAAATTGTTGGTTTTTAGTTATAAATTTTAGTTTTGAAAATTATATATGCTATTTTGACCCAAAAAACAGGTTTTAACCCCAAAAAAGATTTAATCAAATTTTAAGCGCATTAAGAGAATTGTTTTTTTAATAATTTTTTTGGTTAGTTGTTAATTTTTTGCATTATTTAATAGCTTTTCTTTATTGTTTAATTTTAATTGTTAATCAATAATTTTTTGGGTTAGGGTTTGTTAGATGATGTCTAATTGTAATGTTTTTGTTAATTGTTACTGTTAACGAGTCTAGTCGAGTTGAATGAGTTCAATTAACTAATACAAAGTAAGGCTCGAGCTATCATATTTTTCCAATGTTCGAGCTCGATGATTGTTTAACAAATTTGAGTTATACATCATACCAAAAAATTAAAGCTTTGCAAACTTGTTTATGGGTTCAAACTCGAGATCAATTAACTTGTTTATTGACTCAAGCTCGATAGTTTTATATTTTGAATGTATGATTTATGAAAATAATGGCATGTCTTGCTCGAAAAAGTGTATGGTCGAATTGCTTGGCTCGACTCGAAAATTTAATAAAGTTTTCAAATGAAATAAGTGGAACAATAATGTCACGGAGCTCGATTCGTTTATTTAAATGAGCTTTATTTTGTGTTGAAGATCGACTCAAACTCGACAATGTTAAGCTCTAGTTCGAGATAAATAAACTCGAACTTCAATAACTCGTTAAACACTTGAACCGTTAAACCCCCTAAGTTGTTAGGGTTAGGGTTGTAATTAGTTGATGCATAATTATTAATTTTTATCTACTATTAGTATTATATTTATGTTTTATTAGTTAATGCGTGATTGTTGCCTTTTTGTTGGTTATTAATTATTAATTTTTTAGTGGATAATTTGTTAATATATTTTCATTTCACTAGGAAAATTGAATTGTTTTTGGAAAAGGTACCAAAAGCTACGGCTAGTCACTCAATTTTTATAATTTTAACCAATTTTTATTATATTTTATATTATGTTACCTCCTAAACTTTGACCTCTGTTACCAAAATTTCTAGATTTCTCACTTATTGTTAACTATCAAACTCAAAGGGGAGGCTAATGACACCCTTATAAATGATTTTCTCTTCACATACATCAATATCAAAACATGTTTGACAACGAGTTGGTAGCCTAGCGGGAGGAGGCTTGGGGCTAGTGGATGGTATCCATTGGTCTCAAGTTCGAATCTTGTGAAGCTCACTCAATGCCATCAGGCTTTGGGCTTCATCCTTCGGGGTGAGGTTCGGGGCTAGTTGTGGAGGTCCTCTGGGTTGCAACTAGTTGGGCCGGCCTTAGGGTTGGTCAGGCCGTCGAGGATTAGTCGGGTTGCCTCGAATGAGAGCCCGGATACCTCGGGAACGTGTGTGTGAGTTATCGTGTCGTTCAAAAAAAAATATATCAAAACCTGTTTTTTACATTTCCAATACATGAATTGACATGCTTTTGACATTAATTAGGGTGCCATTAGCATTGCCCAACTCAATTGTAAGTAATTATTATTAACCTTTTTATAACGACAATGTGATGTGGTAGCACACAATGATGACACCATTAAAGGTTATAAAAAAATCCAACAAAGAAACGATTTAATGGCCCACGGACCCCACTAGCTTCTATATAAATTCCCCCTGCATTGGATTTCTTAAGCCAATCACATAGTGTACTTGATTTGTCTCTCACATGATACTTTTGAAACGAAATGATGTAGAGTGACTCGGAAGTCGTTTGTTACAAACCGTTTTGCACAAAATGGTCCTCATATCAACCATATGCTTGTTATTTGGCCAATAGAAATTCAAATGTATTTTGTAACTGAAATATTTTTTAAATAAAAATTTTAAGCTTAAAAACACTTAACTTTCAATTTTAATCGATAATTTATTCGAACTTTCAATCAGTCTCATTGTTATTTTTTTTTTTTTAAAAATGAATTGAGAGCATTTTGACCAAAAAAAATAATTTTGACGTTAATAAGAGGATTTTAATCATAAATATGTTTACAAGTTTATAATTCTGTTATATGATTTATCTTTTTATTATATCATGTTCATTTTTTTCTTGTATATTTTACAAATCTTTTACTCTTAATCAGGAAGCGTCCAAAATTCTATTAGAATTAACTTATTGATATATCTAAGGGGACGTTTATTAAATACTTACCTGGATAAGCGATTACCGGTATCACTTACCTTACGGTCTTTATCTATTGAGCATGAAAACTACCTAGAATCTTATCCGGTAAGAATTATAACAAGGACCTAGAATCTTACCCGGTAAGTGAGAGAAATGACTCTTACCCGGTAAGCGCTTATCCAAGAGCATTGCTAAAATAGAAAAAAATGGGTTTTTGTTCTCTAAACCTCTCCAACAGTTTTGCTATCTTGTTTGCTATAATAGAGAAAAGTTAAAAATTTTCCAAGTTTAGAGAATTCTCTAAAACTTGATGGTAGGAGAGAGAAATGATTATTTTATTCAATTCCACCAATGAAATTCACTTTTTATTATTTTATATTAAATTTTTTTTAAAAAGTGTATTGGGATGATAAATTATAGAATATTATAATAATATAAGTTGTTTTAAAATCTCTAAAATAGTAAATCTGTTGGAGATGAATGTAATACTTTTTAGAGATTTTCATTTTTGGCTCTCTATTTTAGAGAAATTATAGCAATGCTGTTGGAGATGCTCTTACCGGGTTTAAAACTCATACCAACAATCAATTTTAATGGTCAAAAGGTTATACGAGAAAATAATTAAAGATAATGTCCTTTACCGATAAACGCTTACCGAGTAAACATTTTGGTAAAAGTGACTACCACATAATTTCTTCACCAATACTTGTTTTGAAATTTAACTTTAAAATATTAAAAATTAAAATACTTTTGGGTGTTTACCTCTAAAATAAAAGGCAAAAATTTTCAAATGAGGACCACTAAGAGTGGTGATACGTGTGCAATGGATAAATATAAATGGTTGCAGACGTGGAGCTGAGTCATCAAAAAGCACCGAAGAACATCTCTAATGCAAGGTTCTTGTAAGCAAAAAGTGAAGTGTCTTGTAAGAACTACTATTGTGAAGAGTTCTTATAAGAACCTAACCCCTTTTGAGTTCTTATTTAAGAACATTTGTTCTTACCATGAAGTTTGTGTAAAATGACAGTTTCCTCATTTTTATTGGTAGTTAAATTAAATATTTGATATTTATTTATAAATATATAATAATTATTGATGTTGACATGAGGTTTTTATAAGAACTATCATTGTGGACTTTTATATAAATTTTTAAATTGATGAGTTGAAAATTAGGTGGCACCAACAAATATAAAAAATAGATTATTGTAAGAACCTTCATTGGAGATGCTCTAAGTCACAAGTGCTTTTTGATCACACGTGTCACCTACTCACCTAGTCATGTTATTATGATCACAAGTGATCGACCTTTTTTTTGCCAAAAGAGAAAATAAAATTTATTTTTTATAATATAATTACACAATACTCGAACTTATACTATTAATTTTAGAAAGAATTATACTATCTATTTATATGGTTTGATGTTTTTAACGGATTTTATTCCTATTTTGAAAAATTAACGGCATGCGTTCTTACGATCACAGTGTTTTACAAGTTGGTTTTTTTTGTAGTTGAATTTTTGAGCAAGTTGTATTTTTAACGAACTGCATCTTTAAATAAATTAACAAGTTAACTACTTGGGTTGTGACGTACTGGTTATATTGAAAAATTTCATCTACCCCAGGTTCAAATCTAGGCATTGCCAAAACCCTTGTAACCATGGAGGTTCAACCTGTGATAACTACATGTCATTCATGGTTGTCCGAAGAATTAACCGGTGCGTATAAGATGGCCTGGAAATCTAATAGCACTTTTTTTTAAAAAAATGACAAAATAGCACATTTTCAGAGAAATTGCACAAATAGCACCCTATTACGCCGGATCCATTACGCCTCCTCCCGGCGTAAATTGTTCATGGCCCCACAACTGACAAACCAATAAACAAATGTCACGTGTCATTCATGTCCCCCCTTTTTCAGACAACTATTCCTAGTGGGCCCGCGTAAACCCCCCCCCCCCCACCCCCCCACCCGGCGTAAAACCCCCCACCCTCACCCCCACCCGGCGTAAAACCCCCCTCCCCCCTCTTGAGTTGACATAATATTCCAATCATTTGCTGACATCAGCCCTAAATGGGTTTTTTTTTAATGGTTTGTATCATTTTTTATGTTTTGTATTATTTAAAAAAAATTGTAGTGTATTTTTTTTATTTTTATGTTTTGTATTAATTATAAAAATTGAAGTGTATTTTTTTTTTATGTTTTGTATTAAATAAAACCCGTTTTTTTTACTCAATATCCGGTTTTTGTTATTTTACCTTTATTGTGACATAGATACCAATTTATTCCAAAAATCTTCCTAATTTTTAAACACTGAAAATAAATATCAGATAAATTTTGACCAAAAAAATTTTCTTCCTTCCCAAAAAAAAAAATTACCTTCCCAAGATATATATTGATTTGACAACACAATGACAATAATCAGATATATTTTGACCAACTTTAGACCCGATTTTTTTTACTCAATACCCGGTTTTTGTTATTTTACCTTCATTGTGACATAGATACCAATTTATTCCAAAAAATCTTCCTAATTTTTAAACACTGAAAATAAATATCAGATAAATTTTGACCAAAAAATCTTCCTCCCTTCCCAAAAAAAAATTTACATTCCCAAGATATATATTGATTTGACAACACAATGACAATAATCAGATATATTTTGACCAACTTTAGACCCGATTATTTTTACTCAATACCCGGTTTTTGGAATAAATTGGTATCTATGTCACAATGAAGGTAAAATAACAAAAATCGGGTATTGAGTAAAAAAAACGGGTTTTATTTAATACAAAACATAAAAAAAAATACACTTCAATTTTTTTATAATTAATACAAAACATAAAAATAAAAAAAAATACACTACAATTTTTTTTAAATAATACAAAACATAAAAAATGATACAAAACATTTAAAAAAACCTTTAGGGCTGATGCCAGCAAATGATTGGATATTATGTCAACTCAAGGGGGGAGGGGGAGGGGGTTTTACGCCGGGTGGGGGTGAGGGTGGGGTGGTTTTACGCCGGCTGGGGGGGTGGGGTGGAGGGGTTTTACGTCGGACCCACTAGGAATAGTTGTCTGAAAAAGGTGGGACATGAATGACACGTGACATTTGTTTATTGGTTTGTCAGTTGTGGGACCAATGAACAATTTACGCCGGGTGGAGGCGTAATGGATCCGACATAATAGAGTGTTATTTGTGCAATTTCTCTGAAAATGTGTTATTTTGTCAATTTTTTAAAAAAATTGTTATTTATGTCATTGCCCCCTTTTTTTTTAACAAGCTGGGTCCATGTTATTACATAGTGACCCAACCCATTAAAATAATGCAACGTAAAAACTCAACTTGTTAGTTTTTTGAGTAAACTGCAATTTTGGTCCCTATGGTTTATTATGTTTCTCACTTTTGATCTCTACAAAATTTTTATTACAAGAAAAACCCTATGGTATGTAAAAGTGTTTGGATTTGGTCCTTGAGGAGTAACACTGTTAGTTTGCTCCGTTAAAACCCCCAAAGGATCAAAATTGCAATTTTTTTTTATTATTATATCATTTATTTAAAACATAATAATTGTATTATATAATTAATAAATAATTATCACTTGATTTAAAAATAACTTATTAATAAAATAACTAAATTTTAATTAATTAATAATTTATTTATTTTTTGTCGATCAAAAATTATAATAAAATAATTTATATTTTCGGTTGTTTTTTTTATTATATATATTTTATATAAATAATCAAAAATTTCATGTCTTTAATTTATTTGTATTGGATAACCTACTTTTATTAAAATGAAATTTATATAAATAATAAAAAAAACTTCATGTCTTTAATTTAATTTTATGATAATTTATTTTTTAAAAGATTTTGAATTTTTATTATTCACTTTAATTTTTTTGTGAATAATCTGCTGGAGTTGTTTCAAAGGTTTTTTTGGTCGTTTTCTTCTCTTTCAAACATGTTACATCATTTTTGTAATCGTAGGATAATTTATTTAAAAAATCTAAAAGAATGTCGAGTTTAATAAGAGGTAAATTTAGTTATAAAATTACTTTGTTTAAAAATTATTTCATGTACCGTTTTAATATGTGCTAGATTTTTTATATTATATTTTATATAAATAATCAAAAACCAATGTCTTTAATTTATTTTCATTAAATAATTTATTTTCCTATTAAAATTAAAACTCAGTAAAAACGAAAATATAAATTATTTATTGTTATAATTTTTATCGACGAAGCGTAAACGTAAATTATTAATTAATTAAATTTTTTCATTTTATTAATAAGTTATTTTTAAATCAAGTGATAACTGTTTATCTATACTATATTATAAAACACGGATAAAAAACTCTTAAATACAAATTATTTGGCAAAAGGTACCATCATTTTATGCAAGATTTTAAAAATCTCTTAATTTACAAGTATCAAAGTACAAGATACATATTACTACAACATGCTTTTAACACCCACCAATTTGGTATGTGCAGGGTCTTCCTTTTATGCTGACATTTCCATGTATCAATATTAATTAATATATTATATTACTATAATTTTGTTTTAATTATATTATTAAATATGTAATTGGTTATTTTTTATAGATGTCATTAAAGTATATAAGATAATCATTGGATTATAACAAAATACTTAATTTTTTTTATATAAAAAACATTATATTATTAAGCCTAAATTAAACAAATTTATAAAAAAAAAAGCATTATCACTTTCTCAAAACCATCCAAAATTGTACTGTAAATCGACAAAAAAATAAAATGAAACATTAAAATCGTGATGTATCTCGCTGCATTGCGTGAGTACGTTTCTAGTTAATTATATAATATAATTATTATATTTTAAATAAATAATACAGTAAATTACAATTTTGGTCCCTATGGTTTCCACCAATTATCAAGAGTAGTC
Source organism: Arctium minus (assembly GCA_954870635.1). Lineage (NCBI taxonomy): Eukaryota > Viridiplantae > Streptophyta > Magnoliopsida > Asterales > Asteraceae > Arctium > Arctium minus. Next base: position 27,359,600 of record OX941082.1, on the reverse strand, counting down.
CATCTTTCAAACTAATTACAGTTTTGATCATTGTGGTTTCATTCAATTTCAATTATGGTTCTTATGACACCTTCCATCCATTGTCTCCGTCAAATATTAGTACCAGCCAAGGGTAAAAATGTCATATCCTTTTTTCCATTAAATAATCAAATAACCCTTTTATTTTAACCCAATCTGATTGTCGACCAAATAGGCCAAATCGATTTCATCTCCACCCATGGGTTGCACCACCACCACCACCACCACCACCACCACCTCCACCTGCCTCTTCCCGATTACCCCTCTGGCGCCTTACACACCCCTCGATCGAGACCTACAGTCGGATTTGTCAAATCGCGGGGAATGTTAACGGTGATAAAACTTATCACCTCGTTGTTCATAGTTCTCCCCCTGCAACGATGACCAACAAGAACCCTCCCCTCTACCAACGTTTTCGTTTGTGGTTTTTAGGATTTCGATTTGCTTGTTGATATCGTTCGATTTGGATTTGATTCGAAAAACAATTTACAGTCGTTGCCGGTAGACGCCACCACCATTCTAGTTAGCATTTAGCATCTTTCTTCCTCTCTTTCAAATGGATAAATTATTAAAACATGTGTTTATAAACAATTGATGCATCCCTATCCCCACCTCCCAAGTTTCCGACGAGCCCTCAACCCAACCCCACCCTCCGATCATCTTCCCCGACAACCCCGAATCTAACCAGAATTCAGAAACAAACCAAGATAGAAAAAAATTGATTCCATAAAACACCCATATTCCAAAACAAACACATCCAAAGTCAAAACCAAATGAAAGAACTAAATAAAAAAACCAAATCAAAAACGAAATCCAAACCCTAAATCGACACCTCAATCAAAAACTACATAAAAAAACCCAAATCAAAACCCTAATCAAATACTAAATCAAATCAAACTCTAAATAAAAAACGAAACGCATATATGAGATGGGTGAAATGTTTGCAATAGTGTCGTCTATGAAGACGACACATGCTGGTTTGCAGGAGGCGCATTGTCCATGGGATGCCAATAATGTTTCCTGAGTTTGTATGACGTGGCGGTGGTAACAGATCTCAGGAAATTGGGGGTTTTGAGGGAGAGGTTCTGCCGGAGTGTTGAGAGAGCGGGCGGAGGGAATAGGAGCATGTCGGGGTCGATGATAAAGGAGGTGGCGCCAGCGTGTATGAGGTTGCGCTAGAGAAGTTGAAGATGGAGGTGAATTACAAGGAGTCGGAGGTTGATAACTTGAGAGAGAAATTAAAGTGAGACAGCAAAGGGGATGAGTTTTGCATTTCAGGGTTCTAATTATATATATATATATATATATATAATGTCATAATTATTTACTTTTATTAATAATTAAGAAAATAATAAAAAGACAAACATGTCCTTGAAGTTAACAGACTTTCTAACAGAGTTAGTGAAAGGGACCAAAATTGAAACAGATTGGCAACAACAGTGACCAAAATTGTAATTAGTTTAAAAGAGGGACTAAAGTTGACAATAGGTGGAAACCACAGGACCAAAAGTATAATTTACTCTAAATAGTATATAATAATAAAATAAAAGTAAACTACAATTTTCGTCCCTACGGTTTGATGTTTATAATGATTTTCGTCACTGGTCTTTCAAAACTGTTTTTTTAGTCCCTGTGGTTTCTATTTGCTTCCATTTTCATCCCTCCATCCAATTTTATTAAAATTAAATGTTAATTCATTTAAAAATTGAATAAAAAACTACATATTTGGTCCTTGTGGTATATAAATTTTTACATTTTTATCCTAGTTTACATTTTTTTTATTTTTTTCTTTATTTATTATATTTCATCAAGACATTTATTTTTCTATTAATTATATTGTATATTTTCATAATTATTATACCTTTAATTATAAAAATAATCAAATAATTTCATTAAAAATACCACTGTTCTAAAAAAACTCGTCGCACAGCCGCCATGGCACGCCATGGCACCAAGGTTTGTGTCTCACGCCACGTTAAGCTCGTGGCACGCCATGGCCTAATGCGCATTTTTTGTAATACAATATTTGGTATTTTTTATGTTTTTAATGTCCTATTTGCAGGTTTTTAATATATATGACATAATTTAACTTATTTATTACTATTGACTCATTGAATAACACGTCAAAACATATGTTTTTATATCTAATATTATATATACATTAGAAATTTGACGCTATAAGTCACGCTTTGAAAGCGCCAAGGCTTCGCCATGGCTCATAAGGCTTGAGGTTTGGCCTCGCCGCCATGCCACGCCTCACGCCATTTAGAACCTTGAAAAATACTGATAAATACATGATATTTTTTTCAAAGTTTTAGGTTTAAATCTCCTAAAATTAATATTTTTTATCTATTGATTTATTAAATTTTTTTATTTATTTTAAGTTACCATTGGAAAAAGTTTAATAAAATTCGAGAAAAAAATAGTATCTATATCTATACTATATTATAAAGCACGGATAAAAAACTCTTAAATACAAATTATTAGGCACAAGATACCATCATTTTATGCAAGATTTAAAAAATCTCTTAATTTTCAAGTATCAAAGTACAATATACATATTACTACTGTAGGCTTCTAACACCCACCAATTTGGTATGTGCAGAGCCTTCTTTTTATGCAGATCTTTCCATTTATCACTATTAATTAATATATTATATTACTATAATTTTGTTTTAATTATATTATTAAATATATAATTGGTTATTTTTCTAGATGTCATTAAAATATATAAGATAATCATTGAATTCTAACAAAATACTTAATCTTTTTATATAAAAAAACATTATATTATTAAGCCTAAATTAAACAAATTTATAAAAAAAAAAACATTATCACTTTCTCAAAACCATCCAAAATCGTACTGTAAATCGACAAAAAAATAAAATGAAACATTAAAATCGTGATGTATCTCGCTGCATTGCGCGAATACGCTTCTAGTTATTTATAACAACCCGCTGTTTTTTGTTAAATGCACTTTACTCCCATTATTCTAAATTTTCATTTAATCTTTATTTTTTATTAGTTAATCAAATTTGTTCAATATTTAAACAAAACACACACACACACCATTTTAAATTAAGTTATATATTAAAAACAAAAAATAAGACAATAAAAGGATAAGAAGATTTCAATATGGTGTTACTAAAATCATGCAATGGGCCATGACGTGCCACAAAATTAACGTGACGTGAAACACAAGCCTTATATCTCATTTTATTTATAACCTTGATATATATATATATATGTGTGTGTGTGTGTGTGTGTGTTTATTTTAAATATTAAACAAATTTGATTAATTAATAAAAATAAAGTTTAAATGAAAATATGGAATAGTGGGAGTAAATTGAATTTAACAATAAACAACCGGTTGTTATAAAATAAGACTATTTTTTTCTCGAATTTTATTAAACTTTTTCCAATGGTAATTTAAAATAAATAAAAATCTTTAATAAATCAATAGATAAAAAATATTAATTTTAGGAGATTTAAACTTAAAGTTTTGAAAAAAATATCATGTATTTATCAGCATTTTAATGAAGTTATTTGATTATTTTTTATAATTAAAGTTATAATAATTATGAAAATATACAATATAATAAAGGAAAAATAAATGTTTTGATGAAATACAATAAATAAAGAAAAAGTAAAAGAAATGTAAATTAGGATAAAAATGTAAAAATTTATACACCATAAGGACCAAATATGTAATTTTCTTATTCAATTCTTAAATGAATTAACACTTAATTTTAATAAAATTGGATGGAGGGACGAAAATGGAAGCAAATAGAAATCACAGGGACTAAAAAACAGTTTTAAAAGACCAGAGATAAAAATCGTTATAAACATCAAACCAGGACGAAAATAGTAGTTTACTCATAAAAGAATAAATTGCAATTTTGGTTCTTTGGGGGTTTTAATGGAGCAAACTAACGGTGTTACTCCCCATGGACCAAATCCAAGCATTTTTGCATACCACAAGATTGCTTGCAATAAAAATCTTGTAGGGACTAAAAGTGAGAAAAACAAAAAACCACATAGACCAAATTGCAATTTACTCAAGTTTTTTAAAACATCAAAACACAAGGACAAAAAATGCGATTCATCTTAATTTTATAATAACACTAGAACTGTACTTGCGCAATGCAGCTAGATACATCACGATTTTAATGTTTCATTTTATTTTCTGTTTTTTGTCGATTTACATTACGATTTTGGATGGTTGTGAGAGAGTGATAATGATTTTTTTATATAAATTTGTTTAATTTAGACTTAATAATATAATGTAATTTATTTTGGTTTAATAATATAATTTTTTTATAAAATATTCTGTAAGATTTTTTTAATTATATTTTAGATTTTTTATATCTAAAATAAGCTGAGAGTTATTTTAGGGGAGTTAAAGTGGGAAATTATTTTAGGGGAGTTAAAATGGTTAGAGATAATAATTGAAAATTAATTAATAACATTAAATGTAGTACATACAACTTTTATGATTGTTTTTAAGTAATTAGCATTAAATAGCGGTACATTAAGTTTTAAGACTTGTTTTTAAAAGTTTTTTATGCCATCTTTATAATATAGTATAGATAGTTATATCATTTTTACATATGTTAATAAGGGGATGTTTGTTTACCTCTTAATGATGCCATTAAGAGGTAAACATCTGAATCGGGCAAACATTGGGTTGTGGCTACACCTTTTAACATATCTGAATCGCTCAATTAGGTCTGGATTGCTCAACTCCCCCTCCCTCCCTTATCTCGTTCAAACTTCTCCTTTTTTCCTTTGTTGCCCCTCTCAACGACGTTGAATGCACCAGTCTCCACCATCGATTCCTTTTTCCATTGTTGCCCCATTCGATTTCTGCCTTCACGCACCAGTCTTCACCATCAATTTCTGCCGCACGCCTCATCCTTTACCAATCGATCGCACCTCTCGATTTCTCTTTGATTTTACCGATTGAAAGAGGTAAACTACATTTTCTTCTCCAAATTGATACCTGCGATTTTAATATTGTTCTAAAGGGTGTGATTTGAATCAGTTTAACCCTTTTCTTCTCCAAATTGGTACCTGTAATTTTGCCACTCGTATCCTGTAATGGTTCCAAATGGGTTTGTTGGTTATATCCAGTTTGTTTGTATGGATCAGATCTGTGTCGGTTTTGTGATGAATGTGATGCCAATTGTGTAACTGTGTGTGTTCGAATGTTTGTTGATGTGGATTTAAGTTGTGATTTGAGTATTCGATGTCAATTTCAGGTTGATCTGAAGATCTTCCAGCTCGCGGTTACTTGAATTGGAAAGAGTTTTTATCTGAAATTTGGAAATTTGACGGTGATTGTTTGCTCGATCTACTTTAGTATATCGATTGCGTGTTTTATGGCAATTTCAGTGGTTCTCTGACATGAGATTTATGAGTTTGATGTCATGATAATGTAACCATTGGTATCACAATGTTTACTTGACGATAATTTTGTGAGCTTTGATGTTATGATAGGCTGCCATTTTTGTATCTAGTTTAAAGTTAAGGTCGAACAGTAGTTTTGGTAGTGGTGCTTAAACTAATAGGTAGAAGTAGGTTGCAAGATTTGGATATGAGAAGACCTTTGTTCCATAAGTTTTCTTTAGTTTTCAGCCCTAGACCTCCATGGAATTGGTTGGTTATGTGTTTTGTTAGTGTTTTTGCACTTATTGTTTTGTTTGGTTCTTCTTCTTCTACTGCCTTTGATTCTGTCACTTTTAGTATAAAATTGGCCATTTATACAAACTATAGAAGATTAAAGGAACAAGGATCCAGTGATTATTTGGAGTTAACAAGTTTATCGTCTGGGAGTAGTAGTCATTTTAAGGAGATTAGGCTTTGTGGCAAGGAAAGAGAACACTATGTTCCTTGCTATAATGTGTCTGCGAATCTGTTAGCGGGGTTTAAAGACGGTGGGGAGTTTGATAGGCATTGTGAACTAACATGAGACCAAGAAGACTGTTTGGTTCGTCCTCCAAGAGACTATAAAACTCCCCTGAGTTGGCCACTTGGTGGAGATGTGATATGGAATGCGAATGTGAAGATTACCAAAGACCAATTTCTTTCTTCTGGGAGCATGACAAAAAGGTGATTATCTAGTTTTGAGCCGGATAAACAAGTAAAAAATGAGGAGTTTCTTATGTTTATGCCCTCATGATCGCACAAGAACAAAAAGGTGATTAATGAAGCACAAGAACAAATTGAGGGAGGCGATGAAGAAGAGATGGATGCAACGCCTTGGGGTCCCCAAGACAATGAGTACATAGCTAATTTGCGAAATGAGATTGCAAATCAATTAGTGTTAAATGCTTCAAATTAGATGTTGTATGCAAAACTTTGTGTTTGAACTTGCATTTCATGTATTTTTTGTTATGCCAAAACTTGAACATGCATTTTTGTGTTTGTTTAGATTGATAAGAATCATGTATTGGCTTGGACCATTACTTATTTTCTAGTTTTCATTTAGAAATTTCAGTCAATACTTTTGTTATACGTTATTTTTCATTAAACACAAAACTGGGGGTAAAATGGTAATTTTATGCCATTCAGACTGTTCATTCAGAGCAGTTTCCAAACAATTATTTTTTATCTGACAATAAATCATACAGACTCTCTTAACCATTCAGACCATTTAATCATGTTGCACTTAATCATCCGGTAACTGCCAAACAACCCCTAAGATTTATAAAACGTAAATAATTAATCACAGTTAAAATAATCAACCGGTATTTGTTTAATCTATTGTACATTTCCTTAAATTTTGTTATTTTACATTTGATGTCTTATTGATTTTTAGAATTTAAAATACACTATAATTTAGGAATGGAAAAAAAATACATTTTCTATTAGGGGTGTTCGCGGTACGATGTGCTTTAAGACTAAAACCGTTAAACCAAATTGCAAGTATGGTTTGAGCATTTTCCAAATCATAAATCAAACCATGCATGCCTCAAACCGCAAAATAGTGCACCGTAAAATACAGTGTGGTGTGATTTATATGGTTTGTATAAAAATATTATGCGTGCAAAACGTATACTTGTTATAAGACAAAAATATAGTTCACACCCCATTACGATACAAAATGGAAATACACAATATAAAGAAGTTTAAATTCATAGCAAATTCAAATCAAACTTTTAAATATAACAGTAAACAAATAAAAAAAACTCCCAAACTAATTATCGAGCTCCACATTTTAACTTTCATCAAACTCCCAAGTCCCAACAATCTATTCAAGATCCACAACTAAAATAATAACTATGTAGGGACATTCAAGATTCAATATATATATATATATAGGGGAACGATCAATTGGAAACCAGTATTACATTGGAAACTTTGGAAACCGAAATCAACCAATCAGTGAATTTCTTTTTTTTTATTTTTATTTTTAATTGAAAATGTTATTTTTGTCTTTTACATTATTTCATAATATATATGGTAACTGTTATTATTATTATATTAATAATTATTTAATTTTAATTTAGCTTATATATGGTAATAATAATCATTGATTAATTTAAAAATGAGATATTTAATTTAGGTAAATTATTTAATTTTAATTTAGTTTATATATGGTAATAATAAAACAATAATGCTAACACAATGAACCTGATGAATCTATTTTCATTATAAAACAATAATGCTAACACGATGAACCTGATGAATCTATTTTCATATACGGATATGCAACTGAACAGGTAATGAAACAAAAATGGGAAGTTAACAAAAATGTCACAAATTTATCATGTTTCATTATGAAACAATAATGTTAACACGATGAACCTGATGAATCTATTTTCATTATGAAATAATAATGCTAACACGATGAACCTGATGAAATCTGTAATCCACAAATTCATTATGTTTCATCACAATATTAGATTGCGTGGGAAATTTTATAATAAAATGAAATTAAAAAAAAATCTTACATTTTAAAAGAAAATTAATTTTTTTTGATGAAAAGACAAATGCTCCTCATTTTCATAGTAAAAAAAATCAAAATTTAGATTGAGTGGAAAATTTTATTTTGGTTTCAAGTAATCTAAATAAAATAAACTTTTCTTGCCATATTTGAGACACAAAATCAAAAGACATAATTACCCTTTTCATCTATTATTTTTATTTATTATTAATAAATAAATTAATTTACTACCATATATAACTCAAATGAATCTTAACCATTGATTATGAAGATCAATGGCTGAAATTTGGTTTCCAAAGTTTCCAATGAAACTTGGTTTCCAATTGATACCACCCCTATATATATATATATATATATGTATATATATATGTATGTGTATATATATATATGTGTGTATATAGATAGATAGAGAGAGGGATAATCATTTAGAAACCTTCTAAATGTTACAAACTATACAAACCCATCTAGGCCATCCAAATTTTTGATCAACGGTTGAGAAATTTTAGGAATTAAATTAATTTAAAAAATTGGGAGAAAAAATAGGGAAAGGGTAGTTTAGGAATAGTTTTAGTTATTTTAAATTTAAATTTAAATTTTATTAATTAATTTGAATTATCTAATTATGGTTACAAGATATCCTTAATTTTCTCCATATTTATCTCTCATTCTATCTAAAAAATAATCCGGCCACCACCATCATCATCTCCATCGTCATCACTACGCCGACGACCGAGAACCACCGCGGTTCTCCGCTACTCCATCCGACGACTGTCGTGCGTCGCCGCCATCCGCCAGGAGCCTCCTTCGCCACCCCACGTATTGTGACCTCCTCCCCCGAATCTCCGACGAGTTTATGAAATTTCAAGTTCATATAGTTTTTGTTCGAGTTTCATAAACTGTTTTTTTTGAAATTTTATAGTTTCATATATTTCATAAACGGTTTCATATATTTTTCTCCATATGAATAATCATATTTGAAAGTTTCATATATTTTTCTCTTATATGAATATTCAGATTTTTTCGAAATAATCATATATTTTTTAAGTTTCATATATTTTTCTCCTATATGAATAATAAGATTTTTAAGTTTCATACATTTATCCAATATGAATGATCAGATGATTAGACGTGAAAATTTCAAAAAAACATTTTATGAAACCAAAAAAACTTGAAACTTTCGAAAAAACAGTTTATATATGAAAGTCGAAAAAATTATGAAACTTGTCGGAAATGGGGAGGTCGCCGGAGTGGGAGGAGGTCACCGGAAGTGGGAGGACGTCACCGAAAGTGGATGGTGACGGTGGATCGTGAGTGTGTGTGTGAGAGAGAGAGATGGAGAGATAATTAAGGAAGAGATAATTAAATAATTTAATTTTTTCCTAAAATTACGAAATTTGTAAAAAGACATAAATGTCCTGGTTTGTATTGTTTGTAACCTTTAGAAGGTTTGCAAATGAAGATGCCTCTCTCTCTCTCTCTCTCTCTATATATATATATATATAGGGTGTGTTTTTTTGCAACCCAAATAATTTGTACAAACTATGCAAACCAATCTTAGTCGTTCATCAAGTCTAATGAATATATGATTTTATTATGTTTCCTAATTTAAAATAATGATTATAATGAATAAACTTAACATTTCCTAATTTAAAATCATGATTATAATAAATAAACTTAACATTTTCCATATATATCACAATCATTATTAATAAATCATAATCATTATCCATAAATATATCTATTGTTTCCTAATATAGTGGTTTGCATATTTTGTACAAATTGCTTGTATTGCAAAAGAAACGCACCCTATATATATATATATATATATATATGGGATCATTCAAAGGATGACTCAGTAAATTGTGATAATTGTGAAATCCAATCTCAAACACAAATCACAGGATAAATTAGGAAATTAATAATTTTGACTTAAAATTTAATTAAATGGCATTTTAGGTATAAGAAATCTTCTCTTTCATCCCTCCTCCCTCCGACGAACCTTATTCCGGCGAACACCACATGGACACATGATGCACAATATGATACGCTTCATACAACAACGAAAATAATGAAAATACATACAGTGATACACTTTGCAAAGCAACGCTACCTGATACACTATGGTACATTTCTTGATTTAACCAAAATACAATATGATACACTTTGTAAAGCAACGAAAATACACCATCGAACCTTTAAATACATTCTTTCAACGGAAAAGCTACTTGAAACCGGTTAGAAAGGTTTAAAGTAAAAAAACTTAAATCGGTTTTACCATTCCCAAACCCTATGTCATTCAAACCCCTCACCACCTCTGATCGCCTCATTGTTATCCCTCTCCATCACCGTTGTTGGCCACTGCCATCGTTTTCCCTCTTTTTGATAGTTTTTTTTTCAATTCACCATTTTTTATATGTTTATATGTGCTCCATTTAATTGTTGTAAAAGAGAGATAACCAAAAGACAAAAAAAAATAGATCAAGAAGAGGGAGATCGATGGTAGAGACCAACGACAACGATTGGCGATATGGAGAACGAACAACGATAGGGCAATGAGGAGTGGTGAGGGGGAGCAATGTCGTTGTTTGTGAAGGGGTTTGAATGGTGTAGGGTTTGAGAACCGAAAAACTGATTTAAGTTTTTTACTTTAAAACATTTTCTTGACGGTTACAGGTAGTTTTATTTGGTTAAAAGAAAGGTTGCTAAACATACAACCTCTTATGTAACACCCTAAAAATGGGAATGACAAAAAATTCCGGAAAATGGAAATATGGTATATAAAATTGCCAAAGCAGCAAACCTCCAAAAAATGAGGAAAAAAATATTCACCTGTTTAAAACAAGTTACAATTCCAAGTGTTGGAAATGACAACCTACTAATCTAGTTTCACATGAAATAAGATTACAATACGGGTGTCACCCAATAACTTCCAAAAATAAAGTCTTCTATGTTACGGTATGCCTAAAAAGTATTCTTCCCCAAGCTCGCTCAACCCCAGCTAAATCTTCTTAACATCGGCCCCGCTAGAACCTGAGATACACACCGACACTAAATAAGTGTTAGGCCAAAAAGCCTAGTGAGCTTGAACAAGTAATAATCATCCATTAAGAGAAGCAACTTCTTCGTTTTAGCTCCAAATTTTGCTCCGGAAAGAATAGTTGGTCTCGTAATTGAATTCCTCGTCTAACAAGACTATATATATATATATATATATATATATATATATCATTTAATCCCAAAATCCCATTTCCTCTATTTCTCTCAAAAGATCGATTTCTACACTAACTTGAAATAGTACTTACCCAAAAATTACAGGTGTTACATATTTGACATATATTATTTTAGTTTTTATCTCCAAAATGTGTACTCTAATGCTTATGGAGTCCTAAAGTTTTTTGTGCATAAAAACAATTTTTATCAATTTTTATTGTTCGAAATAGCTTGTTTGACAGCTTAAAGTTAAATCAAACTCTTTTTTATAGGATTGAAAACACCCATATCATGGTTATGATATTACAAGATGAATGTACCTAAATGGAGTTTTCGAAGGTGTGGCGATTCGCAAAGAAGGTATAATCTTGACACATCTTCAATATGTCGATGATGTGATATTTTTCGGCAATTGGAGTGTCAACAACACCAACAACCTTTTGAAAATTCTCCATTGCTTTCAAGCAGCATCCGGGTTAAAGATAAATATCGGTAAGAGCAAACTTTACGGGGTGGGAGTCGAAAATGAAGAAATAAAATCTTGGGCGACTAGTTTGGGATGTGGGTATGGGGAGTTACCATTCATCTACCTTGGTCTCCCGGTGGGAAGAGCAATGAATAAAGTAGAAAGTTGGACGAAAGTTATAAAGAACGTGGAGAACAAAACGGCGGCATGGAAGGCTAAATTGATCTCGATCGACGGTCGGTTAACTTTGGTTAAATCGATACTAGGTAGTCTCCCATTGTACTTTTTCTCGCTTTTTCTCGCCCTGTGTGAAGTGATTCGTGAGCTTGAGAGTGTGAGAAGTCGTTTCTTTTGGGGAGGGGGAAAGGGTCAAACCCAAAGAGGGCTGGATTGGGTAAAATGGGAGAGGGTGGTGAGGAATTTCAAAAGAGGTGGACTAAATGTGGGGAGTTTACAAACATCAAATTGGGTTGTGTGGTGGTGGAGGTTTGTTATGAAAAAGGACACTTTTTGGGTAAAGGTGATCAAGAGTTTGTACGGGAGGGAGGGGGATCGGTATTGATGGATTGGTGGTTAGGGGGGACGGTCAGTGTGGGGGAACATAATTAGAGTAGGAAAGGAAGTGGAGAAAATGGGAATTAATCTTGAAGCTCATTTCGGGAAAGAAGTGGGGAGGGGGAATGAGACGAGGTTTTGGAAGGATAGGTGGGTGGGAAACAAGGTGTTATGAGATAGATTCAAGAGGCTTTACCAACTTGACACTAGAAGGGAGGATTCTATAGCCGATAAGGGAGCTTGGGTCGACGTAAATTAGGCTTGGATGTGGAGTTAGAGAAGGGAACCGAGAGGTAGGGAGGTGGGGGAGCTAGAATATTTGAAGGAATTACTTCAAACTTGGAAAATGAAGGTATATGTAAAGGATCACGTCAAGTGGATGAAGGGGGGAGGGGGAGGGGATATTCTCGGTTCAAGATTTTAAGGCTATAATAGTTGAGAGAGTGGCCGTGGTAGGGGAACAATTCAAAGTTACTACTTACTAAATGGTCGAAGGTGATACCGAAGAAAGTGTGCATATTCTATTGGAAAGAAAAATTAGGAAGGCTACCATGTAGGGATGTCTTAGAAAAGATGGGGTTGGATTTAGACTCGGTGTTGTGTCCACGATGCGAAAAAGAAGTGGAGTTGGTGAATCATGCGTTTGAAATATTTTGGTCGGGACCAAAACCAGGACCAATTATACTGGGATTGATTACTAAAACACTGTTTAAGACCAAGACCAATTTGGACCCGACCCACCTGGCCCGATACCGATTGTTGGCTAGGGATGGCAGAAAACCCTAAACACGACGGGGAAACCCTAAACCCGACTAAGTTCGGGTCGAGTCGGGTTAGACAATTTCGGGTCGGGGTCGGGTAACGGGGAAAATTTCGGGGATTTTATCGGGTTCGGGTTCGGTATCTCTATTTTATTGTTGGCCATCTCTATTAGAAAACTAGTTGTGTACCCGCACAATGCGGTTGGATGTAATTTTTTTCAAGATTTATTTAATCTTGATATCTCAAATACTTTCAAGACATGTCTAACAAAAACACATATTTTAAGTGGAATAAGTATAAAGACAAACACATTTGAATAAGATTTAAAGAGACTATGTCACGTTCTTGAACAATAAATCTTATCGACATTGAAAAACCATTCCTTATAGCCATAAGCATAAGCAGGAAAAACAAGGCGTGAAGGGATGAACAAAGGCAATAATCTACTAATAATGTCTTCGATTCATAATATTTGAGATTTCTTGAATTTTCCAAGGTAAGGCAGAGTGGTTCACTGATCTATCCAAGCTACAATACCTGTGAATGTAGCTAAAACTATGGAGCAAAAAGCTGCTAGGAATCCATCATCACTCTCTTGGTCTATGGATCATATTTTCTATATAATGTGTTACAATATTAGTTTAACAATGACCATTTGGTGTTAGCACTAAATCTTTGGAACTATGTCATGTTACCCAAACAAAAAATGTGAAAAGGTTTCCTAGATGAACCAAGAATACATTTTATTGCTCACTCAATATTTGTCCAAAACGTCACAACAATTCTCACGTCCTACCAATTTCACATCTACAAAATGCCAGGTTTAATAAGGTATCAAAATTTGAAATGTAACTCTTTCTTTAATCGAAGGGAGTATTTAATTAACAACATATTTTCTAGGAGAAAAAAACATCCATTTGAAGTTCTATCAATTAAGATTAACCTTGTCCAAATAATACTTGTAGATAAATAAATTCTTTGATCACCCATGTAACATCACCCAAAACAGTCCACAATCTACATTACAAAAAAAATATGAAAAGAAAAGAGATTGTTGCATACAAACAAAGTGAATCAAACATCGCATAAAACGAAGAACACATTAATAGATAAAGAGAAGCGAAGAGGGAGAGAGTGTGAACTTACGAGGTTGGGTTTTGCAAAACTTAGTGAAAGAGTGAAGCACAGAGAAGAGAAACGGCTAGCTTAGCTCTCATCTTATAATCTATGTAAAGATAAGGAAGCAGAAAAATGGAGGGGTCACTTTCGTTTTCCAAATATTATCGTTTAACAAACTAACAATTTAATTGAGGTTAAATTTCATTTAGCACATTGTTGTCATATTCTAAAAAAAATTAAAACATAGAATCAAAGATTCAACCAATGTAACTACAAAAGCAAATATCTTACAAAAGAAAAAAGAAAGAAAACCCATCACCCAAATTACAAATTTTTACGTTATTAAGGAATACAAAACTAACAAACCAACATTCAAAAGGCTTAAACCAAAAGTGGAGATAAAGTCATAAACTTTATTTATCAAAGACTTATGCTCTCCCTTCTACAAAAGATCAAGGGCATCTAGGCTGCTAACTATATGTCAACCAATTACTTTTAAATTTCAGATTTTAAATGTTATACTGTTACCAATTTGACACAAACATTTGATATGCTATAACTACAATGCAGTTGTCGGATTTTTTTTCTCAAAAAAAAAAAATCAATTAAAACCTACATCAACTCTAAAGTTGAAAAGTAACCGTTTTTAACCCAATATTCAAAGTTCAGATTGTTTTCCCTATGGGAAGGGATATGAAAAGTAGCTCTGGAATATGGATCAAAACTAACATGGTGTTTAAAACATATACATGGACATAAGAAATTGTATCAGCAAGACTGAGTCCTCGAACTTTTAGCTTAAGGTCTTTCGGCATGCTACTCTTATCACTACCCTCTGCACTTTTCTTGTAAAACCCAACATTCATCAAACTCAAATTTCCATGTGATTTTGGGTTGCTTCACTCCAAAAATTTATCAAAAATATTAAATCAAATACCAAGAACAACTCTCAACATAACAAAAATTCATCATAAAACTCAGTTGTATTAAACATAGACTCATTCACACATTTCATCGAACACTTTTACTACATTAGGAGGTTTACTTGGTAGAATTCTAGACCAAGAAAACGAGAATCTATATGATTTTAACCCAAGAGAATGCATCAATTTCAATGTCTTTCTGTACAAAAACCAAAATCAAATGAGAAAAACAAAACAAATTGTTCTTGATTTATAACAATGGGGAAACAAGTAAAGATTGATACTTTGAACAAATGATAATGATCATCTGCAATATCTCCATTCTCCCTGTTTTCTCGCGAATTAATCATTAATGAATTGAAACAAAAATGAAAATGACACTGACATTTAGAATGACAAAATACATCCCAGTTGCTAAGAGATTTGCCATCTTCAAGATAAGGTCCTTTGACTTAAAAATGGGCATGTGTTAATGGAGAAAAATGGGTAAAATTATGGTAGAAGAAACAAAGAGATTACCTGATAAGCATAATTAACTACTCCGAGTAGAAACCCAGGTGGGAAATCGAATCTACATGTGATTCCAAATTGGAGCAGGAGCGTCCTTTATAGAGATAAACCCTGATATTCAAAATTTGAATTTGAAATTGGTTACATAAATGTGTTCCTGGTGAATCGATTGCAAGTTAGAGCTTGAACAAGGTTGAAGAAAATGCACTCATAAGAAAGAATATTTTGAAGCGACCAAATTTGGAGATGCTTCGAGCATGGGAAGAAACAGAAGAAAGAAAGCTGAAAATAGGATAGGAAGGACACATTGCAGAAAGAAAGAAACCATTATTGTTTACCTATTTGGTCGCAATAGAAATGGTGTTAAAAGTTGATGCTACAATAACTTGTACATTATGTTTTAGAAGTTGTAATTAAGACCATCCACAAAGGGATTGCAAATGCATTGCTAATGAGATTGCAAATGGAATCTTCTTGCCACATAGGATGATGGATTGCAAATTTTGCAATTACATTTGCAAGTCACGTGGCTTCGATCATCTCCATTTCCACTATCTTTTTTTAATTATTTAGATAAATTCCTTTTTTATATGAAATATATATTTTATAAATTAATAATATTAATTTATATTTTAATCACATCAATCATTTATTTGAAATTAAAATTTATATTTAATTAAATTGATCGTTTATTAATCATTTTTTTTGAAATTAAAACTTATATTTTAATTAACATTAAATTAAAATAAAGAATTATATATCATGTATTAACTAAAAATATATAAATGTATATAATTAATATATAAATTAATTAATAAATGTTGTAGTGGAAACCACTTTTGAAAGTGTAGGTGAATTGCATGTGTGTAGAAGTTAATTGCAAAAGCTGATGTGACACAATTGAAAGTGTAAATGAATTGCAGGGATGTGGATGATCTAAGAGTTTTTTTAAATTTATGCATGAAATAGTAATACTATGTGTTTTATGAGTTGCACTTGAGAGTTTTGATCAAGATGCATATTAATATAGTATAGAGTACAGATATAGATATAGGTATAGATATGGTGATGGGCTTTAAAGCATAAATTTGATGGGGCCAATCAATCCATCTAACACTATAGTTAGCCCAACAAGTGGACGGCGTCGTTTGAAGTCCTGTAGAGATCAGTCTACTCTACACAGAGTTCTCGACGGGGCAACCGACGACAGAAAGCTTAGAAACGAAACCCTTTCTTGCAAGGAAACCCTACGAAACTGTGCGATTATGGAGACAGAGGAGGAAGCATCTGGCCAGATGACCGATGAGATCTACGCGAACGGCGGCGACGGTGAAGCGTTGTCGCAGCAGCAGCAGCAACGGAGACCGATTATCAGTGGCGAGCAACTCGATATCGAGGCGTACGCCGCCTTATACACCGATCGTACTAAAATTTCGCGGTTGATATTTATCGCCGACAAATGTGATAATGTTTCGATGCAGTTAGAGGCGCTTCGAATGGCGTATGACGAGATTAAGAAGGGAGAGAATACACAGTTGTTTAGGGAAGTTGTTCAGAAGATCGATGGACGATTAGGTCCGAATTACGGTCCGGATTCGGGTTGGATGGATGCGGTGGATCGTAGGGCTGAGCAGAGGAAGGAGAAGCTCGAGAATGAGCTTAATGCTTACAGGGTAAGATATTGTTTATCGCTATCAAAGTTTATGGTTTATTATTTGTAAACGTCTGTGGTTTAGTTATCAACAAATTCAATATTGCTGAAGGTTTTTTCTTTGAGTTTTGCCAATCGTAGGGTTTTGGTACTTTTCAGGTAACATTTTTAGGAGTTTTGTTTCTATCTTAGTTCTTATTTTGAAGGAAAAGAATCAGAAACCTTGGGTTTTTAGTACATTCAAAGTGTGGACTTCTTCTACCTCCCAGGGGATTTTGGGCTTTTTAATTTAAAAGTTAAATTAAATTTAGGATTATAGGGTTTTAGTACATCGTATAATAGAACTGGAAACTGTTGATGGTTCATGTTGATTGTTATAAGTAATCATGGAGTTGAGGTGCGAGTGAAGTTGTGAAAAAGGTACCAGTTAATGAATTTCAGTAAGTATACATTGATGCATATATAGTAGTTATGTATTGATGAATGTACTCATTGAAGGAATACATATTTTGACGGTGTATATGCATCAATGAATATATAGGTTCTTTCCGTTCTCAAATTTTTTTGTGGTACCGGTTTCCTCACCATTCAAAAATGATTGTATAGTGTCGTTTATCTTCTACAATCTTCAGATGGTTGGTTGCTCAAATAGCCAATTTTGGTTCGTATAACAGAAAACTCCAATTTAGAGAGCTGAAGGGCTTCTGGGATCCTTTCTTGTTTGGGGTATCTCTCTAAATTGGAGTTTTTTGTTATACCGACCAAAAGTAGCTATTTGTTTTGGGGCAACCAGCCATCTGAAGATTGTAGAGGACAGGAGACAATACAATATTGTTTGGATGGTGAGGAAACCGGTTCCTAATGGATGGTTTGTATTTGTAAAGAAGGTTCTTTTGATTGATAAGAATTGTAGCCCCTAAATAGGGATTGTAACAGCTTCATGTTTGATAGAAACCCTTGTGCCTAAATAGAGGATGTAATCGTTGTATTATAGAAATAATGACCACTGAATAAAGGATGTAATTTTGTTGTTTGATAAAGATTTTAACCCCTAGAGTCAAGACAATGCTATTGAAGCAACTTTTATTTACTGTATTTTGATTGAAGATATTCTCCTAGATAGGATGGAAAAAAAGTAGCCTAAAATCATAGGTTCAACTCTTATTTTATCAGTTATACCGTGTATTGGCGAAGTTTTTTATCTGCTATAAGAGAAATAAACACATAGTGTTGGGTATCACATCACATGTGACATCATTTTCTGTACACACTGTTATTTATCGCAGTGACTTGATCTTTTACATGTAAACATAGTTGCACCAACTGCTAAGTGGTAGAACTCAATTATTTCAATGCAGTTTCTTTGATTGTGTGGTAGATTATGATTATCCAGTAACAAAATATACGTCTTTTGATGGTTGACATGCTTGAAGATGTCTTTGGAAATTGGGATTTTCAGTGAACATGTGTTACTACATGCCATTGGCTAACTTTTTCTTTTGCTACAGACAAATTTGATAAAAGAGAGCATAAGGATGGGATACAATGACTTCGGAGAATTCTACTATACTCATGGTGCACTTGGGGATGCATTTAAGAATTATGTGCGCACCCGTGACTATTGCACAACTGCAAAGCACATCATACATATGTGTTTGAATGCAATTTTGGTCAGCATCGAGATGGGGCAGTTTGCACATGTTACAAGTTATGTCAGTAAAGCAGAACAAAACAAAAATGACCTGGATCCCATCACAATTGCAAAGTTGCAGTGTGCTGCTGGACTGGCTCA
Source organism: Arctium minus (assembly GCA_954870635.1). Lineage (NCBI taxonomy): Eukaryota > Viridiplantae > Streptophyta > Magnoliopsida > Asterales > Asteraceae > Arctium > Arctium minus. The sequence goes on along the minus strand of OX941082.1, from coordinate 27,340,646 downwards.
TTTGGAGGCAAAGAAGTACAAGCATGCTGCTCGGAAGGTTTTTTATTTACTATTAAAATCAAAATTTTCAATAACTATTATGCTGCTTGCACATTTACCCTTTTGGTCACTGGATGAAATGACCAGAGGAGGCGATCACTATAAACTGTAGTTTATAATATTCATGAACTAGAATAGACCCTTTCTTGGATGACGATGGTTCCATTATTTAAAGAGAAGCTAAATGTACTTAATTTACAACAGTAACATCACATGCTGATTAGACCAATATCAATGTTCACCTTCGAGTTTATATGAGCCTTCATTTACTTTCTCCAGCTTCTCTTTCTAGTAAGTAAATAATCGGCTATAAAAACTAATCTCTTAGGGGCCGGTTGGTTTGTGGGATTTGGACAGATTTGGAATTGAATTTCATTCCAATCCTGTGTTTGGTTTGAAGTATAGTTTGTATTTGAAATCCCCCAACCGACGGATTTAGAAATCCCTTGGAGATGGCTGTCATTTCAAATCCATCTCCCATGGATTTCAATTGTTTCCGTCGCATCTCTACCCTGCCTCTTTGATCAAATCTTTCCTAATCTCTCCATTGCCTCCAAACTGACAAATTATTTATAAAACAAAAAAATATTTACAAAAAAATAAATTCCCTTCTGAATCCTACAAACCAAACAAGATTTATAAAAGAATGGAATTCAATTCCATTCCAAATCCTACAAATCAAACACACTAAAGATTCCAAATCCTTCCAATTCCAAATCCCTCCGCTTCCAAATCCGTCCACAGAATCCAAATCCCTCAAAAACATTTCGTCAAACCAAACGGGATCTTTCTCTCCCTTTGTAGGGGAATGGATGATCAATGAATTTTCATGCTTATTTTACTTTAGGATAATGTTAATGAACATCCCTAATGCCTATGGTGGACTCCAATGAGCAATCAAGGTGCTGTGGTTGTCAATTAGTCTTCTCTCTTCCTCTCTCTGTGCTTTTCTCACCCTTGCTCCAAATAGGCTACCATATTCTTAATGTAGGGACATCTAAAACGGGTATTCTAGCATTTGTTTGAAGGAGTGCAAGATTTAGTTGCATTTTGGAGCAAAAAAGACCACCACTTTAGTTGATTAATCATTATATGTGCTCTTTATTAGTTTTGTAATTTGGTTATTATATGTGCTCTTTATCATTAATTATTACAGATTTGACATACAACGTCATTGGTGTTTTCACAGTTCTTGGAAACAGCTCCGGAATTGGGAAACAACTACTCAGAAGTTATTGCTGCTCAAGATGTTGCAACATATGGTGGACTTTGTGCGCTCGCGAGTTTTGACCGTGCAGAGCTAAAGGCAATTCTATCTTTTATAGTTTATTATGTTACCATTTGTCTATTTCATAATGTTATTTACCTGATATACAAGTCTAATTGAATACTCTCAATTGGCAGGCAAAAGTTATAGACAATATCAACTTCCGTAATTTCTTAGAGTTGGTGCCTGAAGTGAGAGAGCTAATCCATGATTTCTATTCAAGGTATATTGATTTGTTTTTCTTTGGGATGATCATGGTTCTAGGTAGTGGCAACTTTTCATATGTATTAGATATACAAAAAGATCCCAAAGACATGCTGTTGCTATTGATACTCTGATGTATATACTCTATATGTAGCTTTTTCCATAAATGCCATAGATTTTGGAAACCAATAGAAGAGTTGTTAAAGGATTGGTTAATATATCTTTTCTATTTTTTTCCAAATGCTGTAGAAAACCTCGACTTAAGATTGCTGTGCTTCCACAATTTTTTTTGGTTTTTTCTTTGTATTGAAGGGATTATTTTTCCTTGTTGCTGCAGTCATTATGCTTCGTGTTTGGACTACCTTGGGAATCTTAAAGCGAACCTGCTACTGGACATCCATTTGCATGACCATGTGGAGATGCTGTATACTCAAATCCGTAACAAAGCCCTCATCCAGTACACTCATCCGTTTGTTTCTGTTGATCTGAACATGATGGCAAACGCCTTCAAAACCACTGTAGCAGGTCTACAAAAAGAACTTGAGGCTTTGATCACCGACAATCAAATACAGGTACTCTTCTGAGCATGCCAAACAACATCCTAAATTAAAAGCAAACCAATTTTGTTCGCAGCAAATTCAAATCTAGCTTGTTCAACAAAGCATCCTCGCAATTAGTGGTAATAAATGTCTATATTTTAAGAGGCCTTTTGATCTGATGGCATCGACTACCTCTACCCTTTTAGGAAAATACGATGATCAATTAATCACACACAAAAATAGTTGCAGATCCATATTTACAATTGCTGTAGGATTCTTGTTATATCTTTTGAATTTGGTAAGTATGTCAAAGACAATCAGCATGGTTCCTTTTATGGTAAGAATTTGGACAGAAGTAACCAACATTCTTGTGAAAATGCCAAAAGTAGAACTACAGTTTGCAAATATGGACATTTTGGTAAATTATGGAAATATAAATGTAAATAAAATCATTGTATTTGATAAAATATTTTGTCTAAAATTGTTTATTCTTGCAACATGTTGTATTTTTTCTTGTACTTAAAAAACAATCGCTTATTTGTAGAGAAAAACCAAGTGTAATGGTTAGAAAAGTGAATCACTCCACAAAATACTTACATGTACTAACCTTCAAGAAAGCTCTTAGTAGAAACAAAAGAGTCTAGGAAATAAGTTATTTGTTGTTGCACACGTATATTGGCATGGTGCCAAGGTATATATATCCTACCTCTGTGTTATATACCGGACTTGTTTGTGTTGGTTTTGTTGTGCACACACACATAATGTATATATAATATGTGTCATGTTTATACGAGAACAATAACCAAATAAGAGAATAAGAAAACGATTGAATCATATGTGATTTTATACTAAAATCACACGTGATTCACACGATTTTGGCTGCAATACGAGGTCGTGGGCCACGTCGCTTGCACGCCCTTGCGTTGACCATGAGTTTGCATGTGATTTGGCAGTTTTCGTGTTCTCATATTTGGTTATTGATAGTTGGTCAGGTTCATAGGAAAATATTAAATAAATGAAAAACCACATATAAACAGATGAAAAAGTATATTAACATGGATGTCAAATTAACGAGAAATATGTGATTGTTTTTTTTTAATGTAATTTGTTTCGTTCGAATTTTGATCATATATTGTATTTTTTTCTATTTAAAAGATAGGAGGTGGAAGATTTTTTAATTTACAAACAAAGTTGTAACTGCCTCTTCGATCACATCCATTGGGTCAATTATTTTAACAGTTGATGTAGTGTTTTTCAGTTTTTCTTTTGTTTAACGTTCCCCCCCCCCCCCCCCCCCCCCCCCCCCCCGCGAACATCCCTTTATATACTATATATATCTATATATAGTGGGAGGTCCAAATAAGAAGGATAAATATTGTGAGAAGGCAAGAAAGGAAGGTTGAGGGAAAATTTATATGTGAATCGTTGAAAAAAAATCCATTTGAAGATAAATATGTGAAACCATATAATAATTTGTAACGTTGGTTCATATATGCATCTTCAAATAGATTTTTTTTTCCAGTTTTTTTTAATGCTTCACATATGAACTTTCCTTTAATCTTCCCTCTTACTTTCTCCAGATATTTAGCCTTCTTATATATAACAACAAAATATTGAGCTTACATACTAATCCGCGAAACCTTGTTCTTGCAGGCCAGAATCGACTCGCACAACAAAATACTGTATGCTCGGCATGCAGATCAAAGGAAAGCCACTTTCCAGCGAGTTCTGCAGACTGGAGTCGAGTTCGATCGAGATGTTAGGGCCATGTTGCTGAGGGCAAATCTTATCAAACATGATTATAACCTCAAGGCATCAAGGAAGATTTAAATCCCATAAATTGCCAACAATCCTCATGTTTTTTTCGGGAATATGAAGCAAAATGCAAATTTATGGTGTTTGGTTTTTAGGGTTCTTGTTATTGATCATGTTAATGTTGTAAAAAAAACCAAGAGAGGTATATTAGGGTTCTTGGATGGATTTGTGTATTGCATGATCTTAGGTTAAGAGTTCTGTTTATATGATTAAAATGAATTTACAGTCTTTATGGGTCGACTGGCCCGACCCGTTTTGACACGCACAAAAATATTCTCAGTTTTGGTCTTCAATCCATTTGATTCATTACCCGACCCGTCTACTTTACCTTGTTTACTAAAACAAGGGATGTTTTATAAATCAAATTGATGCTATCTATATTTATATGATGACTGTTAATGTGTGAGAAATAGTTTTAGCCAAAAATATTGCTAATGACATTCTATTTAATTAGGACTTATATTTACTGGGTATATAAAAAATTCTCAACATTTTTATGGATTTCGAATGAAGTTTTGATCATTTGCTAAAAAAAATGAGTTTGTTAAGATATTGAGTTTGTTTTCTGGTGTTATCGGTTTGAGTCTTCTTTGAAAGGTTCTTTAATTATTAACTTTAGACCCCATGAAATTAGTTGAAGTGCATAGAAATTGGCTTGGACAACCAACGTTATCAGATATATGAGTAATGTCATGTGAATCATATACATAGATTTTACTTCATAATCGTACAAGTACATTGTTTGGTCAACTGTAATCGTGTTATTATACATCACAAAAAGTGATCAAGAAAGCTTAGATCAATTTTTCATTTTCATCTCCCTCGTTCCTTCATTTCTTAAACTCGACAAACAATTACCTTACCCTCTACCAAAAGTGCACCGTAATATCGGTATAAAAGCAAGATACGTTTTATACGAACTAAACACATCTTGTACAATCTACGATAGTAAACGAGTCATCTACATCCATGCTTCACCAAAATTGATTCATGATGTAAGAGAAAATATGTTAAATAGACATACGATCCACCAACTCATCCCAAAAATAATATATTTTATAACTTGGGTTGTTCTAAAAATACATTTTTTTTGTAAGATTTGCCCTCAAAATTATGTATTTGTTTTTTAACAATAATTAATGAGATATTATGATATTAATTCATAACTTTTTGAGTTAATTAGAGTATCTAGTATTTTTGTTATTAAATTATTACATTTATTTCCATAGATCACATTCACATCAAAGAGAAAATGCACATTTGCTTCAGAAATACTTTTTCTTCTTCTTCTTCTTCTTCCTCTTTCACACTTGCTTCACACACGAATCTACTCAATCCATCCATCCACACACTCATATGATCAGATCTTGATTCTACACTTCCCAATCTGCACTTTATACTTTTCAAATTTCGGAATTCTGTAACAATCGATCAATATAATGGGGCATATCAATCTGACTTCACCCAAGCAGCGCAACAATCCGACCCGAAAATGGCAACTTCTCGACTTCGTATCCATGGTGTTCTTCGCCGTCGTCATCCTCTTCTTCCTCCTCATATTTACCCCTCTTGGTGATTCCCTTGCCGCCTCTGGTAGCCAAGCTCTGATTCGTTCAGCCACCGCCGATCCCAAGCAACGCCAACAACTTGTTGCTCTAATTGAATCCGGTAAACATCCGGAAATCGAATCATGTTCTGCCGACACTGTGGATTACATGCCTTGTGAGGATCCGACCCGGAACAGTCAGCTTAGTAGGGAGATGAATTTTTATCGGGAAAGGCATTGTCCGTCGCCAGATGAGACGCCTTTGTGCTTGATCCCTCCGCCTCAAGGGTATCATGTCCCGATTCAGTGGCCTGAGAGCTTGCACAAGGTGAATTTATTTTTGCAGATATTTACTTGCTGCTTATTTGGATTCTAATTGTTTGTATTGTGGAATTATATTTGAAATTTCTTGTATCTTAGATTTGAACTTGAGAGTGGGCAATTTAACAAGATAACTTTGTTAAATTGTTGCATGAGTTGCTACATTTGCTGTTGTTATTGAGTAAAAGTATGCCAGAAGTTATAAGATGTCACACATAGTCTATGAAGATTGATAAGGTGGGGTTTTGATCATGTTAAAAGATGCTTGTTGTATGAAGGAGCTCTTGTGGATAATGAAGTGCTGGATTGATTGAACAAAGCTGGTGTATCTATCTCTTTTTACAAGAGGAGCTGAATTGATAGGAATTTGAATGGGGTATGTGTGGGGGTTTGTTACATTTGAACCTAGGTTATTATAGGGTAACACACAGAGGCAATGCAATACAAAAACACACTATATTCTTGCACATTGAGTGAAAGGTCTTCCTCTACAGATAAACCAAGTGCACTAGATTAAACAGGGTTGAAATGTTGTATTAATAGGAATTTGAGTTGCATTTTGTTCAGGTGGGTGCCACCGATTACGATTTGGCAGTATTCCAATTTTCGTAGCAAGATGTTGTACCTTTCTTGTGCTCCGTGCTCCATTACTAAATTTGCTAGATTGAAACTTCTTATCCCTTCCAAAAATGGATAGATCCAATGTTGCAATCAGTAAAGATTTGGCTTCTGTCTTGCGAATCCAAGTTTGGCTTCTTTGTCCCAATTGCTGTTTTCTTCTGATAAATTTCTTGTTCCTAGCTGTGTTAGAGAACACATGTACCTGTTGTGGAGTAGGAGGCTTTCCATGGCTCTGGAAATCATATGCTCTAAATGGTGGATGATAGCATTGGCTTGAGCTGCATGGCATATGATTTCACTTTATTCGTGCCTTGGGTCATATGCTCCAAGTGGTGGATGATAGTATTGGCCTGAGCCACATAGCAGTTAACTTTATTCGTGCCTTGGATCTAAGATTTTATGGGTTTATGACATGTAGTTTGGCCTCTTCTGTGTCCTGCTAATCATGTCTCTAGCAGAAGCTTGTCATTTCACCTATTTAGAATAGATGTTTATCATCTACGCGGTCGATCTATTTCATGTTATTCTATCTTATTGCAGTTCTCGCAGCACATTGTTTCACTATACTTTCTTTTCTCTCCTAGTCTTCAATGAAGTAAACTAATTTTGTGTTAATACTTATTAAAGTGTTGCAGATTACTTTGTTCTGAATTTTCTGTTTCTCATTCGTGGTAAAAGCAATCAATTTAAATTTTGAAGCCTGCGTTTATAGCCTAGGTCAGGCTTGTCATCAAGTTTATATGACGAATAGTCCATGTTTAAGCTGTTTTGTTGTATGCTTGCTGTTCCTCTAAGTAAATTACCTTAATTCACCAAAAAATTAGAAGCTCTTGGTGTAATGTATCTTGACAACTTATGATGCAGTTGCTAATTTTACATTTGTTCTATCCCTGGAGTTGGTGTCCTCAATTCTTCAAGAAATTTTAATAGAAAACTTTTGTTTGTTTCATCCTTTAATAAAATTTTGAATTCTTGACATGTATCATAGCCTAAAAATAGCATTACACTCAAATGTCTATGGTTTTTCATGTTGTTAGATTGATGGGTAGCAATTTGGTATAGTTCAAGGGTGTAGAAATGCATTGCTTATAATATATAAATCTTCTTTTTCTTTTGGTGCGCAGATATGGCACGAAAACATGCCATACAATAAACTCGCCGACAGGAAAGGTCATCAAGGATGGATGAAAAGAGATGGTCCATACTTCATATTTCCTGGGGGTGGCACTATGTTTCCAGATGGAGCCACTCAATATATTGCGAAACTTAAACAATATATTCCTATTTCTGGTGGGGTCCTGAGGACAGCTCTTGATATGGGATGCGGGGTAAGAGTTGTTGCATTATCTCTTTCCCTTTGTTCACCGGGACTCTTAGGTTTTGAAATTCATTTTTTTAAAATATGTTTGTAGGTAGCTAGTTTTGGAGGTCACTTACTAGATGAAGACATTTTGACGCTCTCGTTTGCTCCAAGAGATTCACATAAATCACAGATACAGTTTGCTCTGGAGAGAGGGATACCGGCATTTGTTTTGATGCTTGGCACTCGCCGACTTCCTTTTCCTGCATCCTCATTTGACTTGATGCACTGCTCTCGTTGTTTGATCCCTTTTACTGCATATAGTAGGTGTACTTCAACTTGTTGCTTGTACTATATGTCGCGTATACTTTTCTGATGGTAGGAACATTTCTTTTTTGCAGATGCGACATATTTTATGGAAGTTGATCGATTACTTCGCCCTGGTGGGTACCTAGCAATTTCTGGTCCCCCAGTACAGTGGCCTAAACAAGATAAAGAATGGGCAGATCTCCAGGCAGTGGCTAGAGCACTGTGCTATGAGTTAATTGTTGTGGATGGGAACACTGTCATCTGGAAAAAGCCTGTTGGTGATTCATGTCTACAGAACCAAAACGAACTTGGGCTTCAACTGTGTGATGAGTCTGATGACCCCAGTTCCGCATGGTGATCTTATTGTAACTTGAAGTTCTTTGTCCTTCAAGATATTCTTCTTTCTTTGTCTTTTTATGTGAAGCTTGGAACAATATTTTGTTGATGCAGGTATCTGAAACTGAAAAAATGTGTGAGCCAGACATCTGTTATCAAAGGAGAAATTGCAGTTGGCACAATTCCAAAGTGGCCACAAAGACTAAAACAAGCTCCATCAAGAGCAACATTGATAAAAAATGGAATTGATGTCTTTGAAGCAGACACACGGCGTTGGGAAAGGAGGATTTCTTACTATAAAAACTTGTTAAACTTGAAGCTGGGGACTCCTGCAGTACGAAATGTCCTGGATATGAATGCGTTTTTTGGTGGCTTTGCTGCTGCATTGGTATCCGATCCTTTGTGGGTGATGAATGTTGTTGCAGACCGCAAGCCTTCGACCTTAGGTGTCATTTATGACAGAGGGCTTATTGGTGTTTATCATGATTGGTAAGTTATTTCTCATTTGTTTATACTCTTTCATTAGAATCATCAACTGTGGTCAATGAATTCTTGCTTAAGTGCTGATTAAGTAGATGTTCTCAACATTTTTTTTTTGCTTTGGGAGATATATAATTGAGGCTATAATCTTGATTAGGCAACTCACAGGAAGACACATGGTACTTAAAAAAGGATTTGCACATCCTGTGTGTGGTGATTTTAAAAAACATTTAATAATTTCCTTTTGGTTTAGGCATATTTGGGCGGTGTATTAGTCATAGTTAAATTGTAATACTGTATATTCATTGTTCTATATTGCCTGTTCATCAAGTTTGGCTTATTTTATCTGTTTCAATCTTATTAGCTGGGATGTATTGAATGTATATTGTGTGCATTCCTGTATTTACATCTTCTCCGTAGCGGGTTACCATTTGTCTCATTGTTCTGCACCGTAATTACGTGATAGGCCATTCCTGGGTACATTTAGTTTAGTATTATTTGCTACATTTATACTATTTGGTGCAACTGTGTTACCTTTGTCCTTTCTGTGTTCTGTGTCGTAGTGCTTTGGTTAGTGCTGTAGGTGTACAAGGGGTTAGGAGTTAGGTTTTGTTGTTGTTGTGAGTGGTTTGATTGGACCTGCGTGAGTTGTTGCAATTGGTTGTAGTGGAGATCATGGTTTATTGAGGTCATGTGTGGTTAGGGGGTGAGGAAGGAGTGGGGCCAAAGATGGGAGGAGAGTGGTAAATCTTATGAGCTGTTTGGTTCTTGAATTCGAAAGAATTTGATGGAATTGGAATGACAAATTCCTTGATGATGTCTGGTTTGCGGATTGAATTGATTGGATTCCGCCGAATTCCACGGTTTAGGGATTTGATAATTCCTTGACATAAGTCAAGGATTTGAATTCCATTTCGTGGCAAATTTTATAATTTGGTTCAAAAAAAAAACAAAAATATTTTTTCCATCCAATTTAAACATCACCACCCCCACCGCCCCCCATGTGCTAACATCTCTGCCCCACCGCTGTTGCCACCACCACCACCGTCCCACCGTTGTGGCTCACTGGTAAAGCCTTTGGGGGATGTAGTGGAAAATCTCATCTACCCACGGTTCAAATACAGGCACTGCCAAAGCCCTTGTGGCCATGGAGGTTCATTTGCAATGACTCGAGGCCATTCGTGGTCACCCGGGATTAGTCGGTGTGCGTAAGTTGGCCCGGAAACCCACGGTTACAAAAAAAATTAGTATTATCATTCCACCACCCTCCCACCGCCACCGCCACCGCCACCCCCACCTTACCCACCCCAACCAACCTTCACTGCCACAACCGCACCCACCCACCCACCCCCATCCCAACGCCGCCACCACCACCACCATGCTACTACTATCACCATCACACTGCCACCCACCACCTCGATGACCCCCACCACCCACCCCCACACCCTCTTAGGGTACGGATATATTGCTTGGAGATAGGAACTTTGAGTGGAAGTCATCAAGCTAGTTGATGTGCTAACTGCTAAGGAAGCGTAAAGTTGACATTGCTTGTATTCAAGGTGGCATTTGGTTCGTCGGAATCCTATGGAGTCTGAAGGAATAGGAATGGTCAATTCCTTTGACCAAATTTCATTCATGCGCTTGTTTCACTCCGAGTTTTAGTATGGAATTCCAATTCCACATATGGCGGAATTTAAATTCCTTGGGTTTTAGTAAGGAATTTCAATTCCTTTTAATCCCATCTTTTGAGAAGGACTATTTTGCTCTTTTATCTACTTTAATCCATTGCATTCCACCATGACAGCCGTTACCACCACTGCCACTAAGGCCATCATTGTCTATGTTATTTCTCAAATCTGATAAGTGTTTTCTTATTTTCTTTCTAAAATAGATTACAATATATATATAAGATTAAGAAGCCTAAAAGGGAAATGCTAATACTAGTACTAGGAAAGTGAAAATAAACTTTGCTAAAACTAACACTCCTCCTCAAGTTGGAGCAAAAATGTTAATCATGTCCAACTTGTTACAGATAAAATCTATTTGAGTTTTCCGCAATGGCTTCGTGAGAATGTCTGCAAGCTGGTGTTCAGTCTTGATGTGTACCGGTTGGATCGAAGGAGGGTCTCTCCGTGTTCCCACAACATGGTCTCTAATGAGATGACAATCAACTTCAATGTGTTTGGTCCTTTCATGGAATACTTGATTCTTGGCGATGTGGATGGCTGACTGGTTATCACAATACAATCTCATCAAGCCGTCTGTAATTACTCCAAGCTCTCTTAGGAGTCTCCTTACCCACGTCATTTCACATGACACATCTGCCATGGCTCTGTATTCAGACTCAACACTTGATCGGGAGACAATATGTTGCTTCTTGCTTTTCCAAGAAACTAGATTTCCTCCGACGAACACACAATATCCTGTAGTTGATCTCCTGGAAATGGGACATCCAGCCCAATCTGCATCCGAGAAACCAGATATTCTACCATCTCCTTCTTCAGTGAAAGCACCCACTCGACAATGACCCTGATCTGAATAGAGTATCCTTAAGCCTGGTGTGGCCTTAAGATACCTCAAAACGCGAAGTGTTGCATCCCAATGACCCGTATAAGGAGCGGACATGAACTGACCCAAGACACTAACCGGGAATGAAATATCTGGTCGAGTAACTGTCAAATAGTTTAATTTTCCAACCAGTCTTCTGTATCTCTCTGGATCCCTCATAGGATTTCCTTCACTCGGAAGAAGCTTTCCTGTAGTGAGCATTGGACTGTCCACTGGTTTACATCCCAATAGACCACACTCCGTAAGCATGTCAACAACATATTTCCGTTGAGACAAAAGAATCCCTTGTGGAGATCGAGATACTTCTATCCCAAGGAAGTAACGCAGTCGTCCAAGATCAGTAACTTGAAATTGAGTCTGTAGAAATTCTTTCAGCTTTGAAATTCCGATGCTATCATCTCCGGTGATGATAATGTCATCTACATAAACTACCAGTATGATACGTCGATTGTCATGGTGTCTAAAGAACACAGAATAATCTTGGGAACTGCGAGTCATACCAAATTCCTGGAGAACATCTGAGAAACGTCCAAACCATGCTCTAGGAGATTGTTTAAGACCATACAGTGAACGTCGCAGTCGACATATCTTTGTAACCTCCTCAATGACAAACCCAGGTGGTTGTTCCATGTACACCTCCTCCTCAAGAATGCCATTAAGAAAGGCGTTCTTGACATCCAACTGATGAAGTGGCCAATGATTGATGGCAGACAAAGCGATACAAATGCGAACCGATGGCATTTTAGCTATCGGGGAAAATGTCTCGTCATAATCAACCCCATGGGCTTGAGAATAACCCTTTGCAACTAATCGGGCCTTCAGACGATGCAGTGAACCATCAGGATTAGTGAACCATCAGGATTAACTTTCACTGTGAAAACCCACTTACAACCCACTTTACGCTTTCCACGAGGAAGTTGTTCCAAATCCCAAGTATGATTCTTCTGTAAGGCATCCATCTCTTTCTGCATTGCCTTAAACCATCCTGGGTGATTGAGGGCCTCAGTCACATTTCTGGGAACAATATGGCTATCAATGGCGGCGGTGTAGGCACACGACTCTGAAGAAAGGTGAGAGTAGGCAAGGTAATCATGAATGGGATATCGGGTACGAGTCCGTGTGCCTTTTTGGAAGGCAATGGGAATATCAGGGAGATGAGCACCAGGTGGGTCATAAGGCTCAGTATGTGGTGGTTGGGGTGTACCAAGAACTGGGTTGGAGGAAATATCAGTAGGTGATGATAAGGGTGGATCAGGTGGTGGAACGGGAGATGTACCAGAAACATCAGGCAGGCACAGGTAGGCACTCTTGGGTCTCAGAGATTTGTCGTTGGCGCTGTCGAACATACACATTTGTGAAACGAGTATCAGTATCAACTGTTGGAATAACGAAATTTGGGTTCGTTGCTGGAGGCTGTAAGACTTGAGGATCAAGAGAGTCGGAAGGATCAGAAACAAGGTTTGTTGACTCGGAAGCGCCGGTGATAGGGTTACCATAGAAGGGATGCGACTCATGGAATGTGACATCAGCAGAAGTAAAATACCTACGGAGGACAGGACTGTAACAACGATAGCCTTTTTGAACGCGAGAATACCCAAGGAACACACACTTGATTGCACGTGCTTCAAGTTTATTATGTCCCGGACGATGATCATGAACATAAGAAACACAACCAAAGATTTTAGGAGCTAAAGGAAAAGAAGTGCCTTTTGGAAACAAGATGGAGAAAGGCGTCTTCCCTTTAAGGACAGAAGAGGGCATGCGGTTAATTAGATAATTAGCTATAAGAACCGCGTCGCCCCAAAAACATTGTGGAACATTATAATGAATCATCATAGTACGAGCTACATCCAACAAATGGTGGTTCTTTCGTTCAGCAATGCCATTCTGTTGGGGTGTATAGGCACACGATGATTCATGTATAATACGATGCTCAGATAAGTAACTTGTAAAATCAGAGGAAAAATATTCTTTTGCATTATCAGATCTCAGAGTTTTAATGGATACATCAAATTGGGTTTTGACATATGCATAGAACTCACAAAAGACAGAAAATATTTCATTACGTGACTTCAACAAGTAAACCCATGTCGTACGAGAAAATTCATCAACAAATGTAACAAAATACTTAAATCCATTAGTAGAAGTTACGGGACAAGGTCCCCATACATCCGAGTGAATTAACTGAAATAAAGCGGTAACACTACTAGACTCTCTAGGGGGATAGGGACAATGGGTATGTTTACCTAACTGACATGACTCACAAACTAACTCTTTAACAAATGACAAATCTAGTCTCAATTGTTTTAAAACAGACAAAGAAGGGTGACCTAGCCGATAGTGAGTCTCTCTGATACTAGAATCACAAAGATGTGCTGCTGCAGATCGCAACCCAGGCAAACGATAGAGACCTTGAGATTCAAAACCTGTGCCAATCAGCTGGTTCGTCCCCAATTCCTGAAAGACACAATGTGTTGGAAAGAAGGTTATTGAACAATTATGCATTTTTGTAATTTGGCTAACAGAAATTAAACTATCTGGAAAGGTGGGAACATAAAGAACAGAAGATAGGTTTAGTTTTGACAAGTTGCTAGTGGATCCAATGCCCATAATTTGACACGTAGATCCATTAGCAAGTCGAACCGGAGTCTGGGGTATATGAGTATTGAGATTGTATATAAGGTCTTTGTTCCCAGTCATATGATCTGTGGCTCTTGAATCAATAATCCATGATGGTGAGCATGCTGAAAAACAGGTAGAAGACATACCTGACTGTGCTGTGCTAGCACGAGGAGTAGATGAAACCTGGCTAGAAGACCCACGCTGGAATCGAGAGACATCTTCACCATGGAAAGTGCTACTGGGGGTAGTATTATCTGCAGATGCTATTTGGGCTCGGAAAGGACAAGGTGGCGGTTGAGATCCCGGACCAGAAGTAGGACGATTTGGGCAGTTATACTTTGTATGCCCAAACTCCTTACAATAAAAACATTGGATCTTCTTATACCCCTCCTTTCCAACATTTCTGGTACTCGAAGAGGAAAAGGCTGATACATCAGTTCTGGATGGCTGTGTGGAGTATGATCTGAGTACATCTCTCGAGCAAGATGATACGTTGATGCCAAAGACTGAGATGCAGAGTGACTCAGTAGCAAAGGACGAGCACTGGAATATTTGGCAGACAATCCCGAAATGAACGTCATCACATCCATTTTTGCTAACCGCTCCTCTTGAACTTTAACATCAGGAGTGACAGGGAAAAGAACTCGAAGCTCTTCTGATAACTTCGATATTCTTGTATAGTACTCAGTGAGATCAGAGTCACCTTGTTCACATCTGAAATAGGAACCGAACACGGAATAAGTATGAGACAAGGATTCTTTGGCTGAGAAGGAAGACTCCAAGTGAATCCACATCTTCTTCGTGGTAAGATAGTTCTGAGCAATGCTTAGGACTTGCGGTTCCATCGCATTCCATAGTGCCATACGAATACCACTATCATTGAGTTTCCATTCCCGGGTTATAGGATTCGGAGGGTTCGCAGTTAAATAATCATCTTTGTCCAAACTTTCGAGACCGGTTTGGACAAACATACTCCATTGAGCCTAATTTGTAGAGTTAAGTTTAACTGGAATCTTTAACACGACAGAATAATTAATTATACCCGGAATGGAAAAGTCGGTAGAGGTCGAGCCTTGTGTGGGTGCCATTGGTGAGTCTGAGAGGAACTTCACAGTGGTGTGCTTTCTATAAAAGGCTGGAACCTTGTAATTTAATAAGTTAACTAGTTAAGGTCTGGAGGAAAAAAAAGAAGGGAAAAGGAAACAAATAGGGGAAGGTGGAATCAGGGAGGCCAACAGGTTGCTGGAAAAAAAGAAAGAGAAAAAGACAGACCAAAGGTCGCTGGAACTCAGGGAGGCGGCGATGGCGCCGGCGGCGTTTCAGGCGTTTCAGGGGTTGACAGCCGCAGATCTAGACAAGGAGGCCAGCGGCGGCTAGGGTTTCAGGCGAAGAGATCGGCGGCGGCTAGGGTTTCAGGCGAACTTCCGGCAGCGGCGGCTAGGGTTCCGGCATACTCCGGCGACGGCTGCTAGGGTTCCGGCGAGGGGTAACATTCCATCAGCTCTGATACCATGTTATTTCTCAAATCTGATAAGTGTTTTCTTATTTTCTTTCTAAAATAGATTACAATATATATATAAGATTAAGAAGCCTAAAAGGGAAATGCTAATACTAGTACTAGGAAAGTGAAAATAAACTTTGCTAAAACTAACAGTCTATACCACCATCAATGTCTCCACCACCGCCACCACGACCGTCGCTGCCACAACTACCGTCACCGCTATCGCCACCACCACCACTTCTGCTGCGGAGGACATTTGGTTGTGTGTGTGTGTGTGTGGGGGGGGGGGGGGTCTATAACACCCCAAGCCCAAAGTAGTAGACTGACCTAGTAACTCACAAAATCAACGTAAACCATTGTAGGAAGATTGTTAGGTGGGTCTACTATTTTGGATTTGAGGCATTACAAATGATATAGGAGCAATGGCCCTTGAGATGTAGTGGGTCTGGCTTATGCAACTCTTGGGATAACAGTTATGGGTTTCTCTTTGGGTTTCTATGTAGGCCAACGAGCTCATCAGAAATTTAAGCAAGGGAGTTTGTAACAACCCCATCGCACATTGGTTGTCTATACATATTATAAGCCTTAGATAGTAGGCTACCGATAACTTCTTCCCACCTTGATTTTATTGAATTTGGAAGGTGTTGCATATGTTACTAATTTCGAGGAAGGAGTCGAGAGAAATGTGACAGAGTGGAATATATATTAGGAATTGGCTTTAGATATGAGCTTAGTAGTATTTCATTCATGTTTCAATTTTCAAACCTTTGTTTTTGTTCTCTCTCTAATTTTTTGACAGGTTTTATTTTTAGAATACACCAACTAGTTTGGGATGAAGTTCGGAAAAATGCTTCTTATAGCTATAGTTCAATTGTGATTCAAAACTGTTGTATTCACCTTTTATCTCAACATAACTTTACATCATTTTGTTCTGACTCCCCAGGTGTGAACCTTTCTCAAGTTACCCTCGAACTTATGACTTCATCCATGTGGTTGGAATTGAATCCCTCATAAAGGATCCACTTACTGGCAAGAACAGGTAACTTACTGTTGTTTACTACAATTAAAGAACATCAGCATTTCTTGAAGTTTATGGAACTTCTTACTATGCATTCACAATGTTACTGTTAACTTTGGAGAGTGTTTCTTATCTTACAAAAACACGAACTAGATTTCTAACTTAGATTAGAGGACTTGTGCTCCTGACTGAACACATAGTGAAATGCCTCATTCAGCATTGTAGATGGTCTCTTGGAATATAGCAATCCTTTCACATTGTAACTTTTCCGACAATATTGAAAAAGCATCGAGCATGCTATACCTCTTCTTTTCAAAATTTCATTTGGTTTTAAGCACCTTAAACAACCTTTTTTATCTGTCCACCATGGTGATCCCCTTCCCCACCTCCGGAATATTATTTGAAAACACTAAGCCAAACAAGCCCAATATATCCCACCTGGATCTGGATGTGGGGTCCCCCCCCGGGGGGGGGGGGGGGGGGGGGTTGTACGCTGACATGACCTCTACCCCGAAGAATAGAAATCTCCCACCCTCCACCTCACCGGTCCCTCTCCCGACTACGCTAGCTATAGATATCCAATTATCAACTCCTACCCTACTCCGTCTTCAATAGCACCCATCAGAGATCATGTCCTTGGAAATACCTAAAGCCGCCATATCACTTGAAAACACTAAAATCACGAAATTTTTTCACCATAACGACTGGCTAGTGCTGGCCTTAAATAGATTTCCTTGATGCTTGTTCCACGAAACGTCATCCTCAAAGGTCCAAATAAAAATGTGCCATCGACTTTTTGCACCGTCATACTTGGCTTTGGATTTCGGTTGCAAAAAAGCCAATAGCTATTGTGAAAATGCAATTAAAACAGTATTCCTGCAAGAATGAACGATTTGGATAAAAGGTGCCAAATAAGGTGTTTTTTTGCATTTAAATTTCCAAAATTGTCTTCAATTGCTCATTCTTGCAAGTTACAAAGTTTGTCAATTTTGGTTTGCCGACTCTGAAAGGACCAAATCCAGTGTACCATCGACTTATGCATGAGGTACAACTACCAAGTCACTATAGAATGATTCGATCATTCTAGCACTGATTCACCTAGAAAAGGAATTGGATGACATTCCATGTTTCTAGGAACACGTGTGTAAACCGGATGATGGCTTTGTTGCAGATGTAATCTTGTGGATGTCATGGTGGAGATGGACCGATTATTGCGGCCCGAAGGAACAGTTGTGGTTCGTGATTCCCCTGAATTGATTGCAAAAATAGATCGAATTGCTGGTTCTGTAAGATGGAAATCCACCATACACGATAAGGAACCCGAATCACAAGGAAGGGAGCGCATCCTAGTGGCTACAAAAACTCATTGGATATTATCTTCATCGTCCCATTGACACGATAGGTAAACTTCTCTAGATTCAATCTTGTTATGTTATGTAAGTTATTCATAGGGAAATCCTTGTATGCATCAAATGTGCAAGCTTTCCTTCTTGTTCCTTATTTGGTTTTTAACCTTTTATATTGGAGTAATAGTTATGTATGTTAGAACAACAAGTGTATGAAAGATGGCTAGCGATACTGTTTGTTTAGCTTGAACGATATCTGGCTTAGCGCTCGTGGGTTTAGATACCCTTTGTCGGTTTTCTAAAGCAATGAAAAATATAAAGTATACTGCCGTTTCTCAATGATATATGTTTCATTTGTTAGATATGCATACTTTAGAAGGAAATAAACACGAATTTATCCATTTCGTTCGTTGTATGCTATAGTTGGGGTCGTTTTGTCATTTGCTTACTGGTAGAGGTATCAAGCACCTATGGTCCGACCCATTTGTTGTGAATACATCAAATCAAACGAACCTGGAAAACCCACAGGGAGTGGGGGGTAAGATGTATGCAACATTTTCTTGATCCCAAGATGTTTCTGACACTGTTGTGAATACATGTTCACTCCATATTGTGTGTAGAGGGTGTATTGCCCTTAAGTTTGTGTTTTCGTGCGGTCGAGATAGCAAAGACGTGTGGAACCAACATGTGTACACTATAGAATGCACATGGTCTTCATTAAAACCTCTCTTTCTTTCGGGTAAAGAAAAAGTATGCGTACATCATACATTTTTCATACCCTACTTTGAGTGGGATATACCGGTTACGTATGACAAAGTCTCTCTCTCTCTCTCTCTCTCTCTCTCTCTCTCTCTCTCTCTCTCTCTCTCTCTTCATGCTTTCACAGTGGTATATTTCATGCCAACAATTCGATCAAATGCTCGTTGGCCTAACAGTACCCGGGTTACGGGTAGAGTGTAACCTTCAGGAGGTAGAGGGTTTAAACCTTACCAAAGGTGAGGAGTCTGCATGAGTATTTGTCATATATAAATATTATATACTTCAAAAAGAACAATTTGAGGCCTACCTTGTAAGAGCGGTTAGCTTTTCACCTGAATTGAGGCCGTTAACCTGTTCAACTTGCCGGTGTGTTTTGTTTGGGTATACTAATCGTCAAAAGCAGAACCTTTTAGGATGATGCAAAAACAGTTCTGAACAATCGTGAGAACGAAATATATTTGTTTCAACGGTTGTATATTACAAAAATTGTGCAAAATGTTACATCAATCTACAACCTTCTTGTGAAAAAATGTTTCCTTTTTAATGAACAATATGTGCATTTTGTTATGAGATGTGGAATTGATACTATTTTAATGTAACAAAACATGTGCAAGTTATTGCACCATGAAAATGCATATATGTTGTTCCATGGTCTATATGTTAACATGGGTATGCTTTTAAAGGCATTTTGTTTTTTATTTATTAATGATTTATTTGTTCAGTTATTAAACAGTGTTTGTTTTTACTTAATTTTTAAGCAATGACCGGAACATGTATCTGTTATTCATGTTTATTCATCTTATTCTAGATATGTCAGTTAAAAAAACAGCCACTTGGGTTGTGGCGTACTGGTAAACCCTTTAGGGGATGTAGTGGAAAATCTCATCTACCTAGGGTTCAAATCCAGACGATGTCAAAGCCCTTGTGGCCATGGAGGTTCACCTGCGATGACTCCAGGCCATTCGTGGTCGCCCGGGGATTAGTCGGTGAGCGTAAGCTGGCCCGGAAACCCATGGTTACAAAAAAAAAACAGCTAAAATCTGAGTTTTAGATGTATAATCATTGTATTGAATGTTAGACGGGTATAATCAACAATATTTTATCACTAGAGAACGCTAAATTAATATTATAATAACAAATAGTTGAACACATCATTTAGCGGTCAATTTTAAGTAGAGGTGATCATTTGTGAGTTTGGGTCGGGGTCGGGTTGGGTCTAACATAATCTTTTTGTCTAACAGGCCTAATATAGCAAACCCAAGCCTATTTATATGGGCTTATAGACTTGCCCATACCCACCTTATAAACGGGCCGGGCTTGCCCACGAGGTAGCAGACCTTTTTTTTCCACATTTGAAAAATAAAACTTATATAAAATTATAAGTTATGTAAAATCATTTAAATTATGTAAGTTCTTTTGAGCATAAATAAGACGTAAAATATATCAATGTACATAAGTATGAAAAAAATATTTTCACAATATATGGAGCATGGATATTTTCTCTCTAATGATTTATCAACTTTCAAAATCTAAGTTTTTTCAATAAAAAAAAGTTATCCACCTTCAAGATCGAGATTGAAGACGTACTACATAACATAACACATATTATATATATATCTGGGTGACGATTGGTACTCAGTAGTGGGAATCCAATCCAAAGCGATTTCTAAATCTTTTTGATAAAAAACAATAAATTATTAATTATATATAAAATTTAATCAATTATAATGATATAACGAGCCGGACGGGCTTGTCCGAATTCTTTTTGTCATTGCCCGAGCCCACCCACTAATTTTAGTGGTTCAACCTGAGCCCGCCCATTTTTTCGAAAATGGTTGTCCAACCCGCTTTTCTAACGGGCCGAGCGGACCGGGTCTAACAAGTCGTACCGCTCGTGAACAACTCTAATTTTGAGTTATTGTCAACTATTAATTTGTCCATATAACATGTGTACTTAAGTCAATTGTAAATTATGTTCAATGTGTAATGACCATGAGACATATAAATGGACGGATTTGATTACAATAGTTTCCAACCATGAGTCATTTCTTCCATATCTAGAAATAGAATCGCTAAATTTGAATAAACGGACTTGACACAACGTATTATTGTTTCGAGAAAAAAATTGTACCAATTATAGAATCAATGCGTATGCATAATGAGTTTGATTGTTAATCAATAATAATTTCCTCCCATGAAAATTATAATACTTCTTTTCACGATGTTTCACAAAAAAAAAAGAAAAGTGAGAAATCGTCCATTTCAAACGAACCTCCATTCCATGAGTAATTTGGTTCAAATTAATAGCATATCATGTGAAACAAGTCATTTCGATTAAATCATATATGGTAAAATCCGATTTCAACGCCTATTAGTGATGTGCCTTTTGTGTATGAAAGCTAAAACAAGAAGAAAACAAAACTCTTTCCAAACCAATTTTGGTCGGTTAGATTTATCAGATTGAGTCTATTAAGTCATCTTTATCTGTAAAATTGTTAAATAAAGTTTATCGGATATTTTACGACCTAAACCAGTCGAACCAAACCGATTTACGTTACATAGATGATGTATAAAAATTAAAAAAAAAAAAATCAGGTTAAATAAGATGGTATCGACAAGGTTTCTCTCTCCTTTACAGTTGGAAGATGGGATTATTGGCCCACACAAGCGATGTCACGTGGAAACACGTCCAACTTGGCTCCATCTTCTTTCTGGATTTTCTATTTTTCTAATATAATAATATTATTGTTTATTATCCAACATAAATTTTCTTATTCACCATTCTTTATTTTATTATTGTCTTTTATATTTTAGTTGTTTTTATCCATTATATTTATTCTTTTAAAATAATATCGAATTGGATATTCATCTGGTAAATAAAAAATCTTAGATTTGATTTTGTTGGATGTTAATTAATATTTATTTTTATAAAATAAATACTCAAATTGTGAGTAACATTTTATATGGTAATTTATTTTGTTATCGGATTTTAGTTGATTATTACTTAATTATTATTTTTTTCTAATAAAAATGCTCTCTTCAAAAATTAATATAATATTCATCGGTTGAATATTTATTCATTATAAATTGTTATCTTATTATTTAAACAACTCATCACTTCAATTTTACAACAATTCACATTATTTTAGAAACTTACGTAGGGGTTGTTTGTTTCAATGTTTTAAAACCCGGTTTTTTTGTTGACTTGGTGTGGTGATCGGCAGTGGTAGATCCAGGATTTTTACCTGGTGGGGGCACCTTCGAGGTATATTAAAGGCCCACAAAGTCGAACGATGTATTTTTAGCTTAATTCCACATTTTCGATGGATTTTTAAAGTTTTTTGGTTGATTTCAAAGAGTTTTTAAGTATTTTGTCGATTTCGGGTTTTTTTTTTTTGTTGATTTCCATGTAATTTTTTTGGTTCGTGGGGGCACTGACAAAAAATTACTTGGGGGACGAATGGTAGAAAGTAAAAATACAATTATTTTTATAAAAATGAAAAAATATTTTTTTTAATGGGGGCCCTTCCCTCCACCCTTTACCTTATACATCCGCCACTGGTGATCGGGTCACGGTTCAACCATCGGGTCAACCAAATACATTAAAAAAAACCAAGTACATTAAAAAAACTGGTTCAACCACCGGGTCAACCACCCAGTTCAACCGGTTTTTTGATAAAACCGGCCGGTTCACTCCGAGCCATAAATTGCCATAAACCCGGTCGCAATTGACCCGCCTTCTTCCCCGGGTCCTAGTTCAACCGGTTCAACCGACCGGGTCGACCCGGTTTTTAAAACATTGGTTTGTTTTTCAAAAAAAAAAACCCTCTTAATGGCTCTCAAGTCTAAATCGTTCAGACTTTTTTACATTTAGACTGTTTTTTTTTCTAGTTTTCATAACCTCTTAACCCTTAAATATGTCTGAAATAAAAGTGGCCACCTAACTTCTTAAAACCTCTTATCACCACCTCAGTTCATATGCTCTTCTTTCTCTCAAGAGACGCCTTCAAACGTTACAGAAACATGCAGTCTTGTTAATTCAGATTTCAGACTTCAACACCACCTTTTATTAATCAGAAGTAAAATATGACTTCAAACCTCTCAAAAGAAGTTTTTTTTAGTCAAACACTTAATCCGGTCTTATGCTTTTTATGAGACAGAATGCGTGTTTTGAAACATAGCCAACTATATTGTAAGTCACATGATTTTCATTTAAAATGACTATTATACAGTAATTTAATGATTATCATAAAAAAATTCACATAAGAATATCGATCATTTGCTTTCCTATTTTTTACGACGTATCAAATCAAGGGTAATTTGGTCATTTCCACTTGATAAAACCAATATTATTTTATAATGAAAATATTTTTTCTCTTCTAGACAAGTATGGCTAGGGCTGTAAACGAACCGAACGAACACGAACGGAGACTTGTTCGTGTTCGTTCGTTTAACTTAACCGAACAAACGAACGAACACGAACGGTAAACGAACGAATTTTTTTGTGTTCATGTTCGTTCGTTAAGAAAATATGTTTGTTCGTGTTCGTTTATGTTCGTTCATTAGGAGCTAAACGAACTTAAACGAATGGACATAAATGAACATATACGAACGTAAACGAACGAACATAAATGAACATAAATGAATAAAAAACAACCACCGTTACTCATCATTTCGTTCATAAAAAATAACATAACAAAATTAAAAAAAACGGATAAACTTAGGAGGTATAAAAAAGGAATTTAAAAAATTTAATTTAATTTAATTAATGCTTTGACACATTAATGTCATAATATATATATATAAATATATTTGTATATACAAACAAATATAAACGAACGTAAACGAACATTAACGAACATAAATGAACGAACGTTCACGAACGTAAATGAACGAACGAGACCATTGTTCATATTCATTCATTTAACTAAACGAACAAAAAAATGTGTTCATGTTCGTTCATTTATTAAATAAACGAACATAAACGAACTTTCCGCCGAACAGTTCACAAACGGTTCGCTGAACGTTCGGTTCGTTTACAGCCCTAAGTATGGCACATGAAATATTTTAGCCCTAGACCCCACAAATTACACTTTAAGCCCCAATGTTAATATACCTCTTTATTGGCCCTTGGCCCTAACTTAACTATTGCAAAGACCACCCTATTCTAAAAGGGTGAATGATCCAAGCCCCTACCACATTTTAGTAGTACATTGGTCACTTTCAAATTGCTATGAATCATTTTTTTGTCACAAACTATTTTATTTATTTTCATCATCATTCAGAGTAATATAAAAATAGTGAATACAAAGATATGGAAATCAAAGAAAAAAATATTGAGGTTGTGACATGTTGCCTCTACTCCTCGTACCTGGCAAAAGTTTGCAGTTTTATTTTGGTTAAATGAATTTAGACGGATTGAAGATAGTAAGTTCTTTATACATATTATAGCTTTTCATTAAAGTTACATTGGATAAAAGGTCTTGTGAATTATGAACCATTATCTCATACGACTTACGTTACGCAAGTAGCTGATGGCGTTTTTAAGTCAACAATTATGGGTACATGGCTTCTTCAAAGAAAACACAATTGTAAAATCAGATGTACCATCTAGAGGAAGGTGAATACAGTTTTGTTTGGTCCATTATCACGCAAAGTCATTTGAATTAGAGGTGTATTTTGTGTGGGACCATTGATGTTATTGGTTTAATGGAATGCATATAGACATCTAAGTGTTAGTCATTGAAGCTTAATTGAATATAGGGTGCTATAGGCCCTAGGGTTTTTGAAAGTAAGTATAAATTATATCATTCAACTGGTTATACCTACAATTGCATTTGAATACAACGACGTTGAAGTCCCTACTTCTTTCGAGAACCACAACAAGTTAACTTAACGACTCGTCACAACCACAATACATTTGAATATTGGAGCAATATGGTCCTTAGGTATTTCAATAGCAACTATAAAGCATGTTATATAACAAATACTGACTATATACAATTAATACAGGGGTATAGCTTGTAGGCTTTTGAAAGTATCAATAAATTGCATTGTATGACTCATCAGGGCTATAATACATCTGAATGCAACATCATCACAATTCTAAAGTTTCTAAAAGCAACAACAACCCTGGAACAAGATTGTCATGGTTTTTCTTGACAAACATCTTTTTTATGACAAACATCTGTTCTATCAAGGTTTCATATATTTCATTAAGAA
Organism: Arctium minus; assembly: GCA_954870635.1. Lineage (NCBI taxonomy): Eukaryota > Viridiplantae > Streptophyta > Magnoliopsida > Asterales > Asteraceae > Arctium > Arctium minus. The sequence continues at coordinate 27,315,833 of OX941082.1, read as the reverse complement.
AAAAAAAACAATTTACATTGTAAAACTCATCATAACAACAGTAAATTATATCTCTCAACTGAACTAATCCTAGAAAACCTACATATCCTAACCCTGAAACCCTACTTGATCAAAGGAAGAAAAAAGAGTTCACCCCTAAATATTTATTTGAAAACAAAATAATGTCTTTGAGAAATAACAAGAAGAAAAAAATAAAATGAAAGGACCCTTGTCATTACTCTTTTATGGAATGATTTAAGTCATACATAATTACACACAATAAAGGATGCATAGATAGGTATTGATGATATTGTACTTGTGGTAATAATAATAGGTGTACTAATTTGAAATTGGTGTGGTTAAAGTTTGTAGTTTACAAGTTGCTCTCATGTATTAAAGAGTGCCACATGCTTAAAAGTAGTACCCTTACCATATAGGGTAGGGACTTCACATTTAGTGCTAAAACTTTAGTTAATTTATGCCACACAAGACTTCATGTTCTTAATATTGAGTAAATCCCACTTATACCCCTCTTTATGGCCAAGTCACATTTAGACTCCCACATTATAAACAATAAGCAAACAACCCCTTTTAGTCCTACATTCCACCATTATAATTAAATGGCATTTCATCCCCTTATGAACTATGAGGGGAATTTATGGTTATCTTTACATATGGGATGTTCTCTTTTATCTTTAATTCAAATTCTAACAACCCCAAATCAGATATTCGAGTAAATATACTTTTTTTCGATTGGTTCTGAAAATATAACAAAAGAATGATGGTGGGTTTAAAACAACTGATTTTCACGACCATTATATAAAAAATAACTATTTAAATCACATTTTTCATATGGGACACTAAAGCATATGAAACTACATTTTCAGAAGCAATTATTTCCCACATATTGTGAGATCTTAAAAGAAACAAAAAAAATGATGACACCAAAAATAATTTTTCATAAATGCAAACTAAACTGGAAACTGTCTTTCGAAAAATGGCCACTTTGGTCCTGTTTTCAAACCAATTTTAGGTCATAAATTTACGACCATCAAAAGTTTCAACTTTCAACTCATAAATAATTAACTATTAATGAATATATATGTCCCAATCCCCATATATCTTTATCACATGAGTGATCATAATATCTTCTTGATGGATAATCATTAGTTAAATAATAGTCATGACCTGATCATATTTCAATTTAAGTAAAAGCAACAAACCGTAAAAATATATATGATACAACGTTTTTTAAATCTTCGTAATTTTTAGTTGTTAGACCTCTCTTGAATACTTATTTTGAATAAACCGCAAAATACAATTCATAAAAATATACATTGTAAAACGATATCTCGAGACACAATAAATGTACGGTGGAATGATATTTTTTACAAATTTTTATTATAAAAAAATTATTTACATAATGCGTGACATAAAAAAATACCATTGGCTCTACAATTAATGAAGCCAAGTAGATTTCATGAGAACAATTTTAATGTTCATAACTCAAGTCCCTCGTGAATAATACTTTTTGAGATCCATTGAATTTTTCGTTTTCTTTTTCAAAATTTCCAAAAATAAATCACTTTTTAATTAATTTTTCCAATTTTAATACATTTATTAGCAAATTTCGTATAAATGATTATCATTTGATATTAATTACACTCTCTAAAATGTGAATTAACATGGGGTAGTATAATAATTGAATCGATTTATATTCAGATATATAAATTAGTTTGTGCAAATTGTCACATGCTTAATTGAAAAAAAAACATATTTAAAACGATGTCGATTTCTTGGCTTTCATGACCATTGATGCAAATAATTTATTTTCTAAAGTTATGATCGCAAAAGAGATTTTAAATAATTAATAACCATGAAATTGATTCATCATTTTTATTGTTAAGATCTTTTAATATTGTAGACTATGATGTTTTAAATGTTTTATTAATTCAAAAAACATATTTCAACCTATGTCTATCGTTGTGTATATCGAAGGTTAGCATAGGTGTTTATGAAAACATAAATGTAACAACCCAATATTTAAAGCAAAAACATAGATAATAATGTTCTAAAACGGGTCTCAATACAACCAATTCAAAATAAGATTACTGGAAATTTAACAATGGAAGTCTCATCTACATCCGATAATCTCTACGTCGAAAACCAGCTTCTAATGCTAGAATCTCTACCTTGCTTCTACACCTTTTCCTTCCCTTTTGAGGAAGCGCCAATAGCGTTCTTCCCTGAAAATGAGTTTGGGTTTGAAAAACGAGGGTTAGACCATAAGGTCTAGTGAATTTCCAAATAAAATAGTTTTATCCGAGACTTTTACCATAGAGAAATAATGTAATTTAACAAGGTCATATTCAAACAAACTCAAGTAATGCACGGGTAATATTCCCACATTTCACATTCGAAAATAACCGATTAGTCAGGATCGGGGCCCAAACAGACTCCCCTCTCGCCCCGGGGCACAAGCAGACTCCCCCTTTTTCTACATGTGCAAAAAACGAATTTCACGCACATGTGGTTGTTCACATATCTCCAAGGAATCAAGAGATTCCACGATCATAGTTACCCATTCCACAAAAGCATATCTCAAGATCATAAATAAAGTTTACATCATAAAATAAACGTACTAAAAAAATAAATTGCGGAATAAAACCGAGTTCTAGTTTAACCCATATCAGAAATTCAGAGCATTATAAACTTCAAGCAAGTAGAAACAGTTGTCGGGAACTCACCTTGCGAGAGGATTAATCACACAGACAACTCCTAAAATCGGAAAGGATCTCCTCCTACCGATCGGGAAGGAACTCGGTTAACATAGATTACATTCATTACCAAACCGAACGAGGACCCCTAAAAGAACTAAGCTCACGGCCTAAAGGTGGATCGTGGTTGTTGGTCGGTCACTACACGGTCCGGCTCCAAGGTCGCCTGCACTATGCCCGGGTCCGACTCCAAGCCGCCCGACTCTACTACCCAGGTGGGACGATCCCCGCATGGGGTGTCTCCCGGCTGAGGTTGGGTCTCGGCTCAAGGGTAGCCCGGGTTTGGGTTGCCCTCGGGTGGCTCCCGGTTGATGCCAACCCAGGTGGGACGATCCCCGCATGGGGTGTCTCCCGGCTGAGGTTGGGTCTCGGCTCAAGGGTAGCCCGGGTTTGGGTTGCCCTCGGGTGGCTCCCGGTTGATGCCAACCCAGGTGGGAAGGGGTCCCGAGTCAAGAAGGATGCGGGTGGGGGGTTCCCAGCTCGACGTCGATCGATAAAGGGGGAAAAATCCCATCGATGAGCTCATAATCCACTGATTTCACCAACGATTTCTAAGGGTTTACTCCCAACAACAAAATTAATCAATCTTTTAACCAAAAATTAGATTTATTTCAAATTTAAATTCCAAAATCAAACACCCTGACTAAACCCCAACATTTCTTATCAGACCCACGATTCGACCTCCCAATCTCTGCTAGTTGCAACGATTAAAAGAGAAAGGGTGTTAGAGGTTGCTTACCTTGAATGATGGAATCTACCAAGCTTGATTTCCTCTTCATCTCTCTTGTTCCACACCAAGCCCCAAATGCTCTCTTGATCGCCCTTTTTTCTTTCTCAGCCGCCAACCAAAAGAGAATGAGAAGGGTTTAGGGTTTTATGAGTCCACCTATAAAACTTTCCTCTTTTGGCACAAAAGACCCCTCAACTAAGCCTTACCCAATTTTTTTTACCACAAACTCAAAATAGTTATGACCGTAACTTAACATTAACGGTCGTTACAAATCTTCCCCTCTTAAAAAGATTCCGTCCTCGGAATCTCTTCTTCGAATAACTGAGGGTACTTGGCCCACATTTCCGACTCAACTTCCCAGGTGGCATCTTGAGCCTTATGAAAGCGCCACTGAACTTTCACCAAACAAATTTCCTTATTCCTTAACTTCCTGGTTTTATGATCGATAATCGCTTCAGGTTCTTCGACATAGTTCAGTCGTTCATCAACTTGCACATCTCACAAGGGCACCGCCATATCCACCTCCGCTAGACATTTCCTTAAGTTGGATACATGAAACATATTGTGTATAGCTCGCAATTCTTCCAGGGGATCGAGCTGATACGCCACTTCCCCAATTTGCTCCGCAATCTTAAATGGTCCAATATAACGCGGACTTAATTTTCCTTTCTTTCCGAAGCGCACCAAACCATTCCAAGGTGATACCTTGAGCATGACATTATCTCCGATTTGAAATTCTATGCTCTTTCGTCTTTTGTCCGCGTAGCTCTTTTGTCTGTCACATGCTACCTTCAACCTTACTCGCACTTGCACTATCTTGTCTACAGTTAGCTGCACAATTTCTGGCCCCGCCAATTGTCTTTCCCCAACTTCATTCCAGCATAAAGGCGTTCGACATTTTCGCCTATACAAGGCCTCATACGGAGCCGCCTTAATACTGGCGTGATAACTATTGTTATACGCGAATTCAATCAACGGTAAGTGATTCTCCCACGAGCCTTGAAAGTCAATCACACACGCCCTCAGCATATCTTCCAACGTTTGAATAGTCCGCTCGCTCTAACTGTGTGTCCCAATATGCAATCATTCAATCAAGTAAACAAATAATCAACACAATAATGCAAACCTGATATTGATATTCAATTGATTCGACGAATTACAAGCTTCAAGATAAATCGAATTCTCTCTTCTTTTCTTTGTCTGCGGCGCACACCAACACAGCCCACCCTCTCAATATTGATTTTCTAATTAGCTCTAATAACTTCCCTAATCTCTCTAACCCTAATTACAACTAAATTAACTAAATTATACTTAGGCCATAAGCCTAATGGGCTTGGCATGGCTTACCAAAGCTTGGGCCCAAAAACAAAACAAACTAAATAACTAAAATAACAAGACTAATAAATAAAATATGAAAACATACTTTTGACTAATTATTACAAAAGGACCCTAGACTATTTGTTGAGACGACTTTATCAGCTTTAACTTCAGATTTCCATCTTCAGATAATTATGATCTTGAATCCAATAAATATGTGCTTTAACACTAACCATCGGTCTGAGGGTGGTAAGCTGTACTCAACTTGATTCGTGAACCCATCTCCCGCTGGAAGCTCCTCCAAAATGTTGAAGTGAAACGACTATCCCGATCGGGCACTATTGAAAACGGTACCCCATGACGCGACACTATCTCGTCGATGTACAACTTTGCCAATATTTCCAAGGAGTACATTTCTTTAATAGGTAGAAAGTGCGTCGATTTCGTGAGCCAGCCCACGATTACCCAAATTGCGTCATAGCCCCTCGGGGTCCTAGGCAATTTGGTTACTAAATCTATAGTGATCTGATCCCACTTCTAAACTGGAATATCTAATGGTTGAAGCTTCCCATACGGTCGTTGATGCTCCACCTTCACTTGCAGATATGTCAGACACCGCTCCACGAAATGTGCTATATCCTCCTTCATACCCGACCACCAGTAATTCTGTTTTAAATCCCCATACATCTTATTCATTCCAGGGTGGATCGAATACTTTGATTTATGCGCCTCTTCTAAGATCACCCTTCTAGTCTCTCCAAGTTTTGGAACCCAGATCCTTCCATTGAAGCATTTCAATCCTCGACTATCCTCTGATAATACAATTGCATTATCGAGCATTCACTCCTTCTTAACATTCTCAGACGTCAATGCTTCCGTTTGCCATTTCTTCAATTCTTCTAGAAGGTTGAACGACGCTTTCACTCGCATGGCTACCACTTTTGTAGTTTTGCCCCGTTCTTTCTGACTCAAGGCGTCGGTCACCACATCCACATTGGCTTTTCCTGGGTGATATTCGATTTTGCAATCATAATCCATAAATAGTTTCATCCATCTCATTTTCCGCATATTCAACTCCTTTTGATCAAAGAGGTGACACAGACTCTTGTGATCCGTGAAAATCTGGTACTTCATCCCATAGAGGTAATGTCGCCAGATTTTCAGGGCGAAGACGACTGCTGCCAATTCTAGGTCATGAGTGGGGTAACGAGTCTCATGATCCTTTAACTGCCGAGACGCATACACGATTACTCTCCCTCGTTGCATGAGGACATATCCCAAACCTAGTCTCGATGCATCACTGTAAACTACAAAGTCGTCCGAACCCTCCGGTAGTGCCAAAATCGGTGCGCCGCTCAACATGTCTTTCAACTTTTGGAACGCCTCAGTTTGTGCTTCCGCCCACGTGAACTTCACGGTCATCTTCGTTAAGGAAGTCAACGGCGTTGCGATCCACGAGAAATCCTTGATAAATTTATGGTAATAACCAACCAACCCAAGGAAACTTCGAACATCTTATGGGTTTTTAGGTTTCTCCCAATCTTGTATTACTTCAATCTTAGATGGTTCTACCTTAATTCCATATCGAGACACTACATGCCCAATGAATTGAACTTCTTTCAACCAGAACTCACACTTCGAAAATTTAGCGTAAAGCTTCTCTCGCTTTAGCAATTCCAGGATAACTCGCAGGTGTTCCTCGTGCTACTCTTCAGATTTCGAGTAAATCAAAATGTCATCTATGAACGCAATTACGAACTTATACAGATAAGGTTGACACACCCTATTCATCAAGTCCATAAAGGCCGCTGGTGCGTTGGTTAAGCCAAATGGCATCACCAGAAACTCATAGTGTCCATATCTAGTCCGAAAAGTCGTTTTCGGTATATCTTCCTCTTTTACCTTGAGCTGATGGTAGCCCGACCTTAGATCAATCTTAGAGAAACAGTAAGTTCCTTGCATCTGATCAAACAGGTCGTCTATCCTAGGAAGCGGATACTTGTTCTTAATCGTTACCTTGTTGAGCTCACGGTAATCTATGCACATTCGCATAGTCCTGTCTTTCTTCTTCACAAAGAGTACCGGTGCACCCCAAGGCGAGGTGCTCGGTCAAACGAATCCCTTGTCTAACAGTTCTTGCAACTGAGACATCATCTCCTTCATCTCCGAAGGCACCAACCTATAAGGGGCACGCACTATCGGTGCGGCACCCGACACCAAGTCAATGCGGAATTCTACCTGACGGTCTGGGGGTAGGTTTGTTAAGTCCACCGGAAATACCTCCGAATACTCACTTACTACCCTTACGTCCTCAACCCCGCGCTTTTTCTTCTTGGAATCTATAACATATGCCAAGTACCCCGCACATCCTTTCCTCAAACACTTTGTAGCCTTGATCATGGACATAAGGCTAGTCCTTTTGTTCCGACGGTTCCCATAAATAACTACTGTTCCCTTTTTGGGTAATTTCACCCGAATCAATTTCTTATTACACACTATATTGGCGTCATTCGCGGCTAACCAATCCATTCCCAACACTATGTCAAATTCCCTCATAGACATAGGATACAACCGCAATGGTATCAAACTTCCTTCTATATCTATAACACAACCTTCCACCACCTCTCTAATGAGAACCCGATTATCATCGACCGTTTCCACCTCCAACTCCCTCTCTAAGCGTTTAGGCTCCACGCTTAAACATTTCATAAAGTCAAGGGACACAAAAGAACGGTCCGCTCCAGAATCAGATCACACTTTGGCAATTAACGAATTCACCAAAAATGTACCTGTCACAACCTCCAAAGCTTCCTCCGCCTCCATCTCCGTCATATGAAAAGCACGTCCCTTCAGGCGTGCCTGCTCTGCCCTCTTCTCCTCCCCCTTGTTTCCCTGCCTTCTTCCATACTGTGTCGGTCATCCCTTCTTCAATTGCGGACAATCGGTCCGCATATGCTTCGATGAACCACACTGGAAACATGCCTTGCTCTTAGGACAATCCCTCGCGATATGACCCGGCAACCCACACCGGTAACAGGACTTCGATTCTAACATGCATTCCCCCCGATGAATGCGGTGACCCTTTCCACATGGCTTTGGTGCCACACCACGATCCCCACAAATGTCTGGCCTGAAACTCTTCCCCTTTCTTTCGTCAACCCCCAGACCATCCCATTTTCTCTTCTCTTCGCTCTTCTTAGACGCTTGTCTGTCTTTTCCTTTTTAGTTAATTCAGCTGCATTGACGGCCGCTTGAAAAGTGGTCAGTTCTTTGTTCGAGACAAACTCTCGAATGTTGTTCTTCAGGCCCTAAATGTAACGCTCCACTCGTATTTCTTCGTTCGCACATACACTTCAGTGAAACGGGATTTCTCTATGAATTTTGAAGTGTATTCTCATACCGAGATTTCTTTATGCTCCAGGTTCAGAAACTCCTCTTCCAGCCTTTTAACTTCCGCTAAAAGGCAGAACTGAGCCGTAAATATTCCAACAAACGTCTTCCAGGACATAAACTTGGCTGCCGACGATCCTTGCCCGCCCGACTCGGTATCCCACCACAAAACAACTTCCGATTTCAACATAGATAAGGCATAGATCACTTTATCCTACTGGTGTCAAACGCCAACTCCATTCCCTTGATCCATTTCATTTCCAACACTAGATCACATTCCCCTTCATAAGTAGGAGGCTTGCACGTGGTGAACTCCTTGTAGCTACATGCCTTCGCTGCCGGATCATTCATCACTAAGGTAGTCGATCGAGAATGACTACCTTCTCTTGCCACCAGCGGACTAGACATTTCAGATCCTTCCTTACTCTCCGGTCTCTCCTTGTTTCCAGACACTGACCCGTTTCGTTGAGCCAGCAAAGCTTGTAGAGTTTCTTGAAGTTTACCCATTTCAGCTGTAAATGCTTCATAGGTCACGAAGGCTTGGTTACGACCACGTCCCTGGCCTCGAGATTGACATCTTCCCCTTAAAGTGGCCAAACTCTCTTGCTGAGACAGTTCCCTATCAACAGGAATTTCCACGCTTCTTACTCGATGGGCGGTTCGAGTCGACTTACGCCCTTGATGACCGATTTTCGGTTCCACTTGAGTGGCATCTTTTCAGGTAGTTCTTTCCCGGCCCCTTGCTTGACCCCTTCCCCTTCTGCGGGTGGCGGGTTGCCTAAGTGGCTTTGCCGGTCCAACTACAGGGGCCTCATTGGTTGGGACCACCTCATCTACTAGTACATATCGTGTAACACCTGTAATTTTGCTTGCATCTTATGGGTCACATGTGTACGTTTATGCTCTCGAGCGAACTGCTAAGCCTTAATATGGGAAATTGAGAACTTAAGGTGAAAAGCCATGAATTAAGTTGGGGGGGGGGGGTGACAGCGACTTGCGTGGGCTCTCGCGTGGTTTGAAGACCGCGATCAAAGCCGCGGGACTCACTGGAGTCCCCAGTATGAGAACACGCGTGACCTACGGCGCGACCCCAAGGCCGCAACCAAAGCCGCGGGGAAGCACCTGCAGGTCAAAAACGGGGTTTCTCCCCTTGTCTCCCATTTTTCCTCATCTTGGAGCTTTTGGAAGAGGAATTTGGTAAGTCTTTTGCCTTAATCTCACTCTCCTCATTTATGGTTCTTCATTGTGCATTAATGGAGATCTTAATGCTCCTCTAGGGCTGGTCTTTATGAAGAGTATCTTTGTAGAAACCTCACAAGCTTCCATTTCTCCACCTACTTTCCTAGGGTTTTGATTTCTCTTAAGAAATCACCAAGGTGAGTGCATTCTTGACCCTTCTACTCATGTACATGTCTAGTAATGTTTTAATCTTTACATATATCTTTTCTTACATATACTTTGACTTTAACTTTTATTACAAATAGACTTTAACTTTCTGCTTGAGAGTTTGACTTGCTTTGACATTCATTCTTCAGTCTTTATGATCTTGTATCCAACATATTTATGCTCTAACATTCTCCCCCTTTGGATCAAGATCATCTTCAAAAATATTTTGCAATAAAATCTCCCCCTTTCTGTGCAAAACAAACTATCTCCCCTTTGATTGATCTTTAGCAATTTTATTTCCTCCTTGTAAATTTCTTCCAGCAAAGATCATCTTCAGAAAAATAAACATTGAAGCACAATCTCTTTCAAAAACAATCTCCCCTTTTCTCGGATAAAGTTGACTTCAAAAACTTTTGTAATCTCCCCAAAAACTGTAATGACATTCATCAAGAATAGTATAGCAATCTCCCCCAAGGTTGTAAAATCATCTTTCAGACTTTAGAAAGAAATTATCTTCAGGTTCATCTCTCTTTGCTTCAGCAAATTGTCTTCAAAGAGAATTTCAGTAAAATCCGGCTCGGTATCAAAGTTCTTTGAATTTTCTCTTTCAAACTTGTACAATCTTCAGCAAAACTTGCAATTCTTTGAACTTAGCTTCTCCCATATTCACTTCTTGACCATCTCAAACATTTCTTGATCATCTTTTCTCCCCCTTTTTGATGATAGAGACATTGACATCATCAAAACCTCCTCAAGAAATGTCATTAACCTTTCTTTGACCATTGATCTTTCACAAGAGCCTCTGATTATTTATCGATCCAAAAGATATTCATCCGAATCTTTTCAAATTCAGACAAATTATGAGTGTAAAACCTGAATCAACAAATGAATCAGTTAAAATGCCTGTCAGTAACACAAAGTCATTGTATGTAATGAATACATATTGTAAATGAGCTTTTTGATGTTCACTCCCCCAGGTCTTCCATTCAATTTCCTGTGTGTTCGTGCTTGTGTTTGAAAGAATTAAGCACTGATGATTGCTTTTGAAAGACTCAAAATTGTGTAAACCATTGAGACAACAACAGTATAACACAGACTCAATTGTGCATGATCGAAGTGCGAAGGTGGGGCAGACTTCCTTATTTTTCAATATCCACATCTTTCGAATGAAGACAAGATAGCATATGTGCTGCATCCCTAGAAAATATGAAACATCTTCTTTTTAAGAAAAAGATGAGTAGCTGGTGGGGTTTAAAGCAAGAGTTGGCATAGGCTATTTGCCTTTTTCAATGACGTTCACGAAGAATTGTGAAACAATCAGTAATGTGGTTGCCCGACTCAGAAAAAGTTGGTGCAGAGTTTGGTATTCTTTTACTCTGTTCTCTCACCCTCTTTCTTTTTATCATTAAGCTCGCTTCTAACCAAACTCTCCTTTTCATTTTACCTCATCACACCCACACTCATATATTGACTCCTCACACTCGATCACTTAAGGATTAACTTCTTGGGTAGGAAACACTTGTTAACGTGAATCCATAAAAGTTCTGTTAAGTTCTCACACAATGAACCCATGTTTTACTAAAAGTGTAATGTTGCTCAAACAGTTTAACTTTGCAGTTAAAGCACAATGTGAAATACATGTCAGATGTATGTATGCACTTGAATGTAATCATGACGATTTGAGCATTTTAAACATTGAAGATATTTCATAAAAGTATATTGAATGAATGAAATGAATACAAGAAACTTGTTTGAAAATCTGACATTGTATGAAAAAGATCAAATTATATCATATTTAATCATTCATATTTGATCTTATCAATTAAGGTCTAGGTCAAGAAAAATCGGATTTTGTCTATACGAATCAAAATATAGACAAGTCTTGAAAGAAACGTTTCGAATGAAATCACGCTCAACAAACATTGAATTTCAAGCGGGGTGTCTTACCATCGAAAATTTGTTTCAATATGAGACATGGTAAGAACATATTAACAAAAATAGTAAACCGGTGTGTGTGAATACTTGACAGTATATGGAAAAGATAATACACAAGTATTTATCTTTGGAAACACACGGTTTATTTAACATTTAAGCTCATGATTAATGAAAAACATTTAAAATCACACTTCTAAATTCATGAAATCTTTTTAAGAATCGAGAAGTGGTTTGAACATTTAAGAACATTTTTTCATATTTGAAAGTTGTCCTTCTTTCAGACACGTATGAGACTAAGATTAGAATATTTCCTTACGCTCATCTTCAATCTCACGAAGTCAGCTCAAAAGTCATATTGAATATGATCATTTAAGCTTCCTCTCAAATTTGCAACAGTCAAAAAACCTGTCAAAGTACAAAGCTTTATTCACAAAACTTATTGAAAAGTAAAGACATAAAGCAATAAAACATGTTAAGAACGAGTTCTGATCAGATGTAATCAGAAGTCATATTCCTAACTCCTTAACTCCCCCTGAAATGTAGATTATCTTATCATCTTCTCACACTCCCCCTGAAATCATGAACACACTTAAGTGCAGATATCTTTCAGAATAAAGAATAAAGGAATGAAGAAAAAATAACAAAACTAAACTTTAATAGGTAACAACAAATTAAGTCTTGAGATTTAGCATACCAAACTTTGAAATGAGAAAAATTAAATCTCTTTTCGTCAAGCGGTTTGGTGAACAAGTCAGCAAGCTGATAATCTGTGTTTACAAAGTAAAGTTCGATTGTACCTTTTTCAACATTGTCTTTAATGAAGTGATATCTAACGTCTATGTGCTTGGTCTTAGTATGTTGAACAGGGTTAGCAGATATTGCAATGGCGCTCTTAGAATCGCAGTAAATCGGGATCTTGTCTTATTTGAAGCCATAATCTCGGAGTTGTGTCTGCATCCATAACACTTGAGAACAGCAGCTAGCCGCAGCTACGTACTCTGCCTCGACTGTTGAAGTAGATACACAGAGTTATTTCTTTGAAGCCCAACTCACGAGTTTATCGTCAAGAAATTGTATGTGTCCCGACGTACTCTTCCTGTCAAGCATACAACCTGCATGATCTGCATCTGAATATGCTGTGAGCTCGAAACCTGTATCCTTAGGATACCACAGACCAAGATCTGCAGTGCCCTTCAGATATCTAAATATACGCTTGACTGCAGACAAATGGAATTCTTTAGGACTAGCCTGACATCGTGCACATAAGCATGTAGAGAACATTATATTTGGCCTACTATATGTTAAGTACATTAAAGAACCAATCATACCTCAGTAGGTTCTAACATTGACAACTTTTCCAGAAGGATCAGTGCCACAATTCCCCGTGCCATCGGGGTTCCAATAGGAGTACAAATTTCCATTTTAAATTTTGTAAGAATATCGAAAATGTACTTTGATTGATTAATAAAGACCCCCGTGGAAAATTGTTTGAATTGTAATCCGAGAAAGAAATTCATCTCTCCCATCATACTCATCTGGAATCTTGACACCATAAGATTAGAAAAATTCTTACAGTACTTAGCATTAGTTGAGCCAAATATGATATCATCCATATATATCTGAATTAAAATGATATCAGGTTTTTCCTTTTTAATAAAAAGAGTAGTATCGATTTTACCTTTCGAGAAGCCCGACTTGACTAAAAATTTGGATAAAACTTCATACCAGGTGCGAGGGGATTGCTTCAGACCATAAAGAGCTTTGTTTAAAATGTAAACGTGATTAGGTTTCTCTGGATTGAAAAAACCTTCTGGATGAGAGACGTAGACTTCCTCCTTTAAGATGTCGTTCAGAAAGGCAGTCTTCACGTCCATCTGGTAGATGGTGAAGTTATTGTGTGCGACATATGCTAAAAACATGCGGATTGCTTCTATGCGCGCAACTGGAGCATAAGTCTCTTCATAGTCAATACCTTCCTCTTGCCTATATCCTTTAGCCACAAGTCTTGCTTTGTTTCTGATAACAATACCATCTTCGTCTTTCTTATTCTTGAATATCCATTTCGTGCCGATTATGGTTTTTCCTTCAGGTTTAGGCACTAGTCTCCAGACTTTAAGCGCTTCAAATTGATTCAACTCTTCTTGCATCGCAGTTACCCAGTCTGAGTCAGCTAGAGCTTCAGATACTCGTGTTGGCTCTATCTTGCTCAGGAATGAATCATGCATGCACATTTTTAATGTAGCCGACCTAGTTTGCACCGGTTTGGATGGATCTCCAATGATTTGGCTTATCGGGTGCTCTTTGGTCCACTTGTGTTCATGAGGGAGTGGATTAGATATAGATTGATCGTGATGCTCATCTAAATATCCACTTTCAGCTTCTTCATTTTGTTTAGAATTAGGTATGGTTTTAGTTGAAGTATTATGTGTAGAAACTTCAGTTGGTTGGACATTGTCTGTCTGTTGATTATTCGTTACCGTGCATCCAACTGATTCAACAACTTCTGGCTCGACATTTTCATGAACAACTTCGACAGAAGGAGTAGGTGTTTGAATCGGAGTTTCTTGCTGAACCGGGGGAACAGATTCAGTAGACACATCTGAAGTGATTGGATGATGATTGCTTGAATCTTCAAGCCTGTCAATCACAACAAGTCTAGGCAATTTAGACCCAAGAAACTCATCATATAAGAATTCAAACAGTAAATCCAATTCTGATAAATGAGATGTAGAAGTTGACGCTTTATCAGAATTTAAAACATTAACCGCAGGTTCTGGACTGATTTGCCCAGAAGCTAACACTCCAGTAAGTACGGGTTCTGAACTATGTTGTTCAGAAGCCAACTCCTCATCAAATGTTACATTAACGCTCTCAACAACGATCTTCGACTTCTTCAGATATACTCTGTAAGCTACAGACGATTGAGAATAACCGATAAAAATGCCTTCGTCAACTTTTGGACTGAACTTATTCAAGTTCTCATTGTCATTCAATACGAAGCACCTGCATCCAAAGATATGAACGTGTTGATGCTAGGTATTCTATTATTTATTAAAGCATACGGTGTTTTACCGAACCGACGATGGATAATGGAGCGATTCTGAGTATAGTAGGCAGTCGACACAACTTCAGCCCATAGAAATAGAGGTAGATCTGATTGACTTAGCATAGTTCGAGTGGCCTCGACTAGCGTTCTGTTTCGTCTTTCTACAACTCCATTCTGTTTAGGCGTTCTAGCAACAGAAAACTGATGTGTTATCCCGACCGATTCGAGATAATCGTTAGCAATTTTTTTCTTGAATTATGTGCCATTATCCGTTCGAAGAAGCTTTACTGTCTTCTGCAGATTCACTTGAGTGGTCTTTAAGAATGTGATGAGGACTTCGGGCGTCTCATCTTTTGATCTCAGAAATTTGACCCATGTGTATCTTGAGTAATCGTTCACAATCACTAACACGTATTTCTTGTCGTTTATGCTTTGAGTTCACATCGGACCACAGAGATCCATATGCAGTAACTCCAGTGTAGAACCTGTACTAGGCTCAGGCTTCGACTTATGAGCGGATCTTTTCATTTTTCCTTTCTCGCACGCTGCACAAAGATGTTCTTGGACATACTTAAGCTCTAGAAGTCCTTTCACCAAATTTCCCATAACCAACTTGTTGATGTAACGAAAATTCAGGTGAGAAAGCCTTCGATGCCATAACCAACTCTGTTGCAACAAGGCTTTTGAAAGTAGACACACTTCATTGTCAGTCTTGACTTTTGACAGATTGATTGTGTAGAGGTTTGACATTCTTGTCCCAACCAAGATTTCCTTACCATCTTCAGTACGCACAAAACACCTCTTGGCTTTGAAATTAACCTCTAAGTTTGTCACAGAAATGTCCAATGCTGAATAGGTTATGTCCTAGGCCTTCAACATAGCTCACCTTCTTAATCGTTATGTTGTCTTGAATAACGTCACCATAACCCAGAATAGGTGAAAACTGGTCATTCCCGAAGCGCACATTCCCGCAGTATTTCTCTGTATAATTAGACAATAAATCTTTCTGCCCGGTCATATGCTTGGAGCAACCAAAATCCAAGTACCACATATGACGGGTCTGCATAAGAGAAATCAGGGAACAACAACTTTAGGTACCCATTTATATTTGGGTCCTTTCAGATTAGCGCAAGATTTTGGCACCCATTTGAATTTGGGTCCTCTTCTATTTTGAAAATCATGAGAAACTTTAGAATGATAAACATGATAAGAACCAAACCAATCATCAGAATATTGTCGAGAAACAAAATCATTCCGTCTATATTTAGAGGACATAGTAGTAGACCGAGATAATTGGGGTAATTGCTTTATTGAATATTTTTTGTAAACTATATCAGAAATACTATCAGTCGTTCTATTACAATCAATATTAGGACATGATTTTGCAATCTCATCAATCTTCTGCTTTGGTCGCCACTCAGTTCACACTTCAAACCTTTTCTTTTTCAGTTCTGAAACAAAAGATTTAGATTTGTTAGGAAAATGAGATTTCTGAGTTGGTCTTTTCTTTTTCTTACCTGTGTTGGTCCGTTTCTGTGAGCGCCTTTTCTTTTGCTTATTACCTTTTTCATAATAATCGGTACTCACAGAAACTGATTCACCAACCTTAGTTGATGATTCACCTACTTCAAACACACTAGGTAAAGCTTCAGAGTTAATAATGAAATCAGAATGATCTGGAAGTTTTGCATTGAAGTCAAACATACCAATACTTTCATTAACACAACCATCATCAAAATTTAAGAAATCATTTGGAGACGTATATAAGTCATCAAAATCATCTTCAGAAGAAAACACAATTTGTTCAATGTCAACCAAAATTCTTTCATCAGATAAAATATTTAAGAACAATGTTCTTCAATACAGTAGAAAACACAATTTGTTCAATGTCAACCAAAATTCTTTCATCAGATAAAATATTTTCAAGATCAACTATTTTGCTTTCTAAAACAAGTGGAGGAACATAAATTTTTGCTTTAATCGGTTTTGCCTCCAACTCTTTTGTAGAATAACTTGCAAAATAATCATTCGAAAGGAACTTTGGTTGTTCAGAAATATAACTATCATTCAACTTTTGATAGCAGAATGGTAGTTGCATTTTCGTTGTGTTCTTTTTATTCGCTTCTTCCTTGGCCTCTACTTCATCAGAAGATTTGGTAACAAACTTGGGTTTCAAATGAGGATGTTTGTTAGCCGCTTGCAGAAAATCAAAATTATACAAAGTTGGCTGTTTTCTGATTGCTTTCTTCAAATAGTGTGGGTTATCGTAACCGAGACCCCACTTTTCTTTAACATCATTTTCCTCATTCGGTGTGTTTAAAAAAATGGTTTGATCTGTTTGTCCTCTAGCATACAATTTGTCTTCCAAACCATTTACCTTTTTCTCTAGATTCTTATTCTCAACCTGCAATTTGTGAGCTTTTAGCACAAATTCTTGTTTTTCTAGATCAGAATTTGAAAGTTTAGAAACAACTTTAGAAATCTTAGTTTCAAAACAATCTTTTTCTTGTTTAAAAACAGTAGCATATTTGTTCAAAGAGTCAATCAGACTTTTGTTCCCAACAAGTTCCTTGTTGAGTTCAAAAATAGTTTGACGCTTCTTAGCAACCCTGCTTTTCTCCTTTTTCAGTTTATTTTGAAGGTCTTGAAGCTCAAACATTATGGCTTCCATTTTGTTTAAAAAATCAGATTCAGAAAGATTTTATACCTCATCAGAAGTTTCTTCATCAGATTCGTCATACTTCACCTTCTTTCCTATGAGGCACATATGAGTTGTCTCTTCTTTTTCTTCTTTGTCTGAGTGGTCTAGCCAAAACCCATCTTCCGCCATAAGTGCTTTGTCAGCCTCTTGTTGCTTGGCCAAAAGCATCTTGTTTTTGTAATACTCGGAGTTTCAAATTTTAGGCTTCCTACAATCTTTGGCGTAATGACCCACTTTTCCACAATTGTAGCATTTAACCAGCTCATCAGACCGCTTCTCACTGCCATAATCATTCACAAATTTCTTCTTCTCCTCAGGTTTTCTTTCCACAAACTTATCCTTATACCTTCTTCCTTCAACCTTTTCTCTATGCTCATGATTTATGGAACCAGAAGAGTATCTCTGACTGTTTGATCCCGGCTTTTTATAAAATTTATTTTGGAAAGCTCGGCTCAGCAACAACATTGCTTGCTTCAGTTCTTCAGCATCGTTAGAGTCAGAATTATCACTGTCAGAATCGTCAGAACTTGGAATAACTACTTTCTTCTTCTTCTTCTTCTTTTCCTTCTTCTTTTTCTCTTTCTGAGAAACTACCAAGGCAATGGGGTCAACAACTTTCTCAGTCTTTTTCTTCTCTCCTCTTTTCTGTTCCACTTCCTCCTTATTCTGTCTAAGTGTTTCGTACACTTCGTCCAAAGGAATGTCACTGAGATCTTTCATTTGTTTCATCCTTCACGTATGCTTCTTCCACTCAGGCTGAATGATGCTGAGGAACTTGACATTGTTTTCTATCTGTTTCTTTTTCACTTTGTTCTTTGCAAGCTCATTAAGCAATAGAACAAATCTCTCGTATGTTTCCTCAAGGCTCTCATTCTCCTTTGCCTTGAATTCTTCAAAGCTGTTTATGCAATTAACAACCTTCATCTGGTTTCCGACCTTAGATCCCATCATCATCTTCTGTAACTGATCCCACATTTTCTTGGCAGTTGCTCTATAATAGTAGAGATCTAGCTTGCTTGTCGGCTTTATATCTATTCTTCTGCTTTTCAGTATACTGAGAAAGATCTTTTGGAATTGTCTTTGTTTTCTATGCTCTGTCCACATTCCCATCTTCGCTGTCAGAGGATTCATCATCTGGTATTTCCATGGTAAGAGGTACCATTGGACCTTCCATGATGGACATCAGAATATTTTCCCCGTTGGCATGTCTGTCAATAAAATCGAGGAACCGGTCTTTTCACTGTTCGTATTCTCCCTTGAAGAGAACCGGTGGTTTAACGTCTGTACCAATAGCAAAAGCATCTTTGGAAGTCATCTTGATCATTACACTGCTTGAAATGATCGTCAAAACTCAGAAATAAATTGGATCTACAAAAATCACACTCGGTCAAAATACTGAAAAACTCAGAAAATATTCTAAGTGTAAAACGCGCAAAACACAGAAAATGATACTTCTCGCAAAACACAAAAAATGATACTTTGCGTGAAGTATCATTTTCTGTGTTTTGCGCGTTTTACACTTAGAATATTTTCTGAGTTTTTTAGTATTTTGACCGTTCTTGAAACTTCGTGCACACTGTTCAAGCAATACGTCTGCGTGTTTTGTACTTAGATAATTTTCACACTTTGTACTTCACGCCAAATGCAAACTCGCAGACTGTCCACTTCTCGCACAACCAACTTCTCGCAAATACCAACTTCACGCACAACACTAGGAATGAATAGTAGAAACGCGCAATCAAGGTCTTGCGAGTTTCTTTTTCTCGCATGTAACAACTTGCGTGTTTTTCATGTTCTTGCGAGTTTATGCCTTGTGCGTGTTCTTCAGCCTCTGCGTGTTCTTGCCTTTGCGTGTTCTTGAGATATAGCGAGTTCGTTGGATCTTGCGTGTTCTTGACTTGTTCGAACAAAAATTCAAACTTTCACACTGAAATCGAATCAAATCTTCACCAAATAGCTTGAAACTTCGCAGAAATCTTCTAGAGCATACCACGAACCAATTACAACCAATTGATTTCAATTTAAAAACAACAAAACTTGAATTTGATCTAGATCAATACGTTTACAGACTTCGAACCAAAAATATAAACAAATTCAAAATTCACAACTAAATGATGTGAATTAGACACTACAACCCAAACTAAAATTGTTCTAGATGAAGAAACGAGTCTAGAAACACAAAGATCAGATCATAAACAACATGAATCTCAAAATAAAGAGTTAAATACAAATTTGGTCCTGTGGTTTACAAATATTAATGACTAAGGTCCCTCAAAGAAATATTTAACGAATAACGTCCCTCTACTTTCCATTTTATAACACGTAGGGTCCCTCTTAGTAACACTGTTTAATAACATGTATTTAAGTGGGGGTAAATTTGTCTATTCATCTATTCTAGGTTTGGTAACATATTTAGTCCCTCCTAAAATTCAGGGATTAAAAAATCATTTTATAGTTTATAACATATTTGGTCCCTCTATGAATTTAAATAAGAAATTAAATGCAAAATTGATTCCTATGGTTTGCAAAAAATAACAAGTAGCATCCCTTAAAAAATAAATTTCATTAATCTCCAAACCTAGTAGTAGCACTAGCATTTTTTGGATAGAAACATGAAGACAAGTCTTAAACTCACAAGTCACAACCACTACTTGGTTAACTTAAAAGAAGACGATTAATAAAAACAAACTAAGGTGGCGTTTGTTTTTTAAGAGGTGCTGAAGTCTGAAGTTTGATTTCACTTCTGATTTTTAAGAGATGGTGCTGAAATCTGAAATCTGAAACAATAAGACTGTTTGTTTTTGTAAACCGATAAACATCTGAAATCTGAATTAAAATTTTTTAATTAAATTATATTAAAACTCAAAATCCCTCCAACCCTCTCACAGTCTCACCCCTCATGTTCCCTATTGTTATCTGTTGATGGTCGAAAACCCAAAAATCCCACCATCAGTTCAACACCCATCTGCCATAGGACACTTACTTCCGTCGATCATACCTCCACCCTCTAAACCACTGCCGGCGACCCCTTCACCTCATAACCCATCGGCAATCACAAAACCCTCCACCGCTGATTGTCCAAAACCCTTTACCGGCAGAACACTCACCTCCGGCGGCTAAACCTCACGACCGGCGACAGAACCTTCCCACCGACAGAACCATCACGACCGGCGAAAAAACCCCCTACCCGATTTGTGAATATCAGTTTGGGGGTTTGATAAGATAGAAGACGAATGAGGGAGACGAACAGATAAAAAATCGAACGATTTGGAGAACGATCGGAAAAAAAATCGAACGATTTGGAGAACGACTAGATTGGAGACGATCTGTAGTTCCTGGGCTTGGAGATCGATCTGGAGTTCCCTGGCTTGGAGATCGATTTGGTAGAGGCGAGGGTGTGGAGCGGCTACCATGAAAAAAAAGTGATAAGTGATTAGGTTATCACTTTTTGTTCTAGACAAGTTTAAGTGATAAGTGGGTCTGAATAAATAAAAAAAACAAACAGACTTATTTGGAAAATATCTGACCGAAAAAGTGATAAGGGGTAAATAAGCTCTGAAAATCAAAAAACAAACAGCCCCTAAATAAAAAGGATCACACCATAAAATATAAATATTTGGTCAACATAAAAGAAGACGTTCGATGGCGACAACCAAGTGGTGATTTCATATGTTCTCTAAATTAAAAGCTACTACAAAAATGACCTCAAATCAGCAGCTACAAAACCAACATGAAAGCTGGTACAAAAAATAATACCAAAATAGTAGCAATTAGCTACAAAAAAGTTAAGAAGGGACAATTACACCAAGTTTTGAACAAAAGAAAATTAAAATTTTATAAGTTAAGGTTCCCGTCCTTTGCATGTGCCTGAGTTATGGCCTTGTATATGTGCATGGTTTTATTTAGGTTGTCTTTATTAATCATTTTTTTAAGTTAACCAAACAGTAGTTGTGACTTGTGTCCAAAAAATGCTAGTGCAGGTTTGGAGATTAATGAAATTTAATTTTTAAGGGATGCTACTTGTTAGTTTTTGTAAACCATAGGGATCAATTTTGCATTTAACTTCTTATTTAAATTCATAGAGGGACCAAATATGTTACAAACTATAAAAGGGTTTTTTAATCCTTGAATTTTAGGAGGGACCAAATATGTTACCAAACCTAGAATAGATGAATAGGCAAATTTACCCCTACTTAAATACACGTTATTTAACAGTATTACTAAGAGGGACCCTACGTGTTATAAAATGAAAAGTAGAGGGACGTTATTCGTTAAATATTTCTTTGAGGGACCTTAGTCGTTAATATTTGTAAACCACAGGGACCAAATTTGTATTTAACTCCAAAATAAAAAATGAACATGACGATTTGCGAGTTCTTCAAAATGTCGACAGAATTCTCGAATTCAATCCATGTTTTCTGAATTTCTCTGCTCTTATACCAATTATTAATCCCAGAAACAATGTTTGTCAAGATGTTATGAACAATTTCACTCAAATATCATTTTCATTTAATCACAAAAATCGATTACAATTAGTTCTCAAACTTTCTCTCTCTACACCAAGAACTCGTATGATTCACTCTTACAATTCACTCTACACACAAGCCATATCCCAATTTATACGCGGGACAAAAACACTCACACTATTAAACACTCATACAAGACTTTGACTTTAACTTTTATTACAAATAGACTTTGACTTTCTGCTTGAGAGTTTGACTTGCTTTGACATTCATTCGCTAGTCTCTATGATCTTGTATCCAACATATTTATGCTCTAACAATAAGTATGTCGTCGGGAGTTGTATTATACTTCACGTTCAATTATAGGTCGGGCATGTTGGTGGGGAACTATAAATACATGGATGTACATATGTTGTAATTTAATTGCATTATTTATTTTGTGACCATATGTTCTCACTAGGCTTTAGCCTAACACTTGTTTCTTTGGTTGTCATGTATGACAGGGCATCCTAGTGGCGGGGACCGTCGGGAATGAGTGGTGAATCGTGTGGTTGAGAGCGGTCCTTTTGGGAGATCTATAGACCGGCTTATACGAATTGATAGATACACATTTTGGGAGAATAGCGACACCCGACTGTAATCTATGTGGAAAATTTAGATTATTAGGTTGTCGATTATATTCTTTATTTTATTGGGCTTGTAATACAATACTTTATTCCCCGTTTTGGGATGTTACACTTTGGCATGATTGGTCCTTACCGTAAAGTACAGGTTGAATGTCCCCTATTGTTGGATGTTCAGGTTTACTCCATTTATAGACGTAATATTGCCGGAATTTCGATTTTTTAAATTCACCCCAATTATTAGGGTGTTACAAATTGGTATCAGAGCATTAGTTTAAGTGAACTAGGTATGTTTGTAAGATGCCTAGACTTAAGTTGAGATTACTAAGTATGACTGGTGAGATGGGGTAGGACTCTTAAGATAGGATGGTCTTAGAGTCGACGAAATCTACATGAATTGAAATTTATAGTGATGGTAACGAGAACTCTTACGTATCATGTGTTCATAATTTCACTTAGCTAACGTTATTATGAAGATGTTTTACGTGAACATACTTGATCTACTATTGTTATAATAACTGATGAATGTAGTGGTACGTTTCCTTGTGTCATTTTTGTAGCTATCTCTCATCCTATTTCTTGCATATATGTGTGGCAGACAATGGTTACCACCCGGAATAGGCCGGAAGGTCAAGAAGCCACGACATCCACAACGGATCATCCACGAGTGACATTAGTAGAAGAACCCTCTCGTTTGGTCAATGTGTTGGGCGGGAGGCCCGAACACATTCCTCGACGCAATCTGGAAACAGAGGAGCATATCATGGAAGAAGTGACCGCGGAGTCAAGGATGATGGATCGGATGATGCAAGCCATGAACGCGGTGATGGCTCAACAACAAGAAATGTTTCTAAAGCTACTAGAAGACCGAGATTCTAACAATTGTAGGCACGAGGCGGTTGTAGAAAATATTCTAGTGGCCGAATCCGGGGGTACCAGATCCGAAATTCCCACTGATGGGACCGCGGCCCCAGAAGCAAGGCAAGTGGCGAAGACGTGTACTTTCAAGGCCTTCCTTGGTTGCCAACCACCGGAATTCAAGGGATCAAATGATCCAGTGGCATGTATGGATTGGATCCGAGAAATGCAACAAGCCTTTAGATCGAGCGAATGCGGTGAAGGTCAGAAAGCGACATTCGGTTCTCAAATGTTTAAAGGGGCGGTCCTCACCTGGTGGAATGTTTATTCCGCCTCCGTAGAGGCCATGGTGTTGGCCAAGCTGATTTGGGTGACTTTCAAGAAGAAGGTGATGGAGGAATTCTGTAACGAGCGAGCCATGGATCGAATCATCGATGAGTTCCGTGGGTTGAAGAAGGGGAATTTGTCATTAAAGGAGTATAAGAAATTATTCATGGACAAACTGGTATTGGTGGGACATCTGGTCCCGACTGAGAGAGAGAAGATCAAGGCCTACATCAAGGGATTGTCGACCGATATGATGAATATGGTGCAGGTGTCTAAAGCATCTACTCTTTGTGAGGCAATCGAGGAGGCACAATTGGTGGAAGATTCCTATGGTCCGAGAAAGGTAGATAAAGGCGGATCGATTGAGAAAAGAAGGTGGGAGGGTAGTTCTACACTCTCAAGGAAGACGAGACCTTTCAACAGCAATTACCGTGGGAACGAGGTTGGACGAGAAGCTAGATGGTGCTCTAAATGTCGGTGTAAGCATATTGGTCAGTGCACCTCGGGAGGGACGAAATGATTCAAGTATGGGAAATCGGGGCATGATCGTCGTGACTGCTCAGTCAGAGGGATTACGTGCTACAAATGCAAGGAACCGGGTCATATCCGAAGTGAATGCCCAAAGCTGAAGAAGGGAGGAAGCGGAGCAAAGAATATGGAACCTCCTAGAGCAACGGGAAGAACGTTTCAAATGACCACCGAGGAAGCGAAGGCTTCGACTGATGTGGTTTCGGGTACGTTTCTCATAAACTCCGTACCTGTGCGTATATTGTTTGATTCTGGCTCCAGTTTCTCGTTTGTGTCGAATACTTTCCGTCAAAAGTTAACCGTGCCCACTAATAGCTTAGAGGATGCTTTAGTGGTAGAGCTAGCGGATGGTGACCAAGTAGTAGTTCGGGATATTCTTAGGGGTTGCAAATTGGAGATCGAAGGAAAAGAATTTCCGGTTGATCTAATACTGATGGTCATCGGAGGGTTTGATGTTGTTATCGGGATGGATTGGTTAGCGGATAACCATGACGAGATCCTTTGTGCGAAGAAGTTGATACGAATTCCAATTTCGGATGATGAGTCAGTACCCGTGTACGGAGAAAAGCGGAAGGGCGAGGTGGCGATTATTAGCATGGCGAAGGCACGAAAGTGTTTATCGAAAGGGTGCTCATCCTTTTTGGCGTATGTTATAGATGCCAAGCTCGAGAAGAAAAAGCTTGAAGACGTGGATGTGTTAAAGGAATTCCCCGACGTATTCCCGGACGACTTGCTTGGACTACCACTCGATCGTCAGGTAGAGTTCAAGATTTACCTGACTCCGGGAGCGGCTCCGATAGCTAGAGCTCCGTATCGTTTGGCCCCGTCAGAGACGAAAGAGATGATGGGATAACTACAAGACCTTCTTGAGAAGGGATTCGTGAGACTGAGCTCGTCACCGTGGGGAACACCGTGAAGAAGAAGGATGGCACCATGCGAATGTGCATAGACTATAGGGAGTTGAATAAGGTAACCGTGAAGAATAAGTACCCACTTCCTAGAATTGATGATTTATTCGACCAACTGCAAGGAGCGGGATGCTTTTCAAAGATCGAACTTCGTTCGAGCTATCACCAAGTGAAAGTCAACGACATTCAAAAGACTGCATTTAGGACACGCTATGGGCACTACGAGTTCTTGGTGATGCCTTTCGGTTTGACGAACGCCCCAGCTGTGTTCATGGATTTAATGAACCGTGTGTGTCGACCATTTCTTGACAAGTCTGTTATCGTGTTCATCGACGACATCCTAATTTCCTCCAAGGATAAATCCGATCACGTGCACCACCTTCGGGACGTTATGGAAGTCTTGTGGAAGCAGAAGATCTATGCAAAATTCTCCAAGTGTGAATTTTGGTTGAAGGAGGTGCAGTTTTTGGGGCATGTAGTCTCGAAAGACGGGGTGAAGGTGGACCCTGCGAAGATAGAATCCATGATGAGTTGGGAACCTCCTAAGGGTCCATCCGAGATCAGAAGCTTTTTGGGGTTAGCAGGTTATTACCGCAGATTTATTCAAGATTTCTCCAAAATTGCTTCAGCGTTGACGACTTTGACCAAGAAAAATGTGAAGTTTGTGTGGACCGAGTCTCAAGAGAAGGCTTTCCGGATGTTGCAAAAGAATCTTTGTGAAACTCCGATCTTATCCTTGCCGGAAGGGTCGGAAGATTTTGTGATTTATAGCGACGCCTCTAAGATGGGTCTGGGGTGCGTGCTTATGCAAAGAGGAAAAGTGATCGCCTACGCGTCAAGGCAACTAAAAGTGCACGAGAAGAATTACCCCACTCATGATTTGGAACTAGCGGCGGTGGTGTTCGCGTTGAAATTGTGGCGCCATTATCTTTACGGCACGAAGTGTACCTTGTACATGCATCACAAAAGCTTAAAGTATGTATTCGATCAAAAAGAGTTGAATATGAGGCAAAGAAGGTGGTTGGAGCTACTCAAGGACTACGATTGCGAGTTACTTTACCACCCGGGTAAAGCTAATGTGGTCGTGGATGCTTTGAGTCGGAAGGAATATAGTGGGAAACTTCGAGCCAAGCTTGCAAGATATGAATTGGTGTCAAGCCTTATAGAGAAGATCAAAGCATCACAAGTCGAATCCTTGTTAGAAGAGAATCTCAAAGACGAAGTGATGACCAAGCAACGACTACTTTTGACTGAAGATAGCCGAGGGATAAAATGCTTCAATGGGCGCGCTTGGGTGCCAAAGATTGGAGGAAACCGGGAACTACTCTTGGAAGACATACATAAATCCAAATACTCCATCCACCCGGGGAGCACCAAGATGTATAGAGACTTAAAGTAGCACTATTGGTGGCCGGTTATGAAGTTAGATGTGGCACACTATGTAGAGCGGTGCGTGACTTGTTCACAAGTGAAGGCCAAACACCAACGACCTTATGGGAGCCTACAATCATTGGAGATACCCGAGTGGAAGTGGGACAAGGTCACCATGGACTTTGTGACCAAGTTACCGAAGACGATGCAGAGCAATGACACCATTTGGGTGATCGTTGATCGTCTGACCAAGAGTGCTCACTTTCTCGCAATGCAGGAAACCTTGCCGATGGATAAGCTAGCAAAGCTCTATATTGATGAAGTGGTCTCTAGGCATGGTATACCTTTGTCAATAGTTTCCGATCGTGATAGCCGGTTCACATCAAGATTTTGGGGAGCCTTGCATCAAGAATTGGGTACTCGAGTGAATTTGAGTACGGCGTACCATCCACAAACGGATGGACAATGCGAAAGGACAATTCAAACCTTAGAAGACATGCTTAGATCGTGCGTGATCGATTTCGGTGGTAATTGGGACACTCATCTACCTTTAGTAGAGTTTGCTTACAACAACAGTTACCACTCTAGCCTTGGAGCGGCACCGTTTGAAGCCTTGTACGGGAGGAAATGTAGGACCCTCGTGTGTTGGTTAGAGGCGGGCGAGAAGCAATTCGTTGGGCCGGAGATTGTGCAAGAGACGATCGACAAAGTAAAAGCAATCCGAGAACATTTGAAGGCAGCGCAAGATCGACAAAAGATCTATGACAACAAGAAGAGGCGACCCGTGGAGTTTTAAGTAGGGGACCGGGTGATGTTGATGGTGGCCCCTTGGAAGGGTTTGATTCGGTTTGGAAATCGGGGGAAGTTAAGTCCCCGTTTCCTTGGACCCTTTACCATCATTGAACGTATCGGTCTACAAGCGTACATGTTAGACTTACCACCGGAAATGGACGATATTCATCCTACGTTTCACATATGTTACTTACGAAAATGTTTGGCGGCGGAGGAAAGCATCATTCCATTGTCAGAGATTCGGGTGGACGACAACCAATGTATCGAAGAACCCGAATCCATTTTGGAGAAAGAGACCAAAAGACTTCGACGCAAGGAGGTCGTGATGGTCAAAGTGCAATGGAAGCATCATCAAGGTGCAAATGTGACTTGGGAAGCGGAGGAAGATATGAGACGTCGATATCCTCACTTGTTTTTATAGTTGGGATTTCGGGGACGAAATCATTCACAAGTTGGGGAGGATTGTAACACCTATAATTTTGCTTGCACCTTATGGGTCACATGTGTACGTTTATGCTCTCGAGAGAACTGCTAAGCCTTAATATGGGAAATTGAGAACTTAAGGTGAAAAGCCATGAATTAAATTGGGTGGGAGTGATAGCGGCTTGCGCGGGCTCCCGCGCGGCTTGGAGACCGCGGTCAAAGCTGCGGGACTCGCTAGAGTCCCCGGTATGAGAACACGCGTGACCTACGGCGTGACCCCAAGGCCGCAGCCAAAGCCGCGGGGAAGCACCTGCAGGTCAAAAACGGGGTTTTCCTCTTGTCTCCCATTTTTCCTCATCTTGGAGCTTTTGGAATAGGAATTTGGTAAGTCTTTTGCCCTAATCTCACTCTCCTCATTTATGGATCTTCATTGTGCATTAATGGAGATCTTAATGCTCCTCTAGGGCTGGTCTTTATGAAGAGTATCTTTGTAGCAACCTCACAAGCTTCCATTTCTCTACCTACTTTCCTAGGGTTTTGATTTCTCTTAAGAAATCACCAAGGTGAGTGCATTCTTGACCCTTCTACTCATGTACATGTCTAGTAATGTTTTAATCTTTACATATATGTTTTCTTACATCTTGATTTGGGTTGTGTGAAGTTTAACCTAAAGTCCCATTGTGGGAGATGTCCCAAATTGATGAAGTCGGGTTGGAAGGAATACATGATCTTCTATACATCATGAGTTTGTAAGTGAGTAGTAGGCTTTATGTTGGTCATGGTAGGGAATTTTGAAAATAGGCTAAAGACCCGGTTTGGGTTGATGTCTCAAATAGGCTAAAGATCTGGTTTGGGTTGATGTCTCAAATAGGCTAAAGACTCGGTTTGGGTTGATGTCATATATAGGCTAAAGACCCGGTTTGGGTTGATGTCACTAGTACAAAAACTCACAATGGCCACGGTTAAAAACTGTGGTCGTATGCCTTTAGCTACATTTTTTTTCTTCAATCAAACTGTAGCCTATTCTGCCGTGTCTTTTGATACCCAAATGACCACGTTTAAAATGTATCACCATATCACATGAAAAATCGTAGCCATACCGTAAAAACCGTGGCCATAAACCTATCGAATTTTTTATGGTATTGGGACATTTTTCCTATAACCGTGGCCATAAACTACTTATCGCCACACAAACTCACCTTATACATGGCCGATTCATTACATATATTTATACTTGATTTTTATGAATGTGGCTATTGCTACCTTTTGGCCACACAAAATAAAGAAAGCCATGACAATAAACTACTTATAGCCACATAATTTGTTTTTTAAGGTGACCAATGATTACCCTATAACGACGATTAACGTGACCATATACTACTTATCGTCACACAAATTTTATATTAAATGTGACCAATTCATGACATGGTTACCATAAATGTTAGAACCGTGGCTAATGAGTGTCTTTTGGCCACAAAAAATAACTAAAAATGTAGCCATAAACAACTTATAGCCATAAAATTTCATAGTAACCATGACAAATTCATGACATATGGTTACACTGAATTATTAGAATCGTGACTATTGATTATATTTTTGTCACATTAAATAAATAAAACCGTAACAATAAACCAGTTATCGCCACACATACTTCTTATTAACCGTTGCCAAATCATAAAATTTGGTTACACTGAATTGTTAGAAATGTGGCTATTGATTAACTTTTGGTCACATGAGTTAACTAAAACCGTGACCATAAACTAATTATAGCCACACAAATGTTACATTAATCGTGGCCATTTCATGCGATTACATTGAATTGTTAAAATCTGTGGCTATTGGTAGCATTTTGGGTACAAGAAATAACTAAAACCGTGACTATATAATATTTATAGTCACATAAAATTTTATTTACCCGTTGCCATTTCATGACATATGCTGACGTTGAATTGCAAAAACAGTGACCGTTGCTTACCTTTTGGTTACATGAAATAATTAAAATGGTGGTCATAAACTACTTATAACCACGAAAATTTCATATTAACCGTGACCAATTCGTGACATATAGTTACAGTGAATGGTTAATATCGTGGTGATTGGTTACCATTTTGTCACATTAAATAACCAAACCATGACAATAAAGTAGTTATAGTCACACAATTTTCATAGTAATCGTGGCCGATTCATGATGGATGGTCACGTTGAATTATAATTACCATGGATAATTGTTGTCTTGTAGTCACACAAAATAACTAAAACTGTGGCATTAAACTATTTGCAGCCACACAAATTTTATATCCACCGTAGCAATTCTTGATAATGGTTTCTTAAAATTGTAGAACCATGGCTATTGGTTGTGTTTCGACCATACGAAATAACTAAAATGTGGCCATAAACTACTTATAATCACAGTTTAAATTGAAAATCATATAGCCATAAAAGATGATGACAATAATAATATTTGCAACGGTTTTAATAATGTGTGCCAAAATAATAAATAAATCTTTATAATAATTAACTTAAAAACATTAAACAATTAAATTAATAGTCATATGATCATAAGGAATAAAAATACCAATGATAAACTTATCATTACTAGTTCTCTAATATATTAGATTTTTTCTTATTAAAGTTGCTCCTCGTATGCTTCGTCTTCTGTAACTCACTAACACTTATATAATTCTTCCTTCTCTTCTTAGAATTTTGTTTATCATCCTATTGATTAGAAGTTGGATCCGGTACCTGCAACAAGAATAAAAATACATGTTAAGTTATTACACTTTTTGTAGTAATGTTAGACTAATAAAAATTGTATGCTAACCTTCCAAGGTGAAGATTTCTTATTATTACATGTAATGCAACCGTTAACACTAAAGGGCCGTTTACCCAAACCTTACTCGGTAAACGCTTACCGCTAAGATTCAACACTTTCATTTTACTTACCGGATAAGATTTACCCCTATGGTTGTCGTTTACTGTTGGGAACTGAAGAATTCATTAAGTATGATTAATGCTGCTGGTTCAGAGTTAATACTGCTAGAAGACATAAAGGTTAATACTGCTAAGTGTTACTACTGCTAGTAGTTAATACTGCTAGTCAAAGTTAGTGTTGCTTGAACAAAGTTAGTACTGCTTAGCTAGTTAGTACTGCTAGTGGTTAGTACTGCTTAGTAGTTAATGCTGCTAAAAGAAAGTTAATGCTGCTGAAGATTAATACTGCTTATATGATGAAGATTCGTCTGAAAGGATATACATGGAAGCTTAGAGATATACATGGAAGATATACTGAAGATATTTTATTTATTGTAATTATCTTTGTATTCAGTATATATTGTATAGTTTAGAATAATAATTGAACTTTAAGTTTTCATTCTTTTAGAGAAAAACAACCTCAAGGCATAGATCCTAATTCTAGAGAAGTAGAATTCGTATTGGTGAGCCTGTTCATCAATATTGAGGTTGAGTGAGTAATCTTGTAACTTCAAAGCATTCAATAAAAGCTTACAGTTTGTTATTCATATTTTCTGTGTTGATTTACTATTTCATTGAATATCAAAGTGTTATTCCGCAAACTTCTTTGATATTGTTTCTGAGAGTTAATTCTTGTTGAGAATTTGATCCTGACAAGTGGTATCAGAGCCAAACACTCTCAGAAACAGTTATTCATCATGGAAAATCTTACAGAATCAAGCAGTACTTTGGTCTCAAAAGTTCCAATGCTTAGATCCAATGAATTTGACATGTGGAAGATCAGAATCAAGCAATATATTCTCCTCACAGATTACTCTATGTGGGACATCATTGAGAATGGCCCATCTGATGAAGGAAAGATTGGTGCAGATGGAAAGAGAACTCCACCAAAAACTGATGCAGAAAGAAAGATCAGACAGACAGAGATGAAAGCCTTGAGCACCTTGCTCTTGGCTATTCCCAATGAATATCAACATCAGTTCTGTAACTGCACTGATGCAGAGATGCTCTGGAATGCTCTGGAGAAGAGATTCTCTGGTACCAAAAGTACCAAGAGAAATCAGAAAGCCATTCTGAAGCAACAATATGAGAACTTTATGTCAACCAAGAATGAGTCCATGACTCAAACTTTTGACAGGTTCAACAAACTTATTGGTGAACTAGCTACAGTGGGAGTACAAATTGATCAAGATGATCTGAACAGAAAGTTTCTAAGGTCCTTGAGTGATGAATGGACCATGTATACTGTGTCTTTCAGACAGAATGATCAACTGGAAGAAAAGGAACTTGATGATCTTTATAATGATCTAAGAGTTTTTGAATCTGAGGTAGAGGCTAAAAAGAGGCCTTCTGGGTATGTTCACAATGCTGCACTCCTTTCAGCATCAACTGATTCTACTTCCAACCTTGAATCAGTTAGTACTGCCAATGGAACAAACCAAGAGAAAGGCACTGAAACTGTGTTTGAGGCCTTTCTGGCAAGTCATGGAAACTCTTCTCTCATTAATGATGACTTGGAACAACTCAATCCAGATGATCTTGAAGAGATGGATATTAAATGGCAGATGGCCATGCTCTCCATGAGAGTTAAAAAGTTCATCAAAAGAACTGGGAGGAACAACTTCTCCCAAAGAAGAGAAGATGGAGCAGGATTTGACAAGTCCAAGGTGGAATGTTACAAATGCCATAAAAAGGGACATTTTGCTAGAGAATGCAGAAGTGGAATGTCTCACAACAACAACCATCAACAAGCTCAATCTGGAAGCTTCAATAACAACAGAAACTCTGCTCAAGCCCTTGTTTCTCAACAAGGTATGGGGTTTGACTGGAGTGATCAAGCAGAAGAAACTATTCAGAATCAAGCTCTTATGGCTAAAGTATCTGATCTCCCATCTGAGGTAAGTTCTAATCTCTGTTCTAAAACTTGCATAGACACTGTTAAAAGGTACAGGGATCACAATCAGAAGATGAGTGATGACCTTAAGAGATTAGAAAAGGATATAAAAGACTATGTAAGGATTGTAGAGAGATTTGAAGATCAGATCAAAGGTTTTCAAGCCAATGAACTACAACACTCATATGACACAAATTACTGGCAGTGGGAGAAAAAGGATTTAGAACTTAAACTGACCAAATCTAAAGAGGAGAGTGAAAAACTGAAAGAGGAGCTGACCAAGGTTAAGCTTGATGTAGAAAAGTTTTCCAATGCTTCTAAAGCAATGGACTCTTTACTACAAAATCAGATTCATGATAAGCTGAGAAGAGGAATTGGGTACAATGCAACACCTCCACCATATAACAACAATTACATTCCTCCTACTTCAGACCTGTTAGACATCAAAGATAGGAAGAACTTGCCTGAGGGAGCCACTGAAATAGATCCCTTAGATGAGGTAGATGTTGAGGATAAGACTGAGAAAGAGATTGGCAAGAGTAAGGAGAACAAGGTGAGTGGTGAGATTCCTCTAGAGAATAACATTATCACCAATGATGATTGTGGAAGGGCTTGGATCAAATCCAAGGACATAGAGAAGACAGAGGGAAAGTCTGGTAAGGTCCATTACAAACAGACCACAGTTGTGAATCCAGGTCCTTGCAAACAGTGTGCATGTAAGAAGAATGAGCCCCAAAAACAGGACAAAAAGAGGGGAAATCAAAGAAACTGGAATAATCAGTGGGCACAAAAACAAGGGGTTGATCTGAGTAAAATCAATAGACCAAAACCTTGTTTTATCTGTGGCAAATTGAATCATCTTGCAAAATTCTGTTATTTCAATCCTATGAAACAAAGGATGAATTTCCAAAGATCCATGCAAAAACCCTTTGGTTATAAGAAAATTGAAAAGAACCATGTGGCTAAGAAAACTGTTAAAACTAAAAGCCACATGAAGAAAAAGTCTGTTAAAGAAAGTGTCAATATGTGGATTCCTAAAAGCACTAAAACTGTTAGTACTGCTACCACAAATAGTGTTGCTGACAATGATAGTGCTGCTAGAAGTAATACTACTGCTAACAATGTTAATGCTGCTAACAAGGTTAGTACTGCTAAACCTGTTAGTACTGCTAAACCTGTTAGTACTGCTAACTCTGTTAGTACTTCTAAGGTTAGTACTGCTTCTAGTGTTGGTTCTGCTAAGCAAATCATATTGACAAAGTACTCTAATAAAGAGTGCTCTGAGTTTAAAAACCTCATTAAAAAGGAATGTAAATACTTTGATGAGAAAGGGAGACCCAAGACCACTTTTGCTTGGGTCCCCAATCATACTAATTGATTTATTTAATGTGCAGGGCAACCAACAGCTCAAGGGAAAGAGCATATGGCATGTTGATAGTGGTTGCTCTAGGCACATGACTGGCAACATGTCATGCCTTCAGGATTTCAAACATTTCAATGGAGGACATGTTGCATTTGGAGACAATCTTACTGGTGGTAAGATAAGTGGAAAAGGTAATGTCACCAAAGGTAAGATGACATTTGAGGATGTCTACTATGTTGATCAATTAAAGTACAACCTGTTAAGTGTATCACAGGTTTGTGACAAACAACATAGTATATTATTTACAAATACTGAGTGTATGATCCTTGCTCCAGGGTTCAAGGTAGTTGATGAAAGCATGATACTACTTAGAACTCCAAGAAAGGACAATGTTTACTGTCTTGATATGGACAATGTTGATAGTGATTCATCTCTAAATTGTCTTGTTTCAAAAGCTTCTGTAGATGAATCCTCCCTTTGGCACAGAAGGATGTGTCACATGAATTTCAAGACTATGAACAATCTTGTTAAAAATAACCTTGTAAGAGGGTTACCTTCAAAAGTCTTTTCATGTGATGATCATTGTGTTGCTTGTCTTAAAGGCAAACAACACAAAACTTCTCATAAGACCAAAGAGTTAAATTCTGTTTCTACTTGTCTCCAGTTAGTACATATGGATCTGTTTGGTCCTACAAATGTTATGAGTATAGGCAAGAAATCTTACTGCTTAGTTATTGTTGATGATTACTCCAGATTTACTTGGGTATATTTTCTAAGGACTAAGGATGAAACAAGTGGTCTTATCAAATCCTTTATTCTAAGAATTGAAAACCAAACTAATCAAAGAGTAAAAGTCATTAGATCAGATAATGGAACTGAGTTTAAAAATCATGATCTAAACACCTTTTGTGAAGAAAAAGGTATTGAGAGGCAATATAGTGCTCCTAGGACTCCTCAACAGAATGGTATTGCTGAAAGGAGAAATAGGACACTAATAGAGGCTGCTAGATCTCTGTTGGCTGATTCAAAATTGCCAATTACCTTCTGGGCTGAAGCAGTTAATACTGCTTGTTATGTCCAAAACAGAGTTCTAGTGGTTAAGCAAAAGAACAAGACCCCATATGAGCTTTTAAATAAAAGAAAACCGTTCATTGGTTTCTTCAAACCTTTTGGGTGTCCTTGTACAATTCTAAATACCAAATCTCACTTAGGTAAGTTTGATAGCAAAGCAGATGATGGATTTCTTGTTGGATATTCATCTCAGAGTAAGGCCTACAGAGTATTTAACTCTTCTTCTAGAATAATTGAAGAAAGTGACAATGTCAAATGCAATGAGAACACACCAAATCCTGTTGGGTCTGGACCTCAGTGGCTATTTGACATTGATTCACTAACTAACTCTTTTGGTTTCAGTAATGAGTATACAGGAACAGGTAGTGGAGAATCAGAGATCACACAAGTTCAAGAAAGTATATCTAAATCTGTGATTTTTCCCATACCCACAGTAAATTCAGTTGAAGACTGTGAAAAGGAATCATTTACTGAACCAAGTCAGAGTGAAGAAGACACTAGAGATGAGGAGACTCAAGAAAACAATGAAGTGGCATCTGAAAACACTTCAGTTGAGTTGCATGAATCTAATCTTGAGGCTGGATTAAATGAAGAACCTAGTTACAACACCAGAGTTCAAAAGAATCATCCTCCACAGTTGATAATAGGAGATATCTCTTCTCCTATGATGACTAGACTTCAAAGCAGACTTCAGGAAATGCAAGATCAACAGCATACAGTGCTTTCTTGTTTTCTATCCCAGCTTGAGCCTAAAAAGGCACATGATGCTATGAAAGAATCTAGCTGGATAGAAGCAATGCAAGAAGAACTGTTACAGTTCAAGCTACAAGATGTATGGGATCTAGTAGACCTTCCTAAAGGTCACAGAGCAATTGGCACAAAGTGGATTTTCAGAAACAAGAAAGATGAAAGAGGTATTGTCATAAGGAACAAAGCAAGGCTGGTGGCTCAAGGCTATACTCAAGAAGAGGGTATAGATTATGAAGAAGTTTTTGCACCCGTGGCAAGAATAGAAGCAATCAGACTATTCCTAGCCTATGCTTCTTACATGAACTTCAAAGTCTATCAAATGGATGTAAAAAGTGCTTTTCTCTATGGATCAATTGAAGAAGAAGTATATGTCTGTCAACCACCAGGGTTTGAAAACCCAAGCTATCCAGACAGGGTATACAAATTAAAGAAAGCACTTTATGGACTACATCAAGCTCCAAGAGCATGGTATGACACTCTGTCATCCTATCTCTTGGAAAATGACTTTGAAAGAGGAGTCATTGATAAGACTCTTTTTATCAAAAGAAAGAAGAAGGATATCTTGCTGGTCCAAATCTATGTTGATGACATTATCTTTGGATCTACAAGAAACAACATGTGCAAGGAGTTTGAGGATTTAATGCATCAAAGGTTCAAAATGAGTTCCATGGGGGAACTTACTTTCTTCCTTGGACTCCAAGTTCAACAGAAGTCAGATGGCATTTTCATATGTCAATCCAAGTATGTGCAGGATATTCTAACCAAGTTTCGTTTCTCAGAATCAAAACCTGCCAGCACACCTATGGAA
Organism: Arctium minus; assembly: GCA_954870635.1. Taxonomy (NCBI): domain Eukaryota; kingdom Viridiplantae; phylum Streptophyta; class Magnoliopsida; order Asterales; family Asteraceae; genus Arctium; species Arctium minus. Next base: position 27,279,423 of record OX941082.1, on the reverse strand, counting down.
ACACACAAGCAGATCACAGCAGATCTTGAGGGGGAGGATATGGATGTGCATCATTATAGATCCATGATTGGCTCACTCATGTATCTCACAGCATCAAGGCCAGATATAATGTTTCAGTCTGTGTATGTGCAAGATTTCAAGTTAGGCCAAAGCAATCTCACTTTCAAGCTGTTAAGAGGATATTCAGATATCTCAAAGGGCAACCCAGATTGGGACTTTGGTATCCTCATAACTCACCTTTTGACCTAATAGCATACTCAGACAGTGATCTAGGTGGGGCAAACTTGGACAGAAAATCTACTTCTGGAGGATGTCAGTTTTTGGGTGCTAGACTAGTCTCATGGCAGTGCAAGAAACAAACCACAGTATCCACATCTACAACAGAGGCAGAGTACATAGCAGCTGCAAGTTGCTGTTCTCAAGTCTTATGGATTCAGAATCAAATGTTGGATTATGGGGTAACCTTTCTACACACTCCAATCTTTATTGACAACAGCAGTGCTATTAGCATTGTAAATAATCCAGTCAAGCACTCAAAGACAAAGCACATTGAAATCAGGTATCACTTTATAAGAGATTGTAATGAAAAGAAACTTATTCAAGTTGTCAAAGTTCACACTGATAATCAGTTTGCTGATCTATTCACTAAAGCTTTTGATGTGGGTAGATTCACTTTCTTGGTAACAAGTGTGGGAATGATAAACTCTGAATAATCTTCTTCTCAAAAAGTGGTTTTATACCTGTATATTTTTATTCTTGGTGTTACTAATCTTCTTTTTCAGGATATGCATAGCAGGACTCAGTGTTTAGCAAGTTTAAAAGGAGTAAGTATAGTTAATACTGCTAGTAGTTATTACTGCTTTCAGTTAATACTGCTAGTGGTTAATACTGCTTTCAGTTAATACTGCTCGTGGTTAATACTGCTTTCAGTTAATACTGCTAGTGGTTAATATTGCTTTCAGTTAATACTGCTAGTTAGTTAATACTGCTAGCCGTTACTACTGCTCGTAGTTAATACTGCTCTAGGTTAATACTGCTTATATTCCGAATACTATAAATACTCTTTGCCCGCCTAAAAGTTCATAACGACTCTTTGCATACTGTTCTCTTGCGCTCAAAACCTTTTTCTCTCTCAAGTTCGAAGTTTTAAGGCACGCTTTCCACTAAGATCAATGGCATCCATGACTTTCATCGACGAGCACAACGAGATTGCGATGCTACAAAAGCCAAAGCAAGCTTCAGGATTTCATCAGATTGTGGATTTCCTCAAGACAAGCCACATTGCTCATGCTCTTACTGTATCCCCTACAATCTACATTGAGCATCAAAGGCAGTTCTGGGCTAATGCAACCATTGTTGTGGACAATGGTGTGCAAATGATCAAGACAAGAATCTGTGATCAATCACTTACAGTTACTGAGGAGGTTATTCGCATCAGTCTACGTCTAGACGATGCCTCTGGTATAACTTCTATCCCAAATGATGAACTGTTTTCAAATCTTACAAGAATGGGGTATGGAGGCCCATTGGGTGTTTTCAAATTTTCTAAAGCAAAATTCTCACCCCAATGGCGTTTCTTTGTCCATAATCTTATGCATTGTATATCCAAAAAGACTACTGGATGGAGTGAGTTCAGCAGCACTATTGCTTATGCTTTGGTGTGCTTGGCCACTGCCAGAAAGTACAATTTTTCTAAAATGATTTTCAATGATCTTGTCTCAAACATGGGAAACAAAAAGAGCTTCTTTATGTATCCCAGGTTTGTTCAAGAAGTTATTACTAATCAATTGACGGATATACCTCAACTTGTTGGGGTATATGTACCTAAACCCCCCAAAGGCAAGGTTTTCTCAAATATGAGAAGATCTGCTGGGGACTCTGAAGGAGTTGACACCCCATTGTTCTCTACAATGATGGTGGTGTCCCAAACCAATGAAGGTATGGCAGCAGGGTCAAGGCCCCCATTAGACCAACCCACTGCTAGCCAAGCCCAACCTTCCCTCTCAAAATCAATTCCCCAGTCCCTTCTTGAAAAACCAACCTCTCCCATCACCCAAACCTACAAGAGAAAACAGGTAAAGAAGGCTCCTTCCCTTCTTGTACCATTACCCACTAAGCCTATAAGCCCTCTAAGGGAGAATTCTCCCCTAGAGAATATCCAAAGGGAAACCACAAGGGTGTCTCCCAACCCAAAGGAGGTGCTCTCTGAGGAGGAGGTAGAGCATATGGGTGATGAGGCTGCCACTACTCCTGCTAGCACAGAGGAGGAAAGTGGTAACATCAATAAGACCTCCCCCATGGCAACTTTGAATGAGCAATCATTTGAAGGTCCCTGGTGCCAAGAAACCACAGGGGTGGATAGTGCTTCTGCTAGGCAGAAGACTTCCACTACTAAAAGATCCAATGATCCTTCAATAGGGGGTAACACTCCTGGAGAAGGTGAGGACAGATATAACTATGATGAATTGATGGAGGCAATGGGCAACATCAACATGGATGTACTCAAACAGGGCAAAGATATAGAAGAGCTTAAACTCATAGTTCTGTCACAACAAGAACAAATCATCAAGTTGAAGCAAATGGTAAGGAAACTGATTCTGCAAAGGAAGAAGAAACAATTTGTGCTCAGAAGGAGGAAACCAGTGACTGATGCTCCCAAAAAGGGGGAGTCAGAAGCTGATGCCAAAGCTAAGGGGGAGCAAGAGGAAAAACATGATGTTGAGGGGGAAAATGAGCAAGCAGAAGAAACAGAGCCAGCAGCAGAAACCATTAATACTGCCAGTTCAAGTAAAGCAGCAGAAATGGTTAATACTGCTGAGCTGAAAGAAGCAGCAGAAACAGTAAAAGAGGTCCTTACAGAGCTTGAGGTTGCAGAAACACTCATCAAAGCCAAACATGATACTCCCAAGGTCACCTCAAAGGCCAAAGGAGTTGTCATAAAAGAAAGAGGTGATGCAGCAAAGAACTCTAGCATTGAGAAGGTGATGGGTAAAGATAAAGGTAAGGCAAAGCTAGTTGAATCTGATAAACCAATGAAAAAGCAGAAGCTGATTGAATCAGATGAAGCTCTAGCTAGGAAGATACAGGCTGAATTTGAAGAAGCAGAAACCATGCAAGTGCAAAAGGATAGAGAGATAGCTAAAGCAATGGCTGCAGAGTTAAACAAAGCCTATCAACAAAGCTTAGCAACAGAACAAGCCAAGCAGAAAGCCACATCTTTGAGGAAGCCTGATAAGATCAAAATGGCTGCAAGGAAAAGACAACCTTCAAAGACATACCTGGGTGCTCAAGAGAGAAAGAAAATGATTACTTTCCTCAAGGGTGCAGTAGGTGTCAAGGTAGAGATGTTTTCAAAGATGTCTTTTGAGAAGCTCAAGAAGATGTATGATGCTGAGATGATAAAGCTTCAAGGGGATGATCTTGCAAGGGTTGAAATGGAGAAAAGAATGAAAGAAAGCAATGATTTCTTACAAAAACCATTCCCTGATGAGCAAGAAACTCCAGAGAAGGAAACAACAATTGGTGAAAGTCTAAGGACTTTAAAAAGAACAAAGATGATTGCCAGGAGAAAGCCTACAAAGAAGCCTAGATTAGTGGAAGAAGAGGCTGAAAAGGTTGCTGAAGAAGAAGAGGCACCTGAGTCATCTACAATGAAAGAACCTGCCAGTACTGAGGATGTCAAGATGTACATGGTTGTGATGGACAAAGTGCCTGAACCAATTGCAGCAGAACCTGTAGGAGTTAAACCTCCTGAAGTCATTCACTGGGATGTTTTGGAAGTAGATGACAAGAAGTATATCAGACTGAAGAGAAAAGATGAAAAGCATGAAGTCTACAGTACTTGGGCTAAAATTGTCAGAACATGCTCAAGGTCTGATATTGAAGAAATGTTTGATATAGGGATGAAGTTGTATGCAGATCAGTTGAAAGCTCCAGGGATTTCAATTACAAAACTGGTGATGGAGTATCTGTGTATGATGTTCAAACCTGATGAAGTGGAGGAGATCATAAGGAGCGTTTTTCAAGCAGTTACAAATTGGACTTTGTATGAAACTAGTGGCGTATATTCTGTGACTTTGGATAGAAATCACATTGAATACTTCCTAGTGGACAAAGTATACAACCATAGCAGATTGAAACTTCATTTAATGTTGAAGAAGAAGCTTGGATGTGGTGAAAATTCAGAAATGGCTAAATATTTGATCCAAAGAACAATTAATCAAAGTTTGGGATTGGATGCAAATACTGGAATTTAGGTCATGATGGAGTTTTGGGAGCATCTTGAAGAAGATCTGAAGAACTTGACTTCTTTTCCTAAAAGTCAAGTTAGGGGGAGATTGTTGGGAACTGAAGAATTCATTAAGTATGATTAATGTTGCTGGTTCAGAGTTAATACTGCTAGAAGACATAAAGGTTAATACTGCTAAGTGTTACTACTGCTAGTAGTTAATACTGCTAGTCAAAGTTAGTGCTGCTTGAACAAAGTTAGTACTGCTTAGCTAGTTAGTACTGCTAGTGGTTAGTACTGCTTAGTAGTTAATGCTGCTAAAAGAAAGTTAATGCTGCTGAAGATTAATACTGCTTATATGATGAAGATTCGTCTGAAAGGATATACATGGAAGCTTAGAGATATACATGGAAGATATACTGAAGATATTTTATTTATTGTAATTATCTTTGTATTCAGTATATATTGTATAGTTTAGAATAATAATTGAACTTTAAGTTTTCATTCTTTTAGAGAAAAACAACCTCAAGGCATAGATCCTAATTCTAGAGAAGTAGAATTCGTATTGGTGAGCCTGTTCATCAATATTGAGGTTGAGTGAGTAATCTTGTAACTTCAAAGCATTCAATAAAAGCTTACAGTTTGTTATTCATATTTTCTGTGTTGATTTACTATTTCATTGAATATCAAAGTGTTATTCCGCAAACTTCTTTGATATTGTTTCTGAGAGTTAATTCTTGTTGAGAATTTGATCCTGACATTTACCCAAACCTATGCATGTCAGATGGAATATATCATCTATAAGAAAATAAAATACACAAACATTTTTTTACGGTTTATAATAGGTAGACTATTATGTGAGAATAAAAGTTAACGACCAAAGAAAATTGGATAAGCAGCTAACCTTTGTGTCAGGGATGACAAGGCTTTTTGGCCATGCCACAAAACTATCAATTGCCTCCCCTACTATCTTGTGCTCACCGGATTCTATTGGTAAAAAAAACAGCCGACTTTATAGGTTTATCGATTGAGACTTTATAGCAATTATCATCAAGAGTAACTCCATGTAACATTTGTTCCTCTGATAAATAATAAACTCTACCGCGTGCAACGATGTTTCTTAGCTCTGGATATGCCAGTTGGCATTCTACGATCTACAAAATTATAAGACATATGTACATCATAAATCTCAACCCTACGATTTATGTTAATCTAAACAATTTAAAAAACATACTATTGGGTGTTTAGTTAGGACAAATTGGGATACCGTATTATCAGACTCTTGGAAGTTAATATGAGAAGACGGGATAGCACCAAAAAGTTCCTGCCTAGATCCAGAAGACGGTTGGCTACTTGTACAAGTTAGTTGAGTAGATTGTTGGGGTGGCATAGAAAGTGAAGATCGCAAACCCTTTCTCAAAGATTCCTAGAAAGTGTAGTTGAGATTTTAGACATTTTACAATGATTTATTGAAGTAGTCTCTTAAACATACATTCAAACAAAGAACAAAGTAATACCTGTCTTTCAGACATTTTGTTTGTAGTAGGAAATTGTGGTAATGTAATTCCATGAGAAGCAAGAAGAGATAATAAGGCATTCAGCGTTTGACCTTGTTCTTGTACCACCGTAGACAAATGTTTAGCTTCTTCATCCTTCGATGCTAAGGTTTCAGTCATTGTTTGTTCCCATTCTTGCATCTTCGTATACAACAGCTTAAATTCCTCACGTTGTTGTCTCTCATCATCCAATTGTTTCTCAAGTTGAGCAATGTGTTCATTTGATGTGCCTCTACGCCGAGGAATGTGCCAATATTTTGTTGGAGTGACTCCCTTTCCAACCCCTCTTACACGTCCATTATGATCTTTTCCAAACACCAAAGTAAGGGCATCGGTGCCGTCGTCAAGCTTTATGGATCCTTCTGCAATCTCCTTTTCATGGCAAGTCTGTATACATAATAGGGAAAATTTTAATTTTGATTATATACTTGCACACTTGTTTTAGTAAAAATCAGATTACTAGGAAGTTACAGGTTTCTTACAATTTCATTTACCATATTCCTAACATCATTGTCTTTGTATTCTCCATCTTTCGATTCACGTGCCTTCCTCCACATGAAAGACCGCTCAGGAACTTCATCTTCCGCAAGTTCTTTATTCTTGACCTAGTAATTCATTAACCGAACAGATGGAGTATAACTCAAACAGCAAATCACAGACAATAAGAGAGCTCACTTACTAGTTTTTCTCTTAGTCCCGTGTATCCCGAACGTCCCAACCGATGTGGGTACTTGACCTTGGCACGTGCTTGTTTTTCCGATTTAGACACATCCTTGCAACGGATATACGGATATAAAAGATTTATATCAATATTTAGACCAATAAATGAAGATAAAACAACGATAATTAAAAGAATTTGTACTATTAGGACCTTGAATTATGGTGAAAGTCTCCATTCCACGAATGCGTCCCAATGTTTTGGCTGCACAAACCCCCTGTATAGTTTAGGAACGACTCTGAGTTTCCTGGGTTTACCTATATTGGGTTGAATATACTTTGTGTATAACTTTCTTCTGAAATCACGTAAATGTTCAGCGAGATGACACATCATTTGTTTCCTCCTTGACACATCTATTTCATAATATAGCTGGCATCATATTTAATAGTAAGTTAGACATATTTGATAGAAAGAACAATAAATAGAACCTTAACCTTTAATATAAAACGGTTGAAGCATACCGTTATTGAATCCCAAAGCATATCTTTCAGCTCTTTCGTCACTTTTTTCCATTTTAAGAAGTGAAGTCCAATGACATGTCTTGCCAAGTCCCCTAAGTAACTAGAGAACTCTGCTCTATATTTCCCCGTTAATCTTCCCCATTGATCAAACTCTACTATACGTCTCTTTCCTTTAGAGTCTTCAAAATCTTTACGAAGTTTTACTAACCTAGTTAAACCCCTGGTCTTCTTCTTTGCTACATTCCCAATTTCTTCATGTTGATCCCCAATTTCTTCGTTTTGATCCCCTATATCTTCTTCTGGATCCCCTCTATCTTCTTCAGGATCCCCTCTATCTTCTTCTAGATCCCCTCTATCTTGATCTAAATAAGAAAATAGAAAATAAAATAGTAATTTCATCATATACATTATGACTTACAATTGTTAAAAGTGTAAAATTTAATGTCAAAGTTCATAATCATGAAGTAACATCATAAGAGCAACTTACAGGGATCAAGACAGGTTAAGCAACAAGGGTGATCCTTCTATATAAGGGCAAAAAAAATGTGTAGCAATAGTTCCTTTGTGCATAATTATGGACAGATTCGAATTCTAAAGCAGCCTGAGAAAGTGGGGATTCAGAAGATGATAACATTGTTGGTGTTAACGAGGCACCAACTGTTGATAAAGGCCAATCAGAAGATGATGATCTCATGTTGTCAAGACTTAGAGATCAGATCTGTGTTGAGTGTATATGTAGAGATGTTTATATATATATATATGTGTGTGTGTGTGTGTGTGTGGTTAGAAAAAGAAGTATATAATTGTATGTAGGGTCAATTTTTCCTTAGGAAATACTACAATCCTTCCACATTCTCTTGCATCCAGGATATAACTATATATTTTCACTGAAGAGTAAAGAATATGCCACAAATACAAGGCAAAATGGCAAAATGGCAAAATGGCAAATTAGAAGAAATTGGCATGAAGAGAGATTGGTTGGTGGTCAATAAGGAAAACCTCACAGTCAACAGCTTCTAACATATGCTTATGTTATGTGGTTGTAACTTACAGTTTAGCTAACAAAATTCCAAGTCAATAAGATTAAAGAAAGTTCTTTATGATGAACATTAATGAATGGGTAAAATTAAATAGTTGCAATCCTTCATTTGTTGTTGAATCAGTTGATGGTGGGTTGACTGGTGGAACCAAATCAAGATAAGCTCAGAAGGACAAATTTACATAATTTAATCTGCAATTAGAATATAACTGGGAAATCCTCTAATATTTAACACATAACATGTTTTCTAGTTGGAAGGAGCAGGAAGTGACAAAGTCTTTAACTTTCATTCTATCATTTAAGTGACGGAAAGAAAGAAAGGTTGATCCAATAAGTTCAAAAGTGGTAAAATAGAAAATATACTTACATGAGAGCATGGAAACCTAGTCTGTAGAATAGCAAGCGGAGAGGAAGGCATCATACATCACAAAAGGAGATTATGGCACATCTTTGACTATGATAGAAATAATCATTGATGATTTTGCTTATAATTTGTGATTTTTGAAGATCCAAGGTGTCAGAAAATCAATTTGATGTTACATCGGCAAGATCAACAGCATAGCCATTTTCTTGATCAGGTGGCTTATGGAAAATTATCGAGGGAATAAAGAAGAATTCACATATGGTGTTTATAAGCAAGTTAAGGCATATGATATGTATTTCTAATAAGCACAAAATCATGTGACAACAAAGTGGATGCTTTTACTACTACTATTGTTTAAACCACATATTCAGAAATCAGGATCCAACCTTTATGTACCAACTTAAAAATCAGCCTAAAAAATCATTTAATGAAAAACATAAGCCTGTGTTGATGAGATAGGGACGTAGGGAGAAAAAACATACTGAGTTACTTACTGAGGTTTGAATTATGTCGATCTCTGAGTTACTTACTGAGGTCTAAGTTATGTCGACCAACCAAGCAACCACCGTCCACCAAAAATCAGTATAGCGGACCTTTAATCATTTAATGAAATCAGGATCCAGCCTTTATGTACCAGCCTAAAAATCAGCCTCTAATCATTTAATGAAAAACATAAGCCTGTGTTGATGAGTTAGGTACGTAGGGTATGAAAAGAATACTAAGGCCATGTTTGGCAATCATAAGCTAGCAAAAACAGAAGGCAGTAAAGTTCTGTGGTGGAACACGAATGGAGAAGAAACGGACCGAGTTACTTACTGAGGTCTGAGTTATGTCGACCAACCAGGTCTGAGTTACTTACTGAGGTATGAGTTATGTCGACCAACCAAGCAACCACCGTCCACCAAGAAGCAGGAAGAAATAGTAGAAGAATTGAAGAAGTCCTCGATGTAGAAGAACAATAGAAGTCATCGATGTAGAACAGTAGAATAAGTTGACTCAATTTAGAAAAAAAAACATTACAAAAAAATGGGTATAGCGGACCGATTTAGAAGTTGACTCAATTTAGAAGAAACAGACTGAGTTACTCTGTACACGTGTAGAGACGGTCTAGAAGTTGTGTAGAGGCTGCACATATTTTCAGAAGATTTTGTCCATTCAAGCAAGTGCAGATCAGAGGAATCATATTACCAATGTTTTAAAATCGGGGTTGACCCGGTCGGTTGAACCGGTGAAGAGACCGGGTCAATTACGACTGGTTTTTTGGGAAATTACGGCCTGGATCGAACCGCCGGTTTTTTTATAGAACCGATTGAACCGGTAAAAACTCGGGTTGTTGGGAACTTAAAGAATTGCTCAAGTATAGTTAATACTGCTAGCACAACATAGTTACTACTTCTGAAGTTAATACTGCTGAGAAAGATTAATGCTGCTAACCAAGATTAATATTGCTTGATGAAGTTACTACTGCTAAGCAATTTTAGTACTGCTAGTAGTTAGTACTGCTGAACTTAATACTGCTCAAAGTATTAATGCTGTTGAAGACTTAATACTGCTTATGAGATGAAGACTTCATATGGCAAGGATGACAGCTGTATTGATTGAAGATCATGGAAGGCTTGGAGATAAATATGGAAGATTATACTGAAGATCTTTTATTATTTGTAGTTATCTTTTGTCTTCAGTATATGTATAGAATAGTTTGTAACTTTAAAAAAAATTCTGAGTTTTTGTTTTCTTAGAAAGAATCAACCTCAAGGTTTAGAACCCTAGTTCTAGAGAAGTAGAATTCGTATTGGTGAGCCTGTTCATCAATATTGAGGTTGTGTGTGAAATCTTGTAGCTTTATAACCATTCAATAAAGTTTACAAGTTGTTATTCTGATTCACTGTTTCATTGATCTTTGAATATTAAAGTGTTATTCCGCAAACTCCTTTAATATTGTTTCTGAGTGTTTATTCTTGTTAAGAATTTTAGATCCTGTCAAGTGGTATCAAAGCTAGTATTCTCAGAAATCTTATTCATCATGGAAAACACAGTTGAATCAAACAGTACTCTTGTCTAAAAGGTTTCAATGCTCAGATCCAATGAATTTGACATGTGGAAGATTAGAATCAAGCAATACATTCTCCTCACAGATTACTCCATGTGGGACATCATTGAGAATGGCCCATCTGATGCAGGAAAGATTGGTGCAGATGGAAAAAGGACCCCACCAAAGACAGATGCAGAAAGGAAGACAAGACAGACAGAGATGAAAGCCTTGAGTACACTGCTCTTGGCTATTCCCAATGAATATCAACACCAATTCAGCAATTGCACTAATGCAAAGATGCTCTGGAATGCTCTAGAGAAGAGATTCTCTGGTACCAAAAGTACCAAGAGAAATCAAAAGGCAATCTTGAAACAACAGTATGAAAACTTTATGTCAACTAAGAATGAGTCCATGACTCAAACTTTTGACAGGTTTAACAAGCTGATTGGTGAACTAGCTACTATGGGAGTACAGATTGATCAAGATGATGTAAATAGAGAGTTCTTAAGGTCCCTTGGAGATGAATGGACCATGTACACTGTTTCATTCAGACAGAATGAACAATTGGAAGAGAAAGAACTTGATGATCTGTACAATGACCTTAGAGTATTTGAAGCTGAGGTGGAGGCAAAGAAGAAACCTTCTGAATATATTCATAATGCTGCACTCCTATCAGCATCAATTGATTCTACTGCTAACCCTGAATCAGTTAATGCTGCTAATGGAGCAAATCAAGAAAAAGGCGCTGAATCTGTGTTTGAAGCCTTTCTTTCCAGCCATGGAAACTCCTCTTTAATCAATGATGACTTGGAACAACTTCATCCTGATGATCTTGAAGAGATGGATATTAAATGGCAGATGGCCATGCTTTCCATGAGAGTGAAGAAGTTCATAAAGAGGACTGGGAGGAACAACTTCTCCCAAAGAAGAGAAGATGGAGCAGGCTTTGATAAATCAAAGGTGGAATGCTATAAATGTCATCTGAAGGGACACTTTGCCAGGGAATGCAGAAGTGGAGTGTCTCACAACAACAACCACCAACAAGCACAGTCTGGAAACCTCAACCATAACAGAAACTCTGCTCAAGCCCTTGTTTCTCAACAAGGAATGGGGTTTGACTGGAGTGATCAAGCAGAAGAGGCTATCAAAAATTAAGCTCTTATGGCAGAAGTATCTGATCTCCCAACTGAGGTAAGTTCTAATCTATGTTCTAAAACTTGCATAGACACTGTTAAAAGGTACAGAGATCACAACCAGAACATGAGTGATGACCTTAAGAGGTTAGCAAAAGATATAAAAGACTATGTGAGAATTGTTGAGAGGTTTGAGGAACAGATTAAAGGTTTTCAAGCCAATGAACTCCAACACTCATATGATACCAATTACTGGAAGTGGGAGAAAAAGGATCTAGAACTCCAACTGACCAAATCTAAAGAGGAGAGTGAAAAGTTGAGAGAGGAGCTAACCAAGGTTAAGCTTGATGTGGAAAAGTTTTCCAATGCTTCTAAAGCAATGGACTCTTTACTACAAACTCAGATTCATGACAAATTGAGAAGAGGAATTGGGTACAATGCCACACCACCACCATATAACAACAATTACATCCCTCATACTTCAGACTTGCTAGACACCAAGGATAGGAAGGACTTGCCTGAGGGAGCCACTGAGATAGATCCCTTAGATGAAGTAGTTATTGAGGACAAGACTGAGAAAGAGGTTGGTAAGAGTAAGGAGAACAATGTGAGTGGTGAGATTCCCCTAGAAAATCACATCATTACCAATTAGGGGTGTGGAAAGATTTGGGTCAAATCAAAGGACATAGAGAAGACAGAGGGAAAGTCTGGTAAGGTCCATTACAAACATACCACAGTTGTGAATCCAGTTCCTTGCAAACAGTGTGCATGTAAGAAGACTGAGCCCCAAAAACATAATAAAAAGAGGGGAAGTCAAAGAAACTGGAATAATCAGTGGGCACAAAAACAAGGGGTTGATCTGAGTAAAATCAATAGACCAAAACCTTGTTTTATCTGTGGCAAATTGAACCATCTTGCCAAATATTGTTATTTCAATCCTATGAGCCAAAGGATGAATTTTCAAAGATCTATGCAAAAACCATTTGGTTATAGGAAGAATGAAAGGAACAATGTGACTAAGAAATCTGTTAAATCTAAAAGCCACATGAAGAAAAGGACTGTTAAAGAAAGTGTAAATATGTGGGTTCCTAAAAGCACTAAAACTGTTAGTACTGCTACCACAAATAGTGTTGCTAACAATGGTAGTGCTGCTAGAAGCAATACTACTGCTACCAATGTTAGTGCTGCTAAGAGTATTAGTACTGCTAAAACTAACATGGTTAGTACTTCTTCAAATGTTAATACTGCTAACTCTGTTAGTGCTTCTAACAAGGTTAATACTGCTAAACCTGTTAGTGTTGCTAACTCTGTTAGTACTTCTAAAGTTAGTACTGCTTCTAGTGTTTGTGCTGCTAAGCCAATTATCTTGACAAAGTACTCAAATAAAGAGTGCTCTGAGTTTAAAAACCTCATCAAAAAGGAATGTAAATACTTTGATGAGAAAGGGAGACCCAAGACCACTTTGGCTTGGGTTCCCAATCAATACTAATTGTTTAATCTTATGTGCAGGGCAACCAGCAGCTCAAGGGGAAGAGCATCTGGCATGTTGATAGTGGTTGCTCTAGGCACATGACAGGGAACATGTCATGCCTCAAGAATTTCAAGAAAATTGATGGTGGACATGTTGCTTTTGGTAATACTCCAGATGGAGGTAAGATCAGTGGTAAGGGGGATGTAACCAAAGGTAAAATGACCTTTGAAGATGTATTCTATGTTGAGCAGTTAAGATACAACCTGTTAAGTGTATCACAGGTTTGTGACAAACAGCATAGTATACTATTTACTGATTCTGAATGCATTATCCTTGCTCCTGGATTCAAGGTAGTTGATGAAAATATGATACTACTAAGAACTCCCAGAAAGGATAATGTATATTGCTTAGATATGGAAAGTGTTTCAACTGATTCATCCCTAAACTGTCTTGTTTCAAAAGCTTCTTTGGATGAATCATCACTTTGGCACAGAAGGATGTGTCACATGAACTTTAAAACAATGAATAAACTTGTTAAAAACAACCTTGTAAGAGGTTTACCTTCCAAAGTCTTTTCATGTGATGATCATTGTGTTGCCTGTCTCAAAGGCAAACAACACAAAACTTCCCATAAGTCCAAAGAGTTAAACATTATCTCTAATTCTCTTCAGTTGTTGCATATGGATCTGTTTGGTCCTACAAATGTTATGAGTATAGGTAAGAAATCATACTGCCTAGTTATTGTTGATGATTACTCTAGATTTACATGGGTATATTTTCTAAGGACTAAGGATGAGACACGTGGACTGATCAAATCATTTATTCTAAGAATTGAAAACCAAACAAATCAAAAGGTAAAAGTCATTAGGTCAGACAATGGTACTGAATTTAAAAATCATGACCTAAACACCTTTTGTGAGGAAAAAGGAATTGAGAGGCAATACAGTGCTCCTAGGACTCCACAACAAAATGGTGTTGCTGAGAGAAGGAATAGGACACTGATTGAGGCTGCTAGATCTCTGTTAGCTGATTCCAAACTACCAATTACTTTCTGGGATGAAGCAGTTAATACTGCTTGCTATGTCCAAAACAAAGTACTAGTAGTTAAGCCTAAGAACAAGACACCATATGAGCTTTTAAATAAAAGAAAACCATTTATTGGATTTTTAAAACCTTTTGGATGTCCTTGTACCATTCTCAATACCAAAACTCACTTAGGAAAGTTTGATAGCAAGGCAGATGATGGTTTTCTTGTTGGTTACTCATCTCAGAGTAAGGCTTACAGAATTTTTAATTCTTCTTCTAGAATAATTGAGGAAAGTGACAATGTCAAGTGCAATGAGAACACACCAAATCCTATTGGGTCTGGTCCTCAGTGGTTATTTGACATTGATTCACTAACTAACTCTTTGGGTTTCAGTAGTGATTATCAGGCAGGTTCAGGAAGTGGAGGATCAGGGGATGAACAAGTACAAGTACAAGACATTATTCCTCAGTCTGTGATCTTTCCCATACCTAAAATAGAGCATGTTGAGTTCTGTGAAAAGGAAACTATGACTGAACCAATTCAGAGTGAAGAAGAAGGAAGAGATGAGGAGAATCAAGTGCATGAAGAGCCAGAAGCAGCTGATGAGATCCCCTCAGCTGACTTAAATGATTCCAATCTAGATGTGGGAATCAATGAAGAACCTAGTCATCAGACTAGAACTCAAAAGAACCATCCTCCAGAGCTAGTCATAGGAGACATCTCTTCTCCTATGATAACAAGGAATCAAAGCAGACTTCAAGAGCTGCAGGATCAGCAACACACAGTACTCTCTTGCTTTCTATCTCAGATTGTGTTTATTTAATGAATGGATATGCAAATTTACAATTTTGACCCTATGCGGTTATGCACATTAATTTCATAACGTTTTTTTTTATAAAATTAAAATTGTCATTAATTGTTAACCATTGATCTAAATAATCAACGGTCTAGATGGGTTAGCATGGTTAGCACCAATAGTTTGGTTAGCAAATGAATGGCCCTCTATATATATATATATATGTAGGAAAATGAAAAATACATAGAATTTCTTAAAACCGGGTCAACCACTCGGTTGAACCGTGACCCGGTCACCACACCGGGTCAACCAAAAAACCGGTTTTTAAAACATTGCATATTACTACTATCCATGTTAACTATGTGTTCAAAAGAAGTGAAATAGAATCTGTTTCGAAAAATCATCCCATATATGTTAACTATATAGAGGATGCACATATTTTCAGAAGATGTTGTCCATTCAAGCATTTGCAGATCAGAGGACTAATTCTTGTCTTAGTACTTCTCTTTATTCATCAATAGTCTCAATAGTCACTATTTTCACCTTTGGTTTCGATCGTTGCCGTTTAGTAGGTGGCCCAATGAACTTGGGCACCTGAGGAGTCAGATAGGATCATCCAAGGATTTCAAAAGGCATCTTCTTCATGTGGTAAATTGGTACAGAAGGTTGCTCAAAATTTGGATTTTCAAAGGTAATTACATCATAGGCTATTGGTTCTGATTCCTTGACAGAAGATTCTTTAAATGGAAAGACTATTTCTAAGACTTCAACATCTATGGTTATTAGACCCTCACACTCCACTATTCCAGAAGTAGTGGAAGTGTTTGTTGGGTTAGATGATATGTTTACTGTGACTGGTGCACATGAAGTGATTTGAGCTAAGGACTTGTATGATTGAGGCATCTTTAGAAGTAACTTTCTTGGATGGGATCTTAGATGAGATAAAATCAGAAGGATTCTCTAATGTTGTTGGAACTTGGAACTGATATAACTTTTGAAGGGATGAAATTTAGTATGTCAATGTTGATTGGTATGGAGGCACATATTGTTACCAAATTGAAGAAGAAAAATAGTGCAAGTTACCAAATTCTTCATCAGAACTAGTATCATTGTCTCCTTGTCCATTTTTGTCTTCTCTGTCAGAATCTTCATAATCATATTCAGACCCACTTGAATTCTCCAATTCGTCCATTGAATAAACGATTAGGGTTTACAGATGAACAAACAATGAGCAACAATTGAGTATAGTATTGGGTTGAATGATTCGTGAGAGAATGTGAAACAAATTTAATAGATTTATTAGAACCCATCTCCTACAATATCTGAAGATAGAAACGATTGATGTCAATCAAGATGGAAGGAAATAAAAATATTTTCCAAGCAACATAATGCAACACCCCGAATTCTGAGAACCCATGTAGTATTCTTCTTTCTTTGAAACTTATATATATATATATATATATATTGATTTCAATAGCTTAATATCGAGAAAGTGGGATATAAGCATCGTGGGTTAAAAATCATCAAATTTGGGAAATTTGGGGCTGTTCGCGATTGTGTCTGCGAGAGTGACAGGGTGTCACAATCGTCGAAGTCCTTAGGGCCTCGGTACATTTCTCGTGATTGTGCCCGTGAGAGTGACATGGTCACAATCGTCGGGGCACTATCGCCCAATCTGTACCGAAGGTGGTGAGGCGCTCGCGACCTTGCCCGCGATAGTGACAAATGTCACTATCGCCGACGGGGGTTTCGGGTATAAAAAGCCAAGTCGCGATTTTCAGCCATTTTTATCTGATTTCTAGGGTTTGGGAGTGATTCTCTCTACTGATTTCGGTAAGTGTTTCTCATCTAGACTTCTCTCCTCATTTATGATGGTTCATAGTCATTCATGGTAGTCCTTAACACTTTTAAGAAGTGTTGGTAAGAAGCTCTCAAGGGATTATACAACTCATCTTCATCTCCTTCGTTTTAGGGTTTGGTTTTCTTTTAAGAAAACCACTAAGGTGAGTTCTTACCCATTTTACTAAACTTTATACATGTCAAAAGGTTGATTTTGAATACCTAATATCTCCTCTTTCATATATTTGATTTGTGGAATTTCTTGCTAAACCTAACTTTTGGAGATATAAGTGTTTGTGGTGATTTTGGGAAATAACGTTCTAAGAGCTTTAATAATGTTCTTTAGCTTGTTTTATTTGGGTTATACCTTTGAGAGAATAGCATCGCTATGCAAAACTATGAATTTGCAAATATTGGTATTGTGGTTAACTGCTGATAAGTTTGCATATTAAACTCACTTCATATTTTTGGGATTTAAAATAAAAAGAGAATCATCTATATTTTTACTAGTGGTCTCTTGGTAAACAATGGAAGTAGTTTTGGTGGGAATTACCCTTCATGTCACTTATTGTATGTTAACCATTGTTGGGATTTCTGGTTGGGCCTTATGCGCATTATTTGGCTTATTTGATGCATTGGGATTCATGACCCCGTATTTGGTTTATTATTGTTCCGGCGTTGGGACGACTAGTTTTCCACGTCGAGGCACGTTTGGCATCGGATTGGGTTATAAGTCCTTCGTGCTCAAGTATTACGATATTGGATGAGGAGCTCGACGTAGGAACCCTTCGGGGTTGAACTTGAGTTTCCGTGGGTGTACGTTTAAAGCCAGTGAGCCTGACATCCCTTGCGTATACTTTATTTGTTTATTGGTTTTACTGACTCATCAAATGGCTTACTTTTGTGTTCCGTCATTTGTGTTAGTAAGCGGGTCTCCCCCGTTAACCCAAAAAGATATTTGCTATATTTCAAAGAGCATTATTGTTATTATTACCATTATTGTTGTTGTATAAAAATAAACTCTTTACTCACTTTTACTTTTGATTACTTAAACTGCAAATGGTTGATCTCACTAGGCTTTAGCCTAACACTTTTTCTCAAAATGACATGTATAACAGGTCAGGTTTCCGAAGGGGTTCGTCGGGACTGAGTGGATGGCTTTGAGGCCAAGAGCGGTCTTTTTGGGAGATGTGTAGATCGATATTTTGGATAGCGGGCATACTTTTGGAAGGATAACAACACCCGATGTTAATCTTTCTTATTTAAGTGAGATTATTAGGTTGTTAGTGTATTCTTCATTTGGTTAATTGTAATGGTTATAGTTTGTTTCCCCGTTGTATCGGGATGATACTTTGGGATTGTTTATAGCAAGTTTTATACCCAGGTTTTCATCTATTTATAGCCGTTATATTGCAGAAATTTCGAATTTTTATTCCGCTAGTTTTTAGGGTGTTACAAGTTGGTATCAGAGCATTAGTTTAAGTGAACTAGGTATGGATGTAGATTGCCTAGACTTAAGCTGTGAAATTAGGCAATGATTTTGTGAGATTGGGTAGAACTCTTAAGATAAGATAGTTTTAGAGTCGACGGAAGCTACACAAGTTAAGCGTTATGGTAATGGGAATGAAAATTTTTATGTATCGCATGTTCATAATTTCGCCTAGCTAACGTTATTATGAAGATGTTTTACGTGATTATGATTGTTTTCCGTTTTTATGATAATTAATGAACATGGTAGTACGTTTCCTTGTTCATGTTTTGTTCATCTTCATCTCACCTATATTCTCGCGTGTGTGGCAGACGATGGTTAATATGCGTAATCGGCCAGAAGGGCAAGATACTACGGCGTCCACGTCGGATCAACCGAGAGTAACTAATAATGATTTGCCTCCACCCTTGGTAAACGCGTTGGGTGGAGGACCGGAATTCATACCTCGACGAAACCTAGCTGCAACTCATCCGATTTTGGAAGAGGTAACTGCAGAATCTAGAATGATAGAACGGATGATGCAAGCGATAAACGCAGTTATGGCTCAATAACAAGAAGTATTCCTGAAGCTTTTGGACGACCGTGATGTTAACCACCGTAGGCCTGAGGCGGTGGCGGAAAATGTAATTGGGGTGGGATCCGGAGGTTCGGGACCCGTTGTCCCTTCTAATGAAACTCCACCTCCCGATGTAAGGCAACTGCCTAAGGCTTGTACTTTCAAGGCATTTCTTGGATGCCGACCACCAGAATTTAAGGGGCACAGATGATCCGGTAGCATGCATGAACTGGATTAGAGAGATGGAACAGGCTTTTCGATCAAGCGAGTGTGGGGAAAGTCAAAAGGCCGTATTTGGGTTTCAAATGCTTAGAGGGGCGGCCCTCACGTGGTGGAATGTATTTTCCGCTTCTATTGAGGTCACTGTTTTGGCCCAACTGAGCTGGGAGGCCTTCAAGAAGAAGGTTATGGAAGAATTTTGCAATGAACGAGCTATGGATCGAATCATAGATGAGTTCCAGGGTTTGAAGAAGGGAAATCTGTCGGTGAAGGAGTACAACAAATCTTTTATGGACAAGCTGGGGTTGGTGGGACATCTGGTCCCCACCGAAAGAGAGAAAATCAAGGCATACATCAAAGGTTTGCCTACAGAAATGATGAATATGGTTCGGGTATCAAGGGCCTCTACTCTCCGATAGGCAATAGAAGAAACACAGTTAATAGAAGACTCCTACGGCTCGAGTAAGATGGAGAGGAGCGGAGTGGTCGAGAAAAGGAAGTGGGAAGGGGGTCCCACATCTTCGAAGAGGCCAAACCGCTTCAACAACAATCAGAGGGGGAATGGTCCGAGGCGGGATACCCCGTGGTGTTCAAAATGCCAAAGTAAGCACAATGGTCCTTGCCATTCGGGGTCCGACCCATGTTTTAAATGTGGAAAACCCGGCCACCGTTACAGTGACTGTCCAATCAAAGAGCGAATTTGTTTCGGGTGTAAAGAGTCGGGCCATGTTAGGAATGAATGCCCGAAGTTAAAGATGAACTTTCGTGGAAGCAAAAAGATGGAAACTCCTAAAGCAACAGGGAGAGCTTTTCAGATGACCACCGAAGAGGCGAAGGCATCAGCGGATGTAGTGTCGGGTACGTTTCTCCTAAACTCCGTACCTGTGCGTGTATTATTTGACTCAGGAGCTAGTTTTTCGTTTGTATCGAGTTCGTTTTGCCCAAAACTATCCATGCCCACTACTAGTTTAGACGAGGCGTTAGTGGTAGAGCTAGCCGATGGTGATCAAGTAGTGGTTCAGAATATTCTAAGAAATTGCAAACTTGAAATCGAAGGGAAAGAGTTCCCGATCGATCTAATGCCTATGGTCATCGGGGGATTTGATGTTGTAGTCGTTATGGATTGGTTGTCGACCAATCACGTGGAAATTCTTTGTGCTAAAAAGTTGATCCGAATTCCGGGTTGGAATGGTGATGTGGTGACCGTGTATGGCGAGAGGCGAAAGGGTGAAGTTGCAATCATTAGTATGGCGAAGGCGCAAAAGTGTTTGGCGAAAGGATGCTTATCCTTTTTGGCATATGCGATAGATACCAAACTCGAGAAGAATATGCTAGAAGATGTCGAGGTGGTAAGGGAGTTTCCCGATGTATTCCCGGACAACTTGCCTGGGTTACCACCCGACCGTCAAGTGGAGTTCAAGATTGATCTGACGCCGGGAGCGGCTCCTATAGCCCGAGCTCCCTATCGGTTGGCTCCGTCAGAGATGAAGGAAATGATGAGCCAGTTGCAAGAGCTTTTAGAGAAAGGTTTCGTAAGGCCGAGTTCCTCGCCTTGGGGAGCACCGGTCTTGTTCGTGAAGAAAAAGGACAGTACCATGCGTATGTGTATCGACTATAGGGAGTTGAATAAGGTAACCGTGAAGAACAAGTATCCACTCCCTAGGATTGATGATTTGTTCGACCAACTTCAAGGAGGGAGTTGCTTTTCGAAGATCGATCTCCGTTCGGGTTATCATCAAGTGAAAGTCAAAGAAGAAGACATACCTAAAACCGCTTTTAGGACGCGTTATGGTCACTACGAATTCTTAGTAATGCCCTTCGGTTTGACGAACGCCCCAGCGGTGTTTATGGACTTAATGAACCACGTGTGCGGACCCTTTTTAGATAAGTCGGTCATCGTGTTTATTGATGACATTCTTATCTACTCGAAGGATGAAGTCGATCATGCGCGTCATCTTCAAGATGTCTTGGAAATCTTGAGGAAGGAGAAGCTTTATGCAAAGTTTCCAAGTGCGAGTTTTGGTTGAAGGAAGTACAGTTCTTGGGGCATGTAGTTTCAAAGGATGGAGTGATGGTGGATCCGGACAAGATTGAAGCTATGATGAGTTGGGAACCGCCCAAAAGTCCATCCGAGATTCGGAGCTTCCTAGGCTTGGCGGGGTATTACCGAAGGTTCATACAAGACTTCTCCAAAGTTGCTTCTTCGTTGACGGTGTTGACCAAGAAGAATGTAAAGTTTATGTGGACCGAGGAGCAAGAGAAAGCATTTAGAACGTTGCAAAGAAAATTATGCGAGGCTCCGATCTTATCCTTGCCGGAGGGATCGGAGGATTTTGTGGTCTATAGTGATGCGTCAAAAAGGGGACTTGGATGTGTACTTATGCAAAGAGGAAAAGTAATCGCGTGCGCATCTAGGCAATTGAAGGTGCATGAGAAGAACTACCCCACTCACGATTTGGAGTTGGCGGCGGTAGTATTTGCATTGAAGTTGTGGCGACATTACCTTTACGGCACAAAGTGTACCTTGTACACGGATCACAAGAGCTTAAAGTATGTTTTTGATCATAAGGAGCTCAACATGAGGCAACGAAGGTGGTTGGAGTTACTTAAGGATTACAACTGTGAATTACTCTACCACCCGGGTAAAGCAAACGTGGTGGCCGACGCCTTGAGTCGTAAGGAGTATAGCGGGAGACTTCAAGCCAAGCTTACAAGAATCGAGTTGGTGTCAAGTCTCATGGAAAAGATTAAAGAAGCGCAAACCGAAGCATTAAAGGAAGAAAACCTCAAGGAGGAAGTGATGACAAAGCAACGGTTATTGTTGACCGAAGATAGTCGAGGGATAAAGTGCTTCAATGGTCGAGTTTGGGTACCAAAGTTTGGTGGTTGCCGAGAGCTACTCTTGGACGATACGCATAAATCCAAGTATTCTATCCACCCGGAGAGCACCAAGATGTACCAGGATTTGAAGCTACATTATTGGTGGCCAATTTTGAAGTTGGATGTAGCTCATTATGTGGAGCGATGCGTGACTTCTTCACAAGTGAAGGTCGAGCATCAACGACCCTATGGGAGCCTTCAATCGCTTGAAATACCCGAGTGGAAATGGGATAAGATCACCATGGATTTCGTGACCAAGTTACCGAAGACTTTGCGAGGGAACGACACCATTTGGGTCATCGTTGATCGATTGACGAAGAGTGCTCACTTTCTAGCGATGTGGGAAACTTTGCCAATGGATAAGTTGGCAAAGCTGTACATAGATGAAATTGTCTCTAGACACGGGATACCCTTGTCGATAGTTTCTGATCGGGATAGTAGGTTTACGTCGAGATTTTGGGGAGACTTGCATCAGGAGTTGGGCACACGAGTGAATTTGAGCACGGCTTATCACCCACAAACGGACGGACAAAGTGAGAGGACGATTCAAACGCTTGAAGATATGCTTAGATCATGCGTGATCGATTTTGGCGGTAGTTGGGATGCCCATCTACCTTTGGTGGAATTTGCGTACAACAATAGTTACCACTCTAGTCTCGGGATGGCACCATTTGAAGCTTTGTACGGACGGAAGTGTAGGACCCCCGTGTGTTGGTTAGAGGCGGGGGAGAAGCAGTTTGTCGGCCCGAAAATTGTGCAAGAGACAACCGACAAAGTCAAATCAATTCGAGAGCGGTTAAAAGTGGCACAAGATCGTCAGAAGAGTTACGCCGACAAAAAGAGAAGACCGGTAGAGTTCCAAGTGGGAGATCGTGTGATGTTTAAAGTGTCTCCTTGGAAAGGGTTGATCCGGTTTGGGAAGCATGGGAAGCTAAGTCCTCGTTTCCTAGGACCGTTTATTATTCTCGAGCGCATCGGGCTCCAAGCTTATAAATTGGATTTACCGCCGTAGATGGATGGGATTCATCCCACATTCCACGTGTGTTATCTACGGAAGTGCTTAGCGGAAGAGGAAAGTGTCATTCCTTTGTCCGAAATTCGAGTGGATGATAATCATTGCATCGAAGAGCCCGAGGCTATTTTGGAAAGGATGATCAAGAAGCTCCGACATAAAGAGGTAGCGATGGTAAAGGTTCAATGGAAACACCACCGCGGCACCAATGTGACTTGGGAAGCGGAAGAAGACATGAGGCGTAGATACCCTCATTTGTTTAGTTAGTAGGATTTCGGGGATGAAATCATTCCCAAGTTGGGGAGGATTGTAACACCCCGAATTCTGAGAACCCATGTTGTATTCTTCTTGCTTTGAAACTTATATATATGTATATATATATTGATTTTAATAGCTTAATATCGAGAAAGTGGGATTTAAGCATCGTGGGTTAAAAATCATCAAATTTGGGAAATTTGGGGTTGTTCGTGATTGTGTCTGCGAGAGTGACAGGGTGTCACAATCGCGGAGGACACTATCGCCGAAGGCCTTAGGGCCTCGGTACATTTCTCGTGATTGTGCCCGCGAGAGTGACATGGTCACAATCGCCGGGGCACTATCGCCCAATCTGTACCGAAGGTGGTGAGGCGCTCGCGACCTTGCCCGCGATAGTGACAGATGTTACTATCGCCGACGGGGGTTTCGGGTATAAAAAGCCAAGTCGCGATTTTCAGTCATTTTTATCTGATTTCTAGGGTTTAGGAGCGATTCTCTCTACTGATTTCGGTAAGTATTTCTCATCTAGACTTCTCTCCTCATTTATGATGGTTCATAGTCATTAATGGTAGTCCTTAACACTTTTAAGAAGTGTTGGTAAGAAGCTCTCAAGGGATTATACAACTCATCGTCATCTCCTTCGTTTTAGGGTTTAGTTTTCTTTTAAGAAAACCACTAAGGTGAGTTCTTACCCATTTTACTAAACTTTATACATGTCAAAAGGTTGATTTTGAATACCTAATATCTCCTCTTTCATATATTTGATTTGTGGAATTTCTTGCTAAACCTAACTTTTGGAGATATAAGTGTTTGTGGTGATTTTGGGAAATAACGTTCTAAGAGCTTTAATAATGTTCTTTAGCTTGTTTTATTTGGATTATACCTTTGAGAGAATAACATCGCTATGCAAAACTATGAATTTGGAAATATTGGTATTGTGGTTAACTGCTGATAAGTTTGCATATTAAACTCACTTCATATTTTTGGGATTTGAAATAAAAAGGGAATCATCTATATTTTTACTAGTGGTCTCTTGGTAAACAATGGAAGTAGTTTTGGTGGGAATTACTCTTTATGTCACTTATTGTATGTTAACCATTGTTGGGATTTCTGGTTGGGCCTTATGCGCATTATTTGGCTTATTTGATGCATTGGGAGTCATGACCCCGTATTTGGTTTATTATTGTTCCGGCGTTGGGACGACTAGTTTTCCACGTCGAGGCACGTTTGGCATCGGATTGGGTTATAAGTCCTTCGTGCTCAAGTATTACGATATTGGATGAGGAGCTCAACATAGGAACCCTTCGGGATTGAACTTGAGTTTCCGTTGGTGTACGTTTAAAGCCACTGAGCCTGACATCCCTTGCGTATACTTTATTTGTTTATTGGTTTTACTGACTCATCGAATGGCTTACTTTTGTGTTCCGTCATTTGTGTTAGTAAGCGGGTCTCCCCCGTTAACCCAAAAAGGTATCTGCTATATTTCAAAGAGCATTATTGTTATTATTACCATTATTGTTGTTGTATAAAAATAAACTCTTTACTCACTTTTACTTTTGATTACTTAAACTACAAATGGTTGATCTCACTAGGCTTTAGCCTAACACTTTTTCTCAAAATGACATGTATAACAGGTCAGGTTTCCGAAGGGGTTCGTCGGGACTGAGTGGATGGCTTTGAGGCCAAGAGCGGTCTTTTTGGGAGATGTGTAGATCGATATTTTGGATAGCGGGCATACTTTTGGGAAGGATAACAACACCCGATGTTAATCTTTCTTATTTAAGTTAGATTATTAGGTTGTTAGTGTATTTTTCATTTGGTTAATTGTAATGGTTATAGTTTGTTTCCCCGTTGTATCGGGATGATACTTTGGGATTGTTTATAGCAGGTTTTATACCCAGGTTTTCATCTATTTATAGCCGTTATATTGCAGAAATTTCGAATTTTTATTCCGCTAGTTTTTAGGGTGTTACACATAATATACCATGTTTATATATATTAAATTAAATATTATTTTTGTTAAATGGTGAGTTATTTTTTTAAGTAGTTTTGATGCATAATTTTTTCTACTTATATTAGATTTAGAATTCACACCTAAAATATTTAAACCTGATATTGTTTCTTAAAATTAATCTGTAGTTCTTTCTTCTTCTTTTGTACGATTTGTTACATATGTTTTTTAATAATCCAAAATTTCATATATGTAATCCAAATCAAAAGCTACAATAAAATTGGATACAAGATGGTCAAAAATCGGTCCCGGGTCGGGTTGGCCCAAATCGGTCCCGATCCCAAATAGTAATCTTTTAAATGGTCCCAACGTAACCGGTCTCAGTCCCAACCCAAATATGAAGACCCGGATATTAGAACCGGGCCCAAACCGGTCTCACTTAATTTTTTTATTTTTTTTTTAAATCGATTTTTACAATATAATTTTTTTGAAGAATTTGATGAATCAAATACACTAACAAATACGGTTTTATTATAATTGGGTCAATCGTATACATTAAAAAAAAAATATTTACATTTTAAAAAATACGTTTTATTATAATTGGGTCAATCGAATACATCAAACAAATATTTAGGTTTTAAAACAAACGCTTTATTATAATAGGGTAAATTAAATAGACTAGTAAACACGTATTTATATAAAAATATATTTGAAAATAATTTTTAAATAAAAAAACGTACCGGTCCCGAGTCGGGCCTTGTTAAACCATGAAGGCTTCACTTGCTGACGGTGGAGGTTCTATTGTCGGCATCTGTTTCTGAGTCGTGACTCTCCTAACCCCCCCCCCCCCCCCCAATTCAGTTGTTACACTCCCATCCCCTTACTTATCCCATTGTCTGGATTTGCTTCTAATTATGACATTAATATATTGAATTTGCATCGTCATATATGTCTAGGATGCATTTTCATCTGATTCTGATTCTGATTTTGATTCTGGATCTTCATCTATTTATGAATATTACGTAGAACACTAGAGCTTACTAAATAGGTCATTTTGAATTCTATATCATTAAGCCACTACCAAACAGTCTTATATAATTGATCATATAAGTTGTAAGTGTCGCTATTAACCTCATTAAGCTACTAACAAACATGCACTTTGTAACACCCAGGGACGATACCATATGGACCAAACTACGGAGGACGAAACAACCGGGATGATGGTGGGTCATAGTCATGATGGGTTATGGTGAATATGGTGGGTCACAGTGGTATTTCACGGTGAAGATGGTGGTTCACCACAGGGACGATAATGGTTATTTCATCGAGCAATATTGAGGATCAGTGAAAAAAAGTCAATTTTGGGTTTTCTCTCGCACTGGACTTGTGTGCCATCTTGAACAGCGTCGTAGGAATAGACAGAGGTCAGAGGTGAGTTGCTTGAGGCTGTTGGTGGTTCACCGGCGGTACTCGTTGTCATGACCGGTGGGTTGTTATCGATTACACAGGACCATGCATCACCACCGTGAAGGATCGTAGCTTTCTATATGTTTCTATTGGGCTTTAGGGCTTCGGTGACTCTTAATGAATTGTATTGAGCCTTAGTGAATGATTTAAAGTCCAATGAAACCCTTTAATGCCCGATAGATCCACTAAGGCCCAATGAAACCCTTAAAAGCCCAATAGAACCCTTTAAAGCTCAATAAAACCATTAAGGCCCAATGAAACCCTTTAAAACCAAATATAACCCTTTAAAGCCCGATAGATCCATTAAGGCCCAATGAAACCCTTTAAAGCCCAATAGAACCCTTTAAAGTCTGATAGATCCATTAAGGCTCAATGAAACCCTTTAAAGCCTAATAAAACCCTTTAAAGCCTGATAGATCCATTAAGGCCAAATGAAACCATTTAAAGACCAATAAAACCCTTTAAATCCCAATAAAACCCTTTAAATCCCGATAGATCCATTAAGGCCCTTTAAAGCTCAATAGAACCCTTTAAAGCCCGATAGATCCATTAAGGCCTAATGAAACCCTTTAAACCCCAATAGAACCCTTTAAAGCCCGGTAGATCCATTAAGGCCCAATGAAAGGCTTTAAAGCCCAATAGATCCATTAAGGCCCAATGAAACTCTTTAAAGCCCAATAGAACCCTTTAAAGCCCAATAGATCCATTAGGGTGCGTTTGGTACGCAGATTGGGTGGGACAGGACAAGACAAAAAAATAGTCCCATGTTTGGTATGCTATGGGACAAAAATCACATGGGACAACATGGGACAAAAATCAAATTTCATGGGACAAAACTTAAGTTTTTTAGTTCCACCAAAATAGGTGGAACAACATGGGACTAAATGTAAAATTACAATATTACCCTCTTTCAAACATATGATTTTAAACCTAAACTAAACGTGGGACAGACAGTTAGTTCCGTCCCGTCCCGTCCCGTACTGTTCCGTCTTGTCCCGTCCCGTCCCATCCAGTCTGCGTACCAAACGCTACCTTAAGGCCTAATGAAACCCTTTAAAGCCAAATATAACCCTTTAAAACCCTGTAGATCCGTTAAGGCCCAATGAAAGCCTTTAAAACCAAATATAACCCTTTAAAGCCCGATAGATCCATTAAGGCCCAATGAAACCCTTTACGGTGCGTTTGGTACACTAGACATGACAGAATGGAACAGAGATCACTATTTCATGTTTAGTAGAACTTTTATGCGAAACAGACACGAACAAAGTGGAACAAACTGGAACAGGCTTCTTCCAGCCCACCCCCATGGAACTAGGTGGAGCAAGATGGAACAGACTTATATTTTGCTAATATAACCTCAAAATAAAACCTAATTTTCTTCTAAAACATCAAATACGCATCATTTTTTACATTTTATTCGTTATTTAAATTTTATTTGTTATTTGAATTTTATCTATTTTATAGTATGTTATTTGACTTTCACTTATTGTCCTCAAGATATTATTACACACCCTAACCCCTAACTCTAACGGAGCTTTTTAACGGTGTTAGTGTCCAAGTCCCTCTTTCAAAGCGAAATCCAAATCATGAGTTCATCATCTGCATTATGCTAGCCAATAGGACCGACTAGGGACCCACTTCTTGGACTACCGGGTTGTCGGTCTCCAAATTCACTTGTGAAACTTGGTTCACCACTCCCACCAGCAAGGTGGTCCTTTGAGGCACAGTTGGAACAACCGCTGGATTTACTCTTCTTGAAGTTTCCGGAGCCGTGACGCTTGCTTCATTACCCTCCTCGGGTACTACCACCCGATTCCTTGTGTTTACCATTGTGAACTGCCATGCAACAAGGTCATACCGGTTAATTCTTTAAAAGATAACCGATTTGGTACGTACTATTACAAGGATTAATCATCATAATAACAATTTCAAGCACACTTACGTATTCATAAATTCATAATAGCACTGGCCAAGTGAAATCGTGAACGTACATTACATAAGAATTCTTGTCACTATCATCAAAATTTTCAATCACTGTAATTCTGTTATCCTAATATTCTCCCTACCTAGGAACGTTCTACCCGTATGTACAGTGAAACCATAGGCACAAACAGTTTAGGTTTAGGCATACTAAAGTCGACACCTAGTTCACTTAAACTAGAGTTATGATACCAACTTGTAACACCCCAAAAATTGAGATAACAAAATTTTCCGAAAAAGGAAATTTGGTATTTAAATTAATGCCATAGCACAAGCTCATCCCAAAAGGGGAAACAATAAACGCCTGTTAATTACAAGTTTGTAATAAATAAGCAATGAGGGAAAAACAACCCTCTAATCTAAATCCTATCTGGGAAAAAGATTAACTCAAGTTGTTATCCAAACTCCAAAATGTGTCTTCTATAGATGGCGTCCCAAAATATTCCCAAGCACGCATCTAAGGTCAACTAAACCTCCTTGGCGACCGCACCGCTAGAACCTGAGATACACATCAAGGCAATCAAGTGTTAGGCCAAACGAGCCTAGTGAGTTCAACAATAATAACACGATGAATTAAACAGTTATAGACACATTAGCCATACAAGAATCAATGGGGGAGACCCATCACACCAATGAGTTTCACCGCAAGTCAATGTACTTTGATGTTCACTCTCATTAGCAACATCCCGAAGGCCCGACGCATCTAAAGACTACCTCCCAGGAATTACTTCAAATGACAAGGGTCTAGGTGCATACCATCATGGTGGCACCCTAAGACTACATCCTCCTAATGCTTACTCATGGTTCATCCAATATACATACAACATTCATCTCTATACATATTCCATATCCGCAAGGTACATGTATAAGACCTCACATAGTTCAATCCCATTTTAGGTCCAAACCCCTAAAATATGCAAGTTCACCAATAATATTCTTCAATCCCATGATAACACACATTCATAACCAAAACATAGCCCATAATAACTTCATCAAAACCCACATCAAGAATATTAACCAAACTCCCATAAATCCCAAAAGTATAATTTAGTCAAACTTATCAGGTGATCAAAATTAATACATAAACATAAATAGAGACAAGTAGCATGTTAAGATGTATATCTCATTTGAAAATGGTTGATAGAAACTCACTATCTAGGTTTTATAGAAAAACCCTAGAAACTTGCAAGAACCCTAGAAGTAAGGATGGAGGAAGAAGATGATCTTGAGACTTGAGATCCTTGGTTGAAATCTTTAATTGAGAAAGCTTGATTCTTGCAATAAATGTGAGGGATGATGGTTTTGATGCTTCTTAGATCGATCTTGAGGAGTATTTAGTGAGGAGAGAGTTTTGAGAGAAAGTAGATGGATGAAATAAATGAGAAAGATGCTGAAATCCCCTTTTAATTCGTTAGAGGCTCCGCGCGGATGGTGGCGCGGTTGAACCCGTGCGGGGATCCGTGTCGGCCTCTGGAGTCGCAAGGGAACAGAGCTTCGCGCGGCTCTTGGTGCGGCTTCACTTGGGCGGCCATCCGAACGGAACACTGTCCGCACCACTCATTTCCTTGGTCAAAAGTCGAGGGATACAATAACTGAGTCAGAATAAGATTACCATACGCCTATGGGTTCCATCCCTACTAATTTAATACAGTACTTAAATTACGAACATCAAATACTTACCTTGATTTTCCGAGCGTTACACTAAGTACACCGCCAACTATCGACACCAATGATGGTAGTGTCCTACAATACGACGATGATGAAGAACTCGACATTGAAGACCTCGATGAACCAACAACTCTTCAAAGATTTGAAAAGTATGAGACTCTTCAATATGGGATGAAGGGAATAGGAATCTTTAATAAGTGTATTTTTTTATAATTTATGTAATTAACTCGAAAGTATAATAAAACGTATTTTTAAAATGTATTTGAGTGACCCAAATTTATTTTTTAAAGTTTATTTAAGTGATATAAAAATGTTATTAAAATAAAATGTGAAGGACCGATTTTGGGCCCGGTCCGGGACCGAAACCTGGACCGGTTACCCAAAACCGGTTACGCTTAACCTTAACCGGGCCACCCTTTCAACCCTCAAACCGGGACCGGGACCGGTTACACCAGGACCGGTTACCGGCGGCTACTGTTATGGCCCGAGACCGTTTGGGCCCGGACGGGCCCGGGACCCATTTTTTGCCACCTCTAATTAAAAGTAATAAGATGGTACTAACCGAAAGCAAGAAGGGATTTATTAATATTAGTTTGTCTAGTGAATTTAAAGTTTTGTAATTGTTATTATTACATTTGTTTTTCTCGGAAAATTGTTTGATCAAATATGAGTTTGTATAAAGTATATGTCTTGTTTTCTTAATGTTACAATTTGTAATAGTTACATTATATCAGCTGTTCACGTTGTGAAACGACATATAGATAAATACGAAAGTGTTGTTTCACACTGTGAACAACACATGAGTTACAATTGAATTGTTGTTTCATACTCTGAAACAATGTAATAAACATATTCATACACAAGTGTTTGTTGATGGGTAAAAACGTAGTGAACATATGTGTTAACATAAGTGTTTGTTTCAATTTGTGAAATCTTGTTTCACACTATTAAACAATGTAGTGAACATATTTGATACACAAGTGTCGTTTCACATGGTGAACAAACACAACCATGTTGTTGGGTTAAAACATAGTAAATATATGTGCTAACACAAGTGTTGTTTTGCACTGGGAAAGCCTATATATAAAGCTATATATTTTCAATGGTAGTTGCCTTCGGTATAACACATGTATTAACATTGATGTTGAAATTGTAAATCCCAGATAATCAAGCAATCAAACAAAACAATCTCAATTCAAACTAAGATCTGACAATGTAAATCTAGAGAGAGAGTAGAGAGAGAAAGTCTTCAATCGTATTATGACAATGAAAGTATCCTTACACAATTACAAGAATTAAACCTATTTATATGAACTAAGAAACACTCAAGTAATCCAACTAAACTCTCAAGTAACTTGAACAATGACTCACTCAAACTCTCAAGTACTTAAAACACTCTAAGGCTTATGTTGACTTTCTACATTTTGATTATCATTGATTTTCATTGACTATTCAAGAATAAAGGCTTTTACATGACTTTTCTCACTAAATCTTGGATACAATTTAATACACTAACATTCTCCCCCTTTTTGATGATTGTGAGCACCATAATCATCAAAACATCTTCAATTTCAACATAATCTTTGATTCTCCCCCTTGAAAATACATTCTCCTCCTTTTGATCTGAACTGAATCATGAACTATATATACCCGAATCTTTTCAAATTCAGATATAATGGACGTTGTAACCCTGATTCAACAAATGAAACAGTTAGAAGTGCCTGTCAGTAACACGGAGTTACTGTGTACAACGAATGTACAATTTAAGGAGCTGGTTTGATGATGACTCCCCAGGACTTCCATTCAATCATTGAAAAACACAAGGTTTATCTATGAATGTTCTGACAGAAAAACAAATTTTCTGTGTGCTCGTGCTTGTGTATGAAAGAATTTAGCACAATGATTGTGTTTCATAAGGCTCAAATTGTGTAAACTGTTGAGACAGCAACAAGTATTACACGGACTCAATGTGCATGAAAGAGGTGCGAAAGTGGGGCAACTTTCCTTCTTTTTCAATATCTAAATCTTCTTTTTCACATGTGATAATTGTTTTTTTTTTAGAACAATGATTTTCTCTCTTTCTTTAATCTCTTTCTCTTTCTCTCTTATGTCTTTCTCTTTCTCTCTTATCTCGTTCTCTTATGCACTGATGATACCTGCACAATCGGATTTAGCATGATCAGTACATTTTGTACAAATAGGAGTTTTATCAGAATTTGACAATTTAAATTTCAACTCCTGAATTTGCTTAAGAAGCTCTGAATTCTGATCTTTCAATCTATCTTGTTCTGCTTCTTTTCTTGGTATCTCAGACACTATTTCATTTCCATCCACTATAATACGTGGAATTAAAATGATATGCTCCAAATCTTTACTGTTTATCTGCTTTCTCCACTGAGAATGGTTATCTGCAGAAGACATCTTGAATGAGAAGTTATTAGCTTGATATTAAAGATCGTTCCCAAACAGTTCAGAATATTTGACTGAAAGTCAAACTTAGATTAGCACAAAAAAAAATATCTCAGAAAAAAAATTTCTATCTCTGAAACTCTCAAAGCACTTGTGCTCAAACTCTCAAATCACTTGGATCACTTGAACTTGCAGACTGTGTAGTTGAACTTGCAGAACAATTGGAATGAAACTCGCAAATTTAACAACTTTGAACACTAGAACCTGCAGGCTGCATAAAAGAATGATTGAACGAAACTCGCAAGCTATATGAATGAGAACTCTCAAATGCTTGGAAATTGGAACTCGCAAATGACTAGAATTTAAACTCGCAGATCACTAGTCTTGGAACTTGCAGGTTGCTTTCTGATTTACACTTGCAGATTGTTAATCATTAGAATGACGTGACTAACGTGAGAGAATATATTGTTATTTCATATTTTGAAACAATACACGGGTTAAATTATTGTATATTTTATGTGAAATCGGTAACGATTAAAAAATCTCAAAAAAAGATTCTAATGTCAAATTAAAGAGAATAAAATAATTGTTTACTTGGTATAGTTTATACTTTAAAATTTTATTATCGTTAAAGTATTTTAAATATAGTAAATAATGTTTTTTTAGTGTTTTTTTATTTTTTGAAAATATACTTGGATGATCAAAGGAAGAAAACAATAGATATTCACCTAAATAAGAAAACATAAAACTGAAGTGGTGTTTGTTTTTTCAAAATAAGCTCTTAATTGTCGCTTATATCTTATTCGGTCAGACATAAGATAAGTCAGACCGTTTTTTTTTTCAGAGAGCCTCTTAACCCTTAATGTCCTCTGAATAATTAAGTGATAACCTAGCCACTTAATTACCTCTTATTTTCGTTCAACATCATTCTTTCGATTTCAACATTGGTTTTAGCCCAAATGCACCCCGAATTTGCAAAAACACAAAACATGAATATTGTAGATTTGTGTGTTGGCTTTGCAAAACATTTTGAATCGCTTAAATCGGCGCTTCATTGTTTGAGATATGGTTAAAATTCCACAACCTCGCTAATCTGTTAGCATCCTGCTTTTGTTTTTCTTTCCCGTTTCGTCCTTTGATCATTGATGCTCAATTCAATTGACGTATTTAAGTTGAGTTTTTGAGGAATAAAATAGACAATTATACATATTCAGACGTTTGTCTGTTTACAAAAACAAACAGTCTTGTTGATTCAGATTTCAGACTTCAGCACCACCGCTTAAAATCAGAAGTAAAATCAGACTTCAGATTTTAACACCTCTTAAAAAACAAATGCCACCTGAGTTTGTTTTGGAAATTCTTTTTAACCAAATCATAGATTACCATACTAACCTTTCAAATCCCTCTAATTTGATATAATTAATTTTATAAGAGCATCTCCAAATTCTTTAAAATAAAGAAAATAAGAGTTATGTTCTCTAATAAGCTGTCTATTGTCATTATTTTATATATATTTCTTTTAGAATGTGCGTTGTAAAATTATATAATATTTAATAATATAATTAATGCTGAAATCTTTAAAATAAAGAATCTATTGGAGTAAAATGTAATTTTATTTAGAGATTTTGACTTTTAGTTCTCTATTTTAGATAAATTATAAAGACCATGTTGGTGATGCTCTAACTTATTGATATTACAAATATGTCATTCAAGTTAATGACCCTTGATTTAAACCAATTTATGGATTAGATCGGTTCTCAATCTTTTCAGGGGAGGGTTCAAATGAGAAACACAAAAATGTTGAGGATGCGAGAAAATATCTCAACTATTAAATGAGATTTTTCAATTTTTAATATCTTAAAGGCAAAATGTGTAAATGGAAGTAAAATTGTGACTAATTTAAACAACCTAACAAAGTTGAATAAGATATTTTAAAACTTTTATATAATTGAATCACTAATCCAAACCATTAAATTACCAATCACTCTTTAAAAAAATCATTTTTTAAATAAAAATTAGATTACCTATTTTTTAAAATTAAATTATTTAAAATATCAACATTTTAAATAAATTATAACAGAAAAACGGGAATTTCATTATATTTAATTTATGGTCTGTGATAATATATATATATATATATATATATATTAATATTCACATAGAATAGATTACTGATTCATAATCTCGATTATAAGTTGTAAATTGATTTATGTACAAGTTATAATTTAAGATTTATATTTGAATCTATGTTATGATTCACATGTTCACATGTGACCTTTAAACTAATTCAGAATTTCGATTAAAAGTTTTTAATTGATTCACGTACAACTTATGATTAAGATTAACATGTGAATCTATGTTAGGATTCACATGTTCGCATATGAATCAATATACACCTAATTATCATTGTCTGGTAATGTTAAATTTCAAACGACCAATGGAGAATGTATATTCGTGTTCACATATGAGATTTAGTTCGATTTGTAGTTTATATAATAGCCAATGATTCGGAGTGGAAAATTGGATAAAAAATCGATGATTATCAATATCCTAAAAATGTTATAGAAACAATAAGAGATAAATTAGAATTTTTGATTGTTTTTTTTTCTATAGTTATGTTAATTAGTGAAAAAATATTTGGAAGTAAAAATTTTAAACTAATGGTTGAGATTATTTCTCTCATTCTTAAAATTTTAGGACTTCTCATATAAACCACATACTATATATATATATATATATATATATATATATATATATATATATATATATATATATATATATATATATATATATATATATATATATATATGCTAACCAAACTATTGGTGCCCATCTAGACCGTTGATTATTTAGATCAATGGTTAACAATTAATGACAATTTTAATTTTATAAAAAAAATAAAAACGTTATGAAATTAATGTGCATAACCGCATAGGGTCAAAATTGTAAATTTGCATATCCATTCATTAAATAAACACAAAAGAAATAAGCTAAAAATTAGGGCAATTTTAAATTACCCCACAAATTTCTCAACAGTTTCATCTTCTCCCCACCACAACCACACCCAAAACCTCCCACTTCGCCCGCCGGAAAATCACCCAACAAACGGAAGAACACCACCGCCGCCGGAGGTCCAAACGGAAGAACACAACTCGGCCGCCATGGCCGTCGGTACCATCAAAGATACCGCCACCAGCAAACGAAAGGTGATCGCACAAGATGTCAATGTCGAAGACATCGAAGTATTTCAAAACCCAACAAATTTCAAAACCCATTAAAACGATTTTATTTCGATAAATTGTACAATCTTATGGTTTTTTTGTTTGGAGTCCCATTCTTCTAGAATTTTGAATGTTAAATAATGCAACCTATGGATTCAAATAGTAATTATTATGGTGCATATATGCATTGTTATGTATTTGTGGATGGTCTATGCATATGAGCATGTTTTATTGAAAATTGAAAGTGCATGTATGCATTGTTATGGATTTCTGCATATAGGCATGGAAAATAGAACTATGTTTGGAATCTGTGCGTATAAGCATATTTTATTGAATTTTGAAAGTGCATGTATGCATTGTTGTGGATTTTTGCACATAGATAACTACTTTTATAATTTTGTATATGCATATGTGCATTGTTTGGTAATTGTGCATATGGGAATATGGTAAGAAGTTATCATTAGGAGTTGTGCATATGAGCATATGTTCATACAGGTTGAAAGTTATTGGATGCTTAAAATTAGGTAGAAGATAACTTCCATATTAACTTGATAGACATCAAATTTTAATTTAAAAATATTACATTTAAAGAATAGATAATTACCATAAGAAACTCCTCAAAATATGGAATGAGATTGGATGGGGCGTGAATTGGTAAATACCAATATTGCCCTTTGATATTTAAAATCATTAATCGCATGACATAATCTCTAGGAAGCTTTTGATTGGTCGAAAATTGGTTAGCACGGTTAGCACCAATGTCGTGGTTAGTAAATGAAGGGGACCCTATATATATACATTTGAACACCCCTCTCTTTCTCTCTCTCTATATATATATATATTGGAAGAATATTTTGCAACCCTGAAAAAAGTTGCAACCCTTGCAACCCACATCTTAACCGTTGGATTCATGATCGACGGTTATTTTATTTTTATTTTTCTGTTTTTTTAATTAAAAATATTGGGTCCATATCTATTGTAACCGCCGATCATGAATCCAACGGTTAAGATGTGGGTTTGCAAATAAAACAACCCCCATATATATATATATATATATAGGCACCTTCAAATACAAACTTTTTAATGGTGCAAACCATGCAACCCACTTATCTACCACATATTTTGTTTTTACCTTTTTAATAAAAAAAATTGAAAAAATAAAATATGTGGTAGATAAGTGGGTTGCATGGGTTTGCACCATTAAAAAGTTTGCATTTGAACACCCCTCTATATATATATATATATATATATATAGTGGAAGGATATTTTGCAACCTTTAAAAAGGTTGCAACCTTTGCAACCCACATATTAACCGTTGGATTCATGATCGACGGTTATTTTATTTTTATTTTTCTTTTTTTTAATTAAAAATATTGGGCCCCATATCTATTGTAACCGTCGATCATGAATCCGACGGTTAAGATGTGGGTTGCAAGGTTTGCAACCTTTTTAAGGGTTGCAATTTAAACAACCCTATATATATATATATATATATATATATATATATATATATATATATATATATATATATATATATAGTGGAATGATATCTTGCAACTCACATCTTAACCGTTGGATTCATGATCGACGGTTATTTTATTTTTAATTTTTTGTTTTTTTAATTAAAAATATTGGGCCCCATATCTATTGTAACCGCCGATCATGAATCTGACGGTTAAGATGTGGGTTGCAAGGTTTGCAACCTTTTTAAGGGTTGCAAATAAAACAACCCCTATATATATATATATATATATATATATATATATATATATATAAGGAGAGGTTCAAATGAGAAATGTTAAGTGTGTGAGAAATCGAGAAGTAATCTGAGTCATCCATACGGTTAAGATCGGATTTAACTGGTCAAAATTTGCGGCTATGCAAAAAATAGTGGGGTAGTGTCGTAACTTTTACAAATAGGCGACAACAGTGTTCATATGTGAACCCGTGTAATTCACACAAGAACTATTTTAACTGATTCACATATGAACTCTTGTGATTCACATATGAATCCGTAGGTTCATATGTGAATCGTATGAACTAATTAAAATATTCACATATCAACTAATTAATTGATTCTCATTGAACTAATTAACCCATAGGTTCATATGTGAATCCATTAAATGATTCACATGTGAATTAATCAACGGATTCACATATGAACAAATAATTCATATGTGAATCACACAGGTTTATATATGAACTTATTTGCGGCATATTTGTAAAAGTTACGAAACTACCATCTATCTTTTGCAGACCATGCGAGGAATTATCCGGTGCTTTACAGTCAAAGCCGCAAATGTTGACCAAATGAAATGCTAAGATTATTTCTCTATTTCTCAAGCAATTAGCATTTCTCATTTAAATCTATGGCTATATATATATGTGAGTGTGTGTGTGTGTGTGTGTATGACGATAATCAAATGAGAACCACAAAAAGGTTGAAAACCGTGAGAACCGATCTAAGCCGTAATTTGGTTTTGATCCTATGGTTTTAATTGAAAACTGTTTCACCATATGAAAGGAGCATAATTGTCATTTTGGTAACAAAGATTCACCAAATGAAACATGTATTCACCAATTGAATCATAATAATTTTTTTATAATGTTAATAATTACAGCGCTTCATCTAATACTATTTCACCATATGAAACACACATATTCACCAGATGAAACACACATATTCAACAGATGAAATACACAGATTCACTAGATGAAACACACAAATTCACCAGATCTGATAAATCAAACCCCAAAAAAAACCAAATCGAGAAATTTAATGAAGAAATTTGAAAAAACGCACATTTCACTATTCTTGAAAAAAAACCCTAAAAAACATGGAACTCTTGATCCATCTTGTCTCCAAAGGTATCATCTCAATCAGGGCACCAACAAATTCGACAGAATTCGAACCCCCTTATCGGAAAAATCCCATCGATGATTTCATGTAATATGATCTGTTGGAGCGACATGACGGCCTGACCACCGCTGGCGGAGAGGACGAATGTGTGTGTGTGTGGTTATTGAGGTGTTTTAGGGTTTGGAGGTGATTGAAGATGGCAGAGAAGGAATCAACGGATTTTCGCCAGACGTTGGTGAACCAGAGGCGGTGGTTTCGCTTGTCGACGGTGGTGATTGGGCGGTGCCGGTGAGCGACGGCGGTGAGCAGCATCACAGGAGGATTTGGGATGGGGTTTGTGGTGAGGGTTAGTTTTGGAATAGGAAGACAAGAAGTAGAGTTAATTTGACAAAAATGCCCTCATTTCCCCATTTTATTTCAAATAAACATCTTTTTTAAATGGCCCTTGATTTAATCTAATCTATGGATTAGATTAGTTCTTAAGGTTCTCAACATATTTTTAGTCCTCACATGATTTAATATATGAATTAGATTAGTTGATTTGATTATGATCCTATATATATACATATATATATAGGCCGATAATCAAATAAAAATAAAAAATATGTTACAAACCTTTGAGAACCGATATATAAATATTTTTTTACATGATTTTTTTTCATC
Organism: Arctium minus; assembly: GCA_954870635.1. Classification (NCBI taxonomy): domain Eukaryota; kingdom Viridiplantae; phylum Streptophyta; class Magnoliopsida; order Asterales; family Asteraceae; genus Arctium; species Arctium minus. Next base: position 27,240,129 of record OX941082.1, on the reverse strand, counting down.
AAAACCTATGATTTAAGATAGTGTTTCATATATGTTTTTGTTCACCTTGTGAAAAGATTACACGTGAAAAATAAAATTTGATTCACCTAGTGAAATGAAAAATACAGGTAAAAAATATTCATATGGTGAAACAAATACATGTTAAACTATCATATTGTGAAACAAATATATGGGAAGAAATATATTAAATCCAAGCATTTGGTGAAAATATATCATGTGAAAAAATATTTTTATATTGGTTCTCAAATGTTTGTAACATATTTATGGTTTTCATTTGATTTAGCCCCTATATATATATATATATATATATATATATAAACGTGATTTGTTGATATAATTAATTTAAGTCGTTTTAAATGTGAAGTTATATTATAATTAAATATAGGACTAGTATTTAAGTAGAAAACATGCGTTTTAATGCTTTTATTAACTAAGAAATATATTATTGTCATTTGTTTTTTCCATTTACAAATTACACAATCTTATTAAACAAAAAAAGTTATTTTTCGTACTTCATTTTTTGTGCATGAGTAATATATATAGTACCAAACCCATATGTGTTGTTATGATCCCTTACTTTTAACTTTATTTTATGATAACCCAATGGGACATTTTGGTCGCTTTATTCAATTTTCAAATTTACAAAAATCGTCCCTCCCTTCACACCTATTTCCTTCACTCTCCCCCAAATTACCACATCGGTGGTATTCCAACAATCAAGTCCAAAGATCCAACTATATTATTTCCTTTAATTGTCGTTAGACTGTCATCTAGAATATCTGTTTCTATTGATTATATGTGTAAAGTTTCTATAGTTGTATAAATATAAATAAACATTCAAGAACACAACGAACACGAATATTATGTTCTTCAACCCATATGTAACAACCCAAAATCTAAAACAACAATAACATAAAAATATTGCCCGTACGACCCCAAAATAGATCAAGTCAAAATATTCAATACATCTCAAGGTTTGCAGCTGGTAAACACATCCACATCTGAGAATTATTATAATTCTAAATGTAAACTAAGTAAAACTCTCTAATCCAAGCTTTCTCTAAGCATTTCACACCTTCTCTTTCCCTTTTGTGGAACTTCCCATGTTATGCTTACCTGAAAATGGTTTAAGTTTGAAAAATAAGAGTTAGACCATAAGGTCTAGTGAATTCCTTCTTAATTGGCATAATTAAACAATTTAAGAATAAAAAGATAAACCACCATGAAGTCCCAATTATCCAAATGGATAACCAAACATAACCAAGGGCTTCGCACAGTGTTCATAGACAACCTTCACTTCACTGTCACGTCTCCAATCGAGGCCCATGAAGATGTCCATCCAATGTGCTCGTGAAACGAATTCAAGGCATATGGAATAATAAACTCCCAAGGGATTACCACTATCCAAGGTATACTATTCCCACTGTGCAATCCCAATCCAAAGCCAAAATCACAATATTTAAGACGAAGCAACAATTAAGCAATTAACCAACCAATGCTTCAAAATATGTAAACCAAGTCAAATCATAGAACCATAATCAAGGTTTAGAAAATCATGCATAAATAATTCCACATTTATCAAAAAGAGTCAAAGGAACTGACGTGAGGTTCAACACTCCTCCACACCACCTAACGGTTAATCAAGCTCACACTGAATACCTGAATTAGTCGACATAAGAATGGTATTAAGTCACCTAATTTATCTCAAAAGTGAATAATTATGATCCCTAAGGCAATTCCCTAATTGATGCCTCACACCTACACCTAATCGAGAAACAAACCAAACGATACCTCGCGTGAGACAGTAATCTAGGCGACTTGTGCCGTGACTTAAGTTGTGCGACAAGTCGCGCAACACACTGTGCGCAGGTTTTTCCAAAAAATCGCACAACTCCAATTTACACTCCGGAATCCAAACCAAGACCGATTTCTATGATCAATTCACACCCCAAATCGATATTAACAATCTCTAAAGGCTAGGACTCATAAAGACCACTTATAACAAGAATTAAATCACCTAATTGCTAGGGATATAGGCTAAAATAAAAAAACCCTTGATTCCCCAAGGAAATCATCAACAAAGAGAGATTCTTAGATTACACCATAAACTACCATTCTAGAACCTCTCCAGACCAATAGCCATTTCAAGATTGATTATTTAAACTTTATCAAGAGTAGAATCTTTCCAATAAAAACTCAAAACTCCATTAAGGGAGATACCAAATGAAGAAGAATGAGAATTTACCTTCAAGATGATGATCTATTGCTCTTCAAACTTCAAACTTTCACCACCGCTACAATGGAGATTTAATCCCCCATAGTCTCCCTTTCTCTCTACTTCCCCAAAATCGCCACTTACAAATGAGGATGGAAAGAGGGTTTACCCTTTCTTAGCCTCTTATTTACTAAGTCATCCCCTGAAAACAAGGAAAGTTACACCCTTAAACTTCCATAAAAACTAAGTATAAGGGTTAAGGTTACTACACCAAAACATTAATACATAACATCAACGTCAACATGATAAATTCATCCCATTATATCTATAAAATCAAAATACATTCACAACATTTTGAATCAAACCTAACAAAAAATTCATTCAAAAGAGTGTGATACAAGACAATAAAATTAACATTAAGAACACGAAGAACATGCATGATTCTACGATTGTGGGGCTAGAAATATGAGAATCTTCTCTTCTTAATCGACTTCTTTCCCATGTACCTTCTTGGCCAATTAGGGTTGGCGTTCTTTGATTGGGGCCAGAGATATATGGGTACTTTCTTCCCCAATTTTATCTTGAAAATTTGTCGTAACAAAGGAAGATAATATGTTATTTAATGTAAAAAATGTCGAAGAGAATAGTATAAAAGAATTGAGCCCGCAAGCATCTCACATTTCTTTTTGTATAGATCATGACCCATAAATGAGTTTGAGATGGCAGTAGCCATCGATGAACCTTGAAGCTTTGATTTCACATTCTTTATCAATTATGATGATAAGACTGAAGATGGAGATGGAGCCTGAGATGGAGCTCACATGCGAAGGATGCATATGGAAAAAATGAGTTTGTCATCTAGAGATGAAGTTCGTTGGAACGAAGAAGATTGGAGATGGATGGACGTGTGTATTGTATATTTGTAACACCCTCAAATTTGGTAATAGCAACTAATTAAAATTTCGATAATTACATTCAAGTAAAAGATAAATCTTCAAAATAAAATTATCTATTTGACCTCAACAAATATAAACTCCAGTCTTATACAAGGACCAGACTAAGTCGGGTGTTACTTAATCCCAACTATGAGTTGCTCTTCCCAAAACAAGTGCGGAAGACTTCACTAAGATATCCACCTCTTGAGCACATGACTAGCACTCCTCTCAGCACAGTGTCACTAGAGCTATTCCCAACCGGACCTGTTGCACATGCCGACAAATAAAAAGGTTAGGCTAACGCCTAGTGAGTTCAAGAGTTTTCAACATTAATAAAGATATCGTTGAAAATGAGTAATGCAATTTAAATCATAATCTTTCAATTTGGTATGCCTCAAATATGAAAACGACTCGTTTTCCAATAATATGCATTTTGGGCAAGAAACACCAATATAAACATTTTCAAATCTAAACTACTTCGAGGACAAGGTCCCAACATAAAACGTTCTTTCGTAAATTAATTTCAACCCAAACTTACTCAAAACGTGAATAGAAATCGAACTCTCCATTTATGAAAATGCGGTTAAAACTTTATATCCCGAAACACCCAAAACACGGGTGGGGCAAAACTACTCAGCCCATAAAACATGGAGAAAGACCCATTTATACAAAACGTCACCGAAAACTTGGATAATAAACTTAATACCCAAAAACAACACCTTTCGGTGACGGGGGATATCTGAATTCCATCGAAAGTGGCGGGCACACAATGTTAAGCCACTTCTCAATGTTCTCGAGATTCACATAGAGCCATGGATCCCCGTATACGACTCCCAAATCGAGCTACCACCGCAAGATACCCAAATGCCTCTAGTGTCTACTCGACCTCTAATTGAGTGTCACCACAAAAGCCATAAGGGGGCGTTTGGTTCACAGATTCATGCTGAATTCCAATGAATTCCACAAATGAAGGAATTCAACATTCCTTGGGGGGGGGGGGGGGAGGTGGTATTTCATTGGAATGGAATGTCATATTTTTTTTGGACAAAATTGCCCCTCATCCTAATATGCACCACCACCTCCGGCCACCACCATCGGCCACCGCCACCGGCCACCATTGACCACCACCTCCGACTACCAACACCGGCCACCACCTCCGACCACCATCTACCACCTCCGGCCACCACCGCCATCGGCCACCACCACCTCCGGCCACCACTATCGTTCAACATTATTAGAAGACACCAACTCTCTCTCTCCCTCTCTCTCTCTTCTCTCTCTACTCTCTCTCAGTCTATCATCTCTCTTTCATCTCTTTCCCCTATCTCTCCTCTCCTCTCTCTCCTTCTCTCTCTCCTCTCTCTCTCTCCTCTCTCCCTCTCTCTCTTCTCTCTCGCTCCTCTCTCTCAATATATCCTCTTTCCTTCTCTCTCTCTCTCTCTCTCTCTCTCTCTCTCTCTCCCTCTCTCTCTCTACTCTCTCTCTCTCAATCTATCCTCTCTCTCACTCCTCTCTCTCCATCCCTCTCTATCTCTCCTCTCATCTCTCTCCTCTCTCTCCTCTCTCTCTCCTCTCTCTCTTCCTCTCTCTCTCATCATCATTCGTGTGCTAAAATAATCAAAGCAATTTTAGTTAAAAATTAAACTATTTAATGACTATTTCATTAAAGTAATTTTTGTTAAAAAAAATTAAAATAAACAAAAAGGGTATTTTGGTCATTTACCAAAATTCCATTCCAATTCTAAAGCTACAATCTGTGAACCAAACAGAAAAATTCCAATTCATTTAACATATTCCATTCCAATTCTGTCAACCAAACAGGTGGTCAAACCTGACAACATTCCATTCCAATCCTTCAAAGTCAAATTCCTTTGACAGATTCCATTCAATCCAAAAACATTCTGTGAACCAAACGCCCCCTAAGTCTCCGTATACGGCTATCCAAGAGCACCACCGCAAGACTTAGCTCCGTATACGGCTCCCAAACCGAGCTACCACTGCAAACTTACATAAAAAAACATGACTTGGGGACCACTCACTAGACTTCAAACGCGGACACTAAATTCCACGATGAGTAACCAGACTGGATTATAAACGGGCATCGAGTTCAACCACCCACGATATATACCTCGAGCCCTTCAATAAAGGTTACGCGGTTATTAAGTTCAACCACCCACGATCTGTACCTCGAGCTCCCGCTAGCCATAACAATATCCAGTCCCCAACTAACCAACTGACTGACTTAGGGGTTGTTCGTTTGTGGCTTAATGAGTTGTATAATCGATATGGCTGATTCACACAGCCATATCTAGGTGTTCGGTATTGGCTTATTCGGTCAGCCAAAATATATTTGTCCTCCATATTTAGCCATCCAAAAGACAAACCATACCCCTCATTCCCTCAACCCATTTCCCACCCTCTCTGCCTCTTTGGAAAACCTCAATACCACAGACGCCCTCAACCTCACCATCATCGTCCCACTCGCTGTCGCCGGAGCCACCACCACCAACGCCGTCGGAGCTCTCCATCCAGAGAATGCATACGATCAACCCAGGGTTTCCAATCCTTTGGTGGGGTTCTCCAGCCATTGAAGTTGAAGAACAACTTTGAAGAATAAAATTGGGGACGATTGTAGAGAAAGGGTTGAACATCAGTGGAAGTAACAGAGGGTTTTAGAAATCGCACGAGTCTGCATTTTGGTTGATGGTGTTGAGTAAAATTGGGTGATACCATGAACTCCTCACTCTCTTCCATGATGGTGTCTTCCGCCATTGTTACAGCTGAAGAATTGGAGAAGGAAGGTTTGAGAACAACTCTTGGTATGCGTTTTTCCCTAATTTTTGCTGGGTTTCGATCTTTGTTGGGTTTCTGATTTTCGATCTTTGCTGGAATGAAGCTCCTCTCCATCACTTGAATGAACAGATTTGGTTACTAGCTTATTAATTTGGTATGTGTTTTTCCCTAATTTTTTTGATAACCTGCAACATATATGTTGCCCTCGAAACTTTTGTTTTTAGGGTTTGATTGTTTCCTCATTAGTTTGTAGGGTTGAATTGTAAATGCGATATTTGATTACTATCTGTTTGTTATTATTTAATTTATTATAAAATTTCATCAACAAATGTTTAATGTAAAACAAAAGGGTAAAGTTGTCATTTCTGACATTCAGACAGTTTATTCAACACAACAACCGAACAACATATTAATTGTTAACACACAGACAACTATATCCATACAGACAACTATATCCATATAGGTCTTAACAGAAAACGAACCGAACAGCACCTGATATGCCTATGGATCCAATGCATTATAGTCTAAAACGTTACATGACTCAAAAGAATGAACTAACACATTCAAAATATGTAACTCTCAAATATGATGCAACTCAGTACACCATACGTCCAAGGCTCCGTAACGAGCTACCAAAACTGAACAAATGTTCCAAAGACTCATTTGAGTGTAGACCAAGTCCCAAAAGGCATAATGAACGTTTGGCTAAAATACGAGAGCCAATGTGGTTACATAAACCAAAATACATCTTTCTCCAAAACTTTGTTTCTCAAATCACAATTGGCCTTCGGCCCAAAACCCAAAAAGGATTATCATTTTCTAAAGTGTTCCCAAAGTCGGGATCGACCCAAAACCAAAGGACTCACACATTCGTACTTTTAAAAACATCCATTTTCATGAATGATGCATAAAACCCGACAAACACTTAAAAGTGTGTTTTTGACCAAATATCTATTTATGCAATAAATCGTCAAAACCCATTCATTTATGACACATTTATCGAAATGCCCAAAAATCCCAAATGTGGTGTTTTACAAAGTTTAATAAGCTAAACACTTCAAATAATCAAAAGTTACCAAATAACTCAACAGTTGATAATTTCATATAAAACACATAAATGCTTTAAAATAGACATTTTGGCATGTACAACGTTTTCACAAATCAACTTGAACTCACCTTGCTAGGTTAGGTTAAACCTAGGTTCCAAATCCAACCATTAGCCTTCAATAGAGTAGATCCACCATTTCCAAGCTATTACCAACAAAAGCTAAGGTTTCCAAACAACCCATTCCTTCAAGTCTAGCATAAACATCAACAAGTAAATCTTCAGATCTATAAATATCCTTATACCAAAAAGCTTAGATTACTCAAGGAAACTTACCATATTGGATGTTGAGACTTTCCACCCAAAGCCATCCAAACAACCCGTCAAACCTTCAACTCGAGCTTCCAAATACCGAACCCTTAAGTTTTGTTTGGACCAATCCACCATAGTTGCTCCCAAATACGAAACCCTAGTTCCCAAAACGAACTAAAGAGAAGAGAAAAGGAGAGGGGAGGATGAAATGGGAGAAAACCCTAAAAATTGGGTTTTAAATTGTCCAGACTACTCCCGTGGCCTTGGCCGCGGCCTCCAAGCCGCGGGCCAAGCTGCGCGTGCTACATAGCTGCACACAACAGTGGGTTACGCGGGTTTAGCCGCGGCTTTGAGGCTGCGGGTTAAGCCGCGCGTGTCTCTGGTGCCCTTCTCACCTTTCGTGCTAAACCGTTCCCCGATCGTAAACTGTTCTTTAGGAAATTGCGGGTGTTACAATATTGAAATATAATATAATATATTTTTTTTAAATTAATAATGGAAAACAAGAGAAAATGTAAAAGAAAAAAATGTCGCCCCATGTGTTAAATAAGTTAGGGAAATTGACTCAAATAGCCATTCTACACACTTAAATTGGTCTCATAGTCATTCATCTCTCACTTTTACCAAAATGTCATTACATCCGCAATCAAGGTCCGCAATCTAAAAGACAAAAAAAAAGCGATCTAGTCAATTTTCCTTTTAAAAAGATTTTTTTATTTGGGTCCGCAATTGCATCTAAGCCCGTATTTTTTTTTTAAAGAAAACTTGACCAAATTCGGGGGTTTTTTTTAATCTTTTAGCTAGGTCTGCAATATTGTGAATCTGGATATTGCCGATGTATTGACATTTGGGTCAATCTGGGAGAGGAATGACTAAGAGACCAATTTGTATATGTAGAATGACTATTTTGGCCAGTTTTCCAATAAGTTATCAGATAATTTTAAACCGAGTTAAAGCATGAGATCAATTACAATACAAAATGTAAATCACATGGTTGTTTTTCATTATGATTTCATCTTTGGAACCCAATATGTTAAAAACTACAAATCGCATGAACGAAATATGTAATTCACTCTATATAACTATTTTTTCGTATAACTCTCAATTTTTATGATATCTTATTACATCTGTTTTGCGTGTGATCTAGTTGAAATGACAAAACAAGTGAGAATCGTGCATTGGGTAATTTATTTAATTGGGATTGAATATGAAACAAATACGGTAAATAAAATAAACATCTGATCCATATGAAACAAAGGAAAATCGCATATCAGATGATCTATTGAATTGGGAATGAATATGAAACAAATACAGAAAATAGCAAAACTTCTGATTTATGTGACGCGTATACCATATTACAAATTACACAATTTCCTTCGGTTATCAACAAACACTAACGTTTCTCTTTCAAATCGTCCAAAAAATACAATATTTTTAGTTATTATTTTTTTGCATGTATATGATAATTACTTTAATTTTGGTCTAAAAACTTTCTTTGTTTTGTTACCATCAAATGATATTTTTAATGTATAATAAATAATTAATTTTTTTTTATTTAACTACGTATAAAAATCATGTCTTGACTTTTTCAGGACAAATGAATATGACAAAACAAATCACTATCCATTTTCGTTGTTTCAAAATATCAAAATTTATATGAGAAGTATTTCTTACCAAAAATAATAATACATTTTTCAAATAAAATGAATTTACAAAAATTCTCCTAAAATTAAATGATTTTTTTTATTGTCATAAATACCATTTGTCACAATAAATTAACTATATAAAATTTTAAATGAACATATTTATTTATTTATATCATTGGCTATAAATACAAAATATTTTGGCTATTTAATTTGAAAATAATAGTTCATTGAACGCATTTAATCTTTTTTATTTTAATTTATAAAATGATATTGTTAAACGTTGAATCAGCAATAAAGCATGCTTGCTAATATATTTTCTTTATCTATTATATATTAAGCTCAATTAAGTAAATTGTTAAATCTATTAAGTTCAACTGAGTTTTTTTTACACATATTTAAACCAGACATAACTTTTTATATAAACAGTTGACATGATCGACTATAAAAGATGATAAAACCAAGGTCCAAAAATGAGATCATGTGTTCATTAACGTGGTAACCGTTGTCGAAATGACATAAATAAATAAATATTTTTTTGATTATTTAAATTTAAAGTTATTTATTCATATTTAATAATCTTAACGAAATATTGACAACATATATCCTATTGGATTATTATGGTCGTCATTAATATAGATATTAAATATTTAAATCACAATCAAATAATAAGTCCATGCTTAACGTTTGAAGCATTTTTTTTTGTTACAAACAAGTTGCAAAAAGGGCAAAAAAACGAATGAATTTATTTAATAACCATAATATGGTCATGTTTGTCACTATAAGTTAATTAATTTTTTAAGGTAACACATATTTAAGTTTTTTAATGATTTATTTTCAGTAACGTTTTAGGGGTTATTTGATTGGTTTTCCATTAAGTCTTGTATGAATAAAGTTATGTATATGGATTAATCCGTTTGTATAGACCGGGAATGTTTTAGTTTATGAGGTTTTTTTTATAGATAAAATGTGTTTTTTAATTGGGAGGGACATGTTTGGAAAAAACCGACTTTCTACATAAACCCCCTCCTATAAGCTTACTGAGTAAGTCATTTTCTTTATCATTAAGCAACTACCAAACAATCATGTATAACTGACTGAATAAGTTGTGAGTCTCGTTAATCTCATTAAGCTGCTAACAAACAGACCCTTTGTAAGTTTCAAAAAAATTATTAGGTCCCTTATATTTTAAAGCATTTAAAAAAACATACCATTTTAGGTAATTTTATATTATCATATAGTTTATTCGATAGTTTTATTAAATATGACTAGTCATTTTAGGTACTTTTATATCTAGCTTGTAACACCCTAAAATTTCAGAATGAATTTAAACCTGAATAATGACGTAAAATTGACATCTATGCGATAAATCACCGAAAAAGGGGAAAGTATTAAAAGTGTTTACATCTTAAATGAGAAAATAATAACTGACAACCTACTAATCTAAACCATCATAGTCTAGATTACAGACGGGTGTCATCATCATTTTCCAAAGGAATCCATCAATTGTATGTACGCTCAAAGATCCAAAATCAACTATGCCCAAAAGATTGTCCTCTACGGGACTCAACCCTCCTCTCAAGGCTAGGGGTGAGCATCAGAATTGGGTGTCCGCTTTTGGAACTGGAACCGCTTTAAAACTGCTGGTTCTGGAACTGGAACCGATGCGATTGGTTCCGCTTCATAAAATACGGAACCGATTAAGACTGGTTCTAGTTCTGGTTCTTATTTTTTTGGAACCTTTACCCTCTAGGTACCCGTCGGGACTGGTTCCAGGACCAGGTACCCAGAACCGGAACCGACGGGTACCCGCTGTTTTTTTAAATAATTTTATATATTTAAAAAAACTAGTACCAATTTACCATTTAGGGTTACTTTCACAATTAACAATTTAACATTACACTTTACACGACCGCTTTCTAGTTATGAAAGTCGTTATGTTGTTGTCAAGACTGGAGAGTGGTCTAATTTGTTTATGTAGTAATTAGTTTTTATAGGATTAGTTTTCACCATTTGTTGTATTTATTACTTTAAGTTGATATTTGTTGTTTGCACTAGACTTAAAAAGTTAAAAGTACATTTTTATTGTATGAAATGTTAAAATTAAAAAAAATGGAAACCGGGTACCCGAAACCGGAACCGGTTCCAAAATATAGAGAATAGATGTAAGCGGTTCCGGTTCCTTCGTTCCAGGAACCGCCGGTTCCGGTTCTGGTTTCGGTTCCATAAAATTTAGGCATGTACCCAGTTATGTTCACCCTTACTCAAAGCTTTGCCATCTCGCCACTAAAAGAACCTGAGAACAACCAATAATAAACAAGATTGAAAAAAGGGTAAAATACAATGAGGCAACCTTTAGTAATCACTCCGGATAAGAGCAATAACATAATTTATCCACAAGACATTCATCATAATATTAGAACGGGGGAGACCCGAATTTTAATATGTTGTGACGGAACACGAAAGTAAGCCACAACATATCTAAAGCACGTATCAAGAATGGATATTTAAAGACATCAATCCTATCCAAATCTTTAGTTATTTTGAACATCAACTCTATCCAAGTCGTTAGTTTGGTATAAAAATAAGTTCAACTTTATCCAAGTCTTTTATCCAAATAACCACCAAGTTCAAACCTATCCAAGGCTTTACCTTGGGACCTCACCATCCTTGATAACTTATTCTTTTCAAGAATTTAACATACTAGTGATACCAATCCCAAGAAGGCACATTTGAACATCAATTCATCAATATGAGAGAACCTGACTATTATGCCTAAGGATCCATTACATAATAGTCTAACATGTTCATATTCCCAAGTATAGTATACCATTTCCCAACACTTCAAACATTTGCATTCAATAAAGCTTTAAACGTAAAAATCCCTATTTCATCAACAAATCCATAAAATGTTAAAATACCTTTTTGAGTTCTAAAACTCATCATATGTAACACCCTCAAATTTGGAAAGAGCAACTAATTAAATTTTTTAGTAAATACATCGAATAAAGGGTAAATTCTCTTTTTACAATTCAATACTCGAAGTACCTCTGATGGGATTCTAGATTTAACCTCAACCAATAATAATCCAAGTCTTATACAAGACTAAATAAGGTTGGGTGTTACTTAACCCAAATACAAGTTGTTAATCCCATAAAAATGCGGAAGACTTCACCAAGCTATACACTTCTTGTAACAACCCAAAACCAAGATAACATAATATAAATTTAAACTCCCAAAATGGGTCCTAATACATGATCACGGAAAAGAAAGATCAAAATATTTCAAACAGAACTTGTTCTAGGACAACCGAGAATCTAAATATGCAACTACACCGCACTAAGGCAAACATCCTTTACTTCAAGGATCTCAACACTTCTCTTTCCCTTTCGATGAACTGCCAACAAGTTCCTTACCTGGAAATGGGTTTGAAGAATTTAAAAAACGAGAGTTAGACCAAAAGGGTCTAGTGAATTCCCAACCTCGGCTAATTTAAAATATTCTTTAAAGATTAAGGAATTGACAATGCAAAATCAAACAGATAACACTTTTCACTTCATTCCACATCTGAGATAAGTTCTCGTCAGTTTCAGAGTATTCACTCTCGGGGGCCCCAGTAGATCCCCATCTGAACCCCTAGTAGATGTCGTTCCCGTGTGTAAGGAAACGAATTCCATGCACACGGTTCAACCATCCACGATGGTTGGAGGTAAGCCATGTCATACAATTCATCAATTAATATACTTCCACATACGATAAAAAAACACATAAGGGATACAAGCACAATATCATTAGTAAAACCCCATATTTTGTAACACCCCGAAATCTATAGCCGAGAAGAAGACAAAAAAATGCGACAGTGTTCCGCGCGAGTGTCCGCGCGGGTCGAACCGCGCCGTGATCCACGCGAGTATCTGTCTAGAGGGCGATGCGCTTCTCCGCGCGAGTTGGGTCGTGCCACCATTCGCGCGCGCACACTGTGCGCACATAAAAGGGGGGAAAACCGACCTCCACCCCATTTTTTCTCAAAAACCACAAACCTCTTCCCCCTTTCTCTCCCAAACTGACCCCCAACCCCAAATTCGAACCCTAGCTCATATTTGGGGGTTTTCCTCCTAAAACTAAGTGTTTCTTCTTCATCTAGCAAGTTGGGAGCTAGAACCATCATCCTTCCACCTTCATCTTCTTCATCAAATTTTCTAGGGTTTCACCCAATCCTTTTTCACCATTTTTGAATATTGGAAGCTTGGGGATCATCTTGGTGACCTAGAGGTATCTTGGTTGGTGTATTCAAGTTATGGTTAAGGTAATCCTCTATTTTTCAACTATGGAAGTTAGGGTTTTGGTATCAGTTGAGGTTTTCATGTGTAATGTTTGGGAAGCGATTTTTATATGGTTGAATATAAATATTTATGGTCGGAATGTGTGGATCTAGGTTTTGGAGGTCTTAGCTTTGAGGATTCAAGTTTCTTCAAGGAAGCTCAAGTTAGGTTAAAATCTAGATTTAGCCTAAATCTAGCAAGGTGAGTTCAAGTTGATTTGTGAAAACGTTGTACATGCCAAAATGTCCATTTTAAAGTGTTTATGTGTTTTACATGAAATTATCAATTGTTGAGTTATTTGGTAACTTTTGATTATTTGAAGTGTTTAACTTTATAAACTTTGTAAAACACCACATTTGGGATTTTGGGCATTTGATAAATAATTCATGAATGAAGGTGTTTTAATGATTTATTGCATACATAGATATTTGGTCAAAAATGCACTTTTAGTGTTTGTCTGGATTTATGCATCATTCATGAAATGGGATGTTTTGAAAAGTATGAATGTCTGAGTCCTTTGGTTTTGGTCATTCCCGACCTTGGAAACATTTTAGAAATAGTAAACCTTTTTGGGTTTTGGGCTGAAGGCCAATTGTGATTTGAGAAACAAAGATTTTGGGAAAAGATGTATTTGGATTATACAACCATATTGGCTCGTGTATTTTAGTCGAACGTCTATTACGCGTTTTGGGGCTTGATTTACACTCAGTTGAGTCTTGGAACTTTTGTTTAGTTTTGGTAGTTCGTTAAGGAGCCTTTGACGTATGGTGAACTTAGTTGCATCTTATTTGAGAGTTACATGTTCTGAATGCGGTAGTTCATTCATTGGAGTCATGTGACGTTTTAGACTGTAATGCATTAGATCCATAGGCATATGAGTCAGTCAGTTGGTTTAGTTGGGGACTTTATCCCTGTTTTGGGACTGGAAATTACTTATGGCTAGCCGAAGCCCGAGGTATAGATCGTGGGTGGTTGAACTCGATAACCGTGTAACCTTTAGTGAAGGGCTCAAGGTATAGATCGTGGGTAGTTGAACTCGATGCCCGTTTGTAATCCAGTCTGGTTACTCATCGTGGAATTTAGTGTCCGCGTTTGAAGTCTAGTAAGTGGTCCCAAGTCATGTTTTATGGAAGATTGCGGTGGTGCTATGTAGAGTTGTATATAGAGCTAAGTTGTGCGGTGGTGCCCATGTTGAGTCGGATACTGGGACTTGTGGCTTTTGTGGTGACACTCGTCTAGAGGTCGAGTAGACACCAGGGTCATTTGGGTATCTTACGGTGGTTGCTCGGTAGGGATCCGTATATGGGGATCTATGACTCTATGTGAAGCTCAAGAACATCGAGAAGTGGCTTAACTTTGTGTGCCCGACACTTTCGATGGAATTCGGGTCTCCCCCGTCACCGAAAGGTGTTGTTTTGGGTATTGAGTTTTATTATCCATGTTTTTGGTGACGTTTTGTTTATATGGGTTCTTACCCAAGGTTTATGGGTTGAGTATTATGCCCCACCCGTGTTTTGGGTGTTTCGGGATATAAAGTTTTATCCGCGTTTCATAAATTGGGAGTTCGATTTCTATCTCATTTTGAGTGAATTTTGGATTGAATTTAATTTACAAAAGGACGTTTTACATTGGGATCTTAGTCCTTAAAACAGTTTAGTTTGGAAAACGTTTATATTGGTGTTCCTCCGCCTAAAATGCATATTATTGGAAAACGAGTCATTTTCTTATTTGAAGCATATCATTTTGAAAGATTATGATTACAATTGCATTCTTCCTTTTTAATGATGTATTTATTAATGTTGAAAACTCTTGAACTCACTAGGCGTTAGCCTAACCTTTTTATTTGTCGGCATGTGCAACAGGCTTCATTGGGAATAGTTCTAGTGACACTGTGAAGAGAGGGGTGCTAGTTGCGTGCTCGGAGAGTGTTTAGCTTGTTGAAGTCTTCCGCATTTGTTTTGGGAAGAGCAACTTGTGTTTGGGGTTAAGTAACACCCGATTTCGGTTTAGTACCTGTATTTTATTGGAGTTATATATTTTTTGAGGTTAGTTATAGAATTTTAACTTAAGGTATGTTGAGTTTTGAATTGTATGAGGAAGTTTTGTTCCTTATGTTGATATTATATCGAAATTTTAACTAGTTGCTCTTACCAAATTTGAGGGTGTTACATATTTCACAGTCTGAATTAACTTTACGAAAAGCAATAAACGTTTCAAATCTCATCACAAAGGCCATTTCCAGTTATAAAGTTTTGAAACACAATAGGAACTCACCTAGGGGATTGAAACTCGGTCCACACAAGATAACAACAATCCAGAAGGGTAAGCTCCTACACATTCATTAAAGACCGATAATTAAAACTTTGATAAAAGTCTCAATTAAAATCCTAAGAGACCCACCCATTCTAACCGTTAATCGAAAATAATTTATGCCCGCTCTAAACTGCATAACCTAGACGAATTCCCACAATTTGGGCTTCGGCCCGTGCGAGGTCTGGCCTGCGCCTACAACGGCCCCATACCCAGGTCCTCCCGGTGTGTTGAAGTGACCGAGTCCGGCTCCTCCCGGGTCGAAGGGCATCTCCCGGTTCACAAGTCCCTGTGGCATCCGAGTGATGAGGTCTCGGTGCCACCCGGGTATGTCCATCCCAGATGACGAAGTCCCGGTGACACCCGGATGACGAAGTACCGGTATCACCCGGGTAAGACCAATCCCGGTTCGCCTTGGTAAGAAGAATCACGGCGCACCCGGGGAGGGCGACTCCTCGGTCGACCGAGGGTTTCGGCGTATCGAACACGAAATGCTTTGCACGATCATCAAATCCCAATCTTAGCTACCGTAATTGATACATGTATTAACTAGGAAGTACGATTGTTCCACCCCAATTCTAATCTTATGATTTCCTTCCAATCATCACACAAAATCCCAATATCAATTTCATTTTCACAGACATTCAAGGTGAGGTTTAATACTGAGAGCTTATCTATTAACCAATATTTTCTAAATCAGAGGAAGGATAAGATGGATTACCTTTTGAAGAAGGACTTTCCTCTAGGCACTTGCTCGATTTCTAAGTGAAGTTATCTTCAATGGTTGAAAACTCCTCCACTCTACCTGCTCTTGCTCTAGCTCCGCACAGACCAAGAATTTCCCAAATGAAGAAGGTTTTTAGGGTATAGAGCCTTATCAAGACTAGTTTCCAAATAGGTCCTCACAATATCCTATATTTACACTCAGGACCACCAACTACAACTTTATGACAAAAGAGAAATGAGAATAGCAGTCGTTACAACACTTCCCCCTCAAAAGAATCCCGTCCTCGGAATTCCTTATCGAACAAGTAAGGGTACTTGGACTTCATCTCCGATTCCAACTCCCAAGTTGCTTCACGCCCTTTATGAAACATCTAGTGAACCTTTACCAAATTTATCTCCTTATTCCTTAACTGTTTGACTTTACGATCGACTATCTCTTCAACGAAACTCAACTTCTCGTCTACCCGTACATCTTGCAATGGCACCGCCATATCGATTTCCGCAAAACACTTTCTCAAGTTAGATACATAGAACGTGTCATGAATAGCTCGAAGTTCTTGCGGTAATCCCAACTTGTACGCCACCTGCCCAACCCGTTTCACAATTTCAAAAGGCCCGATATAACAAGGGCTTAGCTTCCCACTCCCTTCCAAGGCGATATTTTCAACATCACACTATCCCCTACCTGAAACTCTATAACCTTCCTCCACTTGTCCGCATAAATCTTTTGCCGATTGTGAGCCACCTTCAACCTTTCTCGCACTTGGACAATCTTATCGGCAGTTAATTGCACCAACTCCGGTTCGGCCACCTGTTTCTCTCCGACCTCATTCCAACATAAGGGAGTATGACACCTCCTGCCATAGAGCGCTTCATATGGGGCAACCTTGATTCTCCCATGATAACTGTTGATGTAGGAGAACTCAATCAACGGTAAGTGGTTCACCCACGAACCTTGGAAATCCAGCGCACAAGCTCTCAACATATCCTTTAGGGTTTGAATGGTTCGTTCACTTTGCCCGTCTGTTTGAGGATGATAAGATGTATTTATATTGATTTGCGACCCCATTTCTCGTTGGAAACTCTTCCAAAAGGTTGATGTGAATCGACTATCACGGTCAGACACAATTGATAGCGGTACACCATGGCGGACGACAATGTAATCAATATACAACTTCGCCAGTCTCTCCTTAGAGTAAGTCTCCTTGATGGGCAGGAAATGGGCCGATTTGGTGAGTCGACCTACTATCTCCCATATTTCATCGTAACCCTTCGGAGTTCTAGGCAGCTTAGTCATGAAGTCCATCGTAATATGTTCCCACTTCCAGATGGGAATGTCTAACAGTTGCAATTTCCCGTACAGTCGCTGGTGCTCCACCCTTACTTTCAAACAAGTCAGGCACCTCTCTAAAAAATACGTTATATCCTTCTTCAATCCCGTCCACCAGTAGTCCCGCCTCAAATCTCTATACATCTTGTTAGTTACCGGGTGAATCGAATACTTCGACTTGTGCGCTTCTTACAAGATAACCTTTCTTATTTCACCGAGTTTAGGAACCCAAATCCTTCTGTTATAGCACTTTAGTCCCCGACTGTCTTCCACTAGAGAATTCACAAGACCAACTATCCATTCAGTCTTAGGATTTTCAGACGCCAGAGCTTCCACTTGGAACTTCTTTATCTCCCCCAATAAGGTTGGAGTTAGCTTAGCTCTCATAGCCACCACCTTTAAATTTTCACCCCTTTCCTTCCGACTCAAGGCGTCGGCTACAACGTTGGCTTTCCCAGGGTGATACTCGATCTTACAATCATAATCGGTTAGTTGCTCCATCCACCTTCATTAACGCATATTCAGTTCCTTTTGATCGAAAAGGTGGCATAGGCTCTTATGATCCGTGAAGATCTGACATTGCGTCCCATAAAGATAGTGCCTCCAGATTTTCAACGCAAAGACAACGGCGGCTAACTCCAAATCGTGAGTAGGGTATCGCGATTCGTGATCCTTCAGCTGAAGGGATGCGTAAGCGATCACTTTCCCACATTGTATTAAAACTCATCCTAAACCCAGCCTCGACGCATCGTTATACACCACGAAGTCTTTCGTGCCATCTGGGAAGGCCAATATTGGAGCGTTGCTCAACATGTTCTTCAATTTCTGAAAGGCCTCCCTCCATGCTTCCATCCACGCGAACTTTACACTCTTCTTAGTTAGCGAAGTTAATGGTGTTGCAATCTGAGAGAAGTCTTTGATAAACTTTCGATAGTATCCGGCCAACCCCAAAACGCTTCGGACTTCCGATGGGTTCTTTGGTGCCTCTCAATTTCGGATTGCTTCCACTTTCACTGGGTCCACCTTGATTCCGTCTTGGGATACGACATGCCCAAGGAACTTCACTTCTCGCAACCAGAACTCGCATTTCGAAAATTTCGCGTAAAGTTTTTCTCGTTTTAACAACTCCAACACCGTTCGCAGATGATCCTCGTGCTCTCTCTCTCAGTCTTCGAGTACACCAAGATGTCATCGATGAACACAATGACAAACGTATCCAAGTAAGGTTGACACACCCTATTCATCGTGTCCATGAAAGCTGTGAGAGTGTTGGTCAGGCCAAATGGCATCACAAGTGTTAGGATCAAGCGCTTACCACTACGCCAAAAGCAATTGCTGATGGAGTAGGCGCAACTTTATTTCCTTATAGCGTAGCATCCAGTGCCACGTTTTGATTTAGGAAGATGTTGGTCAATGATCCAACAACCCCCCCCCCCAACATCTGCCAGCACTAACAAGATCTTCGCTAGAAGTCAATGGCTGCACAACATGCCTTTGGCATTTAAATGCACTCCATGGGATTCGAACCCGTGACCTGCATTGATACCACATGTTAGGATCAAGCGCTTACCACTACACCAAAAGCAATTGCTGATGGATAAGGCGCAACTTTATTTCCTTATAGCGTAGCAGCCAGCGCCACGTTTCGATTTAGGAAGATGTTGGTCAATGATCCAACAACAAGGAACTCGAAATGTCCGTATCTTGTGCGGAAGGTCATCTTCGGTATATCCTCTTCTCTTACCTTAAGCTGGTGATAGCCTGACCTCAGATCGATTTTGGAGAAGAAACTTGCTCCTTGAAGCTGGTTGAATAAATCGTCTATCATTGGAATCGGATATTTATTCTTAATCGTCAACTTATTGAGCTCATGATAATCTATGCACATTCGCATAGTTCCGTCCTTCTTTTTCATAAAGAGAACCGACGCTCCCCACGGCGAGGTGCTAGGTCGGATAAATCCCTTGTCTAGCATTTCCTGCAATTGCGACATCATTTCTTTCATCTTCGCAGGTGCCAGTCTATACGGCGAACGCGCAATCGGTGCGACACTAAGCACTAGGTCGATTTGGAATTCGACTTGGCGATCCGAAGGTAGGTTCGTCAAATTCTCTGAGAATACTTTCGGGTACTCACCCACTATTCGCACCTCCTCCACCCCATACTTCTCTTTCTTAGCGTCTACTACATATGTCAAGAATCCATGGCACACTTTTTTCAAACATTTATTTGCCTTAATCATGGAAATTAAACTAGAGCTCCTATCTCGTCTATTTCCATATATCACTACTGCCCCCTTACCAGGCAACATCACTCAGATCAATTTCTTATTATAAATAATGTTAGCATAGGCACTAAACTTCCTTCAATGTCTATGACACAACCCTCAACCACCTCTATAATAAACACCTTATTGGGATCAACAATTTCTACTTCTAACGCCCGCTCTAGGCGCTTAGGCTTCACACACAAACATTTCACAAATTCAGGGGATATGAAATAACAGCTCGCCCCTGAATCAAACAATACTCTTGCACAAGAAGAGTTCACCAGAAACGTACCTGTCACCACATCCGGGTCTTCTTCTGCCTTAACAGTTGTCATATTGAAGGCTCGTCCCTTCGGACGTGCCGCCTCCCATTTTCGTTCCTCCCTCTTTCCACCACTGTGATTTTCCGTCTGAGCCGTCCCAAAATTCTTCACTTGTGGGCAGCCCGATCGCAGGTGGTCGGGCGACCTACATTGATAACACGGTCTCTTGCTAGGACAATCCCTCGACATGTGTCCCGACATTCCACATTGAAAACATGACCGTGTTTCCGCTCCACACTCACCCCGATGCACGCGCTTGCATTTCCCACTCTATCTCCAACTCCACGACCACCTCGCGATTCTGGCCTGAACGACTTCCCCTTTTTTGCATCTGATACCGGCCCATCCCATTTTCTCTTTTCTCCAACTCTCTCTGTCACGTGACAATTCTTTTCCTTTTCTGTCATCTCGGTCGCATTGACGGGCGCTTGAAAAGTAGTAAGTTCCCTCACTGAAACCAGTTCCCACATACTACTCTTCAACCCGAAGATATAGCGTTCCACTCGACTCTCTTCGTTTGGAAAATACACTCCGGAAAATCGAGACTTCTCGATAAATTTAGAGGTGTGCTCTCTCACTGTCAACTCCTTTTGCTCCAGGTTCAGAAACTCTTCTTCCAACTTCTTAACTGCCGCCAGAGGATAGAATTGGGCTTTGAACTTCCCACGACATACCCTTAGCTGCCGACGATCCTCGTCGGCCTGTTTTCGCATCCCACCACAAGACGGCTTCAGATCTCAGCATGGATAGGGCGTAGATCATCTTATCTCCTTCAACACATTTGATGGTATCATGTAACATCCTAAAAGAAAAATCAACGAATAAAATTCTTAAATTCGGCAATATGACGTCTAAAATACGAAGGTCTAAACACCCTGTAATTAAAATTTTCAAAAGAATAACAATAAAACGACTTTTAAGAACATCCCCTCTCCTATTGCCTCGTTTCCAAGGTTGCTAACCCATCGGTGCGGATCTCTCCCCTGGTACCTCCGGAACCTGCTATGACGATGTTTTCCTCAATTGTTTCGTGTCGACGTTGATTACCTTCGCGGTCCTCTAGTAGCTTCATGAACAACTCTTGTTGCTTTGCCATGGTCTCATTCATGGCTCTCATCATGTCCATCATCTGAGTCTGAGGGATTACCTCAGTCATGATCGGATCAGCAGTGGCAATGACGGTCCTCGGAATCTGTTCCACCCTTTCGACGAGCATAGGTGGAATCGGAGGTCCATCCGTCAAGGTTGTATTGGGTCTGTCGGTCGTGGATTCGTTTACCGCGTGACCCTCTGGCGATGACTGTAGATGAATCCGAGTATTTACCATTTTCGTCTGCCATCAAATCAAAAGAGGGTGAGAGAGGGCTACACAAGATTATACGTGTGAAACGTACTAATACAGCCTATCAGTCATCATAATCATAGTAATTCAAGCATGTTCACGTACCCATACATTCATAATAGCAGTAGCTAATTGAAATTATGAACATATAATACATAAAAAGTCTCGTTACCACTTTTATAACTCTCGACAAGGTAGTTTTCGTTGACCCTAAGAATGTCCCATCTTAGTATTTCTACCCCTTTCTCACACTTAATTGTCTAAAAGTCTCGGTATAAGTCTAGGCATCTAGATCACATATATAGTTCGCTTAAACTAGAGCTCTGATAACAACTTGTAACATCCTAAAAGAAAAATCAACGAATAAAATTCTTAAATTCGGCAATATGACGTCTAAAATACGAAGGTCCAAACACCATGTAATTAAACTTTTCAAAAGAATAACAATCCAATATTCAACACAACTAAAACCCTAAATAATCGGGTTAGTTTGCATCACAAGTATTGCAACACATAACGGGACCTCAATAATACAACGACCTACTTAATCTAAGATTAATTCCAATCTAGATTAAAATGGGCGTTGCAAAATCACTAAGAGCTCTCTTCACAAAATTCCCCCAAAAGACCGGCACTTCAAGATCTCCTACGTGCCCGGTAGACAAGCCGACATCCTAAATTCCTCCACGGGTAGGATCTGTGAGGAAATCAACAACCACAGCAAGTGTTAGGACAAGGCCAAGTGAGATCCCACAGTTACAACAATTACAACATAAAAGTATAAACAATAATTATGTTACCGAACTCCATCGCCATACAATTACGTTTCTACCATGCTCAAGTTCCCATGACCTGAACAATTATCAACACAAGAGATAACTCTTGACATTTCGGGGGAGACCCGTTTCCATCGGGGTGACATGTACACGAAGGTGGAGTCACCCAGGATGTTAATGGATTACACCTCATGCCCCAGTTTTAGTTCCCATGCCATAACGACATCACAACCTCAAACCGTATTTACTGTCTTTATTGCCTACTCCGTCGAGTTACACCTCAAGGACTTACGGACATTATTGCCTATCCATATCTAGGCGAGTTACACCTCAAGAATCCAAGACCCCTTATTGCCTACTCACTAGTAACCCACCATGCTTATTTCAATGAACAGATATTGAACAACTACCACCTCATGCACAAGGAGTAGTATTCTCATTTTTATCAGGTGATCAACATTTGATAAATAATTATAACATCATATACACCTCTTTCTCGCATGTAAAACAAGTATTTCCTTACTTCTCATAATATCACATTCTTCATAATTTCATACATGTAGACACATCCATTCATTATCCTTACATCATCTCCTCATAAAGTTATCAGCAGTTGGATTAAATCATAACAATAGGAATTTCCTCATGAACTCAACATATAGCATGAAATCATGAATATATAACCCACATAGTTACTACTAGAGATTATTAAAGTCTATTAAACATACTCACCCTTATTGGGTTCATAAAGTTGAGAATCCCACAAGTTAGGTTAAAAACTCAAACAAGTAGCACATAAGTATAATGTATGATAATCCATGGTGATAAATAAATACTAGGCATTTATGGAAGAATAACTCACAAACTAGGGTTTATGAGAAAAACCCTAAAAAATGGTGATAGAGACTTGAGGTTGAAGATGGAGAAAGCAAGATGATAAATCTTTGAACCCTAATCTTCCAAGCTCCAAAGATAGGCCCAAACTTAAAGATTTGGAGAGATTTAAGCAAGGAATAGCTCTAGGTTAGCATTTATGAAGGGAGAGGAGAAGAGAGTGATTTTGGGGAAAGATATGGAGTAAATGCAAAGTTAGGGGCTGATTTTCCTTTAATTGGCCGACCTGGTGGTCCCGCGCGGGTGCCCGCGCGACTAGATCAGAGCGAAAAGTCGCGCCATGCACTGGATACACACACAGGCAGTGCTCCGCGCGGCTAGTGGCGCGGCTCAACCCGCGCCATAACCCGCGCAGCTCACTGTGAATCCTTAAATCAAAAATTCCAAGTTTTAATAAATAGCCCTCAATAGTCCCAAATTTCGAGGCACGACTAAATACAACGTTAAGTAATAGCTGAAGCATAGATTTAAAACCTAAATGCTTACACCAAAAACGGGGTGTTACATATCAAACACCAGCTCCATCTTCTTAATCCACTTCATCACTAGGACTGGGTCACACTCTCCTTTATAAGTGGGAGGCTTGCATGAGGCAAACTCCTTATAGCTACACCCTTTGCAATCGCTTCATTCGCCACCAAGATCACTGATGGAGAATGACCTCCCACTTCCGTCACAGGTGGACTAGACAGTTCTGTACCCTCTTTGCTCTCGCTCTTATCTCTGCTTCCTGATGCTGTTTTCTCCTGATGTGCCAATAAAGCTTGAAGGGTCTCTTGGAGCTTCCCCATTTCTGTGGCAAAGGTTTCGTGGGTCACGAAGGACTGAGCTCGGACCTGACCATGAGCTCTCGTGGTTCCACGCTCTCTTACAGTTGTCGAACTTTCTTGATAAGAGGTTTCCCTCTCTACAGGAATTTCAACACTCCTCGCCCTATGTAACACCCTCAAATCTGGAAATAGCAACTCATTTAAAAATTTCTAAATACATCAATGAACGATTCATCTATAATCACAAATTAAGATTTAGCCTCAATACACACATTCATTCTACACATACAGTCTATAATAAGGACGAGTGTTACTAAAACCCGATAATAGTCACTATCTCCAACTGCGGAAGACTTCACCAAACTACTTACTCTCGTGTAAGTCTAATGCTCAACTCCTCAAAGCACTGCAAGAACCAAACCCCAACTGGAACCTGATGCACATGCCGACAAGTAAAAAGGTTAGGCTTAACGCCTAGTGAGCTCAAGAGTTTTCGTTAGAGATATATAACGCAATAACTTTAAGAATGCTATATAAAATCATAATTCCAAAATGCAATACATTTGATTTGAAAGCAACCAAAAATGAAATACATTAAATCTCAAAACAATCTCCTTTCATCATTCACCCTTTTCGTGATTAAAAATCATAAAACAAACGCCTCCTTAAATAAAGCCAAAACCCAAAGTGCACGTAAAACATAACAGACATTATAATGATCAAACACGGAAAACGTAGATAACCCCAAATTCCAAAACATCCCAATAACTCGAATGAGTTTCAATAACCAAAACCTTAAAACGTAGATAAATACCCACATTCAAACGTCTCCGAAAACATGGATTATAACACTCCATAACCAAAAACCTCACCTACTGGTGACGGGAAAGACCCGATTACATTGTACGTGACGGAACACAAAAGTAGGTCACATAATCATGTAAGAAATCAAAACATGTGGGTTACACAAATAAAAACCCACCGAGCTCAACTCCTCTGAGTCTATCACTCGAAAACATCAAGTCAACCCCTCTAGGTCTATTCTTGAGAGTTCCAAAACGGGGAACTCTAGCACAAGGGAATTACACCTTACTGCCCATGGGACGCTGCCCGACCGTATAGGTCCACACCTTACTTACCATGGTGACCCGATGCCTATTCCGTGACAAATGATGAACCAAATGCCCAAAGCGGGGACATAGGAACACCGTGCCTATGGATCCATTGCACTAACTAACCATTACATGACTCAAAGTGAATGAACTAATGCATCCAAAACATGTAATTCTCAACTAAGATGGAGTAAATGCAAATCATAACAAAGCGCTCAACATTGAGCTATTAAAAGCGGACAAGTGTCCTCGAAACCCAACAAAATCCAAACCGAGTCATAAGCTCAAACAAATCCAAAGGCTCAACGTTGAAAATCATAAATTGGAATCAAACATAAACAACCCGTACTTATGTAAACCCATGCTCCAAAACATATAATTAATTCCAACGTAGTTTAGATTGGGACAAATCATTTTCCAAGTGAGTTTATAACATTTACCTCTCAAAACGTCCCATAACACAAAACCATGCATTTCTCCAACACACAAAATGAAATACATTTATTCTCAAAATCTATTTCCATAAAATAAAACCTTAAGATACCAAAATATATGATTTATTTATCATAGTACCCAAAATCCCATAGATGCGTGCTATATAAGTTTATGAGGTTAAACACTTTCAAATAATCAAACTTATCAGCAGTTAACAATTTTCATGTAAGACGCAAAACACTTTAAAATAAAATTTTTGGCATGTACACCGTTTTCACAAATCAACTTGAACTCACCTCGCTAGGTTAAGTTAAACCCAGGTTTCAATCCACAACCATTGGCCTCCAAAAGCATAGATCCCACCCAAAGCTTTCCAAAGACACCCATTCCAACTCTTCAACTCAAGCTTCCAAAACCTAGATCCACACATTTTCGACCATAAATAAACATATCCAACCATAAATGATTGCTCCCCAAACATTTGTATCAAAATCCCCAAATTTGGCCAAACCCCAATTTTGACCTAACCTTCCCAAAGTCAACCAAAATGAGATTAGAGAAACATAATACTAGGAAATCATCCATGGTGTGATTATAACTCATAAAGAAGCTTAGAAACTGAGGGGACGAACTTACACTTAGGTTTTTGAGCAAAACCCCAAAACTTATGAATCCTCAAGAAGTGGTGATGAACACTTGAATCTTGCTCAAGAGGTTGAGGTTACAAGTATAGATGATGAGGGAGTACAAGGTTGTAGGGGGGAAACCCCCAAAAATGGATTAAGGTTCGTTTGAAGGGGTGGGGTTCGGTTGAGAGAGAGTTTAGGAGAGAGTGGGTTAAGGGAATAAATGAGAAAAGTGGGAAAAAGGGATTTAATGGAGTCTGGAACCCGACGGCGAGAGTTCCCCGTGAGAGTGACACTCTGTCACAATCGCGGGCACAATCGCCCGCTCCTACCCACTTTCGGTACAAGGGATGCGAGAGTGCCCCACGAGAGTGACACCCTGTCACAATCGCGGGCACAATCGCCCACACCATACCGAGGTCAAATTTGTTGACCTTTCGACCTGAAGTGCTCCCGATCCAAAGTTCTAACTTCACAAGGATTTATAATGAAGGGTTTTCGATTAGAAACTAGAAAAGAAGGGTAAGGCAAGGCTTAACAAAATACGGGTGTTACACCCTACGAGCGACACGAGTCTTGGCTTTACCTCGAATCCCAGTAGTATGTCCCCTCGACTTGGGTCGTATCTTTTCGGGTTGTCTTCCCCCGGCCTGGTCCACAACTACGGCCCTTTCCTCGGGCTGCCACCTACCCAGCGGGACCCACCAGCTCCTCAACAAGGACCTCATTCACTGGCATTTCCTCCTCCACCGACACTGACCTACTCCGCAAAACTCGCTCAGACATGATGACTTCTGAAAAGAACACATAGGCAAACTTAATTTAACCCACTCCACTTCAATAAGATAACTAAGCACGTACATACACCTGTAAATTTGAAATTACATTGGCCAGATGTAATTTCAAACTTACCTTACATGTTAGTCCTCATCTCTTATTACATACACCCCTAAAGCGGTACACCCTAGGACGTCCTATTTCTCGCTTGTGTCCCTTTCCTACAGTATAAGTTTAGGTCTAAACGGTCACCTAAATCCCTTAAACTATGACTCTGATACCAATTTGTAACAACCCAAAACCAAGATAACATAATATAAATTTAAACTCACAAAAATGGGTCCCAATACATGATTACGGAAAAGAAAGATCAACATATTTCAAACAGAACTTGTTCTAGGACAACCGAGAATCTAAATATGCAACTACACCACACTAAAGCAAACATCCTTTACTTCAAGGCTCTCAACACTTCTCTTTCCTTTCGATGAACCGCCAACAAGTTCCTTACCTGAAAATGGGTTTGAAGAATTTGAAAAACGAGGGTTAGACCAAAAGGGTCTAGTGAATTCCCAACCTCGACTCATTTAAAATATTTTTTAAAGATTAAGGAATCGATAATGAAAAAATCAAACAGATACCACTTGTCACTTCATTCCACATGCGAGATAAGTTCTCGTCAGTTTTAGAGTATTCACTCTCGGGGGCCCCCAGTAGATCCTCACCCGACCCCCTAGTAGATGACGTTCCCGTGTGTAAGGAAACGAATTACATGCACACGGTTCAACCATCCACGATGGTTGGAGGTAAGCCATGGCATACAATTCATCAATTAATATACTTCCACATACGATAAAAAAACACGTAAGGGATACAAGCACAATATCATTAATAAACCCCATATTTCATAGTCTAGATTAACTTTACGAAAAGCAATAAACGTTTCAAATCTCATCACAAAGGCCACTTCCAGTTATAAAGTTTTGAAACACAATAGGAACTCACCCGAGGGATGGAAACTTGGTCCACACAAGAAATCAACAATCCAGAAGGGTAAGCTCCTACACATTCGTTAAAGACCCATAATTAAAACTTTGATAAAAGTCTCAATTAAAATCCTAAGAGACCCACCCATTCTAGCCGTTAATCGAAAATAATTCATGCCCGCTCTAAACTACATAACCTAGACGAATTCCCACAATTTGGGCTTAGACTCGTGCGAGGTCTGGCCTGCGCCTACAGAGGCCCCAAACCCGGGTCCTCCCGGTGCGTTGAAATGCCCAGATCTGGCTCCTTCTGGGTCGAAGGGCATCTCCCCGTTCACAAGTCCCGATGGCATCCGAGTGATGAGGTCCCGTTGCCACCCGGGTATGTCCATCCCGGTACACGAAGTCCCGGTGTCACCCAGGTAAGACCAATCCCGGTTCGCCCAGGTAAGAAGAATCACGACACACCTGGGGAGGGCGACTCCCCAGTCGACCGAGGGTTTCGGCGTATCGAACACGAAATGCTTTGCTCGATCATCAAATCCCAATCTTAGCTACCGCAATCGATACAGGTATTAACTAGGAAGTAAGATTGTTCCACCCCAATTCTAATCTTATGATTTCCTTCCAATCGTCACACAAAATCCCAATATCGATTTCATTTTCATAGACATTCAAGGTGAGGTTCAATACTGAGAGTCTATCTTCTAACCCAAGATTTTCTAAATCAAAGGAAGGGTCAGATGGATTACCTTTTGAAGAAGGACTTTCCTCTAGGCATTTGCTCGATTTCTAAGAGAAGTTATCTTCAATGGCTGAAAACTCCTCCACTCTCCCTGCTCTTGCTCTAGTGCTGCACAGACCAAGAATTTCCCAAATGAGGAATGTTTTTAGGGTATAAAGCCTTATCAAGTCTAGTTTCCAAAGAGGTCCTCACACTATCCTTTATTTACACTAAGAACCACCAACTACAACTTTATGACAAAAGAGAAATGAGAATAGCGGTCGTTACACTTCTCGAGCATACAACTAGCCCTCTTATCTTCACAGTGTCAGTAGAACTATTCCCAACCGGGACCTGATGCACATGCCGACAAATAAAAATGTTAGGCTAACGCCTAGTGAGTTCAAAAGTTTTCATCATTAATAAATATATCATAAAAAGGGAAGAATGCAACTTAAATCGTAGTCTTTCGAAATAATTTACTTCAAATATGGAAACGACCCATTTCCAATAATACACATGATTTAAAGATGGACTCCCCAATGCAAAACATACTTTGATGAAGTGATGCAACCCAAAACTCACTCAAAACGTGAATAGAAATTGAACTCCCAATTTATGAAAACACGGATAAAACTTTATATTCCGAAACACCCAAAACACAGGTGGGGCATAATACTCAACCCATAAATCATGGATAATTATCCATATATATACAAAACTTCACCGAAAACATGGATACTAAAACTCAATACCCAAAACAATACCTTTCGGTGACGGGGAAGACCCGAATTCCATCGAATGTGGCAGGCACAAAAAGTGAAACTACTTATCAATGTTCTCGAGATTCACATAGAGTCATGGATCCCCGTATACGGCTCCCTACCGAGCTACTACCGCAAGATACCCAAATGACTCTAGTGTCTACTCGACCTCTAGATGAGTGTCACCACAAAATCTACAAGTCCCCGTATCCGGCTCACCATGGGCACCACCGCAAGACTTAGCTCCTATACGGCTCTGCAGACCACCACCACAAGCTTACATAAAAACATTACTTGGGGACCACTCACTAGACTCAAACATGGACATCAAAACTCCATGATGAATAAATAGACTGGATTACACGGCCATCGAGTTCAACTACCCACGATCTATACCTCGATCCCTTCGCTAACCATAAATATTTCCAGTCCCAAAACTGGGATAAAGTTCCCAATTAAACCAACTGACTGACTCATATGCCTATGGATCCAATGCATTACAGTCTAAAACGTTACATAACGAATGAACTAACGTATTCAAAACATGTAACTCTCAAATAAGATGCAACTAAGTACACCATAAGTTAAAAGCTCCTTATCGAGCTACTAAAACTGAATAAATACTTTAAAGACTCATATGAGTATAAATCAAGCCCCAAAGGCATAATAAACGTTTGGCTAAAATACGGGAGCCAATATGGTTACATAACCCAAATTACATCTTTTCCCAAAATCTTTGTCTCTCAAATCACAATTGGCATTCAGCCCAAAACCAAAAAGGTTTACAATTTCAAAAGTGTTCACAAGGTTGGGAATGAGTAAAATTCGAATGACTCACACGTTTGTATTAAAAACGTCCCATTACACAAATGATGCATATTTCCAACAAACACTAAGGGGGCGTTTGGTTCGCTGGATTCCGCCGGAATCTGGTGGAATAGGAATGGTCAATTCCATTGACCGAATTCCGTTGTGCTGTTTGGTTGCCAAGGGAATGGAATTGAATTCCATGAAATCCTTAGATTAAGGAATTGGTCATTCCATTTGAAAATGGATGGAATTGAATTCCATTCCATCATGGTTTTTCAAAAAGACAAAAATACCCTCCAAACCTTTTCTAACAAAATTAAAACCCATCAGATATGGATTTGGTTTCCTCTCTCTCCTCTCTCTCTCCTCTTCTCTCTCCTCTCCTCTCTCTCTCTCCTCTCCTCCCTCTCTCTCTCCTATCTCTCTCCTCTCTCTCCTATCTCTCTCTCCTATCTCTCCTCTCTATTCTCTCTTTCCTCTCTCTCCTCTCTCCTATCTCTTTCCTCTCCTCTCTCTCCTCTTCTCTCTCCTCTCCCTCTCCCCTCTCTCTCTCTCCTCTCTCTCTCTCCTCTCCCTCTCCTCTCTCTCTCCTCTCTCTCTCTCTCTCTCGACATTTAAAAAAAAAATAAATAAATAAAAAATAAAAGAAAGGGTATTTTTGTCATTTTTCAGAATTCCATTCCAATTCCTTTGTAAACCAAACAGACATATTCCAATTCATTTGACTGATTACATTCCATTCCTGCCAACCAAACAGTTGGTCAAACCTGAAAACATTCCATTCCAATTCCTTCCAAATTCCAATTCCATTGACAGATTCCATTCCATCAGAAATCATTCTACGAACCAAACACCCCCTAAAAATGCATTTTGACCAAGTAATCTCCATTTATGCAATAAATCATCAAAACACTTTCATTTATGATTTATTTATCAAAATGCCCGAAAATCCCAAATGTGAGTGTTTTACAAGGTTTATAAAGCCAAACACCTCAAATAATCAAAACCCACCAAATAACTCAACAATTGATAATTTAATGTAAAATATATAAACACTTTAAAATGGACATTTTGGCATGTACACCGTTTTCACAAATCAACTTGAACTAATCTTGCTAGATTTAGGCTAAATCTAGATTTTTCCCAACTTGAGCTCCTTTGAAGAAGTTTGAATCCTCAAGCCACATCTTCCAAAAACCTAGATACACAAGTTTCCAACCATAAATATTTATATTCAACCATCTAGAATCGTTCCCTAAACATCTTATATCAAAATCTCCATTTTGGCCAAAAATCCTAATTTGACCTAACTTCCCCAAAATCATCCAAACCAAAATTTGAGAAATATAAACACTAGAGAGTCATCAATAGAGAATTTATAACTCATAATAAGGTTTAGAAATTAGGAGGATGAATTAACCACTTAGGTTTTGATGAAAACCTAGAAAACCCCAAATTCCTTGAAGATAGATGTGATGATGATGAGCTCTTGACCTTTGCTTCCAATCCACCCCCAAATACTCTTGTATCTTCCCAAACTAACAATCTAACCTTGAAAAGCTCTAAAAAACGAAACCATAGCATTTTGAATCGCCCAAAACGGAGTAGAAATGAGCAAGATATAATATATATATATATATATATATATATAGAGAGAGAGAGAGAGAGAGAGAAAGAGGGGGGGATCAAACGAGAACAGTAACTATTTAAAAGAACACGAGAACTAACAAAATCATTAGTGATTTTACATTAACGTGCAAAAAAGCCACACAAACCTGAAGCCACGACCAAAGTCCTTTTTTCGTGTGTTAATGTAAAATCATTAATGATTTTGTTAGTTCTCGTGTTCTTTTAAATAGGTATTGTTCTCGTTTGAACCCGACTATATATATTTGTACTATATTATAAAACACAGATAAAAAACTCTTAAATATAAATTATTAGACACAAGTTACCATCATTTTATGCAAGATTTTAAAAATCTCTTAATTTACAAGTATCAAAGCACAAGATACATAATACCACTGCAGACTTAACACCCACCAATTTCGTATGTGCAAGGCCTTCATTTTATGCGGACATTTCCATGTATCACTATTAATTAATATATTATATTACTATAATTTTATTTTAATTATATTATTAAATATGTAATTGGTTATTTTTTCTAGATGTCATTAAAATATATAAGATAATCATTGAATTTTAACAAAATACCTAATTTTGTTATATAAAAACATTATATTATTAAGCCTAAATTAAACAAACTTATAAAAAAACATTATCACTTTCTCAAAACTATTCAAAATCGTACTGTAAATCGACAAAAAAATAAAATAAAACATTAAAATCGTGATGTATCTCGCTGAATTGCGCGAGTACGCTTCTAGTGTTATTAAAAAATATAATTTCACATAAAATTCAAGATAAACACCAAGGTTATTGTACAAGAACTCCATAGACATTATAATAACTATCTCAATTGGTTCTTTCAAAAAAAACTATCTCAATTGGTAGTTCTTATAAAAGTGATTACAATTTTTAGTTATAGCATCTTTAACAACTATGCTAAAATATAAAATTTTAAAAATTTAAGAATTTTCTTGCTTCAACAACTATGCTATTGCTAAATGTTATGCTAAAATAGAGAAAGGAATAGAGATAATATGGAAATCTCCAAATTTGGAGAAATCTCTAATGTCGTGTTCTCGAATTTGGGGAGGAAAAAAAATGAAATAGAAGTAAAAGAAACGGAAAGAAAAGAAAAATAATTTTTTTATCTGTGTTCTTGAAAATGAAAGAAAGGAAAAGAAAAGAAAACAAATTTTCATGTTTTTGAACATGAGAGAAAGTAAAGTAAATTTGTCATTTTCACAAATATACTTTTTAAAAATATATTTATTTAAAATGAAAGTTAGGATAGTTTTGTAAGGGGTTGTTCGGTTCGTTTTCCATTAAGACTTGTATGAATAAAGTTGTCTGTATGATAACAAATAAGTTGTTATTCGGTTGTTGTGCTGGATAAACAGTCTGAATATAAGAAATTACCATTTTACCCCCAATATATATTTTTGTTTGAATAAAATAAATGTTTGATTAAATTGTTAAATAAATGACTTTTAATTATAAAAAAATATCAGTTTAAATCTTTATTAAATAAAAACAACTTAATTTAATATAATAATATAATTTAAACGCTTAACTTTCTTTTAAAAATATAATTTATATTTTATATATTAATATTTTATTAACGTATGATATTTCTATATACAGAGGTTAGTAGGGTTAATTTTCTTTTTTAATATATATTAATTATTTTTCTAATCATCTCTTATCTCCTTTCCCCTCATTAATGCTTCCTACCGCCTCAACCCCTCCCATATTTTGTCTCTCTCTCTCGAAAATGCATATGGAGAACAAGATCAAAACAAAAGATCTGCATCAGAACAAAAGTTGTTAGTTTCTCAACTGGGTGAAGTCGGTGACGGGAGCAAAACAGAAGATCTGCATCAAAGGGGTTTAGACTCTGAATCGACAAACCCCAATACAAAATCTGTTTTTTTTAAAGAGATGGGTTTATAGCCCTAAATAATTGAAAAGGAGCATTTTGTGGAAGAAAGAGCAGGTATACAGGAGGAAGGGAAGAAGGAAGAAGAATGGTAGTTGGGGAAAATGTGTAGGATTTAATGGTTGAGTGCATGGGACATGGATTTTCTAGCCGAGCGAATCAGCCATAGAGCTAATAAGCTCCTACCAACAGCTAGGTATGGCTGTGCGAATAAGCCATATATGTTATACAACTCATTAAGGCATTGTTTGGCAAAAATAAGCTAGCTTATAAGCTAACTTATTTTTTGGGTACATGTTTGGATGACCATAAGCTAGCTTATTGATAAGCTACTTTGAGTAGCTTATGAGGAGTTTTTTGCAAATATTCCAATTATGCCCCTCATTAATATTCATTATTATATATTAACTTTTAATTATAAATAAATAATTAATGTCCTTTTTGGTAATTTAAATGATTATAAGCTAGTTTTTGCCAAACGTGACTTTTTCATAAGCTAGCTTATCAGCTAGTTTGCTAAACATAGCCTAAGCTGTTACCGAACGACTCCTAAATTTATTAATCTTTTTAAGGGTTTTAGTTTTTTTCATTTTCTTTCCTCCCGCATTTGGGAGGAAACTTATCATTTTTTTTCTGTTTCTTTTACTTTCTCTACTATACAAAATTTCAAGAACACAAGTTTTTTTTACTTTTCGCCCATTTTCATCAATTTTCTTCGTAAAAAAAGGTTTTGAGAACATAACTTAAAACTCCATAGAAGAAGAATAATATTTTACTTTCTTCGAGCCAATAAGAGTTATTGAACTTAAATGTATAAGTGAGAAATAATATTTTATTAAATGTGAATCCTAAATACACCAATGCCAATGGTTGTTAGAATTGAAAATAACTTTATTTAAAGATGTTGACTTATAATATTGTATTATAAAAGAATATAACATAACTATTAAGAGCATCTCCAAGAGCTATGCTATAATTTTTTTTAAATAGAGTATAAAAAGTTAAAATCTCTAAAAAAAATTACATCTAACTCTAACAACTATTTTATTTTAGCAATTCTATCATCAATTATATTAATAAAATATTATTTCTCTTTCCTAAACACACAACTTCAATGTTTCCTATTGGTGGAAAATAATTAAATATTATTTATCTCTTCAATATGGAGTTTTAGAGATTTCTCCACATTTGGAGATTTTTACCTTCTCTCTCTTCTTTTCTCTATTTTAACATATGATATAGCATAACTGTTAGAGCAAAAAATTTGTTAAAATCTCACTTTTTTTCTATTTTAACATAGCTGTTGAAGATGCTCTAAAGATGTTCTAAACTGCTTATTTTTTTTTAATATTATAAATTTATAATAAATCTTTTTATTAAAACATAAACGTTAAATTAAATGTCAAAAAATAAAAGAAAACTATCAAGAAAAAAACAAAAAATAAGAAAAGACTTTTAGAGAGAGAGAGAGAGAGTGTGTGTATATGAAAAGAGTGAAGAGTCAACCAACCGACCCTTTTTTACTGTAAACCTTTTTTCTTTCTGATTGTTTTGTATTTTGTAAGGCTTCGAAGGCTCCACACACATTATCATCTCCTTCTTCTTCACCCTCTTTCTCTCTCTACAAATTACAACAAATCTTTTTCTTTTTCTTTAATCTCTCTCTCTCTTTCTGAGCTCATGATCCAAAACCCAAAGTCAAGCATGCAGATAGCTCTTTCATATCCCACACTTAGGGTTTCTCTACACTTCTTTTCTTAGAGAGAAACAGCCACAAATCCACTTCACCCACTCATTACTTTAATTTGTCATTTTTTCTTTCTTCTAT
Source organism: Arctium minus (assembly GCA_954870635.1). Taxonomy (NCBI): domain Eukaryota; kingdom Viridiplantae; phylum Streptophyta; class Magnoliopsida; order Asterales; family Asteraceae; genus Arctium; species Arctium minus. The sequence goes on along the minus strand of OX941082.1, from coordinate 27,204,494 downwards.
TCATTCTCTGTGCATTTTTTTTTATGTTTCTGTTCATAAAAAGATTTGATTGTGTCTTTTGATGGTTTTGTGTCATGAATATTGAAAAAAGATTGAATCTTTGAAGTGGGTTTGAGCTTTTTTTTTTCCAATAAAAAACTTGGGTTTTTTTTTTCTTTTCTCCTGATACAATTGAAGTGAAATTTCATGAGTTTTGGGGGTTTTCTCGATAACAGTCACGGCGGCGACGGTGGTGGTAGTGGTGGTGCTAGAATCGTCGCCGATATTCCTTATCATATGCGCGGCGGCGGTGCTATGTCCAAATCCATGTTCTCATCTCCCGGCCTTTCACTTGCTCTTGTAATCCTCTCTCTTTTATTTCCACCAAAACACATAAATTTATGAATTTCTTTTTTTTCTCCACCGTCGTAAATGGGTGGCGTGTAGGTGGCGGTGGCAGCGGCTGGAGTATGTCATATGTGTGTGAACTGATCTACTTTTTTTTTATTTTTTTTTATTTTCAGCAAACGACGATGGAGGGTGGTGGTGGTGGTGGTGGTGGTGGGGTTGGTGAGATGGGAAGAATGCCGGAAAGTTACGAGACTAGCGGCGGAGGTGGCGGCAGAAGGAGTCGTGAGGAGGAGCACGAGAGTAGATCTGGCAGTGATAACATGGACGGTGGTGCCTCCGGTGACGATCCCGACGCCGACGACGGAAAACCACCCAGGAAAAAAAGATACCACCGTCATACACCTCAACAAATCCAAGAACTTGAAGCGTACAAATTTAATCTTCTTTTTTTCCTTTATTTTTTTTCTCAATGAAAACACCAATTTTTTTTTAACAAAGATTTCATTTTATTTTTTGTTTTTTAGATTATTCAAAGAGTGCCCTCATCCTGATGAAAAACAACGATTGGATCTTAGCAGAAGATTATGTTTAGAGACTCGACAAGTCAAATTTTGGTTCCAAAATCGTCGTACCCAGATGAAAGTAAGAACGAATTTTCAATAAATTTCATGTTTTTAATGATGGTTATCTAGAAAAGATTAAAACTTTAGTTTCGAAATTTCGGTTTTATGTTCACCAGACGCAATTAGAGCGGCACGAGAATTCGATTCTTAGACAAGAAAACGATAAGCTTCGAGCGGAAAACATGTCGATTCGAGAGGCAATGAGGAACCCGATTTGTACGAATTGTGGTGGTCCGGCGATGATCGGCGATATCTCGTTAGAAGAACAACATCTTAGGATCGAAAACGCCCGATTAAAAGACGAATTAGATCGTGTTTGTGCACTCGCCGGAAAGTTCCTCGGCCGCCCTATCTCCTCCATGGGTCCTCCCATGCCGAACTCGAGTTTAGAACTCGGCGTTGGTGGGAACCATTTTGGCGGTGGCGGTGGAGTCCTTAGTTCGACCACCTCGGCATTGCCTTTAGGACCGCCGGATTTCGGTGTCGGGATTTCTAGTTCATCGTCTGTTGTTGCGTCTTCAAGAGCGAATAATAACATGATGGGAATCGATCATTCTCTTGAGCGATCGATGTATCTCGAGCTTGCTTTGGCTGCTATGGATGAATTGGTTAAATTGGCTCAAACAGAAGAGCCACTTTGGCTTCGAACCTTGGAAGGCGGTCGCGAGATTATGAACCAAAACGAGTATTCACGGGCTATTACTCCGTGTATCGGACTGAAACCAAACGAGTACGTCTCCGAGGCCTCGAGGGAGACCGGAATGGTGATAATCAATAGCTTGGCTCTCGTTGAAACGCTCATGGATTCGGTAATTTTGCATCGATTATTTCGTCATCGATCACCTTTTATTTTTTCCGAATATAATCTAATTTTCGATCTTGTTTAATTAGAACAAATGGGCAGAAATGTTTCCATGTATGATTGCTAGAACTTCAACAACAGATGTGATTTCAAATGGGATGGGAGGAACAAGAAACGGTGCACTTCAATTGGTAAATTTTGGGTCGAAATATCGTTTTTCTTTAGTGTTATTTATCTTATGATCATCTCGTTAATTTGAAATCTAATCATAGATGCATGCCGAGCTACAAGTTTTATCCCCGTTGGTTCCGGTCCGGGAGGTCAATTTCCTCCGGTTTTGCAAGCAACACGCGGAGGGGGTGTGGGCCGTGGTAGACGTCTCAATCGATACGATCCGAGAAAATGCTTCGTCTTTCTCGAGTTGCCGGAGGCTTCCTTCCGGTTGTGTTGTTCAAGATATGCCCAATGGCTATTCCAAGGTAATATCGAGTCTACTTTTGACTTCATAAAGTTCGAAATTTACATCGATGTTTTAAGTTTCGATGGCTTGAAATGCGTTCTCATTCACACAACTTTCTATCGATTAATGTTATTGTCACCCCGTTTCGATAACTACAACAATTCTTATCGGTTGTGAAGTTAAAAAACCGATCCGTTTGACCTTAAAAAGTCAATTTGGATCTTCTTTAGCATTTATGGAGTTTAACAAGTAGGTATGCTTGGCCTTGGTCTTTAATGAGTTTGTTGACATATCTCATCACTCGAAACCTTGAATGCTTATCTAAATGTACAACTTTTAATGCACAACATACAATACGATATGCGTAATGTACAACTTTCTTTCTGAAGCTATTGCGGTTTCTTTTTGTTTAGCGTTTTATCGCTTAAATTGCCTCATTCCAGACCTTAAAACGTAGTCCGTAAGTATGAATGCTTACATAAATGTATAACATTTAGATGCATAACGTACTCTTTCCCTCGAAACGTATAACTATAGATGCACAAGGTACAAGTTTTTTTTTTTTTTTTTTTTATCAAGCCTTAGAACGTAGTCTAGAAACACGAACGCTTACCCAAATGTACAACTTTTAATGCATATAGTACAGCTCCTTCCCGAGCCTCGTGATCTGTGTGTCGTCTATCTCGTCTGGTGATTAATCACATAAATAGGCACACTCTCATCGACAAGATTCATCTGGAGATGAATTTAAAAACACGAAAACGAAGCTTCTGAAATGCTATTTTATTCACCTTAGATGCTGTTTTTGACTTATCGAAGCATCGGTACTCCTTAAATCAAGCATACGAAATCGAATTCGATTAGTTTATATATATGTATCGTATCTTGCAACTTTGTATTATAATATTGAATAGAAACATCTAACTACTCGATTTTCCGAGCCTTGAGACACATTTATTATTCAAATCGCCTTGATCCCGATTACTTTTAGTAGTTAAAATCATGGGTTGTATTAAACAATTGGTTTGATGTTTCTATTCCTATTTTTCTGAGTTTCTTTCTGTCTTGTAGTCCAATCCTCTTTGACTGCATTCGTGTCATTTTCTTCGTATTTTATTGCATAAATCTCCGTAGATATTTAAAATATTCGTATTTTCGGGTTTACGAGAATTGATAGTTAGGTTTCTATGAATATATTATGTCTCTCATCGAGCCAATTTCCAAGATTTGTCATCTACTCTTGATTTAAGTTCAATAATTATTCATGAAAATACCCCCTTAACCCGGCTATATGTACTACAGTTTATATATATATATATATATATTTATATTATATATCTATGCACACACATTGGGTACGTTCATCTGTCTCAAAATAAGTGTCTATATTTCTATTTTAGTTTGTCCTGAAATAAGTGCTTACCAACTCTATAACAAGGGTATGGGTAAAATTGTCATTTCTAACACTACGCGTCTTTTTCATTGTGGACGTTTGGAAGTATTAAATGAGCTAGTCAATTTTCCTCCGCACATGTTCATAACGCGATACCCAAATGAAACTTCGCTTTCTTGGCACTTGATGGCATGTTCTCGGGCTTACTGTATTTTATGGTTTTATATGTAAAAATGTGTTAGAATTTGAGTATTTTGATGAATTTGGTTTTTTCTTTCTAACGGGTTTGCCGGGTCTTGAAGGTTACGTGGGTGGAACATGCGGAATACGATGAAAGTGCAGTTCACGAGCTTTACCGACCATTGATCCGTGCCGGAATGGGGTTTGGTGCACAACGATGGGTGGCCGCCCTCCAACGGCAATGCGAATGCCTCGCCATTCTCATGTCCTCCGCCGTGCCTTCTAGAGAACACACAGGTATGTATACCATTTTTTTTATTAGAAGTATATAATATTTATATTAAGCAAAACTCATACACTTTACTCCAAAACCAGTTTCTGATGCAAAAACTCTACATGTAGTACAACTAGAACTTGTGTGAACCTTTTTCTGATTGTACAACATTACATGCTTATGGTACAACTTTTTTATATTTCTGTGAAATGCAGCAATAAATGCGAGCGGGAGGAAGAGCATGTTGAAACTAGCGCAACGAATGACGGATAATTTCTGCGCGGGTGTTTGTGCGTCCACCGTGTATAAATGGAACAAACTTTGTGCGAATAACGTTGACGAAGACGTTCGAGTAATGACACGGCAAAGCGTCGATGACCCCGGTGAGCCACCGGGGATCGTTTTAAGCGCGGCTACTTCGGTTTGGTTGCCGGTGTCACCTCAACGACTGTTCGATTTCCTTCGTGACGAACGGTTACGGAGCGAATGGGACATTTTGTCCAACGGAGGACCGATGCAAGAAATGGCCCATATCGCCAAGGGCCAAGATCACGGCAACTGCGTCTCCCTCCTTCGTGCTAGCGTAAGCTTTCTTTCCCATCTCTCGATATCCTGTTATTCATATGGTCATATTTGGTTTTTCATTACATGCTAGTTGTCAGCTCTTTAAATATGCAAACGGAACCGTTTGCAAAAACGAACGATTTTGGACAGTTTGTGAAACCACAAACTGTCTGAAAATGGCTCGTTAATTTGTCTATAGACTATATAAACATGTAATTTTGTTTGTTACGTTTTTATTGAACAATAGTTGATATGGCATGATTGGTGGGTGGGGTAAGGTGGTAATATTACCAAAAAGGACAGGGGCAAAAAGGTAATTTCACATGGGTAAAGAAAGAGTAGGGGTCTATTTCAGATCTAACGTACAGACTGAAAGGTTTTATTGTAAAAAGTTTTGTTGGTATTATTATTTTCATCTGAAGGAAAATCCAGAAAGTCAAAACACACACACAGTGTGTGTGTGTGTGTGTGTGCATGTGAGAGGGGACAGTAGAAACCTTTCTGGGTTCCAGACCGTACGTCACCGTTTTGGTTTTTGGGAAGTTTTCCAAGCAGTTGACTCAATTGGACAGCGACTACACAATGACCATTTTTTCTATTTACATTATTTTATATATATATATAAACAGACGAAGGGTCGTTTGAGAAATTGAGTTAACGGTGAGAAACATGAGAAGTGGATCTGAACCGTTGATCTCTTTTAATCTCAAGTCCTCCCATGAATTGCGCCTTAGAAGGGAATTGATCTGGTGCATCTCATCCTAATGTGCGTCCATTTCTCATCCAACGGTCGATAACCACTTCTCACCGTTAACTCAACTTCTCATTGGAAACCCAGCCCTAATATAAACATATATGTGATTATATATTTGTTGCGAGTAACACGTAGATTAGTTTAACAACTGTTAATGGTATTTTGTGTATTATAAAAAGTAATGCATGTCTTAAAACATTATTTGAATTGTTGTTACAGGCGATGAATGCCAACCAGAGCAGTATGCTGATTCTACAAGAAACGTGCATCGATGCGGCGGGGTCGCTGGTGGTGTATGCTCCGGTGGACATACCGGCCATGCACGTGGTGATGGGTGGCGGTGATTCGGCTTATGTTGCTTTATTGCCGTCAGGGTTTGCGATAGTCCCGGATGGTCCGGGTAATCGTGGTGTGTCAGAGACTGATAATGGTGCAGTTGGTGGCGGCAGTGGTGGTGGTGGATCTCTATTGACGGTCGCGTTTCAGATCCTTGTGAATAGCCTTCCTACCGCTAAGCTTACGGTGGAGTCGGTGGAGACGGTTAATAATCTGATATCATGTACGGTTCAGAAGATTAAAGCGGCACTTCCGTCTGACAACTAATTATTTTTATGGCGTTTTAGGGTTTTTGAGACACTGGAAATTATTGTGTATGATCGATAACGATCTGTCATACACCATAATTTCCATGGTGGTTTATGGCGGTGGTCCGTTGCTCCAGATGGTGTGGGATGGCGGTGAAATGTGAATGATAATAGTGTTATTTAAAGAATTTTTGGGGTGAGTCAAGAACGAACCGTGCTTGTCAACCGTTGCTTTGCTGTAGGAACCGGTGGGTCGGTTGAGTTATGCTGGTTCTTTATAGCAAAGGGATGGTGGTGGTTCGGGTATTGACTCGGTTAACCCGATTGGGCTTGAGTCGGGTCTGGTTGGATTCGGGCTATGTTTGAAGTGTGATATGAAGGGTATTTTGGTCTTTTGGCTTTTTTTTTTCCCTTTTTTGTATGGAAGGCTTACTCATGGGTTTTTGATATTATGACTAATCTTAATTTGTGGATTATTAATCTCTCTGTTAATTTTCTTTTGAAATAAAGCTAAATTCATTTTTTATTTCTATCAAGTCCGTATTAAAATTCCGATTGAAAAAGAAACGTATTATGTTGTTAAAGTTAATGTCAATACGTTTGAAAATTCTAAAAATAGGTAATTGATCGGTTTGTATTTTTATTTTTAAAATACGTAAAGAAAAGGAAAAAAGGAAATGCATATATATAATATGATATACATACATAAGATTTGTGTGAATTTGTCAAGGCTTTGAAACTTGAAAGTCGTTCGACGACATGTGTTGCCAACAATATTAAAATCAGTAAATATATGGTAGTTTTTTTGAGTATTTGAAATAACGTTGAATAAGTTTTTATAGTTTTTTTCTTATCATTTTCTTCCAATTATAATATTAATTTTTATACTGATAAATATTAATTGTAAATCATAAATTTTTAATTAATATCAATTTCAAAATATTCATTAATATTATTAATTTATTATGTAGAAATATTTTAATGTTAAATTTTATGTAAAACGAGCATTTTTACTAATAAATATGTAAAATAATCATCACGAAAATCTTGTGTAATTTAACACTTATTTTCTAACAAATACTATGAGGTTACATATTTCATTATATACTGTTTATCACTGGTTTGCGACATTGGTACGATGTAAAATAATCAAAGAATCTAAATGATGTGAGACATGGTGTGGTGGTGAGGTCAAACCTTAAACCTTACGAGTTGCAGTGAGACCACAACGCTTTTCAAGACGTGTCCTAAGACGGTATATATATATACACACACTTGTGTTTTTTAGTGTTTTGAATAATAGCGTATAACAAATTAAATTCATATAAAGTAACAAAACTAAAAAAGAATGAAGAACCGTTGATACCAATTACATAAAACTTATAAAAAATGATATCAAGAGTGTAAAATCGGATTAAATCTCAGCTACTCACTACTTTCTTCAATTTTCAAAGAATTCGTATTCGACTCTTCGTGTAGGGATGAGAGTAAGTAATTTACATATTTTTGGTTTTAGTTTTTTAAGTTTCCCTTTTATGTTTATTTAAGTCTTATGTCTCATACATAATTATCATTTATTCCTTAAATTATATTAAAAAAAATCACACACCTTACAAAATAACGCATTTTAACGTGTCATAACGCGTTATAATTCAAGTCAAGCCTTAAAGGAGCCACAAAGGTTAATATGGGAGTGAAGCCAAATGTTAACACCATAAAGCACCATAACGAAGCCATTATGAGTTATTAGAACCATAAAAGTAATTATAGTTAATCAATAATAATTGATGAAAGGAAAAAGAACTCTTGAAAATAAGATTTACACTTATCATACAAAATTCTTAATTTCCCAGCAAATTTTAATTTTAATCGGTATATGTAATAAAATAATTTAAATATCTTGTTTATTCTATGAACAATTATTAATCAATGATAAATACATTTATAACGAAATTCTGTGAAATAATAAATGTGACTTATTTTCGAAACTATTGAATATAAAGTTGTTTCTATTTAATTTAATTATGCACCTTATAAGTTATAATTTTGTTTTAGGAGTTTCCTTTTCTTTTCTATTTATAATTATGAACCTTTTATATATGAGAATCAAGATTCTAAATGGTGTGAGGTGTGACGTGGCGGTGAGGTCAAGTCTCAAGCCTTAGGAGTCACGGCAAAGCCAAACTCAAGCCTTAGGAGCCACAACGAAACCATGGTGTTACTCAATGAGTTAATAGTAAAAGCATAATTTTGTAGTGTTACTCAATGAGTCAAATTTCTAATTCATATATAATATTATAAATAAAAGCATATGTTTTGTAGTGTTACTCAATGAGTCAATAGTAATAAGCAAATTAAATTAGGTAAATAAGACATTAAAAACATAAAGAAAAATCAAATATCGCATTACGAAAACTGCACATCAGGCCATGGCGTGCCACAAGCTTAACGTGGCGTGAGACACAAGCCTTGTGCCATGGCGGCTAGGGATGAGCATTGGAAGTGGGTACCCACCTTTGGAACAGAAACTGCTTCGGAACTATCGGTTCCGGAATCGAAATCGATGTAATTGGTTCCGGTTTCTAAACTATGGAAGCGATCGGGAGCGGTTCCGGTTCCGATTCTCATTTTTTTGGAACCATTAACCGCTGGGTACCCATCGGGACCGGGTACCAGATCCCGTTGGGTACCCAGAACCGGAACCGACGTGTATCCGCTATTTTCTTAATGAAATATATTTTATTTATTTATAAAAACTTAATAAATTACCTTTTAGAGAAACACCATTTGTAGTATTTATTAGCATCAACTAATTTTAATGACGTGAAGTGTTTTGAAAGCACCGTTTGTAGTATTTATTTGTTTTGGAATGATCGTTTGTAATATTTATTTGTTTTGTTATCATTAGGGGTGAGCATGGTACCGGACCGGTACCGACCGGTACCGGTACCGATTTTCCCGAATCCCGAATATGGTCTAAAGGCGGTACCGAATACCGAACCGGGTAATCATATATGGTACCGGTACCGGGTATTCGGTATCCGTCCCGAATTTCCCGAACATTTCAATTCCATATAAAAAAAACATTCATAAATACGAAATCCATATCAAAAAAAGCATTCATAAATACGCAAAATCCATATCTATTCCATATAAAAAAAAAAACATTCATAAATACGAAAATCCATCCGTTCCAAAACAGCTATCAACTACTAATCATCCGTCGTCATCCTTGCTTTTCCGCAATCAATGCGTATTGCTTCACCGATCTCTATATGAAACAACAAATAGTAATGTTATAATATAATTTATAATTTTTTATAAATAAAACAACAAACACTAAGATAGTAAGATTAGTAATTACCAAACGCTATATCACCATCCTTTAAGATGTCGTCAATATCGTCTATAATTGGTTTTCTAGACTTTCTAACCCAGTCTTGGGTGCAAATCAACGCCTCAACGATTTGTGGTGACAAACTTGTTCGATAGGGATCCAATACACGACGGCTCGTGCTAAAAGCCGACTCGGATGCAACAGTTGATATTTGTATCGCCAAAATATCTTCAAAAAAAGATAAAAATTATACCTAATTTCCCGAAGTCAAGAAGGCAAGAATCAAAGTAATATTAATTAAAATGACCTTTGGTCTTACCGGGACGGTTCGGTATTAGTACCGAGTACCGAGTCCCGAATCCCGAATTTCCCGAATCCCGAATCAACGACATTACAAGTACCGAGTACCGAACCGAAAAATATAATCGGTACCGGTACCGGTTCCGGTACGGTACCGGTACCGGTTCCGGTACGGTACCGATACGGTTCGGTATTTTCGGTGCCGATGCTCACCCCTAGTTATCATCGTTTGTAGTATTTATTAGTTGTTAGTTTTATCGTATTAGTTTTCAGGTTTGTGGTATTTATTTTTTACGTTGGAACTTTGTAATATATTAATATTTACTTTTTTAAATATGAATGATAAAAAAAATTAGACATCGGGTACCCAGTTCCGGGACCGGTTCCCAAATATAAAGAACCGGTGTAACCGGTTCTGGTTCCTTCATTCAAGGAACCGCCGGTTCCGATTCCGAGACCGGTTCTAGAAATTTTGTGCGGGTACCTGCCTTTGCTCACCCCTAATGGCGACTGTGCGGCGAGGTTTTTTAGAACAGTGATGAGAATAGAATATTTTATCCACATGTTCTTTTATATCATTTTAGACTTTTATCCAAGAGCAGTTATACACCTTATGTATTGTTATCTAACATATATACTATATTTTCTCCCTTTTCTTCTGAATTTAGAGAATTCTCTTTTCTCTATCCTGTTTTTCTCTATCTTAGAAGATAAATTAGCATAGCTGTTGAAACAAACTTTTTTCAAATCTTTAAAATTTCTAAAATAATATCCCCCACCCCCCAATATTATCTGCATAAAATTATTTAAGAGTAAATTACATTTTTAGTCCTTTATAGTTTGTTGAATTTTTTTATTTTTGTTCTTATGGTTTTGATATTATGATTTTCATCCATATGATTTATAATTCATTACTTTTTTTAACCCTTATGGTTTAAATTTGATTGCTTTTTTCCATCCATTTGGTTTATAACTCATTTCTATTTTAGTCCTTCATATTTAAAAGTAGTGTTTCGGCCTTAGAGACCAAAATAGAAATGAATTGCAAGTCATAGAAACGAAACTGAAATTTCAAAACCATGGGAACTAAATTCACAGTTTGTAACAAACCACAGGGACTAAAAACGTAATTTAATCATTATTTAATACTTTGTTGTAGCATTTATTTTCGGAAACGCATTATTGTACTTGTGCAAATTTAAAAAAAATTGTTAGAAGCGTAGTCGCGCAATGCAGTGAGATATATCACGATTTTAATGTTTCTTTTTATTTTTTGTTTTTTTATCGATTTACAGTACGATTTTGAATGATTTTGAGAGAGTGATAATGATTTTTTTTTTATAAATTTGTTTAATTTAGGCTTAATAATATAATGTTTTTTATATAAAAAAAAGTAAGTATTTTGTTAGAATTCAATGATTATCTTATATATTTTAAATTATTTATATTTAAATTTAAATGTTTATCCTGTTTTGATTATGTTTATCAGTTAGTTATGAATTGAAACATATAACTTTAGAACTTTGTACTCATGAATCATGACTTGTAATCTTAAATTTTAAGAAATATGTATCAATAAAGAGTACTTAATGTATAAAAACTTGTTTTTAAGAGTTTATTCGATAGTTTAATAATAATGTAATTTATTTTAGCTTATATAACGTTTTTTTATAAAATAAATATTAAATATTATGTTAGATTTTCTTAATTATATTTTAGATTTTTTATATTTAAAATTTGATTTTTATTCTGTATTTAGTTATGTGGTGAGTAATTGTAGCTTGTAGGGAAGTTGAAGTGGAAAGTGATTTTAGGGGAGTTAAAGTGGTTAGAGATAAGGATTGAAAGTTAATAAATAACATTAAATTTAGTACATAAAGCCTTAATGATTGTTATTAAATAATTTTAAGTAATTAACATTAAATAGTGTTACATTAAGTTTTAACAATTATTTTAAAGAGTTTTTTATAAATGATTTATAATATAGTATAAATTATATTTTACTACAAATAATTCTATTTTCGTTTATTGTAAAGTATTTGTACTATCTCTCCTTTTCTCATTTTTTATTTAGGACCCTACCTTAACTTATAGAAATTTAATTAATCATAAATCTGATATATACTCGTACTAAAACAAATAATGCGGGAGAGATGAACAATTGTGTAGGGTCGATTGTCTGCTTCGCTAGGTTGCATGATGCAAATGACTCCTGACTGAGCGGGTGAAAGTTTTTGTCGGTCGTTTATAATTTTAAAAAAATATTGGATAGTAATTAACGAGCATGATATTGGTAAAAGTTGGCATAAAAGGCAATCTCGCTTGACTCGATCTATATTTTTCAAACTAATAATTGTTATAAAAAAAAACTATTTCTTATTACTTCAGAAAAATGGTGACCACTGAAAAAATTTATAACTTATTTTTACTTATTAAAACCGCTAAATTCTTGTTGTACGTGTTTACAAACACGTACACTCGCATTTCATGTGGTCACACATTATAGTCTCCATCATGAAATCATCATTATGTCACATACGTCATAATTGACATAAACGTATCATTCAAAATAATTTCAATACACGAATCTTTCATTTTTGCAAATGGTTAGATATGTTTCGGTTTTAATAGAACTATGAACCGAGATGCACATCCTTTGTTCAACATTTTCCGAAACTGACGAAATTTTTTTGTCAATTCGATCTGATCCATAGTTTTAATACTTTATATGATCATGAATAAAATTGAATTTTTTTAATAAATAGTTTCTTTGTAATACAAGATAAACGATGTTGCAAACAAGACCTGAATGTATAAAAGTATTATAATACAAGATTCATTAAACTAACATCGATTTAATAGAGATACCTTAATTCAATTTATTCAAACCCTTGAAGATAAAAAACACGTACCGAACAAAAATTGATCAATTTGAACATTTAAAACAAAACCAAGTTAAATATCATAGTCTTTTATTTAATTATTTGTCTTAAGCCGTGACCAAAAACAAATTATACCGATTTGTAAACTTTATCTCTCGTTCATCGACTTTCTGACTACGTTACTATATATAAGGCCGTATTTGGCAAACAAGATGATACTAACTTTAAGCTTAAAAGGAGTGGACTTGGTACGATACAATGTTTTTTTTCGTCAATACCGTGTGCGTATACCAACCAATTATAATTAGTACGCAAAATTATATACCGTGTACCAACCAACTGGACTTGGTACCATCTTAACTGGTACCAACTTTTTCGGTTGGTACTGGTTTTGTACCACCTTCAAGTTACATATATGAAAATGTGTCATTTTGTTATAATTTTGATTGACATTTTGAGTTTTTAGGTAACACATGTGATTTTTAAGGGTTTTAATAACTAGGAATAAAATTTGCAAAACATTTAAATGTTCAAACAAAATAGTTAAAACTATCATTTTTAATATTCAATGCCTAAAAATAGTAAAATACTAAACTAATAAATAATTAAATAAGTCAGTACCACTGTACTACTGTAATAAGCGACTTCCAATACTGTGTCTCAACCAAGTTTGCATACTTGGAACGATACTACCAACCGACTGTAATTGGTACAAATTAAGTTGGTACCAATTTAATTAATACAATTGGTATACATGTTAACTGGTTTGGTTTGGTTTGGTTCAAAATTGTTACCCCAACTTAAAAGCAAATGCTAAAACTATATTTGGCAAATTAATTAATAAGCTAGTTGTCAACTAAAAAGGTAGTTGTTAACTACTAAACTAGTTGTTAATTGATGTAACAACCTGAATCTCACAATAACAAAAATGTATAATTACAACCAAAACGGTCTCAAATAAACTAAATACATTATACTCAACTCAAATTTTGTCGCATAGATACATTTCCACAACCGAGATTTTACTAACATCTACCGAAAACTTCGAGCTTTCATCAAGACTCTTCCACGACATCACCTCCCTTCTTTCCCTTGGACGAACTTCTAACTAAACCCTTACCTAAAAATGGTTTTAGTTTTTGAAAAGCGAGGGTTAGACCATGAAGTCTAGTGAGTTCCCTCTAGAAACAACTTACGTGCCACAATAACATTTAAACAATTTATAAGCATTTATAAACAGTTCACACTTTAAAACATTAAACGCATAAATGATACATGTAGATGGCATACGCTAAGGTCACGCACACCTGTGACAACGTGACTGGCTCACAGTGCCTTTAACTGGGATACACCCCCCATTGGCATAAAGGTGACACAACCTCCGGTATGAGCATTTGGGGGACACACCCCCCGACTTAAGCCATAACATGCCCCCTTTCAAAATGTATGCATACATATCTTATCACATTTTAAATCAATATAAAACATGCAATTTCATAAACATCCCATACATTAAAATTCGTATGTCAACAACATTTTCAGTTATAAAGACTCACCTGTTGTCCTTGCTTAACTCTTCCTCACTTACGGTTCCGACCGTAAACTGAAAACCTACGATTAAATTCAAAAGAGTGACAAGTCACCCGATCATCCCTTGCGACTTACTCTTAACTCCCTTAAGATGCCCTCCAACACACCTCAAACTTATCTCGAGAAACTGATGAATACCCGTGAATAAAACCCACATCTTCCGAAAAACAGCTCCCGGGTACCCACAGTCTGGACCTGGGCTTATCGGATACTCCATCCGGATTACCCTCTGCATCCAGGTTCGGCTCGTCTGAGAACTCGCCTCATCCGGGTTCTCGATCCCGATCACTCCCGGGTTCCACTTACCTAGGTTTTTCCCGTGTCCGGGTTTTTCACCGTGTCCGGGTTTATCACAACCGGACATGACCTCAACCGGATTCAATCTTCACCCGGGTTTCGGCCACTACCCGGGTACTACCCCTCCGGGTTAGGCAATTCCCGGGGAGGCACACTGATACCAAAAGAAACCTCAAAATCTTAGGTTTTAGTTCATACCAACTCAACTTTAAGGTTCTAATTCGATTGGGTTGTAGGCTAAAACCTTTCTTAACATTATACAAACATCAATAAACCAAACTTTCAATGAAATCTATCAAATGCTTAACTCTTTATCCCCAAAAACTCAACTAGGTTAGATTTCATCAATACAAATAGAGATGGAGTAATAGAGTTTACCTTGAAGAAGATTGGGAGCAAAAATCTCTTGCAAAACCAGCTACCCTTCTTGATTTCTCCTCCAAAAACGCACACTCAAATCTTACACTGTTTTCTTAGCCTCCACAATTGAAATGGTTAGGAGATAAGGGTATTAGGGTTTTAATCCATTTCCAATAATTACAATTTATCCCCTGAACCCGTACAATTTACACCACACACTTAAGTTCTATTCTTTTCATAAAAGGAACATGGTTATTACAACATCCCCCCCCCCCCCCCCCCCAAAAAAAAAAATATGTCCTCAGAATTCCATCATCGAACAATTGTGGGTAATTGGACTTCATGTCCGCCTCCACTTCCGAAGTTGGATTTTGTCCTTTGTGGTAGTGCCACTGGACTTCCACAAGAGCAATCTCCTTGGTCCTCAACTTCTTGACTCTACGTTCAATTATTGTCCCCGATCCTATGACAAAGGTTACCTTCATATTTTCTTGCATTCTTTGTAAATGTATCATCATACCAACTTCCAACCACTTCTCTCTAAAATAGAGGCGTGAAACACAATATGAATTCTCCATAATCTCATTGGGCACATCCAGATCACACACTATCACTACGGCTATTTCCTTCATACCAACGCATCAAAAATGTGGCCCAACTCCACTTTTCTTTCGAACACACCACCCCATTCTATGGGGACGTCTTCCGCGTCAAGTTGTCCCCATCTCAAACTCGAGATTTAAAAGACTCATGATTTTCAATCCAATCAACTCAGTTCCACTCAGTTTCCCAAACCATCCTGATCGAAATCATGTCCGTACCATGTCCTTCGGAACCGCCCCTCGGTTAACCACCACTTTTTCTTATGTCGGGATATTTCGTATAATATACTTCCAACCTCCCCGATCAACTATACCAAATATTGACTGCTTTGCCCACACACCTAGACTCCCGGTTTTAAGACCCGTCAAAACAAGGTTTTCACATACAACTTCACTTCCTTAAAAGGAAGAGTTTTGCCGAATTCAACGCCACACCAACATTTATATTTTACAAAGCACACACAAAAAGAATATTTATATATATATATATATAACCATTCAAATCGCCAGCTGAGCACAAGGTCAACCTTGAATATCCCAATAAATTCACAGTTATGAGTTTCTTTATCGGATATCATGCATTTCTAATATCACTTCCCTCCAATACGACATACGTCTAACACAGATATCACCTTCTTTCCCGAATCACACTGACTACAACTCATCAATGCTAACCAATTCATACGCTCCAACCGCATCATCACTCCACACTTATACATAGCTAATAATAGAAAACTTCCACAATCCATCATCTGAAGCATCCACTAATACAAACTAAACCAACCCTGAAGACACACATTCGCATTATCACTGCATCCAACAATCGTCCAACCATAAATGAATTAAATTCAAGTTTCACTCACTCACCTAGAAGGAGTGGCCATGCTCACACCAAACTATTCCCATAAGCTTAACACTGACAACAACACCAAGTCTAATCCAGTGGTCCTATATTCCGAGCACTACATTCAATTACCTTTTTCTACTTCCTCTTCGAAAAAAAATAAAACATGCTTCTAAGAACGACTCCCATGCACGCTTTCGACCAACCGCACAAGCTAGCTTTCCTTGACCTTGAACCATAACATACACACAAATCCTCTTTCTCATACTCTCATTAGAAGTTTATGTGCCCGACAATGACAATTTGTAAGCATTGCTTCACAATTTCTGTGTTAGTTACCAATTTCTTACTTCCAGCTCACCCACTTATTTCAACATACCATCATTACCTCTCCAGGCTAGTATGGAGCATTCTCGAACCAACATTGCCCACTCCATTTTCCGACTATTCTAAATGCGTTCATAACACATTTACATTACTATGCCTAACCAAATGGTTTCACCACAATTCTCACTCGAAAAATTTAACCATGTCATCCCGAAATACCACCCAGTGCTCGAAGCCACCACACACTTCTTGTTCTCCAAATGGGGTTAACCCACTCATGAGAATTCGTTTACACACAAGGAATAATTCAACATTCCAAATGCTTTCGTATCTACTACTAAATGCCATAAACTAACCAATCCAACATCTTCATAAATGTTTCAATGGTACAAGACAAACTTGCCCATCAACTCATCACAACCAATGAGCACATGGTTCTTCTTTTAGGTAGCCCCCAACTACCACTCCACTCCTTTATTCTCAAATTAGCAATACCATAACACCAACCAACCATCCATGCATATCAACACACCTATTTGCCATTTTTGAATAACTTATCAGCAATCTCCGAGCAAGGATTCTCACTTACGCTCATCCCATATCAAAAACACCAGCCCACCACTTAACCTCACAACAACTCATTACCACACTAATGACTTGCATATCTACTTGTATAAACTAACACTAACTTATCCACACCACCACCACAACATCACACTAGACGCAAAAATCCTCATGATCACTTGTACACACAATAGGCCTTGCGTTCTTCATACCAACCATAACGTATATATTTGGAATAAGGTTATCTTATGACTTTGAATTTCCCAAATTTAGGTGAACCACAAAATTATGATTGTCTACTTCACTCGAACAAGTCTTTGTCCCCAGCCAGCTCTTCGGGATCTACACGATGCAAGCTCAACAAACCAAAAAGTAAGGCACTCCCTTACGGACCAACCTAATCAATGTGCCTCACTTCAGTTGTGTTAACTACTTCATTCATAAGCGAATCATCAACCACATAGGAAGTCACCTATCCAACTAGCAATCTTCCACTTTCATAACACCCACACAAGGCGGTCCAACATCCTGCCAAGTACACATCTTTCCCTGAACGACCTCTTACATCTTTGTATAGACCCGACAAAATAATCACACTAGAGTTACTTTTTCCAATTCCAGACTCCCGACAACGATCTCAACAAATAGTCGTTGACCTCAACATCAACAGTCGACATGGTGATGCTTCAACGGTATCTTTGACAAACAAGGATTTCCAACATAATCTACTTCTTCCAATTTATCATAACTAACTTTGTGCCCCACCGTCCTTACATGATGAAGGCACCAGACTTGTTACATAGTCTAATTATAAGGCCACCTCAAACTCCGGATCCACGCCAATTCCATTTCATCAGAATACCACAACGCTACAAGTTAACAAGCTACTTCTAGAAGTATCTTGACGACTTCGAATTTCCATCCACCGGCAACCACATCTCAAGTTACCGAACAAAAATATAAGCTACCATAATACAAAAAATATTAAAGTCCATTACTAACACTTCCGCTATTCACCTCTCTTCCCTAATGAGAATACCAAGGTCATGAATCAACCGTCAATGGCTCGAACAACACATTTCCACTCTCGAGACCTTTATTTATCTTTAATTCAATATTATCCATGACCTAGTGAGTTCATAGCCTTCATGCATGACAACACACAAAAATGTAAATCATTTCACATATTTGAAAATTCAACAAATACAACACGAGGAAACAAGCTTGAGTACACACGACCCAACACTAACATAACTTCATAGCCATGCACAAAGATCTCGAGGATCGTTCATACACAACTTTACGGTAAAACACAACTTGACCAACCCGATGGATGTTGGTACAAATGAAAGTATATTCAATAAACCTTTTCTTGTGCGATTATAAAAATTTCTGAACGAAATCATAACACGAAGTGAGTCGGTCAGCTCGCACACTCATTCGTATGATAACAACGTGTTAATACCAATTTCAATTATAAAATCATGCAATCAGACGTCATCATGATCTCCGCAAGGAAGGTTATACCAAGTTCAAAATTTTATCATGCAACATAAATAATTTTGTATTTTTCCTTCAAACACACGCTTGCACAAACCAACCTGTTTTCAGAACACGAGACTCACAAGGCACACATATATCTTTAACATGAAGGACTCATTTAACTCGTTTAAAGACACAATGCATGGAAGTCATTTCGCAAATGAAGGATATTCACTGTAACAAGGTCAACCGTTGTACTCACAACAACTTATCACCGATACCCTATTATTCCCTAACGGTCGTTGTCTCACTCTTACAACCGATTTTGGTACCGATGCTTCACAACCTACCTCATTGACCACCCCACACAGTTAACTTGCACATCATGTGGTTCCAATATTTGATCTCCACAGGTTGATGAACGACTACTTACCTCATATTCTACTCTTACCAATACTTCAATCCCACACCGATATCTTCCTTTCATCATCCTTTCCACTCTACTGTTTAATTGAAGAGTCAAAGGCTCATTTCTTTCACCCGATCTTGAGTTAAAGCTTTCAAAATCCTAATCCAACCCCCTCCTCCCATCCGAAAGGATCAACACATCAGCCCAAGAATGGGGACTCACTAGAAACTAGAGTTTTACCCTTAATCAACCATTCATCCCCTTCGAACCCATAAAGTTCTACCTTTAGTTGACTCATTAACATTTCGAACAACACTTCTTCGAGAAGGTATAAACATTACATCATAAGCGATCTCTCACAACATATCAACCCTTTGATATCATTGCAAGGTTAGAACATACAACAACTACCACCCCCATCGATCGTCTCAATAATGGCGATTGAGCACACTCATGCACCTGTAAGTTCATAATGACATTGGCCAGATGCAATTTTGAACTTACCTTACATGCGAGTCCTGACTACCATCGTCATTATTCTCGATGATCAAGGTCTTTCCTAATAGCTCCCTATATCTCAGTTGTGTCCCCCTCTACTTCACAGTTTAAGTTTAGGCTCACCCGATCACCTAAATCCCTTAAACTATGGCTCTGATACCAACTGTAACAATCCGAATATCACAATAACATAAATGTATAATTACAACCAAAATAGTCTCAAATAAACTAAATACATTAAACTCAACTCAAATTTTGCCGCAGAGATACATTTCCACAACTGAGATTTTACTAACATCTACCGAAAACTTCGAACTTTCATCAAGACTCTTCCACGACATCACCTCCTTTCTTTCCATTGGACGAACTTCTAACTAAAACCTTACCTAAAAACGGTTTAGTTTTTGAAAAGTGAGGGTTAGACCATGAGGTCTAGTGAGTTCCCGCGCCACAATAACATTTAAACAATTTATAAGCATTTATAAACAATTCACAACTTTAAAACATTAAATGCATGAACGACACATGTAGATGGCACACGCTAAGGTCACGCACACCTGTGACAATATGACTGGCTCACAGTGCCTTTAATTGGGATACACCCCCATTGGTATAAAAGGGACACAACCTCCGTATGAGCATTTGGAGGACATACCCCCCGACTTAAGCCAAAATATGCCCACTTTCAAAATGCATGCATACATATTTTATCACATTTTAAATCAATATAAAACATGCAATTTCATAAACATCCCATGCATTAAAATTCGTATGTCAACAACATTTTCAGTTAGAAAGACTCACCTGTTGTCCTTGCTTAACTCTTCCTCACTTATGGTTCTGATCATAAACTGAAAACCTATGATTAAATTCAAAAGAGTGATAAGTCATTGGATCATCCCTTGCGACATACTCTTAACTCCCTTAAGATGCCCTCCAACACACCTCAAACTTATCTCGAGAAACTGACGAATACCCGTGAATAAAACCCACATCTTCCGGAAAACAGCTCCCAGGTACCCACAGTCCGGACCTAGGCTCACCGGATACTCCATCCGGATTACCCTCTGCATCCGGGTTCGGCTTGTTCGAGAACTCGCCTCATCCGGGTTCTCGGTCTCGGTCGCTCTCGGGTTCCACTTACCCGGGTTTTGCCCATGTCCGGGTTTTTCGCGGTGTCCGGGTTTATCACAACCGGACGTGACCTCAACCGGATTCAACCTTCACCAAGGTTTCGGCCACTACCCGGGTACTACCCTTCCGGGTTAGGCGATTCCCGGGGAGGCACACTGATACCATAAGAAACCTTAAAATCTTAGGTTTTAGTTCATACCAACTCAAATTTAAGGTTCTAATTTGATGGGGTTGTAGGCCAAAACCTTTCTTAATATTATACAAACATCAATAAACCAAACTTTCAATGAAATCTATCAAATGCTTAACTGTATCCCCCAAAACTCAACTAGGCTAGATTTCATCAATACAAACAGAGATGGAGTAATAGATGTTTCTTGCAAAACCAACTACCCTTCTTGATTTCTCCTCCAAAAGGGAACACTCAAATCTCACACCGTTCTCTTAGCCTCCACAATTGAAATGGTTAGGAGGTCAGAGTATTAGGGTTTTAATCCATTTCCAATAATTACAATTTAACCCTTGAACCCCTACAATTTACACCACACACACTTAAGTTCTATTCTTTTCACAAAAGGAACATTGTTATTACAATTGAAAAAGTAGTCATATTTTGTAAAAACAAGTTGATAAAGTACAATGTAAAATGCTTTAAAATGACATGTAAAGAAATTAATTGGAAAAATATAAGTAGGATGTTTGCAAAAAAAACTAATAAAAATGGTGAGAGAAAAAAACCCTAGGAGCTTATTGAGGCCATGTATGACAACCATAAATTAACTATTTTTATAAAAATATTATCTGAACTCCGTTTCTTTAACCATAAACTAGCTGTATAAACTAGTTTTTTTGGAAAATTATTTGAATTAACATTTTAATAAGTTCCATATTATTTTTCCACAAACTTTCAATTATGTTCCTTATTTTTTTTTCAATGAATTTTCGATCATTTCTCTTTAGGTCATTTACATTCACATATGAGTTTATCAACTATTTTTAACAAACATGACTAGTTTATCTATTATCAACTAATATCTAAGTTATACCAAACATAGCCTTAAACGCTCTTGAATTATCTGTTAGAGCACAAATTGTTGTCTTCAAGATCATCTAGATTGAAAGTCAAAAGTTCAAGTCAAAGCCTTCAAGATTGCAAAGTCAAAGTCTTTTAAAGTGAAAAGTCAAAGTCTAGTTTGAGGTATAAATAACATTTGTCTTTGTATTTTGAAAAAGAGTAAGAACTTAGACATACGCATCTTGGAGTATCATTTAGTAAGTTTAGAGAGAGAAAGTAGAGTGAGAGAGTGATTGTATACTGTGAATTTCTAAATCAATGACATATGAGTTTTAATTGACTTCATTGGTTCATCTTGATAATCTTGTACATAATCTGGGAATAAAATTATCTTTTCTAATAATATAAGTTATGGCTAACCAAACATGTTTTCTTCAATAAACTCAGAAAATAAGCTATCTTGTAGTTGCCAACATGAAATAGTAATCTAGCTGTTACTGATAAGCTCACTGATAAACTAGTCACATTTAGTAAAACTAGCGGATAAATTATATAACAAATTATAGTTAACTAAAACGACATATTGAAATATTATTCAATTATAACATAAGAAGCATAATTGAAATAAAGTGAAAAACAAAACTTCTAAAACTTATTGAAAACTAGTTTAAGGCTCATCAAATGAAACTTTTTTAATAAAATAAAAAATATTAGTTAGCTTATGGAAGTCAAACATGTCTTAAGAACCTTGAGGGCCTATCTTAGCTGACAAATAAAAACTAGGCCTTAGGGCTTCTCTATATAGGTCGTTAGTTCTACTCTCCTTAATGTTGGTGATTTTAGTGTCATCAATCATTTTAGTGTGATTTACTTGATATTGATTAGGTGATAAGGCAAACACAAGGTGCGTTATAGGAGATGCGGAATGCACACTCATAATTGTTGCCTCTATCACCTTAAATCGCCATAAGGCCGAGGGTTAAAGGGGTTGCGCCCCTTGCAGGGTTCTAGTAGCAGCACCCTCTTAGGAAAATTAAATATCAAGGCGTTTTAGGTTTAATTCAAAACGTCGGGAACCTTATTGAATTAGTTCCGTAACTTACGAAATTTGCCTAAGTATAAAAGACGTGGATTCAGAGCTTTTAGGCCTTCAACTTAGAGCCTCTGAGCCTTCTGCTCAAAGCTTCTGAGTCCTCAACTTAGAGCTTATGAGTCTTCCGATCGTGGCCCTTCTAAGCTCTTGCTTCTGACTCAGTTGTAACAATCCTCCAATCTTATTCATTAACGGTTGTAACTGCCGTGCAATTATATTTTAACTTTTTAATCGTCTGTAGCCGTCGAATGACTCATCTTATAACCTTTGAGATCAGAGTTTTCATTTGGATTATATATTCCAACACAAAATGTCGTAATACCCAAGGATTGTAAGGAACAAGTTATTATATTAGGACGACAACCATACACGATCCAAGTGATTATCCACTCTATGTGCTTATCTTCACCTCCATATCTAACACTTCAGACCCTCATAAAATTAGTCAAGATACATACAACCTGTTCCATAAACCTCCAACTAAAAAAACACGCTCTAATTTTTTTTTCAATAAAATATTAATATGTAATGAGTAAATGAAGTGGAGGTGGTCGGATGGTAAGGGAATGGGGGTGGGGTGGTGCAATAAATGTAAAATGCAGTGCAAGAAGGTGTTTGTTGGTCGATGGGTGTATCTTGGCTTCATCCATTTAATGCACCCTCTAAATCGTCCAAAATATTTTGTTTGCTTTCTTTTTTCACTTTTAGTTATCTGCTTTAAAAAATGCAGTTGTTTTATTTAAACTATGTTTTACAAATTAGTTGTTAGCTAATAATTAATAACTGATAATTAATAAATTAAGGGTTAAATAATAAGTTAGATGGACTAATATATAGTTTAGTATAGTATTTAGTTAATTATAATTTAATAAATTGTGAATGATAATCAATCTTATGAATATCTTGTTAAAGTCGGTGCACTCGCTAGATTTTTTGGCGTCTTATGGAACAATTTGTTACGTGTATGTATAATGGATACCAACGAATGCAATTGGAAGATGTCTTTTTTCTAAAGTATCAATATTCAAAGTCGTGAAAAACGACCCGGATTTCTACGTTAAGAATATGAATTGGTATGTGATTATACATACATGTGTCACATGATGTACTTCTATTGAAAATATAAAATCAGATCTGACTAGTATCTTACTCGTTGAATGCATAGTACACAATCAAGCAATAAAAATATTGTGATTTTGAGTTTATATGTATTTAAAAAAATAAATAATAATTATTTGTCTATTTAAGTATAAAGGTTGGTGATAAAAGTTATTTAATTTTCATGTATGTTGTTATAAGTTTTATAAAGCTAAATAACATCATATTCAATTTTCGAATAAAACTATTGTTTTTCCATCTAATTATTTCTCTTGCACATAGTATTCGAAAGTTGTATATTTTCTATTTGGGGCTCTTTGGTTTATGGAATTGGAAGGAATAAAACTGTCAATTCCATTGACCAAATTTCAAGTCAATGTTTGAGTCACGAAATGAAAGCGATGTAATCCTTTCAATTCCATTGAATTTCACAATTTAAGAAAATTCATCATTCCTTGACTTAAGTGAAAGAATTGAATTTCTACCACCCAAATGTGTGGTCAAATTCCATCAAATTCTATTTCAATTCCTTCAAAGTCGAATTACTTCGATTGATTTAAATTCTATCAAATTTCATTATGTAAACCAAACACCCCTTAGTTTCTTATAATATAATACATTTTAAATTCTAAAGTAATGCAACTTATTAGAGCATCTTTAGTGGATTTCACGGTATGAAAAAAATCCAAATCCGATGCACTATCTAGTATCTACATTAACTCTAATCATCCATTTCATTCATATAAAGAGCTCCTTACAAAGATTTTACATTATTATAGTGATCAATGCCCTTTTTACGTTTTTCATCTGAACTCTTTTTCTCACACAATATTTTATCTATCTATCTATCTATATATATATATATAGAGAGAGAGAGAGAGAAAGAGAGTTTCAAATACAAACCCTTTAATCATTACAAATCATACAAACCAAATTCAACCGTCCATATAGTCTAACGAATACCAGATCATAATAAATAAACTCTCATCATTTTCATAAATATCTCATTTGATTAGTTTGTATGGTTTGCGCTAATTAGAGTGTTTGTATTTAAAAATCTCTCCCTTCCTCTCTCTCTCTCTATATATATATTATCTCTCTATATATATATATATATTCTCTCTCTCTCTCTCTATACATATATATATATATATATATATATATATGGGTAGTTTCATTTGTAAATCATTCTAATTTTGCAAACCGTCCAAAACATTGATTTCATTGGTTAATTTAATGAAATTGTTTCATTTAATTATTTTATTAGTGAAATTATTTCATACATTTGTATTTTTTATGTAAAAATAAAAAAGTTTCATCAGAATGAGAAAAAATACATGAAATAATTTCATATTTATGTAAAAAACAAAAAATATATGAAACAATTTCATCAAGAAAAGAATTATATAAAACAGTTTTATCAAATTTACAATTTTGTGAAGCAATTTTATTAACTTATCCAATTAAATCGACGGTTTACAAAATTATTGTGGTTTGCGTTTGATTTCTCGCTTATATATAAACCTTATGTCATGTTCTTATTTTGTTTTATTTTAATAAGTAAAAAATAGTATTAAAATAATATATATTTGTTAATATATGAAACATAATGGTATTTTGCTTCTTACACTAATTTTAATATATTTTATATTAGTTTAAATGAAGGAAGTAAGATAGGAGATGTTGTTAGCCATTACTTTATAAACTTTTTTCGGTAAGCGTTACTTTTATTTATTTTATTAATTTCTTTAAAAAGTTCATATGAATTATTGAATAAGAAAAGGACAATAAATTAGAAAGAAAAAAATTGTCATGTTGTTGCCACAAAAGTTTAAAACTCTTGAAATTGTGGACCATTTGGGATATCATTATCATTTTCATTTTCTTTAACATCAATTATTTGATACAAACTTCAGTTTTTCCATGTGTATTCATCTTTGTTTTCACATTTGTATGCTTGTGGATTTTGGTAATTGAAATAATCCAAATATATATATGCCAAAAAGAAAAATATTATTAGTTTTAATAAAAGAAAATATCAGATGAATAGTTTTAACATATAATCATAACTGACAGTTGTATTTGTTTTTACAATTTTATCCTCGATGCATCAAAACAAACCACACTCGTAAATTAGAAAGGAAAAAGAACATGGTTGTTGTTCTGGATATAGTGATCGGCGGTGTTCCTTTTTTTAGAAAACTAATTGTGTACCCATGTGATCAATAAAATTTTATTATAACCATATATGCAGACATTTTATGTCAAAATCAAGTCAAATGAGGCATTGAGAATATAATAAGTAAGTCTTGATGTTGGTGTGCATGAGTAGAAAATTAGTAGATATTCATGCATTTAGTCGACCGCTTTCTAAAATCCATATATCGTTGGTTTATAAGAGCATCTCCAACAGGTCTTTCAAAATGAATAAAAACAAAGATTTTGGGCAAGTTTTTTGCCCCAACAAGTTCTTTAAAACCTTTCTCCAAAATGGAGAAAGTAGGAGAGTGACGGTTGATTGTGAATTTTTCAAATTCGGAGAACTCTCCAAAGAAGATTACCATGAGAAAGAAATATTATCTTATTAGATTTCCAACCAGGTCTGATCCTGACATTTTTTAGGTACTGGGCGAGATGTAAAAATGGGCCCTCGATAACTACGAAATTATTTTCAATATATTGTTTATATCATCAAAAATAACATTGAATTCAAATAATACTAATAATTCATATAAAACCGATTTTCACTGTATTTATATCGCAAGATTAATCAATAATCATTTCTAAATTAATATTATCTACCATATCATTTTTACATAACATCGTAAATCAGTTCCACCATCAAAGACATCTTATGATATACCTTTAACATATAGATTGAAATCATTTGACGTCATTATGTTGACCATTCAGAATAACAGTTTAAGTAAATCATCATAAATCAGTAGATATTTCACATGTTACTTGATAATCATCATTTTAAACTTTTAAGGATGAAACAAACTTTTTAAGAACCATCAATTTTAGAATCAAAAGTCCATGTTGATTATAGTTTGAAATCTTATTCTTATTTTCGAGATAAGAGAGTACTTAAGATTCATGCACCCAATATTAGATAATAAAGAGTCAATAATGTATGAAAAATAAGTATCTTTGAAATCCTAAATATATTTATATTGGATCGTCTCATATAGTTTGGTAATTGTTTTTAAAATGTATGAGTTTTCTTAGTTAGTAACAAAAAGAAATCTACTATATTTTAACACAATAACAAAATTCATGCAAAGATATATCAAAGATTATAGGCAAAAATAGTCTTTAGATATTAGTACTAGATCAAAAAAATAAGCGAAACAATAAGCAATACTATAAAATGAAAGACTAAATAAATTTTTACAAATTTTCTTGTCCAATGTTATTAATTAATAAATGTTTGGGCCCTTAATATAATGTTAAATTTCTTTTTGGGTCCTATTATATACTAATTTTTTTGTCTTTTTTATTTACAAGTTTTTTAACTACTAATATATAGTACATACTAAAAAAATTGGGCCCCTATTTCGTTTGGGCCCTGGGCGTACGCCCGGCCCGCCCTCCCCCAGGGACAGCCCTGTTTCCAACAATAATAAACTAAAATTAAATATTATTATGTAATCTTTAAAATGAAAAAATTGTAGAAGTTGAAGAACTACAAAAAAACCCGGCATTTCCGACGGCCAAAATCCGCCGGAAAATCACTGTTTCGGCGGATTTGGTTGGACGAAATCCGGGGCGCCGCAAAAAACGTTTTTCGGCGGAATTTTCGGCGGAAATAGTGTTTTCGGCGGATTATTCTGCCGAAAACTTTTCCGAATAAATAAGTAGATTAATTAAACAAATATTTTAAAAAATTTCGGCGGAATATTGCCGAAAAATTTTCCGAATTTTTTTTTAATTTTTAAATAAGTAGATTAATTAAAGAAATATTTTAAAACATTTCGGCGGAATATTCCGCCGAAAATATTTAATATTTATTTCTTTATTTATTCTTATTTAATTAAAGGAACGTGTTTCGGTGAAAATGTTCCGAAAATTATTTATTTATTTATTTATTTCGGCGGAATATTCCGCCGAAAATCCGCCGGAAACTTTAAAAAATTAAAAATCCTGCTATAAAACAGTAAAAACTTGCTGAAAGCTATAAAAACTGCCAAAATTATAAATAAACATAAAATATAACTAACAAAAACATAAAATACATTGTTCAAGTGTTAAAGTGTTGTTACAAAATACATTCTAAATGTTCAAATATATGTTAAACAACTCATCACATGGGTGGCGGTGGCGGTGCCCCTGGCTGTGAATGACAGAAACGCTTTACCAAATCACACATGTGCTCGTACTGGGCATCACGTTGCCGCTGACGTGCCTCTTCCTCCGCCCGACGTGAGGCTTCCTCCGCCTCACGTCTCTCTTCCCGCTCCTTCAACTCCTGAAGTTGGGTCTTTAGATCCTCAATTTCCTATAAAATAAAATAAAAGACATTAGAAAAAGTTTAACATGAATTATAAAATAAATTGATAAAGCTCATATAATGAAATGTGGTACGCACCTGTCGGGAAGAAGAAGAAGCACCACCCGAGGATGTCCCAGTCAAGATCGCGTTAGGATCTTTGTGGTACCCGAATCCAAACGTACGGCCTTTCCTCACTCCCCCATAAACCTCCTGCCACAACTCGGTATCAAAAGTCGGATGCTGGCTGGGATCATCGCCATACCTCTGGGTGACACTGGTCGAATACCCACTCTGTGGTTTTACAAAATACATACATGTCAATTTCGACAGCATAACGAGTGTAAATGGGACATACCTATTAGGTTGATTCCTGCCCAAACCATTCATATAGAACATATAAGGTTGAGTTTGTGAGCAAAAAGACCCTAAATGCACATATTAGGCTGTTTGAAGCCCAAACCATGCATATAGAACATATAAGGTTGGGGTTTTTTTTTTGTACGGAAACTTGGGCTATGCCCACACATACACGCACCCGCGGTATCCGGGCATCCAATTGGGCAGCACCGACTAATCCGCGGCGACCCGACCCAGCCCACATGGACTGGACCCGCCCAGGTACGACTAAGCCCGGTCAAGAACGAACCCGCATACCCATAGACTGGTATGCCCGTAAACCTGGACCCGAACCGACCCGAAGGCCGACCCAAGGTCTGGGTATCGCCGAAGTGCATCCCCCAGGATTCGAACCCTGGTAGATAGGCATACCATGCACTATCCCCCCAGGGCCTTACCACTAGGCTAGCACCTCTTTGATATATAAGGTTGGGTTTGTGTGCATAAAGACCCTAAATAAACCTATTAGGTTGTTTGAAGCCCAAACCATGCATATAGAACATATAAGGTTGCGCCTTATAAGAATATATAAATATTCTTATAGAACATATAGAAATAAATAAATATTTAAAATTTTTAGTGTTTTTCGGCGGAATAAAAAAAAAATTATTATTTTTTTAAAAGTTTTCTAAGAAATAAATAAATATTTAAAATTTTTAGAGTTTTCGGCGGAATCAAAATTTTTTTTTATTTTTTTTTAAAAGTTTTCTAAGAAATAAATAAATATTTAAAATTTTTAGTGTTTTTCGGCGGAATCAAAATTTTTTATTATTTTTTTAAGAAATAAATAAATATTTAAAAATTTTAGAGTTTTCGGCGGAATCAAATTTTTTTTTAAAGTTTTCTAAGAAAAAAATAAATATCAAATTTTTTTAGTGTTTTCGGCGGATTTTCGGCGGAAATTAATTAATTAAATAAAATCCGCCGGAAATTCGCCGGAAATTTAATTTTTTTAAAAAAAATAATTTAAAAAATATTTTCCGGCGGATTTCGGACGGTTATCCGGCGAAAGTCAACGAAGTTTGACCACGTTGACTTTCGTCGGAAAACCGTCGGAAATCCGCCGGAAATTTTCCGGCGGAATTTTCCGCCGAAAACAACCGCCGGAAAAGGCTGTTTGTTTAGTAGTGAAGGTAATTCTTTTTAGAGATTTTAAATTATGATTTTCTATTTTAAAAAATATGTGTTGGAAGCACTCTAATCCTTACTGAATTATGATTTATATAGAATATTTTACATATGTTATGCTCTTGAAATTTAAAATTTTGAAGAGTTTTGCCTATATCAAAGCTTTGGACCTTTTTTAATTATACTCTTTAATGTAAAGAATCTATTAAAGAATAAAAGTTCTATTTTTTAATTATAAAAATCTGTTAAAAATGTTCTTTATTGTTAAAACACAAGGTAATTGGAACATACCAATTATGTGAGTGCTTATTTCGAATCAGAAATAATTTACAGAAAATGTAATAATAGTTACCTCAAAAAAAAAAAAAAAAAAGTGATAATAGTTATATAAATGAATAAAGGCATTTTTGGAGGTTAATGGTCAAGAAAGCATCATCACTTTGAATTAATCCTATTTTGGTTTTAATAGTTATTTCATGTTGATTTGGACAATTCATTGTTAGGTTAGGTTAGGTAGGTCCCTACATGATTAATCCTATTTTGGTGTGATTTTTAGCTAAAATGACCTATTTATGCATTATAATATTTAATTAATAAATCAATTTTATATTATCAATAAAATAGGAAACAAATGAAAATCATGAATAAAATTTTAATATCTTATAATAGATAAATAATATTGAAACGAAAACCACCAAAAATATTGATCACAAATCAAGAATCTTGAAAAGCCAAAATTTGGATGTATTGCTTGTTAAAGTGAGGAAAGATGGACTTTTTGATACTTTATTTTCTAAAGTCTTTTATCTTTTTCAATTAGTTTTGTAAGTCAATCCCGTCACATTTTCAATTAAAGAAAGATTGCTATATCACATCCAATATATATAAAAGGTTGAAGAGTATTTATTTTCAATAATTATTATGAGGAATGTTTATTTTGTACAAGAGCAATATATGATTGCTTATTTTGAATTGTACTAAAATCTATGCAACATTATTATAATTTAATGGTGGTATTGATGTTCCGTCCTTTTTATCCAATAAGACAACATTATTGATATTTCATTCATTAAATTTCACTATTGTGCTTTTAGAGCAATTTTATTATTTCAAGATCTGTAGGATGGGTCCTAAATCGCATCAGTAAAGATAAATAAATCGATTTGACCTGGACAATTGATAAGATTTCACTCATATGAAAGAGAAACGATAGAAATGCTCCATTGTGGTTGCCTTATCCGAATGGTTGGCATTGTTTTGTTTGTCGTTTACCCATCTACTACCACAACGATGTGTAATTCTAGCTTAGGTCGGATCGTTTGTTGTCAAGTTGCCCTGTCTATACCACTGTTCTAAAAAACTCGTCGCACAGCCGCCATGACGCGCCATGGCACCAAGGCTTGTGTCTCACGTCACGTTAAGCTCGTGGCACACCATGACATAATGCGCAATTTTTGTAATGCAATTTTGGTATTTTTTATGTTTTTAATGTCTTATTTACGGGTTTTTAATATATATAACCTAATTTGACTTGTTTATTACTATTGACTTATTGAATAATACGCCAAAACATATGTTTTTATATAAAATATTATATATAAATTAGAAATTTGACGCCATAAGTCACGCCTTGAAAACGCCAAGGCTTCACCATGGCTCATAAGGCTTGAGGCTTGGCCTCACCGCCACGCCACGCCTCACGCCATTTATAACCTTGGTCTATACAGGGTTGCACTATTTAATGATGTTTTAAATACAGGAATAGGAGTAATTTTTATTCATATTTTATGTTAAACTAGATGTATCCATTTTTGAATGAAAGAAGAGTGAGTGTCTGCAATACAATGTTTTTCGTTAATCGTAGTTGCCGAAGCCAAGTTTGCACAACCCTCAAGTAATTCCATGAGACCCTGTAAATAACAACTAGGAAAATCCTTAGGCGCACCTCAACTAAATGCCGTGAGGCATAGCGGTGAAATCAAACCTCAAACCTTATGAGTCGCAATTTTTTTTCCAAAGCACGACTTAGAGCGGCAAACCAATATACCTTTTTGTTTAATTTATATATACAGAGATATTTCAAACAAGAACACATTCATTTTACAAAAAAGAAAAGAAAAACACGAGAACACATTCATTTTACAACAACAAAAAAAATACGAGAACAACCTTTATACAATAGACAATCACATATGATACTGAAGTTCGAATTCATCACATGTTATATTAAATCAGAGATGGGGGCGACCTTTGGCATGACCTAGATCACGGGGCAAGTCGTCCGCACACCACTAGATTCCCTCATGTGTGTTATCACATGTGAAAAAGAGTGTTTTTGTGTTTTCATAAAATGAAGTGCTCTCGTTTAACCTCCATATATACATACATGTATATATACATAAAGCAAACTATTGAGAGAAGAAAATAGCTTTAGTGAAATAACATGTTAAAAAAGCTTACATCACAATGCATCACACTATACATAGTCGCTACAGAGGTTAACGTGACATCAAAGATATGTCTTACGCCATGGGATAACAAGACACACCTTTCACTACTAGAAAAAGAGGTATTAGTGACGGGAAATCAGTCGCTAATTAGTGACGGACCGCTAATCCGTCTCTAATTAGTGACGGATTAGAGACAGACACATGGATTTTAATTTTAATTTATTAAAATAGAAATTAATGGGTTCCATCACTAACTAGCGACGTGCACGTGAATTTTCATTTTTTATTTTTTTTAAATAGAAAAATTTATATTCCGTCGCTAATCAGTGAACTTGATTGGCTTGAAAGGATAATCACTGACGAATTAGCGACGAATTTTTTTTCTTTCTCATGTTTATGTGTTATATGTATGCATGTGTATGTGTTATATATATCCATGGATCTTTGTTATATGTGTGTATATATATATATATGTATGTATGTATGTATACATGTGTTGTTTGTTAAACCGCGATGGATCTATATATGTATATTGTTGTATATGTGTATATATGTTGATATAAATGTATGGATAATATGTGTGTGTCTGTGTGTGTTATTTTGTAATAACATATGATGTATATATGTGTTGTATGCATGTGTACATGTTAATGTATAGATAGTATGTGTGTGTGTTGTTTGATAATCGCATATGATGTATATATATGTGTTGTATGCATGTGTACATGTTAATGTATAGATAGTGTGTGTGTGTGTGTGCGCGCGCGCGTGCGTGTTGTATAGGGCTTTAAAATGTTCCATTGGGCTTTAAAGGGTTTCATTAGGCCTTAATGGATCTTAGTGGGTCTTACTAAGTTATAAATGGTCTTAGTAGTCTTGTCGAGTCCCAATAGACACCACATGTAATATGCAGCACACGTGCATACAATAATGTAATAAGTCAACAAGGATCATAAATGAGTCTTATTGGGCTTTAGTAGATCTTAATGGACTTTAATGGGTTCTATTGAGCTTTAATGGATCTATTGGACTTTAAACGGTTTCATTGGGCTTTTATGGGTCTATTAGGCTTTATTCGGTTTCATTAGGCTATAATCGGTTCTATAGGGCTTTCAACAGTGTCATTAGGCTTTATTCAGGCTTATTGGGCTATAATGTGTTATATTGAGCTTTATTCGATTATATTGAGCTTTAATCGACTATATTGGGTCTTATTCTATCTTATTGGGCTTTCACAGATCTTATGGGCTTTAATGAGTTTATTCGATTTTATTGGTTTTATTCGGTTTCATTAGACTTTATTTTGATATTTTGGGCTCTATTCAATTATATTGGGCCTTATTGGTCTTATTGGGCTTTAATGAATATTTTAGGCTTTATAGGTTCTATTTGGTTTTATTTGGTTTCATTAGACTTTATTTAATTTTATTGGGTTCTATTAGGCTATAATGTGTTCTATTGGACTTTATTCGATTATATTGGGCTTTATTGGGTCTTATTGGGCTTTATTATATTATATTAACCTTTATTGGGCTTATTCATTCAGTTTTATTGGACTTTAACGAATATTTGATTGGGTTTATTCGGTTTTAGTCAATTAATAATAATAATTTAATTAATAAACAAATAACAATTTAATTTTGTTTATAATCAAATAATCCAATTAATAACAATAAATAAAATAATTTAATAAATAAATAAGTAATAATAATTTGATTTTTTAATAATTAAATAATCTAATTAATAATATTTAAAAACAATTTAATAAATAAAAACAAATAATATAAAAAACAAATAATTATTATTTAATTATTTAATTATTTAATAATTAGATAATCTAAGTATTAATAATTAGTAATAATTACTCATAATAATAGTTTAGTAATAATTAATAATAATAGTTTATTAATAATTAATAATAATAATAGTTTATTAATAATTAATAAAATAAAAAAACGGATTCCGCTGGAAAATTTCGGTCGGTAATTTGCGACGAAATTTCCATCGAAAATCCGTCGCGAACAAAAATAACATTACTAAAAACGACCAACTCCATCTCCATTCTGTGTTTTAAAGTTTAGAAAAATAAAATTACTTAGGGTTTGCGATTTTGCCGCCCCCCATCTCCATTCCATCACCACCGTCGGCTCCATCTCCATTCCGTCACCACCTCATGCTCCATCTCCGTCACCGCCGCTGGCTCCATCTCCGTCACCACCGCCCTCTGCATCTCCTTCACCACCGCCGGCTGCATCTTCCTTCACCGTCGGCTGCATCTCCCATCTTCTTATTCTCAGGTAATGCATCTCCATTTCTGTTTTCTTGTTAGATTATAGATTACCCATTTATTCAAAATCATACCTTTTTTTGTTTTATTTCGTTTTTCGATGTCTTTGTGTTTATGTGGTCAAAGTTGAGTTTGAGTTCAAATATGGCATTGCTATTTAATTACGTATTTACGTATTTTTGTTTTGACTGTGGATAAATTATTGATTGTGTGAGTTTGTTTGATATAAAAACAAGAAAATGATCACATAATAGAGTCCATAAGCATCAGTCTGAAGAAAAGCCTGAATAACCGCTTCCTCATATGGTGATGTTGCGTGCACAACAGGGTGAGTTTGCGGTGGTGTAGACAGTGGGACGTTGTTCTCTTCTCTTGGTGGACAAAATTAGTGACAAAATTATTATTAATTTTTTTTTGAAATTAGTGACGGAATTAGTGACAACATTCCGTCGCTAAAAGTAGTCGTCGCTAAAAGTAGTCGTCGCTAATCCTTCGCTAATAAAGGGGCGTCACTAAATCGTCACTAAATGTATCTGTCGCTAAATCCGTCTCTAATAAACGGACGTCGCTAATTCGTCAATTGGTTGATTATTTCACTTCTGTATCTTCCCGTTCTTCATACTTTTTCAATATGAAAAAAAAATGAAAAATAAGAAAGTCCCCGAAAGGGCATTGTTGATCCATGATTTATGTTTCATCTTTCGTTTCCTAGTCTGTAACACCCTAAAATTTGAAGGAATTTAAAAATCGAAAATTCGGCAATAATACGGCTATAAATGGAGTAAACCCTGAATGATTAATAACTTGCCAAGACAATCTCAAGTATTATCTCGGAAACGGGAAATAAAGTTATGACAATTACAATCCGAATCAAATGAAGGATAAAGTTCGACAACCTAATAATCTAAATTAGTCAAAGAAGATTAAAGTCGGGTGTCGCTATCCTTCCAAAATGTATAACCACTATAATTCTTGTATTGGTCAAAGTATCATCCAAAAAGACCACTTTCAACCCCAAGGCCTTCTACTCAACCCCGACGAGTCCCATCGCTAGATAGACCTGCCACGGATGACAGTTTAAGAAAAAGTGTTAGGCTAAACCCTAGTGAGATTTAAACATTTGGATTCAGTAATAAGTAAGTAAAGGTGAAAGTAAGTAAAGTGATTTCACAATAATAATGATAATGCAATTATTTACCACAAACACTACCTCATGGTTTAACGGCGGAGACCCACATACTAACACAAGTGATGGAACACAAGAGTAAGCCACTTGACAAGTTAGTAACACCAATACACATAGAAAGTATACGCAAGGGATGTCAGGCTCGGTGACTTTAAACTTACACCCACGGAAAGTCAACTTCAACCGCGAAAGGTCCTCACGTTGAAATCCTCATCCAATATCGTATACTAGCACGAATGACTTACAACCCAATCCGATGCCTATACGTGCCTCGATGTGGACATCTAATCATGCCATCACCGGACCAATGATGCAGTTATAATATGGGGTCATGACTCCCAAACGTAGACCAACGTACAACAAATACTCATATAACAATCAAGTGTTCCAGTACGTATAAGGATAACCCAAAATATTAGGACAAGGACCCACATAATACATCATATAATTTCTATGGAATTCCAAGTAAATAATGTGTGTCATATTTCATACCATAATCCGCCTTTCCAAGTTTTCATCCAAATATAGACAGTTTCCAATATTTCCCAAACACCCAAATTTCATTTCCAAGATTTAGGTCAAGAAATTGAAGCAGGGTGAACTCCTTATACACAAGTCTCCCAAGTAGTTCAAATATATGTAAGTTCATTACCATAATATCACAATCACACATGAAACCCTAAAACCTTTCAAAGTTAGGTTTATGGTGAAATCCTTTCAAATCAAAGAATGATGAAATAGCAGTGGTTTGTAAGTTTTAAATCATGTTTGACATGTATAAAACTTGTGAAAGTAAAAGGGAACTCACCTTCTTAGGTTTTGTAACGAAAACCAAAACCCTAGGAGATAACCACTTGAACTTACTGACTGCAACAACCTAGGAGAGTGTCATAAATGATCAATGGAGACTGTAGCTAAGAGTATTTATGAAGAGGGATGTAAAGGATAAATTCTTACCTTAATATTGCATAGAAAACGACCTAGAAGCCAACCAAAATCAGATAAAATGAAGTAGAAATTGGATATGCCATTTTTATACCCCAGTTCCCCGATCGCGATAGTGACACGATGACAGTGACATTGTCACTGTCGCGGGGCATAATCGCCCGACCCTTACACCCCTCGGTACAAACGGAGCGAGTGTGACACCACGATAGTGACCAAGGCACTATCGCCTCCCCATCTTGGGAATGATTTCGTCTCCGAAATCCCGACTACACAAACAAATAGGGATATCGTCGCTTCATGTCTTCTTCTGTCTCCCAAGTCACGTTGGCACCACGATGGTGTTTCCATTGGACTTTGACCATCGTGACCTCCTTGTGACGGAGTCTCTTAGTCTCTCTCTAGAATAGCTTCGGGCTCTTCAACGCATCGGTTGTTGTCCACTCGAATCTCCGACAATGGTATGACACTTTCTTCCTCTACCAAGCACTTCCGTAGGTAGCACACATGGAACGTAGGGTGTATTCCGTCCATCTCCGGTGGTAAATCAAGCTTGTAGGCTTGCATCCCAATACGTTCAATGATGGTAAACGGTCCAAGGAAACGGGGACTCAACTTACCACGTTTCCCAAACGGTATTAGGCCCTTCCACAGGGAAACTTTCAATATCATGCGGTCACCCACTTGAAATTCTACCGGACGCCTCTTCTTATCGGCATAGCTTTTCTGTCGATCTTGCGCCACCTTCAATCGTTCCTGGATTGATTTGACTTTGTCGACCATTTCTTGTACAATCTTCGGCCCGACTAATTGCTTTTCACCTGCCTCTAACCAACACACGGGGGTCCTACATTTCCTCCCATACAAAGCTTCAAAGCCCCGAGATTAGAGTGGTAACTGTTATTATATGCAAATTCCACTAAGGGTAAATGGGTATCCCAATTATCACCAAAATCGATCACACAAGATCTAAGCATGTTCTCCAAAGTTTGTATTGTCCTTTCGCTTTGTCCGTTCGTCTGTGGGTGGTATGCCGTACTCAGATTTACCCGCATCCCCAATTCTTGTCGCAGGGTTCCCCAAAATCTTGATGTAAACCGGCTATCACGATCGAAAACTATAAACAAGGGTATACCGTGTCTAGAGACCACTTCGTCAATATAAAGCTTTGCCAACTTATCCAATGGAAAAGTTTCCCGCATTGCTAGAAAATGAGCACTCTTCATCAAACGGTCGACAATCACCCAAATGATGTCATTGCCCCTCAAAGTCTTCGGTAGTTTGGTCATGAAATCCATGGTAATCTTGTCCCACTTCCATTCAGGTATCTCTAACGATTGTAGGCTTCCATAAGGTCGTTGGTGCTCGACCTCTACTTGCGAACAAGTCACACACCGCTCCACGTAATGTGCCACATCCAATTTCATGACCGGACACCAATAATGCAACTTCAAATCTCTATACATCTTCGTGCTTCCCGGGTGGATAGAGTATTTGGATTTATGCTTGTCTTCCAAGAGCAAGTCTCGGTTTCCCCCAATCTTTGGCACCCATACGCATTCGTTGAAGCACTTAATCCCCCGACTATCATCGGTCAAATGTAACCGTTGCTTGGTCATCACTTCATCCTTGAGATTCTCTTCCTTCAAGGCTTCGACTTGTGACGCTCTAATTTTCTCCATGAGGCTCGACACTAACTCGATTCTTGTAAGCTTGGCTCGGAACTTCCTACTATATTCCTTCCTACTCAAGGCGTCGACTACTATGTTTGCCTTACTCGAATGGTAAAGTAGTTTGCAATCGTAGTCCTTGAGTAGGTCCTGTAGGACTCTTTTCAGTTTCAAAAATCAACCTTGCAGGATAACATATACCCATTTTTACTTTTCGATGCATTTTCATGGAAAAAGAAGCTAAGTTCATACCATAAGTATTGAACTCTCTTATTTATGCAAATATGTAATAATACTAAAGAAAAGACTCAATGGTGAAATGAAATTGTAACATCCGTAAATTTTCTAATGTTGCTAAGGTTCACGCGTTATGATTTTAACAAGTGTATGTTCATTTTTGGTGGCATGTAATCAATATATAAGTGGCCATAGTCTTCGTTAACCACACTCGAGCATTTCGGTTGCACTCTAGAAAGTTTATGAGACTCGGTACTAGGGGAGCAAGAGTGCCTGCGACAGTGCCAAAGGGCACAGTCGCGATGGCACAATCGCCGGGATGCTATGGCTCTCGGTACATTCCTGGCGGAAGTGCCGACGAGAGTGACATGTGTCACAATCGCCGAGTCACTATCGCCATAGACCCATACGTCACATACTCTTCGTCAATCGGCGAGAGTGACATATGTCACATACTCTCGGTACACTTTCAGCAAAAGTGTCGGCGAAAGTGCTCTTGGCACAATCGCCCGGGCCATCTGACGGGTTTTAATGACCTTTTTCCATTTTCTCTTCACACTAACACCAAAATCAGATATTTTGAGAGAGAGAGAGAGAAACCTAAAGGGGCGATTTTGGCTCAACTCTACACATTTCTCTCTTCTTTACTTGAAAAGCATTAATTGTTGGTGGTTGGGAAGGGATTCAAGATTTTTTGGGCATTTATTGAAGGGTTTCAACAAGGATTGCAAGTCTTCAACTTCAAGTCTTCATCACCTCACCTCTCTTAGGGTTCTCCAAATTTTCTAGGGTTTTATATAAACCTAGATTGTGAGTTTTCTATTAACTATTTTAAAATGAGATACATTTCTTAACATGCTTCTTGTCATTGTTTCATGCTTATTTACATATGTTGATCACATGATAAGTTTGACGTATATTTCTACATTTGGTAATTATTGGAGTTTTGGTCATTATTCATTATGTGGGCTTTGATGAGGTTATTGTTGGCAAGATTTGGGATATGTTTATGTGTTAACATGAGATTGATGGATATTGTTGGTGAACTCATATGATTTAGGGTTTTTGGACCTAAATTAGGATTGGAATTATTTGGGGTCTTATACATGTATCTTTACTTGATGTGGGATATGTATAATGATGGATGTTGTATGTATTGGATGAACCATGAGTAGGCACTAGGAGGATGTAGTCTTAGGGTGCCACTATGACGGTATGACCTAGACCTCCGCCATTTGGAGTAATGCTTGGGAGGTAGTCTTCAAATGTGTCGGGCCTTCGGGATGTTGCTCATGCGAGTGAACATCAAGGTACATTGACTTGAGTTGAAACTCATTGGAGTGATGGGTCTCCCCCATTAATTCCTTTATGACTCTTGTTGTCTATAACTGTTTAAATGATTATGCCATGTTATTGTTCAACTCACTAGCCTCGTTTGGCCTAACACTTGATTGGTTTGATGTGTATCTCAGGTTCTAGCGGCGCGACTGCCAAGAAGGTTTAGTAGACCTTAGATGTGAGCTTGGGAGCATTTTGGGACACCAAGTATAGAAGATACATTTTGGAGATTTGGATGACAACTTGATATAATCTCTTTCCTAGATAGGATTTAGATTAAAGGGTTGTTATCCCTCATTGTTTATTTATTACAAACTTGTAATTATAACAGACGTATATTGTTCCCTTTTGGGAAAAGCTTGTAATAACCGGGCTAGAAGCTGAGACTTAAGAAGTTTGGGGGTGCAAGTGTAAAAGGGTCAAAGTTGAAAGGGGTTTAAAGTAAAAGTTGGAAAAGAGGTGTTTTAACCCTAGAGGCTTTTGTTGTAGCAGTCTAGCGACGGCTGATTTTGGAAGAGGGCGATTGGAGGCGATTTTGGGAGACCGAGAAGGAAGACAATCCATCTGTGATTTCAAGTTCTCATATATTCCTCTTTAAGGTAATTTCCTTTTAATCCATTTTACTCATGGCTAAAGGTTTTGGTATCAGTTTAGTTTTGGATTTGGGGTTGTTTAAAGAATTTGATGTTTGGTTTTCTTGGGGTTGATTAACGAATCTAATGATTGGTTTAGGGTTGTGTTAATCTGAATAAGGTGGGTCTATGGGATTGAATTTAATCTATCTTTAGTATGGTAATCGATCAGTGAAGAGTTTTGGATTTCAAGGATAAATTAGAGGTAAGTTTGTGGGTTTCTCGATGAAGTATTCGTCCAGAGTCGAACCCCGGGCTTGGGGGACCGGGTGACCCCGGGGTATGAAGTCCTGGATGAGCCCGGGGTGGGGAGACCCCGGTCGATACCGGGATGTAATGTACTGGTCGACACCGGGGGTTGAGACCCTGGTCGACACGGAGAAGGTTTGGGGCCGGTCGACACCGGGGGGGTGATGTTCCGGTCCACTTAGGTCCGGTCGAAGGAGTGAGAATCCGGGCGACCACCTTTTGGTCAGACCCCGGTCGTTGACCAAGCGGGAACCCGGTCGAGATTTATGACCCCGGGATTTTATTTTGATTGGTCCGCAACCCATATTGTTGGACTTCGGCAGTTTGGGGCTGACCAGTTGGTAGATATTTTGTAGTGGTTTTATCTATCTTATGAGCCGAGGTTAGCGGTCATTGCTTGGTCTTTTCACTCGGGAGTTATAGGGTGTTAAGGTCGGTTTCCGTATTAAATTAGAAAGTATCGAGAGTTTACCGACCAATGTTTTCCTATAGGTTTCAGTTCGGACCATAAGAGTAGACGCAAAGTATTAAGCAAGGGACACCAGGTTAGTTTTTATGAACTAAGTTTTTATTTACAAAAGCTTATGAAAATGTTATCAAATCTTTGTTTTATTGCGTTGGATTGTTTATGATGAATTTATTTAAGCGTGGTTATAAACTGTTGATATTTAAATGTATGCATACATTATTTGTGGAAGTTGTGACCTAAGTCGGGGAGTGTGGCCCGTTTATATCATTGGGGGTGTATCCCAAAATTAAGGCAGTGCGAGTTAGACACATCGTCTTCGACGGTAGTGTGGTCAGTAGTGTGAATTACTCTTATGTTGTTTATAAATATGTTTGATTTAAAGTTTGAAAAGTTATATTGTTGCTTATTTGTTAGAGGGGACTCACTAGACCTCCGGTCTAACCCTCGCTCTTTCAAATTTTTAAAACTCTTTTCAGGCAGGCGTGATCTAGGTAGAGCTGTTCAAGGCAAAGAGAAAGTTTAGCGGGAGTGCATAGAAGACCATCACCTTAGTTTAGTTTTTTACTTTATCTCAGTTGTGTATATGTTGCCGTTGCAAACCTTGAATTAAATTGTACGCTTGGGGCCGCTTTGGCATGAGTTATTATTGTGAGTTAATTGTTATCTTGTTGTCTTGGTTGGGTTGTTATAGTTGGTATCAGAGTCAGGTTTAAGGGATCTAGGTGATCAGACGGGCAAAGACTTAAACTAGGAAGGTAGAAACACAACTGAGAAGTAGGAAGACCGTAGGAAACAGCAATAGGGTAGTGAGGACTAGCATGTAATGTAAATTTGGACCAACCGCTGCTGTTAACCCGACTGCGAATCGAGGAAAGGGTCGCGGCCGACCTAAGGGAAAGACGACTAGGAAGGCGACCACCCAAGTGAATGAACCAGCTGCAGGAACTCCGGGGGGTGGGGGGGGGGAGGACGGACGACTCGCGTTGTTCGTCGAGCTAGAAGTGTAGAGGTAAGATCTGATCAAGAAAACTCTCTTCAAGAAAGTTCAGCTTCGGTGAGGGGTCAGAGACAGGCAAGAAACCGTGGTGGAGGACGAACTCAAGGTTTTGTTACACAATAAACCTTTGCAGCTGAAATGGGAAAATTGCAGGAAACCATGAATGCCTTGTTAGCCCAGCGAACTAATGAAGTATCGACAAACAAGGAAAAGAGTGAGGACAGAGTGATGACTGAGATTTCTGATTCTCCAGTGGCGGTGGTGGGAAACCACTTACAGTCGACTCCTATAGTGCTGACTAATACAGTAGTTGAGAAAGGATGTAGCTTCAAGGAGTTTGCTGCCTGCAAACCTCCTACCTACGAAGGAGAATGTGATCCCGTGTTGGCAATGAAATGGGTAAAGGGGATGGAACTGGCATTTGACACCAGTAAGTGCTCTGAGGGGGACAAGGTTGTGTACGCGTTGTCGATGGTGAATGACGAAGCTGTAATGTGGTGGGACGTAGAAACAGGAGGTCAGGGTTCGGCGGTGGCTAAGGATATGTCTTGGGATGGGTTTGTGAAAAGATTTAAAGCACAGTTCTGCCCTCTGACGGCAGTCAAAAAGTTAGAAGAAGAGTTTCTGAGCTTAGAACAGAAGGATATGACAGTTCGAGAGTATACTACACAGTTCATTGAGAAGTCACGATTTGCAGAAGGTGAGTGGAGTGTTTCATTTTTAGACTGAGAAGCAATATTCGGGAATTTGTCTCGAACAAAGAACCAACTACATTTCAAGCGGCGGTGAATGCATCCGAGATAAGAGGGAAGGAAAAGAATCGTTAAGCTACCGAGAGAAGTTGAGACAAACGAAAGTGGGAGGGGACTGTCCGTGATTCCAAGACGTTCAAATCTGCAAAGTCCGATCAGCGGGTTGTTCCTAAGAATGAGAATAGGCCATGCAACAAGTGTAACAGAATGCATAAAGGGAAGTGCCTTTTGGAGCGGGAAGGTTGCTTCAAGTGTGGAAAGACTGGACACATGACTTGGGATTGTCATGGGCCAAGATATTTTTACCAGTGTGGGTCTCCCGATCATATCAGGATTGATTGCCCTCAGTTGAAGAACGGAGCAGGCGGAGGTTATGGAGATTAAGGAGGTGAGAAGAAGGTAGAGCCAGCCTGGGCAAGGGCTAGGGATTTTAATATGACGGCGGAGGAGGCAGTGGAGACACCAGATGTGGCGACAGGTACTTTTCCTATAGACTCGATTCTTTCTAAAGTGATGTTTGATTCGGGCGCAAATCGTTCGTTTGTATCCCCGAATTTCGTGCATAAATTGCATGTGAAGCCCAAGAGGCTTAGTCATGGGTTTGAATTAGAAGTAGCTGATGATAGTCGAGTGTTAGTGGGAGAAGTATATGACGGGTGTAGTATAGACATTGACGGTCATAACTTTTCATTGCGGCCCGATGGGCATGGGGGAATTTGATGTTATTGTGGGGATGGATTGGTTGGCTTCTAATGATGCCAATATTGTCTGTAACAAGAAGTTAATTTGTATAGCGTTGTTGGACCAGAAAGAGGTTGTAGTATATGGGGATCGTCGGGATAGGAAGTTGTGTTTGATCTCCATAATCAAGGATAGGTGGTGCTTAGTGAAAGGGTGTGTGGGGTTTCTAGCATATGTTGTGGACTCTAAGAAAGAGAAGAAGGGGTTGGAGTCAGTTTCGTTAGTAAGTGAATACCCAGAAGTGTTTCCGGAAGACTTAACCACTTTGCCTCCTGATCGGCAAGTGGAGTTCCGAAAAGATTTGGTGTCGGGCGCGACACCAATCGCAAGGGCACCTTATCGTTTGTCACCGGCTGAAATAATGGAGATGATGACTCAACTGCAAGAGCTGCTGGATAAAGGTTTTATTCGTCCCAGCACGTCACCGTAGGGAGCATCGGTGTTATTCGTCAAGAAGAAGGACGGGTCTATGAGAATGTGTAAAGACTACCGAGAGCTCAACAAGGTAACAATCAAGAATAAGTATTCGCTTCCCAGGATTGACAATCTTTTCGATCAGTTGCAAGGAGCGAGTTACTTCTTGAAGATAGATCTGCGTTCGGGCTATCATCAGCTGAAAGTGAGGGAGGAGGATGTACCCAAGACCGCTTTGCACACGAGATACGGACATTTCGAATTCTTAGTCATGCCTTTTGGTTTGACTAACGCACCGACGGCATTCATG
Source organism: Arctium minus (assembly GCA_954870635.1). Lineage (NCBI taxonomy): Eukaryota > Viridiplantae > Streptophyta > Magnoliopsida > Asterales > Asteraceae > Arctium > Arctium minus. The sequence continues at coordinate 27,160,002 of OX941082.1, read as the reverse complement.
GATATGATGAATAGAGTGTGCAATCCATTTTTGGACAAGTGTGTCATCGTTTTCATCGATGACATACTAATTTATTCACAGTCCATGAGCGACCATGAGGCACATCTGTGATCCGTGTTGGAGTTTCTCAAGTGGGAGAAGTTGTACGCCAAATTCTTGAAATGCGAGTTTTGGCTAAGAGAAGTACATTTCTTAGGGCATGTGGTGTCGAAAGACGAGATCAAAGTGGATCCAGCAAAGATTAAGGCGATCAAAGAGTGGGAAGTGCCAAAATCACCGTATGAAGTGAGGAGTTTCCTTGGCTTGGCGGGTTATTATCGAAGGTTTATTCAGGACTTCTCGAGGATAGCCACACCATTAACGGCCCTCACGAGGAAAAACGTCAACTTCGTATGGAAGGAAGCTCAGGAAGATGCGTTCAGTAAGTTGAAGGAAAGACTGAGTAGTGCACCTATCCTGTCCTTACCCAACGGTTCAGAAGGGTTCTTGATCTATAGTGATGCTTCGAAGTCGGGACTGGGGTGCGTGTTTATGCAAGATGGAAAAGTGATCGCTTACACGTATCATCAGTTGAAAGATCATGAGAAGAATTATCTGACGCACGACCTAGAGTTGGCAGTTGTGGTATTCGCGTTGAAGATTTGGAGACATTATTTGTACGAAGTTAAGTGTCAAATTTATACCGATCATAAGAGCCTTCAACACCTATTCAATCAGAAAGAGTTGAACATGAGGCAACAAAGATGGATGGAATTGCTAAGTGATTATGATTGCGAGATTCTTTACCACCCAGGTAAAGCTAATGTAGTGGCTGACGCATTGAGTCGTAATGAGCATAGTGTTGCATCTAAAGTGGTGGCGTTCTGGGTTGAGGCAACTTCTAACTTCTTAGAAGAAGTCAAGAAGTGTCAAGAGGAAGCAGTGTCGGAAGAAAATTTGAAGAGCGATAGGATCGTCGGAATTGTCCGCTTGTTGATCGCTGACAGTCGCGGAGTGAAATGCTTTGAGAAAAGAGTGTAGATTCCAAAGTTAGGAGATCTTCGAAAGAGAGTGTTGGAAGAGGCTCATAAGTCACGATACTCGGTACATCCAGGAACCAATAAGATGTATTGAGACCTGAAGCAAAGTTACTGGTGGCCGGGTTCGAAGAAAGATATAGCTTACTTCGTTGAGCGATGTCTAACGTGTTTGAAGGTGAAAGCGGAGCATCAAAGACCGTATGGGGAACTGCAACCTTTGGAAATACCGGTGTGGAAGTGGGATGAAATTGTGATGGACTTTGTTACTGGATTGCCGCGATCACCTAAGGGACACGATGGCATCTGGGTCATAGTGGATCGACTCACGAAATCCGCTCACTTTCTACCGATCAAGGAGACGTACCCATTGGAGAAATTGGCTAAGCTGTACATTGATGAGATTGTATCCAGACATGGAATACCGTCATCTATAGTGTCAGATCGGGATGCTCGCTTCACGTCATCATTTTGGAGAAGTCTTCAAAGGGAGTTGGGTTCGCAACTCAAGTTGAGTACAGCGTACCACCCGTAGACAGATGGCTAGAGTGAGAGGACCATCCAATCATTGGAAGACATGCTTCGAGCGTGTGTTATCGAGTTCAAAGGTTCGTGGAAAACTCATCTGCCATTGATAGAGTTTTCATATAATAATAGTTATCATGCTAGTATTCGAGCAGCTCTGTTCGAAGCGTTGTACGGACGCAAGTGTAGAACACCTTTATGCTGGAATAAGGTGGGTGAAAGACAGCTAGCCGGACCGGAAATTGTACAAGTGACGGCGGATAAGGTCAACCAAATTCGAGAGAGGTTAAAGATAGCTCAAGATCGTCAAAAGATGGACGCCAATAAGCGAAGGAATCCGATAGAATTTCAAGTAGGGGACAAGGTGATGTTAAAAGTTTTGCCGTGGAAAGGAGTTGTTAGATTCGACAAGAAAGGTAAGTTAAGACCGAGATTTGTTGGACCGTTTGCTATCGTGGAGCGCGTTGGGGAGGTAGCATACAAACTGGATCTACCCATGGAATTGCGAAGTGTACATCCCATATTTCATGTGTCTAATTTGAAGAAGTTTTTAGCGGAAGTGGATGTGGTAGTACCATTGGACGATATTCGAATAGACGAGAAACTAAACTATATTGAAGAACCGGTGGACATTTTAGATCGTAAGTGAAGAAATTGAGGAACAAGGAAATCCAATTGGTGAAGGTTCAGTGGCAATTTCACAAAGGGCAGGAAGCGACTTGGGAGTTAGAGTCAACTATGAGAACTCAATACCCCAGTTTGTTCAGCGAAGGAATTCCGGGGACGGAATTCTTTTGAGGGGGAGATATTGTAATAACCGGGCTAGAAGCTGAAACTTAAGAAGTTTGTGGGTGCAAGTGTAAAAGGGTCAAAGTTGAAAGGGGTTTAAAGTAAAAGTTGGAAAAGAGGGGTTTTAACCCTAGAGGCTTTTGTTGTAGCAGTCTAGCGGCGGCTGATTTTGGAAGAAGGCGATTGGAGGCGATTTTGGGAGACCGAGAAGGAAGACAAATCCATCTGTGATTTCAAGTTCTCAAATATTCCTCTTTAAGGTAATTTCCTTTTAATCCATTTTACTCATGGCTAAAGGTTTTGGTATCAGTTTAGTTTTGGATTTGGGGTAGTTTAAAGAATTTGATGTTTGGTTTGCTTGGGGTTGATTAACAAATCTAATGATTGGTTTGGGGTTGTGTTAATCTGAATAAGGTGGGTCTATGGGATTGAATTTAATCTATCTTTAGTATGGTAATCGATCGGTGAAGAGTTTTGGATTTCAAGGATAAATTAGAGGTAAGTCTGTGGGTTTCTCGATGAAGTATTCGTCCAGAGTCGAACCCCGAGCTTGGGGGACCAGGTGACCCCGGGATGTGAAGTCACAGGTGAGCCCGGGGTGGGGAGACCCCGGTCGATACCGAGATGTAATGTACCGGTCGATACCGGGGGTTGAGACCCTGGTCGACACGGAGAAGGTTTGGGGCCGGTCGACACCGGGGGGTGATGTTCCGGTTCACTTAGGTCCGGTCGAAGGAATGAGAATCCGGGCGACCACCTTTTGGTCAGACCTCGGTCTTTAACCAAGCGGGAACCCGATCGAGATTTATGACCCCGGGCTTTTATTTTGATTGGGCCGCAACCCATATTGTTGGACTTCGGCAGTTTGGGGCTGACCAGTTGGTAGATATTTTGTAGTTGTTTTATCTATCTTATGAGCCGAGGTTAGCGGTCATTGCTTGGTCTTTTCACTCGGGAGCTATAGGGTATTAAGGTCGGTTTCCGTATTAAATTAGAAAGTATCGAGAGTTTACCGACCAATGTTTTCTTATAGGTTTCAGTTCGGACCATAAGAGTAGACGCAAAGTATTAAGCAAGGGACACCAAGTGAGTTTTTCTGAACTAAGTTTTTATTTACGAAAGCTTATGAAAGTGTTATCAAATCGATGTTTTATTACGTTGGCTTGTTTATGATGAATTTATTTAAGTGTGGTTATAAACTGTTGATACTTAAATGTATTCATACATTATTTGTGGAAGTTGTGACCTAAGTCGGGGAGTGTGGCCCGCCTGCTCGTACCGGTGAGTGTGGCTCGTTTATCCATTGGGGGTGTGTCCCAAAATTAAGGCAGTGCGAGTTAGACACACCGTCTTCGACGGTAGTGTGGTCAGTACTCAGTAGTGTGAATTACTCTTATGTTGTTTATAAATCTGTTTGATTTAAAGTTTGAAAAGTTATATTGTTGTTTATTTGTTAGAGGGGACTCACTAGACCTCCGGTCTAACCCTCGCTCTTTCAAATTTTAAATACCCTTTTCAGGCAGGCGTGATCTAGGTAGAGTTGTTCAAGGCAAAGATAAGGTGTAGTGGGAGTGCATAGAAGACCGTCACCTTAGTTTAGTTTTTACTTTATCTCAGTTGTGTATAGGTTGTCGTTACAAACCTTGAATTAAATTGTACGCTTGGGGCCACTTTGGCATGAGTTATTATTGTAAGTTAATTGTTATCTTGCTATCTTTATCCCCGATCATTCTCCGTCAACGACGAGACGGTTCCCACCAGTCTTTCCTTCTTTAAGTTTTCACCCACTGGAGCCTCACTTTGCCACTTCTTGATCTAGTAAAAAATGTCGGGTATCGCTCCGGCTCTCAATGACATCACCTTCACGGTCTCACCCATCCCTCTTCGACTTAGAGCATCGGCCACCACATTAGTAAAATAGAGTGGGTTAGACCAAAGGTCTAGTGAGTTAATTTTGAATCGATAGATACAAAATATTATTAATAGTTCATAATCACATACAATTTAGTTGAATATAATCTCGCAAGACCACATTCCTTTTTCAAGTATCTAGCCATGGTAGTCGCATCTTCCAAACAACTAGGATTACCACCCCGGTAAGATTGCAATCAAAACCAACAATGACACCTCGTGAAACAAGTTCACGGTTAACCGTGTCGACCATTACAGTCTCACACTCATCCCTCCTACCGTGTATGATGTCCAATCCTAAATCAAAAGCAATATGACAATCCTCATATGACTTAAAACATAAAGTCAATCTACCCCTCCATCTACAAATAAAAGAATAAAGACGAATACCGGTTGTTACAAGTGGTCCTTAACTTCTCATTTTCATAACACCCATGGTTCCTTCACTTAATAATGTTAATTAGCAACCGTTATGAAGGTCTAATCAGTTTATGAACAAACTATAAGGACCAAAAGTGTAATATGCTCTATAACTCAATGTGATTCACATTTTTTTTATTTTTATTAAAAAATATTTTACACATCCAATCACAAATCAAATATCATAAAATAATATATATACTAAATAAAAAATTATATTTATTTAAAAAATATTAAAATTCACAAAAAAATTAGCGTTTTAAAAAATCTCTAGTTTAGAAAAAATGAATTAAATCAAAATAAATTCACATATCTTTTGGGTTGGATTTGGAATATGCAAGCAAAATGTTAAAAATTAAGTTCGGTTAACGTAATATTATTAATATGTAGTTGAACTACAAATAACTAAAATAACAACAAAATAAAAATTATAAATTATGATTAAAAAACCACTAATTATTCAAACAATTAAGAAAAACTATCGCTACAACAAAATTAGGTTTATTTGACGCCATAAAAAATTAAACGTCCTAAACACCCATCTTTTTATAAAACTCATGTTTTTATAGGAAAGATTTTTAAATAGTGTCATATAAAATTGCTAATTCGACACTTTGTATTATAAGGGGTTGTTTGATTTAAAAAAAAGACATCTTAATGGCTCTTAAGTCTGAATCATTCAAACATTTTTATATTTAGACTGTTTGTTTTTTTTCGAGTTTTCAGAACCTCTTAACTCTTAAATACGTTTGAAATAAGAAGTGGTGACCTAACTTATTCAACCCTCTTATTGCCACCTCAGTTCATATGCTCTTCTTTATCTGAAGACCTCTCTCGATGTTATAGAAACATACAGTCTTCTTGATTCAGATTTTAGACTTCAGCACCACCTCTTATTAATCAGAAATAAAATAAAACTTCAGACTTCAGACCTCTTAAAAAACAAACGACACCTAAGTGCCCTAAAAACTTGTTAGGACATCTAAAAAAGGCCAATAAACTTATTGTAACGCCTTTAGATAGGACGCTATAAATTAAGTTTTATAAAGTGGTCTATTATGACGCATAATTTTTTTGGTGTCGTATAAACCCAACTTTGTTGTAATGATATTTTTTCTTAATTGTTTGAACAACAAGTGTTTTTTTAATCTTAATTTATAATTTTTATTTTATTGTTATTTTAATTATTTATTGTTTAACTACATATTAATAATCTTACGTTAACCGAACTTAATTTTCAATATTTTGCTTGCATATTCCAATTCCAACCCAAAAGATAAGTGAATTTATTTTGATTTTCTTTTGTTTTTCTAAACTTCAGATTTTTTAATGCTAATTTATTTTTGTGAATTTAATAGCTTTTAAATAAATATAAAGATTTTTATTTAGTATATATCTTATTTTAAGAAATTTGATTTGTAATTGGATATGTAAAATATTTTTTTATAAAAAAATGTAAATCACATTAAATTTTAGAGCATATTACACTTTTTGTCTCTATAACATGTTCAAAGACCGATTAGTCATTTGTAACGGTTGCTAACTAACGTTGTTAAGTGCAGGAACAATGGATGTTAAAAAAATAAAAAGTTAGGAACTTCTTGTATAGATAATTTATTTTAGAGAACAAATGCAAAATTTAAGCAAACCACAGGAACACGAATGTTATTCACCATAAAAAAATGTATATAAAGATTTTAGACAAAATCGATTGCATGACCTATCTAGATCTTGTAAAAAAATTATTAACAACATATTTGAAGACGTTACATAATCATTATTTAGTTTTAACCCAGATTTTATAAAATCAAGTTAAAATTAAGCAAATTTATTAAATCAATAACCGTAAAAAGTCATTGTTTAATCATTTATATTTACGAATAGAAAAATTGTTCAAAGATTTTTTTTTATTACTAGGCATATACCCGCACGATGCAGCGGAATGTAAGAATCACAACTTATGAAACCTAAACCCATAAAGATATTCAATAATTAGTTTATATTACAATTATTGACGAAAAAAATTATAATGATATAATTTATAATAAGAATTAAACGTATTTTACGATTATGTATTTTTAACATGCTAACGGTGGAAAAAAAATAAAACGTATGGATAGAAAACAAATTATTTCGTAGATATTCATCATATTTAATAGTACGGTTAAATTAAAAAATATTCAATATTGGGCTCGTTTTGTAGGTATTGACGAGACGATTATAATAGTATAATTTGTAGAAAAATGAACGTATTTTTTCATTGCATTTTTGTTAATATATGATTATTTGTGTTAATATGATAATGGTGTAAAATGAAAAATGAAAAAATAAGGGATATAAAGTAAATTAAATAAGTAATTGTAAGGGTGATAAATATAACATTGTAAGGGTGGTAAATGTAATTGTACAAAAATTTGTACAATAACCCGTTTTAGTTTTTTCATTATATTATATAGTATAGATTAATTTCATAAATAGAATTGGATTGCAAAGGCACGTCTCAATTTCCTAACTTTGATTTACGATCTAAACCAACTTTGTGTGCTTTAGTCGGTGTTGCCCAATTGGATGCCCGGATACCGCGGGTGCGTGTGTGTGTGGGCATAGCCCAAGTTGCCGTACAAAAAAAAAACTTTGTATGCTTTAACATTTTTTATAAAATCGTTTTCTCCACAACTTTGTAAAAGATAATAAAGAAAATAAAATTACTTAAAGTTTTATTTCGCTGTAGAGAGGTTAGGTTTAACAAGAAAGGTTGAAAATTGTAAACCAACCATTTCGCACATAAAAGTTAAATTTGAGGGACGAAAATTTTGCCTCTACCCTAAATAGGTGAAACATAAGATAATAGACTAGAAAAGCGGCAATGACCTAACTGCCAATGCTACCCCTACGTCATCCATGATACAACACTTTTGCCCTCTCTATACTCTTTATCTTTTGAGTTTGGACATTTTATTACATGTCTGAAACATTGTTTAATTTATGAAGAAAAAAAAAACACAATTGTTTGAAACTTTGTATTGGTTTCTAAAGTATTGAAATCTATACCTCTAGAGCATGTTTGTTTTGACATGTTTTAGAATGATTTGGATTTCATGGAAGAACTTAGAATTGAAAAGATTTGAAATTGGTAAAAATTTGGAAATTTTGGTGTGCTTAGTTTATCGAATTTCGAATGGAATTAAATTATATTTTTTATGAAAAACAAATTATAAATATAATTAAATCACCCTCTAGGGATTGATTATTACAAAACGAAAATTAACACATTTCAAAACATTTTTACAAACAATAAACACCAACTACCATCATAGGAATTCTAAATTTATACAGAAAGAAATCTGACGATTCTAAATTCAATGTAACACCCTCAAATTTGATAAAAACAACTAATAAATTTTTCGATACAACATCAAATAAAGGCAACACATCATCCTACGATTCAAAACTCAATATGCCTCAAAACATAAAATTCAATAAATAACATAAACATATACAAACTCCAATAATTTACAAGGACTAGACCGAAGTCAGTTGTTACTCAACCTAAATGCAGTTGCTCTCCTCAACCTAATGTGGAAGACTTCACCAAGCTATTCACTCCTCGAGCACACAACCAATACTCCTCTCTTCACAGTGTTACTAGCACTATTCCCAACCGGAACCTGTTGCATATGCCGACAAATAAAAAAGTTAGGCTAACGCCTAGTGAGTTCAAGAGTTTTACAATATGGATAATTATATTGATAAAAGAGAAGAATGCAACTTAAATCATAGTCTTTCAAAATGATCACTTTAGGTATAAAAAGACTCGTTCTCCAACATTATGCATTTCCAAAGATAAACACCTCAACACAAAACATTCTTTATAAAATAACGCATCCCAAAACTCATTCAAACGAGAGTAGAATAGACTTCTAATTTATGAAAACATGAATAATATTTCATATTCCGAAAACATCCAAAACACGAGTGGATCCAATACTCCACACACAAAATTATGGACAATAATCCACCCATAAAAGACATCACCGAAAACATAAATATAAAAGACCCAACCCGAAGACAACACCTTTCGGTGACGGGGGAGACCCAATTCCATATAATGTGACGGACACAAAGTAATCCACACATTATGTTATATTGATATTAAGTATCGAGCTCAGCATCTTTCAGCATACACCCATAGATACTTGCACGTATGACTTACACCATACCGAAGATGTCTAACCGCGCCGCAATGGGGAAAACTAGCGTTCCACCATCGGACAAAATAATTAAAGTATTGAGCTCAACATCTTTCAGCATACACCCATAGATACTCGCACGAAGGACTTACACCTCATCCGATGCCTAACGTGTTGTGATGTGGAAAACTAGTCATTCCATCATCGGACAAAGTGATAAAAGTGCTCATGGATACATACCAGACAGGGCTGAAACACAACATGACTCCAATTGAATGACACATACACTCAAAATATGAAATCATCAACAATCATACACAATGACCAAAGCTCTACGCTAAGCTATCAAAACTAGACAAGTGTCCCCAAAACCCCCATCATGATCAAATACCAAGCCACAGGCTCAAACAACCAAAGGACTCATTGTCAAAGCAATAGAATGCAATAAAACGCACTCGACCAATGTTTATGCAAACATGTATTCCAAAGTACACGGTTAAACTCCAACACAACTCAAAATAAGGCAGATCATTTTCCAAACAAGGTTATACCATTAACCCCTTTCAAAACGTCTCAAAACACGAGCTATGCATATCTTCCAATAAACACAACAATACACTTTTACCAAGAAATCTCCATTTATGCAATACATTATTAAAAACTAATGTCCATTTATTACTCATTTATCAAAATGCCCAAAAGTCCCAAATGTGGGGGTTTTACACGATTTATAAAGGCAAACACCTTAAACAATTAGACTCGCCAAATAACTCAACAAGTGATAATTTTCATGTAAACACATAAACACTTTAAAAATAGACATTTTGGCATGTACAACGTTTTCACAAATCAACTTGAACTCACCTTACTAGATTTAGGTTAAATCTAGATTTTTCCCCAACTTGAGCTCATTTGAAGAACACTTGGATCTTCAAGCCAAAAACTTACAAAAACCTTGATCCATACATTTCCAACCATAAATACCCATATTCAACCATATAGGGTCATTCCCCAAACATTATACATGAAGATCTCAATTTATACCAAAACCCTAATTTTCATAGTTGAAGAGAAGAGAGGATTACCTTTACCAAAGCTTGAACCCATCAACAATAATCTTCTAGATCTCCAAAATAAACCACAAACTTCTAATCTTCAAGATAGTGAAAAGGGTTGGATGAAACCCTAGAAACTTTGGTGAGGAAGATGAAGATGAAAGGTTTATAGCTCTAGCTTCCAAAACTTGCTAGGTGAAGAAGAATCATTGATTTTAGAAGGAATACTCCCAAAAATGAGTTAGGGTTCGATTTTGGGGTTTGGGGGTCGGTTTGGGAGAGAAAGGGGAAGAGATTTGAGTTTTGGGTGAGAAAATGGGGTTATAGGCCGATTTTTCCCCTATTTGTGCGTTCAGTGGCTCCGCACGGATGGCGGCGCTGATCGATCCGCGCGGAGATCTGCGTGGAGCATTGGACAGAGTCCCGCACTGATGGTGGCACTGATCCATCCGCGCGGAGCACTGTCGTCCGATTTTCTTCATTTTCTTGCCCGGACACTGTTTTGGTCATAACTTCTTCGTTTTAACTCCGATTTTGCTCCGAAAAGAACAGTTGGACTCGTAATTGAACCCTTCATCCAACAAGGCTATAAAATATAGGATTCAAGTCCAAAAATCCTATTCTTATTTTTCCCTCCAAATCCTATCAAATCTTGTAGACCAAACAAACCCTTAAACTTCATTTGAATATTGATTGTATTTTTACTTATCTTTCTATATTTAAATTTACAAGTTTGTAATATTATACAAAATAAATACCAACTTATACGAATAAAAGAAACAATTTGGCAAAAATAAGGCAACTTATAAGTTAGCTTATTTTATGGGTACATGTTTGGATGGACATAAACTAGCTTATAAAAAAAACACTTAGAAAAGATAATTCAGTCATAAATTATGACTATTTTACTTATGGTATGCTTATAAATGTATGTATTTCTGAAGGACTTTCTTTATGTAATGAGTTAGCCTTAAAAAACCAAATAAAAAACCAACAGTCTCTTGAAAAAAGACAGTTAGGTGATTTCTGTGATCAATTTGGAATGGATATGCCTTCTCATAAAAAGAAGAAGAAATTTTCTCGAGATCGAGAACAAAAAGATTTTTTTCGTAGAAATTTTTTTAGAAAAAGAAGATGACATATCGATAAAGAATTTAAAAATTCTGATAAAAAGGATTTTAAACGTTTTTCAAAAAAGAATAATGTTAATTCTATTGTTTGTCATAAATGTGGCAAAGTAGGTCATTACGCCTCAAATTGTCGGACAAAGAAAAAGATTAGCAGTCTTGATATTGATCAAACTGTAAAAGATTCCTTGTCTAAACTCTTTCTCCTTTCAGATTCTGATAGTGAAAAAGGTTTCTTAAATAATAATTCTTCTACAAGTTTTTATGAAGATTTAGATCAGGATCCAGATGACCTAATGTCAAACTTTTCTATTAAAGACTGCAATGCTTGTTCTTATGGCAAACCTTGTGAAAGGGAAAAATTCCAAGAAGATAAGTTTAATAATGTTACTTCAGATTCAAATTCTTATTTTAAAGAAGGTGATGAGTTTTACACGCTTGCTTCTCAATTTCAAGATTTGAATATAAATGTTTTATCAGATGATAATATTTTAAAAATCTTAAAAAAGATAAAAGATCCTATTCTTCGTGCTGAAATTATTGATAACTTAGAAGAGTTTGATCAAAAACCCTCTTCTTCTTATAATCCAAATCTTCAGGATTATTCTATGAGAGAAGTTAATAGACTTCTAGCTGAAAACATTCAAATGAACATACTATTTCTTTTAAAGATTTAGAAAAAGAAATTGAAAATCTTAAAACAGAGGTAAAACTTCTTAAACAAGATAATACCATTTTACATCAAAATCTTGATATTATTTACCTAAAACTTAAAGATAAACCTATTGATCAAAGTGATGATGAAATTCATGATCTCATAGCTCAAAATATAACCACCTCTCTATATTAAATATGGTTGTTTCTAAAAAATGGTATACTAAAATCACCCTTCTTATAGAGGGAACTTTTCAAAAAGAGTTTATTGCCATGATTGACAGTGGAGTTGATTTAAATATTATTCAGGAAGGTTTGATTCCTACTAAATATTTTCAAAAAACTTCTCATTCCCTCTCCCATGCCGGAGGAGGATCTCTTAATATCAAATATAAACTTCCTAAGGCTTATATTTGTAAAGATAGAAATTGTACTCCTATGAGTTTTTTATTAGCAAAAGATATTTCTAGCCAACTTATTCTTGGCCTTCCTTTCATATACGCCATATATCCTTTACAACAAATTAATAAAAAAAAGATTAACAGGGTTTTTTAAAGGAAAAACTAGGTTTGATTTCATAAATAAACCTGTAAAAAAGTTTTTAAATGAACTTCAAGAAAAAATTAATAGAAAGAATTTTCAACTTTACTCTTTAAAACAGGAGTTAAGCTTCTTCACCATTGAAGAAAAGCTTTCAAACCCCAAACTTAAACAAAAAATTGATTATATCACTAGCTAACAGATTTTCTCTTGAAATCTGTAATGATAATCCAAATGCTTTTTGGGATAGAAAAAAACATGTTGTTTCACTTCCTTATGAGGAAGATTTTTTAGAAAAAATTTTTCCAACCAAGCTAGACCTTGTCAAATGAATGCCGAGTACATATATCTTTGCAAAAAAGAAATAGCTTCTTTGTTAGAAAAAAGTCTTACTAAACCTTCAAAATCTTCATGGTCTTGTACGACTTTTTATGTTAATAAACATTCTGAACAAGAAAGAGGGGTTCCTCGTCTTGTGATTAATTACAAACCCCTAAACAAAGTCTTAAAATGGATTACACATCCGATTCCAAATAAAAAAGACTTACTTGACAGATTATTCCAAGTCTTAATATTTTCAAATTTTGATTTAAAATCTGGATATTGGCAAATCCAAATTAAAGAAGCAGATAGGTATAAAACTGCTTTCAATGTCCCTATAGGACATTATGAATGGACAATCATGCCTTTTGGATTAAAAAATGTTCCGTCTGAATTTCAACAAATTATGAACGATATTTTTTATCCATATAGTAACTTTATAATTGTCTACAGAGATGATATTTTGGTTTTCTCTTTAGATATAGAAAGCCATTTTAGACACCTTAACCTCTTTTAAAAAATTGTTATACAAAATGGTTTAGTCATTTCTAAACCAAAAAATGTCTCTGTTAGGACTGAAAGTCCTGTGAGTTGAAAATTGTATAAAAGCATTTGTAAGGGTTCGAATTGTAAGTAGTTGAAAATTATTTGTTAATGGGCCTAAAGCCCATTAGGCTTTATACGTCTGATATATATTGTTTTTCTAAACCTAGTTTTAGTTCAGATGAAAAGAGTTTCTAGATCTCATTCATAATTCTCTAGTCAATAGGTTTACTTTGCTTATCAGATATTCTTTCTGTAAACCTAAACCTTTCTTGAATATTAATCATATGACTAGAGGTTGTGACTCATTAACTGTTCTTCATTGATATTATTGTTCGTGATTGCACTGTACTGGGATCTACAATTGGTATCAGAACAAAGAGACTGAAGTTTTGATCCAAAAAGGTTTGTCTAAAACCCTTTAATCGATTATTTGTTTTAATCGTATTTATTCTAAAAATCGATTTTTCTGGGTTCAAAAACCTTGAGTTCGGTACATTGATTCTGGGTTAAGATTATTCTTATATGTGTTATAGAACTGCTTAAGATTTAATCATCGATTTTTTTTCTGGAGATAAGTCTGCATATCAAATTTTTGGTCGATTCCTGGATTAGTGATATTCTGCATATATCTAGGTTGGTCGATTAAAATCTTGCTTTCAGGGTTAAGTTGGAGTTGATTACTTGGTTTTTTAGAAAATTGATTTTCTGAGTTAAATTGGTTTCTATCGATTTTCAAAATCAATTTTTATAAGATCGATCGATCGCTTTTGTTCTGAGTTCGCATCTGCATAAGTTCAGTTGATTAATTGGTTTGAGTTTCTGGGTTTATGCCATATCTGCAAAATCAATCTTTGAAATTTCAAGCTTCTGGATATCGATTACTTCAAGTTGCCGATTTCTGGGTTCAAAGTTTGAGGTTGATCGATTTTTTCGGTGATTATCTGTTATCAATTTGATCTTTAATCGAACTATCTGTTTGTGTTTATCTGTTATTGATATCGACTGGATCCTATCGACCGAACCCTATTGACCGGTGCCTTGACTAGACTCTTTTGCGACCGGACCTCGTGGACCGGTACTTTGACTTGACCGAATCGATTTGGCGACCGGTGTTTGTGACAGGATCATTGACCGGTACTTTGTGACTCGACCGATACTCAGTGACCGGTACCCAGTTGACCGGTGCTTTGCTCTTGACCGGTACCTTGCGTGCGACCAGTACCTTGTTGACCGGACCCTTCTTCGACCGGACTCACTTTTGCGCCATCAGTTACTCGCGAAAATTTCAATTTTGCGCCATTGCCTATTCGCGCAAACCTAACTTTGCGCTACCTTCTCTTCGCGCAAAGTTTTACTTTGCGCCACCTATTGTTCGTGCAAAACTCACTTCGCGCGACCCATACCTCGCGCAAACCTACCTTTGCGCCACCCACTCTTCACGCAAAGCCTTACTTCGCACGACCCTTTACTCACACAAAACCTCTTCTTGCGCCACCCTCGTGTAGCGCAAACTTTACTTGGCAATTTTTTTTTCTCTTCTGATTTTTCGACCGGATCCTTGTTCGACCGGTCCTTGTCCTGTCCTTTATTTAGTGTTTTTGGATCATTTTTGTTTGTCTCACGATCGCTACAGTGCAGTTAAGATTAAAATTTAAACTCGATCAAGTTTCATCTCTTGTCAAGTTCAGTCCCTGGATATCAAGCTTTTCTGAGTCGGATCGAATTAATTCTATTCGATACGATCAAAAAGGAGAATCAGGGAGACACATAAACCAAGTACATAATCCAGAGAAGACAAGTCCTCTCGGTGTTCTTTTTGTATCAAATAATTGAAGATGGGATATTTTTCTGGACTTCAAGCGAAGGTTGAGAAGCTCGAATTAGAGAACATAAATCTTGCTTTATCTGTTGATTTCTACTTGAAGAGATCAAAACAATATAATGATGAAAGCAAGCTACTGAAAGAAGAAGTTAGTGCATTAAAGACAATTAATGAAGATCTTCTGAAAAAGACGTCTGGGCAAAATAATGAGAAAATACTGAGTTTGGAATCTGAGAACTCTGAGCTGAAAAGAAAGATCTCTGATGTTGAATATCAGATTGTGAAAATCCAGCAAGCAGTATCTGTTGAAAAGTATGATGAGAAGACTAAGAGTCTGGAGGATGCTAATGCTAAGCTTCAAAAGAAAATATCTGATTTGGAGCAAAAGTTTGCAAAAGACAAATCCGATTTTGAGACTAAAGAGAAATCATTTGCGAAGAAGTTCTCAGATTTTTCAAGAAAATGTTCTAATGAAAAGAAAGCAGTTGAGCTGAAATGTATCAAGTTTTCTCAGAAAGTTTCTGATTTTGAGAAAGTAATAATCTTGGAAAGAGAAAAGTTTGTCAAGGAGAAGAAGGAGATTGAACAGAATAATGTTGGATTCTTTAAAGAAATATCCGGCCAAAGAAAGGATGCTAAGGAGGGATTTGAAGAAGAAAGAAGCATATTTGAGGTTGAGATCAAAAAGCTTACTGAGAAGCTATCTGAACTATCTGAAAGTGTGCTGAAAGAGAAGAAAACGATGTCTGAATGCGAGACGAAGATTGACCTTCTTGTCAAAGAGAGAGACAAATTTGCTTCAAAGATTAAAAAGCTTGAAAAGACAAGATCAAGTTCAACTCAGAAAACTGTTTCTTCCAAGTGGTCAGTTACATCTTTTGATCAGATTTGTAGTACTAACCTTTTCTATGATAGACACATAGATGGTTCAGGTACACATCGACGAAGAAGGAGACACAAGGAAGAGGAAATGGTCTGGAAGAAGAAACCAGTTAAAGATGAGAAGAAAGATGGGAAGAAAGATGAGTTGAAAGGTAATAAATCATGTGTACATACATACAAAGCCAAAAAGAACAATGTGCGTAAAGGTAAACCTGATCATATCTTCTCAAGAGATCAATTAATCAGGTTGTCAGGTAAGAAATACTATTGTTCTTATTGCCGTACACATGATCTTATTCACAAGACTAGTGATCATTACTGGTATGGTTCTTATTCCATTACTCTCATTCGAACTGCAACTAACATTCATGGACCCAAATACCAGTGGGTACCAAAGCCTAAAATTGATTCTGTGTTGCAGGCACCTACTGTCAAGGGGGAGTAGGAGAACTAAGGCTTCTAAGTAAATCAGCTTAGAACCCGTACTTCAACGGTGTTCGACTTCTGAACACTTCAGTTCAGGACTCATTCTTAAATGCCTATCTGACCTAAATCATTTAATCATGATTTAAGGTGGAGCTTAAAAGGTAAATATCTTCTGATCTAGATCTCTGATTGTTTGAAAGAAGAACAACTTTCGAATTGAAAAACGTTTTTTTTAAATGTTCAAACCACTTCTGGTTCTCAAAAGATTTTAAGAATTTAGAAGTATGTCTTTTAAATGTTTTTCAAATTTTGAGCTTTAATGTTTAATTGACCGTGTGTTTCCAAAGATAAATTCTTGTGTATTATCTTGTCCATATACTGTCAAGTATTCATACACACCGGTTCAGTATTTTATTTGAAATTGTTATTACCATGTCTCATAACGAACCAATTTTTCGATGGTAATACCCCCGTTTGAAATTCAATATTGTTGAGCATCAATCATAATTTCTAATCTTGTGCTTTCATTGCAAAATTGTTTATATTCGTTCATATAAAAAAATATTCAATTCTTTGATACCCTAACCATTTCATTTGATCTGATTGATGCATTGTCAGATTCTCAAAACAATTCTTTTGATTTCATTTCATCCATTCAATATCTTTGTTTTGAAAAATCTTCAAAGTTCAATTGCTCAAATATCATGAGCATACATTTTGACAATGTTATCATACATTTTGTGCTTAATTGTACAAGTTAAACTGTTGAGCAACTATTTTTGTTAGGACTTACATGGGATTTGTGTGAGAACTTAAATAGAACTTCCATGGATTCACGTTAACCAGTGTTTCCTACCCCGGAAGTTATCCTTGAGTGGTTGAGGGGTGAGGGGTCTTAAATCAAAGAGTGGGGGAGATAACTCATCCAGTTGAGTTTTTCTCATTGTGCTGAGTGGTAAAATGTAAATGAGAGTTTGGTTAGAAGTGAGCTTTAATGAAAAAAAGAAAGAGGGTGTGAGAACATAGTTAAAAGAATATGAAAACTCTGCACCAAACACTTTCTGAGTCGAGCAGCCACATCTACTGATTGGTTCACATTCTTTGGTGACCATCATTGAAACCGGCAGTGAGCCCATGCCAACTCTTTCTATAACCCCACCAGCCACTCATTTTTTTCCCAAAAAAGAAATGTTTCATTTTCATTGGGGACGCAACACATATGCTATCTAGTCTTCATTCGGAAGATTTAGATATTGAAAAAGAAGGAAAGTTGCCCCACCTTCGCACTTCTTTCATGCACATTGAGTCCGTGTAATATCTGTTGCTGTCTCAACAGTTTACACAATTTTGAGCCTGAGAAAGCTAAATAGCTTCAATCATTCTACACTTGCACGTACACACAAGGAATGAGTTTTCTTGTCATAACATTCATAGAAAATTCCTTTGTGGTTTTTCGATGATTGAATGGAAGCCCTAGGGGAGTGAATATCACAAAAGCTCCTTTCCAAAGTACATCCGTTGTACAAAGTGGCTCAGTGCTACTTACAGGCATACTAACTGTATCATTTGTTGATTCAGGTTTACAATTCCTATTATATCTTAATTTGAAAAGATTCGGATATATACATTTCATGAATTGACGGATACTCGGATCAAAGGGTGGAGAATGTCCAATTATCATAAAGGGAGATTGTTAGTCTTTACAAAGGGGGAAATCAAAGAAAGTGCTGAAATTGAAGAAGTTTTGATGATCATGATGTTCACAATCATCAAAAAGAGGGAGAAATTTTACAAAGTTCAATTTCAAAGTTATAAAGAAAGAAAGTTCTGTGAAAAGATTTGTGGAGAAATTTCAGAAAGTTCAAGTTTTTCTGAAGACAGTCTAGAGATCAAAGAGATGAAGATATGAGTTCAATGTTGTTTCAATATTCAAAGATGAAGATTTCAAAGATTGTATTTCTTCTATCCCGTATCATGTGGTGTCTGCTACAAGTTTGTTCCTCATTCCTCCTACGAGTTGATTGAAACAAGTTCTTAAGCTGAAAGTCAATTCAACTCGCGGTTCAAAGACATATTCTTTGTTTTAAACTGAAGATGCACCGTGGAATGTCAAGTAACTCGCACTTTATCTTTCTTGTGTGCTGATCCGATGTGTTGAGTTTCTACAGTTGAAAGTTGCTTGATAGTGCATTCAGTCGAGGCTACTGTACATTGAATCTGGTTACAAAGTTGAAATATGAAGACCAAGAGCTTTATTCAAGGGGGAGCTTGGAAAGACAAGACATGCAACACCAAAGTTCTTCAAAGATTCAAGAGGGAAAGAAGATCAATGCCTGAAGTTTTCAAGAAGATAATTGCTTTATTCAACTTTAGGGGGAGATTGTTAGGACTGAAAGTCCTGTGAGTTGAAAGTTGTATAAAAGCATTTGTAAGGGTTCGAATTGTAAGTAGTTGAAAGTTATTTGTTAATGGGCCTAAAGCCCATTAGGCTTTATACGCCTGATATATTGTTTTTCTAAACCTAGTTTTAAGTCAGATGAAAAGAGTTTCTAGATCTCATTCATAATTCTCTAGTCAATAGGTTTACTTTGCTTATCAGATATTCTTTCTGTAAACCTAAACCTTTCTTGAATATTAATTATATGACTAGAGGTTGTGACTCATTAACTGTTCTTCATTGATATTATTGTTCGTGATTGCACTGTACTGGGATCTACAGTCTATTTTCTAAACTAAGGTCAGGTTTTTAGGTCACAATATTGAGAAATGAAGAATCATTCCCATCCAACGATGTATGGAATTTAGCTCTAAATTCCCTGATCAAATTCTTGATAGAACCCAATCACAAAGATTTTTAGGTAGCCTAAATTATATTTCGGCTTATATAGAAAACCTAAGTAATGATACTTCTATTCTTTATGACAGACTCAAAAAGAAGAGTGGTCCTTGGACAAAAGATCATACTCAGGCTATTAAGAATATAAAAGATAAGGTTAAAAATCTCCCTTGCTTAATGCTAGCAAATCCTCTTTGGGAAAAGATCATTGAAACAGATGCTTCAGAAATAGGATTTGGGGGTATTTTAAAACAAATTGAACCCCAAACAAAACAAGAAATTCTTGTAAGATTTCATTCTGGAAAATGGAATGATGCTCAAAAAATTTATGCTACTATAGCAAAAGAGCTATTTGCCATTGTAAAATGTGTCCTAAAATTCCAAGATGGTCTTTATAACCAAAAATTTGTGATAAAAACTGATTGCATGTAACACCCCATACTAGCATAATAACAGAACTAAAAGTCTTACGCCAAAACGGCTCCAAAAGTACATCAGTAATTAAGATTTGCCGACATTATCTATACACAACTGAGAACTTTAGCGTCTAAAAGAGGCGGAGTCTTCTAGGTTGGGAATCGCACACGCTTTCTCTTTGCCCTTAACCGATACTTCTATCTGGCGCCTTCCTAAAAAGGTTTTTAGATTTTGAAAGAGCGAGGGTTAGACCAATGGTCTAGTGAGTCCCCTCTTAAAACAGTTTTTAACTCAACAAACATTCAACGATTTATCATAATATATACCATTTTCAGCTTTGAGGAAAACATTTAAACTTTCAACAAACTTCTCAGCTCACACCACCATCACCCTAAGGTGACAGTGTGTCTGTGACTCACACTGCCTTTGTTGGGACACCCCCCCCCCCCCAACGGCATAAACGGAACACCCCCCCCCCCCGACTTTGAGCATAACACACTTATGACCATGTATGCATACATTTCCACCTTCGCAACAATAATAGAAAGACATATTAACATTTAAATAAATCTCGCAGGTAAATATTAAAACAATATCATTTCAAAGCTTGTTTATATACTCACATACATAAAACATAATTTCTTCATCACAAGAGTCTTTAGTTCAGAAAACTCACCTGGTGTCCTTTGCTTTAAATCCCGCGTCTACCCTTATGGTTTGATCCAAAACCTATAAAGGAAACATTGACCGGTGAACTCTCTAAACTTCTAACTTTATAAAGGTTGACCTTAACACCATAATCCCAATGTCACTTATTCCTAAAAATAAATTAACCCACTAGATACCAACATGAGACGAAGTACCTCAACTCCTTGCACTAAAAGAAAATGGGCCGACATTCTAAAGAAACAAAATCCAATACTTAAAAATTAATCCATTAAATTGGATATGGGCTTCGGCCCACCAACAGAGCCCGGGGACCGGGGCCATGATGGACGCCCGGAGTGGTCTACGACCGGGGTCTCCCCTCCCCCGGTGACCGGCGAGAAAAGCGACTAAGGTCTACCCCTAGGTGATCGATGTGCAACTGACCGGTGTCTAGCTCCTCGACCGGTGCCTACCTATTACATAAACCCCGGGGATCGAAGGCACTTAGTGTAACACCCGGAATTTCAGATAAGTATAAAGTTTTGATAATCTTATGAGTATGCGTTTATCGAGGTGGGAATTATATGCTTAACTGCTAGTTTGTTAAATATGATTAATTGGTTTAGAAGCTTTAGAATCACCCAGGGAAAACAGTGACTCACGCGACTTACGCCGCGGGTTGAAGTCGCGGCACAAGACGTGTAGGCCACTGGATTGCACGTCCCTGAGGAAGCGCGCGACTTACGCCGCGGGTGGGAGTCGCGACACAAGCCGCGTAACCCACTAGAGTTCGCATTGTTAAGCAAGAGGGCGACTTATGTCGCGGGTGCAAGTCGCGGCACAAGTCGCGGGGCGACCTGCACACCCCCAAAACCCCCTTTTCATCCGATTTTCTTTCATAACTTTCTCATCCCTCTCTCTCTCTTGGCGATTTCAAGAGCTCTCAAATAGTTCCCTTTCCCACCTAACCCTAATCCTCATAAATACAACTCTTCTTGGTGGTTGGATCTTAACTCTTGCAATAACTCCTCTCAAAGATATCCTCTAGGGTTCATAAAGCTCAACTTCTCATCTTCTCAAGCTAGGGTTTCATCTTTGCTAGGTTTTTGGTCAAAAACCTAGATTGTGAGTTTACTAAACTTTTGTCAAAACTAGATACACATCATTATCTTCCATTGTTAATATTTATCTCTATATGTGCAAGTATGTGGGATTTCTTTATGAAGATATGTTGGAAATGTGGTTATAGGAGAAATGCCATGATTTACTCTATATGTACAATTATTTGGGGCTTTTCCCTTGGATAGATAATGTGGGTACTTTGATATGATAAATGTATACATGTCTCGGTATTAAGATGAATTCTAGTTGGAATACCATTTTGGTGATACATTCATATGCATGATGAGCATGATTTTTATTTGGGTCTCTTGTTAGACTTCATGTGATTGGGATGGTCATATTGTACCTGTAGTTGGTATTCAAATATGTTAGGTTGAAATATACCTCAAGGACCTCCTATATGCGTTATGTTGGACGAACCAAGTAGTAGACACTAGGAGGATGTAGTCTTGGGCGCCACCGTGATGGTATGTGCCTAGACCTCCGCCATTCGGGGAATTTCCTTAGTTGTAGTCCTCGGGTGTGTCGGGCCTTTCGGGTGTTCCTTGTTAGAGGGCATCAAGGTATATCGACTCTTTGGGTGGAACTTGATTGGTGCTATGGGTCTCCCCTATTGACTCCACATATGTTGAACTCTGGTTAACTACTGATAAGAATTTTAACTATTCATGCATGCTTATTAATGTTCAACTCACTAGGCATTTTGGCCTAACACTTGTTTGGTGTTGATGTGTATCTCAGGTTCTAGCGGCGCCGGTTCTATGCTGGCATAGTTGCTTGGGTGAGATCTTGGGGAATACATGCAAATGGACTTACAAAGGGTAGAAGAACTTTTGGAACTATAGATGACAACCCTTTTGTAATCTCTTTTATAGATGTAGAAATTAGATTAGTTGGTTGTTAATTTATTGTTCGTTGAAATTACAATTGTGATTAAACATGTCTGTATTATTTCCCCATTTTTGGGAGGCTCTTGCTATGACAATTTTATATAGCACATGTCCGTTTCTTTCGGATTTTGTTATCCCTATTTTTAGGGTGTTACACTCAGGTCCAGTCGACTGGTGCCCACCTGAACGAACGGAAACCCACAAAGGATCGATAAACAGATAATATAGCTCCTAGTTTAAATTCTTAGAAATCGATACAGCTCAACCCAGAACTCATAATCAGATACAGAAACTCGATTTCAACAAGATTTCATTAACCCCATAGACATTTCTATAACGACTTCCAATACCAAACACAGAAGACCCATGGGAGAATAGGTAGCTAGCATAAACAACTGAAAGATTTGAAATCAATTGCTAACTTTTAACAATAGAGAGAATAGGATTAGAACTTACCTTAGAAGATTGAAGAACACCAACTCCCTGCCTCGTTTCCCCCATTTCGATCGAACCGCTTCAACTATCTCTCCCTTTCCAAAGTTATCAACCGCTAACACAATACACCAAAATTTTAGGGTTAAATCCCTCTTTTCCAACTTTTCACTCTAGACCCCCTTACTATGAACCTTTCTATCCCTTTACCCAAACTCTTAAATTCTTTACTTTTTAACCCGGTTATTACAATATCCCCCCCTTAAAAGAATTATGTCCCCAGAATTCCTTCGTCGAACAAATTGGGATACTGATTCCTCATAACTAACTCCAACTCCCAAGTCGCCTCTTGACCTTTATGGAATTGCCACTGAACTTTCCCCAGTTGGATTTCTTTGCTCCTCAATCTCTTCACCTTACAATCTAAAATAGTCATCGGTTCATCAACATAACCTAGTTTCTCATCTATTCGGACGTTGCCCGATTGGACCACCACATCCACCTCCGCTAACCACTTTTTCAAATTAGATACATGGAATGTAGGGTGAATATCTCGCAGCTCCACGGGTAGATCCAGTCTATACGCTACCTCCCCAACGCGCTCCACGATAGCAAACGACCCAACAAATCTAGGTCTTAACTTCCATTTCATTCCGAAACGAGTCACACCCTTCCAAGGCGAGACTGGTAACTTTACATTTGTCCCCACTTGGGACTAATGACTCATAATTCTCAATCTAACCAAATTAGTACCATTCGATTATACAAGCCATTCTGATCAATACATAGTCGTACGTAACCATCAGATCTACCCCTCGATTACATCAATTTCCATAACCGATAGAATTTTACCGGAATCAATACCACGACAAAATGCAACACTGACTAAATATTCATCCAATTCATCGCCATAATACATCGTCAACCTTAGACATTATCAATAACTCACAGTCACGAGTTTCTTCATCCTGTAACATACCATAGTAAAGCAACCTCTCTTTGTACGACATGTGTCTAATGCAAAAGCATTTTCTTTCTCAAACCATATTAATCTCATCTCATCAGCATTATTCAAATCTTACACGCTAAATATACATCGCCCCATCGCCGTCAATCCAATTTCGAACAGATTGGAGGAAACTTCCACTATTTGACACCCTCGAAAACCACTAGCTCTGTTTGACCAAATAGCGCGATGCATACCCTCATTTCTCATTGCTTCCACAAACATCCAATAATATACGCAATAAACCAAGCTCCACCCGCTGAACCCGGGTGACCAATCTCATACAAAATTATTCCAAATAGCTTAACAACGGACAACTGACTCACTTGGAACCCTTTCCACGCATTACCAAGGTTGACACTACGATCCTCCAATCTGAGCACTATATCCCACCACCTCTTCCTTCCCTCTCGAAGACTTCCAACCCACTTCCCACGTCCGACTCACTGATTTGCGGTGTGAACTTTTGGCCAACGGCAGGATGTAGAGTATTCAACACCCACGCCGCACCACCACAATCTCTCTCACCCCTACGCTCGGAATTCATAAAGTTACTACCGGCAGAATCGAAAACATGATTCCACACTTTGCATCACTTGCCAAACTTCCTACTCTCTGATTACCCATATTTCCAACATGATATCTTCACTCTCTCCCTGTTGCATGAAACACAGCTCACCCAACATTGCTTACTCCATTCTTCGATGGTCCCTAAATGTTTCAAAACACATTTACATTACCTTACTTTACCAACCGATTATCCACAATTCTTACGCGAGATAGTCAACCCCACTCTTCCAAAACATTACCCACTACTCGAAAGCGTAGCACAATTCTCGCTCGCCAAACAGGATTACCCAATCTGCTAGAATTCCTTCACCCCCAAAAATACTTCAACATGCCCATGGATTTCCTATCTACTACACAACCCCCTGAATTAAGCAGTTCGACACTTTCAACAATCATTCTAGGGATATAAGATATTCCCGCCCAAAAGTCGTCGTAACCCAAAACATACGGTTCCTCTCTTAGATAACCGCCAACCATCATTAAAAAAATATTCTCAACTTAGAAATACCTCAATACTAACCAAACATTTGCACATCCCAACCACATATTTAACACTTACCAATCATTCCCCATAGATCTTCGAACGAGGATGCTTATCCTATAACAATAATACCAGACTACTACATATCCTCAAGGAAACTCCTTACCACTTTAATGATTTGCACTCCCAGATATGTCATAAAGACATCACCAACTCATGGTTACAACCATCACTCTACTACCTCATCCCAGAACAACCGTAAATTTCCATGACCACTTGGCACCCATACTTAAGTCGTCCTACTCTCACTAGTCGTAATACTAAAATCGGACTTCAAAGCATTTCACGCTCTTGTCCTTCTCGAACCTGAATAAATCGCAAAACTATGATCCTCAAAACCATCCAACAAGATATCACTCCTTAACCACATGGCTTGTGGTGTAGCGGTAATCACCTAGGGAGTTCATAGCGCTCAACCCGGGTTCGATTCCCTGCATTCGCAACTTTGTGGCCACTGGTATGCTTTAGCAGTCGGTTTCATTGTCAAGGGATTAGTCTGGGCCAAAGGCCCAGGACACCCTTTACAAAAAAAAAAGATATCACTCCTTGACGGCTCATCGCGCCCTGCTGGAATCAAACTCCAGTAGCCTGAAAGATTAAACGTACTACCTCGAAGACTTAAATGCTCAAAGCGCAACCCATTCCAGTTGTGCTATATATAAACTTCACTCCCACATACCCATCAAAACCTCATCGATAAAACCATCTGACCGAACTAGCGATCTTCCATTTTTGTAAGATCCACACAAGGTTGTCCAACATCACATTAGGTACACACCTTTTCCGAATAACTCTTCGCTTCCTCACGAAACTCCTCAAAACTATCCATAACTACTACTTCATTTTCAGCGTCCCGCCATTCACCATAAAAATGGTTTATAACTTCCACAGCAACAGTCGGCATTGAGATACTTCCACTATTCACCACCCTTACTTAGAAGAATACCAGTATCAAGTATTTACTACCCTCTGATCGAGATACACACTTCCACTCTCAAAACTTTCATCATTCTTAATTGCAACCTTTCCCCACGACCTAGAGAGTTCATAGCCTTCATGCATGACACGCAAATATTTAAACTCTTGACACGTTTGAAAATTTAGAAGATACCTACATTATAAGACAAACTTGAGTGTACACGACACAACTCTGACTTAACCATGCACAACGATATCAAGAATCGTTCAACCTCAACTCTACGACAAGATTCTCTTCACCACACCCCAATATCGGTGTTGGCATAATTGCAATTATTTCCGATGAACTTTACCCATACGATTTATAAAACACTACAAAATTGCTTACACTGAGCGTGTCCAACGACTCTCACTCTCATTGCTATGATGACCCATGTCTGTACCACACTCACTTATAAAATCATGCGATCAAATGTTGTTTTGATTTTCATAACAAAAGTTAACTTATTTACAAAGAGTTATATAATAATTCCCCCACACCAAAAATCGAAATTTATCACCCAATGCCATAAACTTATCTTTTCAATCCAAACACACATTTGCACGCGTCGATACGTTTTCAAAACAAATACCTCGTAAGGTACACACACGCCAAAATATCTTATGTGAATGATATGAAAAACTCCAGCAATTTATTTGACACACAATGCAAGAGACTCAATGACATTGAAGGCTATTTACTCTACCTAGGTCAACTGTTTACATTCACTATAATTTATCCCAGACTCCTTGCTTCTGACCAACCAGTCGGAGTCCTCTACTGTGCCACAACCTCCGGCACCATCGTCTTCTAACAACCTTGGAAGCCCAACAACTAGTCACCACCGTGACTATTGATTCACAAATCAAGCGTCCTCACTCTGGCCCCAAACAAACCCACCAATAAAAGCTCATTTCCATTCGATCCTCACTACATATTATCAGTCAACACTGATATCGTCTCTCAACCACCCTTCTATTAACTACAGCTCTGGACGCCTCATTTCTATCCTTCTATTCCTGGATTAATGCTTTCCTGATTCCCACTAATCGACACAACAATCTACCAAACCGAAGACTCCCTTGAAGCGAGAAGTTCACCTACAAACATTATCCTCTTTTGGACCCAAGAGGTCATTTCTCAACGAAATATCTACATTCCGCATGATAATCATCCCAATCGGTATTAACCTTACAACCAAAAACGAACTCCCACCACACTCTAGACTAACACTATCAATCTATGGATAAAACTCTCGACCCTGAGCCACACTCTACAATAACAATCGAGTATGCCCATGCACTTGTAAATTCATAATGGCATTGGCCAGATGCGATTCTGAATTTACCTTACATGAGAGTACTCACTTTTGTTATCACACCTCACGATGATCAAGGTCTTTCTTAAAGGCTTCCTAAATCTCAGTTGTGTCCCCGACTCCACAGTTTAAGTTTAGGCCCATTCGGTCACCTAAATCTCTTAAACTATGGCTCTGATACCAATTGTAACACCCTATACTAGCATAATAACAGAACTAAAAGTCTTACGCCAAAACGGCTCTAAAAGTACACCAGTAATTAAGATTTGTCGACACTATCTATACACAACTGAGAACTTTACCGTCTAAAAGCGGCGGAGTCTTCTAGGTTGGGAATCGCACACGCTTTCTCTTTGCCCTTAACTGATCCTTCTATCTGGCGCCATCCTAAAAAGGTTTTTAGATTTTGAAAGAGCGAGGGTTAGACCAACGGTCTAGTGAGTCCCCTCTTAAAACAGTTTTTAACTCAACAAACATTCAAGGATTTATCATAAAATATACCATTTTCAGCTTCAAGGAAAACATTTAAGTTTTCAACAAACTTCTGAGCTCACACTACCGTCACCCTAAGATGACAGTGTGTCTGTGACTCACACTGCCTTTGTTGGGATACACCTCCCAACGGCATAAACGGAACACACCCCCCGGTATGAGCACAGGCGGGCCACATACCCCGACTTTGAGCATAACACACTTATGACCATGTATGCATACATTTCCACCTTCGCAACAATAATAGAAAGACATCTTAACATTTAAATAAATCTCGCAGGTAAATATTAAAACAACATCATTTCAAAGCTTGTTTATATACTCACATACATAAAACATAATTTCTTCATCACAAGAGTCTTTAGTTCAGAAAACTCACCTGATGTCCTTTGCTTTAAATCCCGCGTCTACCCTTATGGTTCGATCCAAAACCTATAAAGAAAACATTGACCGGTGAACTCTCTAAACTTCTAACTTTATAAAGGTTGACCTTAACACCATAATCCCAATGTCACTTATTCCTAAAAATAAATTAACCCACTAGATACCAACATGAGACGAAGTACCTCGAGTCCTTGCACTAAAAGAAAATGGGCCGACATTCTAAAGAAACAAAATCCAATACTTAAAAATTAATCCATTAAATTGGATATGGGCTTCGTCCCACCAACAGAGCCCGGGGACCGATTGTAACACCCCGAATTTCAGTTGTGTAATTTTGGTATTCTCGTGGTTAAGCTTTTATCGTTAACTCCGTGTTTGGTTTGAAGTTGTTTTGGATTTTGTGAAGTTTGGGGGGGGGTCAAGCAGTGAACTACGCGAGTTACACCGCAACTAGAGGTCGCGGCACAACCCGCGTAACCCTCTGTTTAATATGAGATTTTGAGAACTACGCGAGTTACACCGCGACTAGAGGTCGCGGCATAACCCGCGAAACCCACTGGATTTTTAGGGTTTTTGGGACACGGGCGAGTTATGCCGCGAGTTGAAGTCGCGGAATAACCCGCGTAGTTTCCTGGCCGACATATAGTGAGTTTTCTCAAAATATCTCATTTCTCTCAAATCTTTAATCTCTCTCTTCTCTCTCTCTAAAATCGTTCTCCCTCTCTCTCTAGAGTTTGGTAGCTTATATCAAGTATTTGATCCGAGGTTTCGGTGTAGAAAGCTTCGGTTTGTCAAGAGGGTCGATATCTGGTTCTTCGGGTTTTTTTCGTATAAACCTATTTGGGTGAGTTCCTACTACCATTTTACAAACTTTATACATGTCAAAACTCTTATTTGCGAAATCTGAAGTATTTCTACGGTATGATTTTATGTTCTCTACATTTTGATATAAATGAAGTTTTTGGTAATTTTCGGGGTTCCCGATCACTTTTGACCAAAATGAAGGGTCCCGCCTTATTGAAGTAAAATGATGTTTTACTTAAACATATTGTGATTATGTAAAAAGAATATTTCAGAACTCATTTAATGATTTTCATTCTTACCATAAGTTGAACTGGAAATGATATCTTGTTTATGAAATATGTTTATACCATATGTTATTTATGGTTGGTCACGTATGTTGTTGTGACGAGTCTGTACCATTACTAGTGGATCCCTAGGTTTTGAGTCGACTGTATTATTGGGAGGTTATATTTCCCATTTTGTAACTATGGATGCCTATGTTCCTAGAGGGCAACTTGGTACGGTTATGTGAGGCCGGATACTAGCCATGGTTCATAGTAATCCTAGTGAAGGAGTATACATTGGTTTTGCTTGGGGCTAGGTCTCACACTTTAGCACGGACTTATGTGTTCGTATCCTCGGATTCCAATTGTTTAGCTCATAACTCGGATTCGTGGTCTACTTAGTGTTACACCATGATCCTTGGTAAAATGGTCCTTTTGTCATCATTTAACGAGTTTTGGACCGAAGAGGCCCGGTTGTGGCAAAATGTTATCTTTACGAACTAAACCTTTATGAAAAGATTTCTTTATGATACTGATATTTATATCTTTCGAGCTTTATAAACTGTATGTTCTCACCAGGCTTTAAGTCTGACACTTTTTCTCAGATGATGTGTATAACAGGTTTCCCTTAGCGGTGGGTTGTCGGGGTTTTGAGAGACGGGTTTGAGTCTCGAGGCATTTTGAGATGACTAGTATTGTTTCAGGGCATTTGTTAAGTCCCATTCTTTTTATACATTATGGAATGTCAACTGATGTAATCTTGATATAAGTGTCTAGATTAGTTTGTTGACAAACTCTATATCGATACAGGTTTTTGTAAAGTCTTAAGGATTGATCCCCTTCTTGGGAGTTTATTATCAATACGAATGTCATGTTGCCAGATTTTTAGGTTTTAATTTACTCTGATTTTTAGGGTGTTACAGGTTGGTATCAGAGCTCTAGTTTAAGCGAACTAGGCATGAATGTAAGATGTCTAGACTTAGACCGAGTATGCTAAGAATTGATCGGTGAGATTTGGGTAGAGCTTCTAAGATGGGTTAGTCTTAGAGTCAACGGAAAGTACGTTTATCAGGCGTTGTGGTGATCGTGACGAGAACTTTTATGTGTTATATGTTCATAATTTCACTTAGCTAATGTTATTATGAAGATATCGTACGTAAGTGTGCTTGAATTTCTATTGCTATGACAAATGGTAATGTGGTAGTACGTTTCCTTTGTGTTTATTCAATCTCTCTCTTATCACTTTCTCTGTTCTGTGAAGCAGTTCGGTTATGGTGAATACGCGTGGTAGACCGCATACTCGTGTTGATGGCCTGGAAGCGACAGCCTCCACCGCTGATCAGCCGGAAGGAGTTGAGGTTGTCGTGCGTCCGCCAGTTCAACAAATACTAGGTGGGGGGCCAGAGGTCATTCCGCGTGTGGACCTGGCTTCGTCCCACCCAGTAATCAGGGATGCTAGTTCCCCGTCTGAGTTAATGGCCAGCATGATGTTGGCAATGAGGGAAGAGATGGCAAAGCAGCAAGAGTTTCTGCTGAAAGTAATTGAGGACCGCGATGTGAACAATCGTAGAAGTGAGACGGTTGTGGAAAACATTGTAGCAGGTTCTGGAGGCGCTGGTACAGGGGTCAGGGTTGAGGAACGCAGGATTGTTAATGCTTCAGGAAGTGGGAAAAGTTGTTCCTACAAATCCTTTCTGGGTTGCGGACCACCGGAGTTCTCTGGTTCCGACGACCCAGTCTTGTGTGTGAAGTGGATTCGAGCGGTTGAGCAGGCTTTTGGCTCTTCCGAGTGCGGAGATGATCAAAGGGTGCGGTTCGGTACCCAACTGCTGAGGGATAATGCACTCATTTGGTGGAATGTCATTCAATCCACCCTAACTCCTGCAGTGTTGGCTCAGTTGACTTGGGCCGAGTTCAAGAAAAAGCTGTTAGAAGAGTTCTGCAATGAAAGAACCATGGATCGAATCGAGAAAGAATTTCGGTCTCTGGTAAAGGGAAGCCTGACGGTGAGAGAGTACACCCGTCAGTTCATGGAAAAGCTTGATTTGGTGGGGCACGCTGCCCCAACAGAGAAGGATAAGATGAAGGCCTATCTGAATGGCCTACCTGCGGACATGCAACCTATGGTCCACAATTCTAAAGCTTCTAACCTCCGCGAGATGATTGAAGAAGCTCAGTACATGGAAGAGATGTTCGCGAAGAGCAAATCTGAGAATTCCGTTGTGGTGCCTGATAAGAGAAAGTGGGAGGGCAGCTCAGTACCTCCCAAGCGGGCCCGACCTTTTGTCGGAAACCGCAACTTCAGCAGTTACCAGGAAGCAAAGTGGTGCCCGAAGTGTCGAACCAAGCATCACGGTAACTGTAACACCACTTCTCAAACTTGTTATAAGTGTGGGAAGCCTGGTCACACTTTCAGAGATTGCCCGGTCAAAGGACTCGTCTGTTATGAGTGCAAGGCACCGGGGCATGTGAGAAGAGATTGCCCGAAGCTTGGGTCGGGTAGCACGCCAACAAGGAAGGAGAACTCTCCGAAGGTTCCGGGTCGAGCATTTCAGATGACGGCCGAAGAGGCCAGGGCATCCACTGACGTGGTATCGGGTACTTTCCTTATAAACTTTGTACCTGCTCGTATTTTGTTCGATACGGGTGCTAGTTTCTCTTTCGTATCTGAATTGTTCCGTCAGAAAATTTCTATGCCCACTACTAGTCTTGAGGATGCATTAGTGGTAGAAATAGCCGATGGTAGTCAAGTTCTGATCCACGAGGTCCTGAAGCAGTGTACTCTTAGTATCGAGGGGAGAGAATTCTCAATCGATCTATTGCCGATGTTAATCGGGGGTTTCGATGTTGTGGTCGGCATGGATTGGTTGTCAAACAATCATGCCGAGATCGTATGTTCCAAGAAGTTGATTCGACTTCCCAACCACTCTGGCGAAGTCGTTGTCATCTATGGTGAAAAGAGAAAAGGTGAAGTGGCAATAATCACAATGGCAAAGGCACGCAAGTGCTTAGTAAAAGGATGTTCATCTTTCCTAGCCTATGTAATCGATGCCAAGTTAAAGAAATCAAAGTTGGAAGATGTGAAGATCGTGCGTGAGTTTCCAGATGTCTTTCCGGACGACTTGCCCGGGTTACCACCCGATCGGCAGGTAGAGTTTCGGATTGATCTTGTGCCTGGAGCAGCACCAATTGCTAAAGCTCCTTACCGTTTAGCACCGTTGGAGATGCAAGAGATGTTGGCACAACTCCAAGAGCTATTGGAGAAAGGCTTCATAAGACCGAGTTCGTCACCTTGGGGAGCTCCGGTCTTATTCGTCAAGAAGAAAGATGGCACAATGAGAATGTGCATCGACTATCGTGAGTTGAATAAAGCTACAGTAAAGAACAGATATCCGCTTCCGAGAATAGACGACTTGTTCGATCAACTTCAAGGAGCGGGTTGTTTTTCCAAAATCGACTTACGTTCGGGTTATCACCAAGTGAAGGTAAGAGAAGATGATGTTCCGAAGACAGCTTTCAGAACGCGTTACGGCCATTACGAATTTCTTGTAATGCCTTTTGGTCTAACGAACGCACCAGCTGTGTTTATGGACTTAATGAATAGAGTGTGCCGACCATTCCTCGACAAGTCGGTCATTGTATTCATTGATGACATACTCGTGTACTCCAAGAGTGAGTCAGAGCACGAGCAACATTTACGTGAAGTTCTGGAAGTTTTGAGAAAAGAAAGGTTGTACGCCAAGTTTTCCAAGTGCGACTTTTGGCTTAAAGAAGTACAGTTTCTGGGTCACGTAGTCACTCGGGTCGGAGTGAAGGTTGACCCCTCCAAGATTGAAGCTATGATGAATTGGGAGCCTCCTAAGAGTCCGTCCGAGATCCGAAGTTTCTTTGGTCTGGCGGGATACTACAGGAGATTTATCCAAGACTTTTCAAAGATCGCTTCTTCCTTGACAGTTCTGACTCGGAAGAATGTAAAGTTTGAATGGACCGACACCCAAGAGAAGGCGTTCCATATCCTTCAAAAGTTGTTGTGTGAAGCTCCGATCTTGACGTTACCTGAAGGGTCGGAAGACTTCGTGGTTTACAGCGACGCTTCAAAAATGGAACTGGGTTGTGTGTTGATGCAACGAGGCAAGGTGATCGCTTATGCCTCGAGGCAACTTAAGATGCACGAGCAGAATTACCCAACCCATGATCTGGAGTTAGCGGCGGTAGTGTTCGCTTTGAAACTTTGGCGACATTACCTTTACGGCACGAAGTGCACTCTATACACGGATCACAAGAGCCTGAAGTATGTCTTTGATCAAAAAGAGTTGAACATGAGGCAAAGGTGGTGGCTCGAGTTGCTTAAAGATTATGACTGTGAATTGCTTTACCATCCCGGTAAGGCGAACGTGGTGGCTGATGCGCTAAGTCGGAAGGACTATAGCGGGAGTATTCGGACTACCCATTCGAGGATCGAACTAGTGTCTAGTCTTGTTGAGAAGATCAAGACATCACAGATGGAAGCACTGTTAGAAGAGAATCTAAAAGATGAAGTCATGATGAAGCAGCGTTTACTCTTAACGGAAGATAGCCGTGGAGTAAATTTGTTCAGCGGTCGTGTGTGGGTACCCAAGATTGGGGGTAACCGTGATCTGTTGCTAGAAGATGCTCACAAGTCCAAGTATTCCATTCATCCGGGAAGTACAAAGCTGTACAGGGACTTGAAGCTTCACTATTGGTGGCCGGTAATGAAACTTGATGTGGCACGTTACGTTGAGCGTTGTGTGACGTGTTCGCAAGTTAAGGTCGAACATCAGCGACCATATGGGAGTCTTCAGTCTTTAGAGATTCCTGAGTGGAAGTGGGAGCATATCACTATGGACTTCGTGACGAAGCTACCTAAAACTCTTCGAGGTCACGATACCATTTGGGTGATAGTTGATAGATTGACAAAGAGCGCTCACCTTTTGGCTATGCGCGAGACTCTACCGATGGATAAGTTAGCAAAGCTTTATATCGATGAGGTGGTCTCGAGGCACGGCATACCATTGTCGATCGTGTTGGATCGCGACAGTCGGTTCACCTCGAATTTCTGGGATGGGTTTCAGAAAGAGCTTGGTACTCGAGTGAAGTTGAGTACGGCTTACCATCCGCAAACCGACGGGCAGAGCGAGCGAACGATCCAAACTTTAGAAGACATGTTGAGGTCTTGTGTCATCGATTTCGGGGGTAGCTGGGACACTCACCTGCCTTTGGTGGAGTTTGCCTACAACAATAGCTACCACTCGAGTATTGGAATGGCACCTTTTGAAGCATTATACGGGCGAAAGTGTCGAACTCCTGTATGTTCGCTTGAAGCGGGAGAAAAGCAGTTCGCCGGACCTGAAATCGTGCAAGAGACGGCCGATAAGGTCAAATGTATCCGTGAAAGTTTGAAAGCGGCTCAGGATCGGCAGAAGAGTTATGCCGATAAGAAGAAGAGGCCGATGGAACTCCAAGTGGGTGATCGTGTGTTGCTTAAGGTATCGCCGTGGAAAGGTATTATACGGTTCGGAAAGCGTGGGAAGCTGAGTCCCCGTTTCCTCGGACCTTTCAAAGTGCTCAAGCGGGTGGGTTTGCAAGCCTACCAATTGGAACTGCCACCAGAGTTGAACAAAATACACAACACGTTTCATATATGTTATCTTCGGAAGTGTTTAGCGGAAGAGGAAAGCGTCATTCCTCTCTCTGAGTTAACAGTAGACGAGGGTAACCGTTGTGTGGAAGAGCCCGACGCCATTTTAGAGAGAAAGTCTAAAAAGTTGCGTCACAAGGAGGTCACTATGGTCAAGGTGCAGTGGAAGCATCATCGGGGAGCCAATGTGACGTGGGAAGCTGAAGAGGATATGAAGCGAAGATATCCTCATCTTTTCGAATAGTTAGGATTTCGGGGACGAAATCATTCCCAAGTTGGGGAAGATTGTAACACCCCGAATTTCAGTTGTGTAATTTTGGTATTCTCGTGGTTAAGCTTTTATCGTTAGTTCCGTGTTTGGTTTGAAGTTGTTTTGGATTTTGTGAAGTTTGGGGGGGGGGGTCAAGCAGTGAACTACGCGAGTTACACCGCGACTAGAGGTCGCGGCACAACCCGCGTAACCCTCTGTTTAATATGAGATTTTGAGAACTACGCGAGTTACACCGCGACTAGAGGTCGCGGCATAACCCGCGAAACCCACTGGATTTTTAGGGTTTTTGGGACACGGGCGAGTTATGCCGCGAGTTGAAGTCGTGGCATAACCCGCGTAGTTGTCTGGCCGACATATAGTGAGTTTTCTCAAAATATCTCATTTCTCTCAAATCTTTAATCTCTCTCTTCTCTCTCTCTAAAATCGTTCTCCCTCTCTCTCTAGAGTTTGGTAGCTTATATCAAGTATTTGATCCGAGGTTTCGGTGTAGAAAGCTTCGGTTTGTCAAGAGGGTCGATATCTGGTTCTTTGGGTTTTTTTCGTATAAACCTATTTGGGTGAGTTCCTACTACCATTTTACAAACTTTATACATGTCAAAACTCTTATTTGCGAAATTTGAAGTATTTCTACGGTATGATTTTATGTTCTCTACATTTTGATATAAATGAAGTTTTTGGTAATTTTCGGGGTTCCCGATCACTTTTGACCAAAATGACGGGTCCCGCCTTATTGAAGTAAAATGATGTTTTACTTAAACATATTGTGATTATGTAAAAAGAATATTTCAGAACTCATTTAATGATTTTCATTCTTACCAGAAGTTGAACTGGAAATGATATCTTGTTTATGAAATATGTTTATACCATATGTTATTTATGGTTGGTCACATATGTTGTTGTGACGAGTCTGTACAATTACTAGTGGATCCCTAGGTTTTGAGTCGACTGTATTATTGGGAGGTTATATTTCCCATTTTGTAACTATGGATGCCTATGTTCCTAGAGGGCAACTTGGTACGGTTATGTGAGGCCGGATACTAGCCATGGTTCATAGTAATCCTAGTGAAGGAGTATACATTGGTTTTGCTTGGGGCTAGGTCTCACACTTTAGCACGGACTTATGTGTTCGTATCCTCGGATTCCAATTGTTTAGCTCATAACTCGGATTCGTGGTCTACTTAGTGTTACACCATGATCCTTGGTAAAATGGTCCTTTTGTCATCATTTAACGAGTTTTGGACCGAAGAGGCCCGGTTGTGGCAAAATGTTATCTTTACGAACTAAATCTTTATGAAAAGATTTCTTTATGATACTGATATTTATATCTTTCGAGCTTTATAAAATGTATGTTCTCACCAGGCATTAAGTCTGACACTTTTTCTCAAATGATGTGTATAACAGGTTTCCTTTAGCGGTGGGTTGTCGGGGTTTTGAGAGACGGGTTTGAGTCTCGAGGCATTTTGAGATGACTAGTATTGTTTCAGGGCATTTGTTAAGTCCCATTCTTTTTATACATTATGGAATGTCAACTGATGTAATCTTGATATAAGTGTCTAGATTAGTTTGTTGACAAACTCTATAACGATACAGGTTTTTGTAAAGTCTTAAGGACTGATCCCCTTCTTGGGAGTTTATTATCAATACGAATGTCATGTTGCCAGATTTTCAGGTTTTAATTTACTCTGATTTTTAGGGTGTTACAACCGGGGCCATGATGGACGCCCGGAGTGGTCTACGACCGGGGCCTCCCCTCCCCCGGTGACCGGCGAGAAAAGCGACCGAGGTCTACCCTTAGGTGATCGATGTGCAACTGACAGGTGTCTAGCTCCTCGACCGGTGCCCACCTGCACGAACGAAAACCCACGAAGGATCGATAAACAGATAATATAGCTCCCAGTTTAAATTCTTAGAAATCGATACAGCTCAACCCAGAACTCATAATCAGATACAAAAACTCGATTTCAACAAGATTCCATTAACCCCATAGACATTTCTATAACGACTTCCAATACCAAACACAGAAGACCCATGGGAGAATAGGTAGCTAGCATAAACAACTGAAGGATTTGAAATCAATTGCTAACTTTTAACAATAGAGAGAATAGGATTAAAACTTACCTTAGAAGATTCAAGAACACCAACTCCCTGCCTCGTTTCCCCCATTTCGATCGAACCGCTTCAACTCTCTGTCCCTTTCCAAAGTTATCAGCCGCCAACACAATACACCAAAATTTTAGGGTTAAATCCCTCTTTTCCAACTTTTCACTCTAGACCCCCTTACTATGAACCTTTCTATCCCTTTACCCAAACTTTTAAATTCTTTACTTTTTAACCCGGTTATTACATTGCATATCTGCTAAATATATGTTCCAAAAAGATTTTAAACATGATGTTTCTAAACAAATGTTTGCTAGATGGCAAGCTCATTTAGCCCCTTTTGATTTTACCGTTGTCTACAAAAAAGGTACAGAAAATCATCTGCCCGATTTTCTAACTCGTGAATATCTTTCATGACTACAGGAATGAGTTCTACTCAAAGTAGCTACTCCTCTTATAGAGGAAGAGGTAGCTCCTCCTCAGCCAGAGGAAGAGGTTCTGATCCTTCTTATAGGGGGAGAGGAAGAAGTTGAAATTCCACAAATTTTGAAATCCAGATGGGAATTAAGAAGCTAATAGCTCAAAATATAGCCAGTTCTAGTGATCCATTGAAGAACTTTATAGGTACTTCTCTCCCTGAAGATCATCCCCTTCAGAAAGAATATCTTAATTATATTAAGGAAAAAGAGAAAATTGAAGCTTCTTCATATGCTAATATTAGCAAGGAAGATAATTCTGACTCCCAGTTTTATGAAACATAATTTAAAGAAGTTATACTCCTTATTGAAGAAAAAGATAGCCAGTGGAAAAATAATCCAGAAATAATTTTGGAAAGATATCTTAATAAGACCTGTTATATCCATGGATCTTTAAAACAAAGACAATTCTATGAGGGTCTTTTACTTTCTACAAATTCTATAGAAATAACTCATTTTTCTCCTTCGAATAGGACAGAAGTTTATAATTTCTCAAAATTCATTATTAAAAAGATTATATCTTTTGAAGAATGGGGTATATCTCCATTAGCTGAAAGAGAATGGTTTTCTCCACTTCATAAGTGTAATTTTAAATTCAATTATTGGGATTACATCTCAAGTTTCAAAAAGATTCTTTTATATGAGAATGAAAACAAGAAACATTCTTGGTTCTTGAAGATCTGTGAAAACTGTTTTCATTCACCAGTTCCAAACTGGTTTTTCAATTGGTGGAAAATATTTGGCACTACGGGAGACATTCTTCCGGATGACTTAAAACTTTATTTAAAACAATGAGTTTCTTGCTCACCAAAAGTTCATAACTGCAAAACCTAATATAATATTGAGGGTCAAAATACTTGTTGGTTCTTTATTGAATTCGGTATTCCCTGGATCTGGAAATGGAAGTCAATTTTCGGCTATACAGAGATTATGGCACCTTGCCTAAAGAGAAAAGGTCTCACAAAGTTTTGGGATAAATTATCTCGAGAAGATCCAGAAACAAAGGAACCATATGGGGATGAGTTGATGATTAAAATCGTCAAAAAGGTAGAGCTCTATGAGCAACAGAAAGATGAAGAGAAGAAGGATACTCTTGAACTTAGTCCTTTCCAGAAGATTTCTCAGAAATATGCTGAGACTCACTCAAAAGCAGAGATAATCGATCTGTACATTGCAGAAATGAAGAAAGATTTGTATAAAAACATTGGAGGATCAAACTCTAAATCCGATATCTCCATGACATCTGACTAGATAACTCAGGAACTCAAGATCCCGACGAAGACCAAATTGGTTTTTCCCTAGACGATGCTCTAGAAACTTTGAAAGACTCTCTGAAAGATAACATCAAATAATTGAGTCTGTCAGCGCTAAGAGAATCTTCTATGTATCAATAATGACCGACAAATACTTTTACTTTATGCATTATTTGCATTTATCAGGGAATCACCCTGTTTACTTTTTGCTTGTTTTTTTGAGTTTGTCCTCTTTTCTCTTATTTTTCTTTTTAAGGAGCCCTCTTTCCTTGGTGGAAGCACGCTTCTCTTTAGCCTTTCTCTTTCTCTTAAGATTTCTAGTTTGTAAACAGTTTGTATAAATCCTTTAGAAGAATAAAAACATTCGACTTGAAGTTCTTGAAGAACTTTTGTAAGTATTCCTATTGTTCTTTTTAATTCTATATTTCTATTATTTTATCTTTCTATCAGCCTAAATGATAGGCTAAATTAAGATTTTGTGTTAAAACATACTTGTTATTTTTACAACTACAGATTTACATGGTTATATTGCTTATATTTCATAATTCTATTTTCTAAGTCTATAGTCGAGTGTCAACTTCATGATTGATTTACCCTCTTAAGGCCAGCAAAGTCGTTCATAGGTTTTTTCTT
Source organism: Arctium minus (assembly GCA_954870635.1). NCBI lineage: Eukaryota > Viridiplantae > Streptophyta > Magnoliopsida > Asterales > Asteraceae > Arctium > Arctium minus. Next base: position 27,120,708 of record OX941082.1, on the reverse strand, counting down.
GTCAACATTTTGAAGGTGTTAAATGGTGGCTTTTAGACTTAGTAATAGATCTTGGGAATATACATGGTTGTTTTAAGTATATTATTAAATAAATATTGTAATTGATTATTTTTTATAGATGTTTTTTTAGTAATTTTACATGTTTATTAACTAGTTTTTATCAAACGTTACTTTTTAATCAGCTAACTTATCAGCTATCAGCTAGCTTATCTGTTATAAGTTAACTTATCAGCTAGTTTGCCAAACATAACCTTAATATCAATTAAGTTGGAACTAAATATAATAGGTAATACAAAGTATATGATTTGATTGATATACCCAAAAATATGATATTGTGGCCCAAATATCTTAGTGGGACGAAAGTACGAATCATATACAATCAACCCTCTAAAGTCTTTGTTGACCCTACTTTGCAGGACAGATGCATGAAAATATGTAATCATCTTGTAAGGTACAATCTTGGTTTCAATTGATTAATTCTCAAACTGACCGACATATACATATAACAAATATAAGTTCTCTAATTAGTATAAATATACATAAACCAATCAATTAAGATTAATTAGACTACCTTCATCAATGATCATACCCAATTAGTTCATAGGATTTGGTTCACTGTGAGAAAAAAAAATTATGGTGAAAAGGGTAAGATGAGATCTACACCATTCGATACACAATAGAATGAGATACACCAGATTAATTCTTGTGTTAAACGTGATTTATGAGTGAGTTTGAGATTAAAAGTGATGATCCAAATACCCTTGATTTCTTATCTTAATTTTTCTACTCACAGTTCTCCTCATATGATCCTTCGTCTTAGTTCATATACATGATAATTATAAATATTTAAAAAAAATTGGAAAAGAAAAAAATAATAAAAAAATCCCTGAATTTGTTTGGTCTACGCACTTTAAGTTGGTCAGTAAGTGTATATAGACAAGTTAATTTCGCATTGGTCCTAAAGATTTTATTTTTTTTTAATTAATTTTTTTTGGAAAGGGTGTCCTAGGCTATGATAGACTAATTATGACCGTAAGACATCAGCCCTGATTAAACCTCAGTAGCCACAATTGTTGTGTACGTCTAGATTTGAACCCTGGACATATGGGATATTCCACCAAATCCTCCAGGATCTTAACCAGAATGCCACAACCCTTGTGGTCATAAGGATTTTATTTACATGATTCATTTTAGGGAAAGTTAAAAAAAAAATATTGGACTTTCCATTCTGAGTCTGAATATTTTTTTAGGAAAGTCCAATATTTTTTTAGAATGGATAAGACATTGAGCTCTGATTTTGAATATTTAAGTTTAGAACATCTTTTTAATGAACAAACTATTAATTTTTTTAGAAATAGGTTCCTATATCATTTTTATCTAAAAAAGTTACGTGTAATAAGAAATTAATGTTTTAAAATAAAAGAACACGTAAATCAACTTTACTGTTCACAAACCTATCATTCAAATTGTCTCGAAAGTCGCACACAACGTCATCAGTCCCCCTCGCCACCACTTGTTGCCCCATCGTCGTCTATTCTCTTTCACAGCCATGTTCTCTTGTCATCAGTCTCCCTTTTTTGATTGATTTATTTCTTTTCGATTCTCATTCTCTCTTGATATGACTGTATGTACTTTAAATTTTTGAAAAAAAAGGATGAAATGAAAAAAAAAAAATCAAAAAAGGAAGATCGATGGCAAAGACCAACAACAAGAGTGGAAGGTATAAAGAACAGATGGAGATGCCACGACATGAGATTGCGAGAGGTAGTGATGTCGGTGAGTGCAGACAATTTGAATGGATTAGAGTTTGGAGATAGTAAAAGGGAAAAGTTCAGAAAAACCCAACAAACTATTCTATTTTGAATGATTAAGTTCCTAAACAAATTTTTTGAATGAAAAAACCATTATGTCAATATGGAAAACGGACAACGTTCGGGCAACAAGAAGTGGCAAGGCGGATTGTAAAACTGATTTAGATTAATTTTACTTTAAAACCTTCATACTCAGTTCCAGATACCTTTAAAAAAAATAACCAATTTGCAAAAGTTCGATGGTTTATTTATTCAAAAAAATGTTTAGGGACTTAATCATTCAAATTTAGAAAGTTTAATGGTTTTTTAATTTGAAAAAATAGTTTAAAAAATTAATCATTCAAAATGAAAAAATTTAATGGTTTTTTCATTCAAAAAAATAGTTCAAAGACTTGATCATTCAAAATGAAATAGTTTATTAGGTTTTTTTGAAATTTTCTTACAGTAAACTAACTTAAGTTTTATAACCATACCATCCAATATAGGTAGTTTTTTAGGTTAAAACAATGTATGAAACCAACTTTCAACAATGTGTTTTCGAAATTCAAAGCCTTCTAAGAAAGGAAAAAAAGGGGGGGGGGGGAGGATGGGAAGAAAGTGAAAAAATATTAAAGAAGTTTTTTAGAGATAAAGGAAAATAAACGGAAGAAAAATAAAGATTAAAATTCTAAAATTATTGAAGGAAAAAAAAGAATAAAAAAATTAAAACCTCTCAAAAAATTATTAAATTTATAAAAATGTCACTTTTTTTCTTTATTTCCTATTTAAAAACATGAAAAAAAATATTATTTTTCTTTTATTCCCTTTTAAGAACACAAATAAATAAATTATTTTTCTTTTATTTTTTTTCTTTTCTCTCCAAATTTAAAAACACAATTTTAAAATTGTTTAAGACTTTGATCATTCAAAATAAAAGAGTTCTCATTTTTCTTAGAGTTTTCTTTAAATTTATAGGAAAAATTCATAAAACCAAACAAACTATTCTATTTTGAATGATTAAGTCACTGGACTATTTTTTTAATGAAAAAAATTATTAAACTTTCTCATTTTTAATGATTAAGTCCATAAATTCTTTCTCGAATTAAAACCACTAAACATTCCCATTTTGAATGAAAACGTCATTAAATTTTCCTATTTTGAATGATTAAGTCCATAAATATTTTTTTGTTAAATTAAATCATCGAAACTTATAAAGCTAGTTACTTACATCATTTTAACCTAAAAAACTACCTGTAAGCAGTTATCTTTTTTATTATTCTTCTTTTAATAGATAAAGAATAGATTAAAAAAGAGGAGACCAATGGCAGATGCAAAGTGTGTTAGGCGACATGGAAAACGACAATATTCTGGAAACGAGGAGTGGTGAGGCAGAGCAATACAATTGTTTGTGAGGAGTTTAATGTCATAGAGTTTAAGAACAGTAAACTTATTTAAATTTGTTTTCAACTTAAAACTTTCATAGTCAGTTTTAGATACCTTTAAAGGAAAGATAACCAATTTTTAAAAGTTCAATAGTTTATTTATTCAAAAAAATGTTTAGAGACTTAATAATTCAAAAATTAGAAAGTTTACTGGTTTTTTTATTCAAAAAAATAGTTAAAGAACTAAATCATTCAAAATGAGAAAATTTAATAATTTTTTCATTCAAAAAAAATAGTTTAAAAACTTAACCTAAATAGGATAGTTTATTGGTTTTTTTTAACTTTTACCTAAATTATTTTAATTAACATATTATATTATTTACTAGCTTATTTTTATTAATTAATATATTATATTACTATAAATTTGTTTTAATTATATTATTAAATATTATAATTGATTATTTTTTCTAGATGTCTTTTTTAGTAATTTTATATGCTTATAAACTAGTTTTTGTCAAACGTGACTTTTTCATCAACTACCTGATAAGCTAGCTTAAAGCATCTCCAATGCAAGATTCTTATAAGCAAAAAATGTAGTGGCTTGTAGCAACTACCATTGTGGAGAGTTTTTATAAGAATCCAAACTTAGGGCCTGTTTGGTAGCAGCTTAATGAGCTTAATGATACAGCTTATTCAGTCAGTTATATATGACTGTTTGGTAATGACTTAATGATATAAAAAGTGGCTTATTCAGTAAGATTTCAAGCGAGATTATGCAGAAAGACAAGTTTTTTTTCAAACCAGTCCCTCCCATTAAAAAACATGTTCCTTCCATCTATGAAAAAACTCTATTAAATAAAAACCTTCTAAACCTATACCACATACAACTTTATGTCTTTATCCATACAGAACTTAATGAAAAGCCAACCAAACAGCCCCTTAGTCAATGTACATGGATGTCCAACATAAACGGCATCTTTTAGAATCTTAAGCTTCCAGAAAAATCTCAGATAAAAATGTCTACACTTTTGAACAATCATGATATCTGCTCAGACTGATGAAATGCAATCTCATTGATTCCTTCCATAAGAAAGAATCTCTGAAGTCTGACATGTGATTGGATTCATAGAATCATCATCGCAAACATCAATTGTTATAATAATTATTGTTTTTTAAAGCTGAAAATGTTGATCATATTGGTATTGAGAAATGAACAACATTGCATTTATTAAAACCTGTGGATTATTAAGTTTCGGTATTTATTAGACACTACGGATACGACTCCAATGGAAATATTGGATCGAAGAACAAAGATATAAAATAAACGAGAAAAGAAACACCTCAATTGTTCCAAACAAGTGCAAAATCATAAATAATATTTACGAAAATACTAATATAAGAATGGAGATCAGAATTTGGTTAAAGTTTATCAGTCACGATTAATTCAGAAACACGGACCAATTAATTGTTCATCATTTCTCCAATTCCACAATTTATAAACGAAAAACAGTTTCTGCAATCGTATTTTTGCGTATGATAACATAGATCCAGAAGGAAGATCATTGGTTTTTCATCATCAGAGACTTAAATACAAGTAATCACGACAATAGTCGATCATTTTGTTGCAGTTAATTTCTCATCATTTGATAACAAAATCAATAATCCATACGCTCCAACTCACCATTAAGTGAATTCAAAAAACAAACAAGCACACAAAATAATCGAGTGAATACAAGTTAATTTCTCATCATCAGAGACTTAAATACAAGTAATCACAACAAAAGTCGATCATTTTGTTGCAGTTAATTTCTCATCACTTGATAACAAATAAATAATCCATACAGGTGAAGTCACCATTAAATAAATTCAATAAACAAACAAGCAAACGAAATGATCAAGTCAAATAACAGTTAATTCTCATCATCAGAGACTTAAATACATATAATCACGACAAAAATCGATCATTTTGTTGCAGTTAATTTCTCATCACTTGATGAAAAAAATCAAAAATCCATACGTCTCAATTCACACATAATTGAATCGAGAAAACAAACAAGCAAACGTAAATTGAGAAACGACGTACTCACTGAACCTCCATTGATGCTTCGAGGAACCCTAAACCACTTCACTGCGCCATTGTGGGGATGGATGTGGGGTTAAGGGGTTTTATAAAGCTTTTTATATGGGTGATATATGTGGTGTGGGTGGCAAAAGAAGCCCTAAAATATATTCAAATAATCTGGGCTTTTTGGCCCATTTATTTTTGGACCCTCTTTTAAAATATTAGACCAATAATCATCTGAAGTCTCAAAATAAACGCAAAATTTTATTTAGGTGTTGTTTGTTTTTTAGAGGTCTAAAGTCTGAAGTCTAATTTTAGTTATGATTAATAAGAGGTGGTGTGTAAAAAGGTCTGAATGATTCAAACTTAAGAGTCAATAAGAGGTTTTTAAAAAAAGCAAACAACGCTGTATAATTTATAATGCCTAAAATATAAACATATATTAAAAAAATAAATCCTAAAAAATAAAGTTTATAGCATTTTATGGACAATATCGACAAGCATCGAGAGAGCAAAAATACAACTGCACTCTTTGTTTTGTATAATATAAATAAAATTCGTTTAATCATTGATTAAATATAAAAATTGTTTTTCATTAATAGTAAACTAAATGAATCTTCAGAACTAGATAAATGTTGCATGCATTTTGTCATAAAAAAAATAATTAATATTGAACCTTTAATGTATAAAGGGAAATTCAGAGGTGGAGTTACAAATTTTTTCAATGGTGGTATTTGACTATAAAAAAAGATTTTGTAGATATTTTTTACAAAATTAATATTGGTATGTTGGTTAATTCATTGTTTTTTGTATACCAAGTCCTGTGTAACTAAAGAAAATGATAAAACTGAGATTTGAACCCATGCGTGAAAGGGGAGAAAAGAGATTGTGCAACCTGTAACGACCATAAAATCAATAACAGCTAAAATATAGCATTATAACTCAAACGGTCCCAAAACATACTAATTTACATCATTCTCAAACTAAAGTACATAGCGGACAACACACCTTCACAACTGATAAACTACAAGCCTCCACAAAACTATGTCTCTTCTATGGCATCCTTCATTCTCCCCTTCTTTGAATGAAAACCCTACTAAACTATCACCTGAAAATGGTTTTAGTTTTGGAAAGCGAGGGTTAGACCATGAGGTCTAGTGAATTCCCTCTAAAAAACGGTTTGCACAATTCTCAACTTTAAAACAAGGAAACTGTCATATTAAAGAGTAAAGTAGCAGATTAAATATTCAACTCCACATAAGGGTATTTGCACAGTGGTCTCAACTCCCATCACCTTCTCGTGATGTTCACACTCGGGGCCCCAGTAGATCCCCACGACCCCCCAGTAGATGCCATATCCGTGTGTGTAAGAAACATATTCAAGGCACACGATTCAACCAACCTCCCAAGGATTTCCAACCATCCGAGGTACACGAACCCCACTGTGCAACCCGACTCTATATACATACAAGCACAAATTCATGAAGAACATGTAAATCATGAGTATGCAATAGAAATGCTTTCACGGTACATAATAACATGCTTCTTTTCAAATCATAGATATCATCATCACAATACCAAATTCAGTGGTAAAAACAAAAGGGTTTAAAGGAACTCACCTGTCAACGGAAACTCGACACACTCCCTGACCACTTACTTTAGAACTGGACAAGGCTCCTATAAATTGGTTCAAAAGATTTTAGTTAAAACTCAACTGGACTCTACATGGTTCCCGATTGAAACCCATCCGGTAGACCCTTATGGTCCCTTCCCAAAGCTCATGGTCCTGCTGAACCCAGGTTGGCCCGGGTGGTGAACATCTGGCTTCAATCCCGGTCCTAGAGGGGTATCCGGGCTTCAGTCCCGGTTCCTGTGGTTTGTCCGGGTTTAACTCTGGTTCCTGCCCGGGGTATCTGGGTTTCAATCTCGGTTCCAGCGGGGAAGTACCCCAGGCTTCACGCGTCCACGTCGGGTACTCCTTTAATCCCGGTAGTCTAATAACCCGGGTTTTCCCGGTTTCCCTGAATTGAAGTAAAGACCGGGTTTGGGCGAGCCTCGATCCTTCGTATCGAGGTCGACCGGGGTAATCGACTGTGGCATGGAAATTTCGTAAGAGGAATCAGTCAAAGTCTTTCCCGATTCCCACAAACACCCTACAATTCTCTCTCAAATAACAATGACCTTAAAGTGGGTAAAAGGTCGACCCACTGGTCTTGATTTCTAATCCACAAACAACAAGATTAATAGATTCTTATCATTGCACCACCAAAATTTCCAATAGAGTCTCAAGCCTTAACTAAGTGTGAGATGATTAGGAAAAGGGTTATCTCAAAGGAAGAAATCTTCCAAGCTTTTTCTTGGATTTAGCCTCTTCAAAGTTTTCAATCCCAACCTCCACTCCTTTGCTCACTCTGGTCAAATACAGGAAGAAAAATAGGATGCAGATTTAGGGTTTTCCTTTTAATTACCATTATATAACTTTCAATTATTGACCAAAAAGGTCCCCATATATTACTTTTTCCCACAACGACCACCATTGAAACTAAAGAAGGTAAATTGGAGGCCACGGTTATTACAACACTCCCCCCCCCCCCCCTCAAGAGAATTATGTCCCCGAAATTTCTTTGTTGAAGAGATGCGGGTACTTGGACCTCATTTCGAATTCCACTTCCCAAGTTGCTTCCTGCCCTTTCTGAAATCTCCAATGAACTTTCACCAAACTAATCTCTTTAGTCCTCAATCGTTTGACCTTACGATTAACGACTGCCTCCGACTCATTGACAAGTCTAACTCCTCATCCTTTCGTACCCTTTGCCAAGGTATTGCCATACCAAAATCCAACAAACGCTCTCAAAATAGAGGCGTGAAACACCATATGAATTTCCCATATATTCATCAGGCCCAACCAGTTCATACACCAACTCTCCAATTCTTTCATTAACCGCGACTGACCAAAAACGTGGCCTAACTTCACCTTCCTCTCAAAACGCACCACTCCACTCCACTCTATTGGGGATGTATTTCACATCATCCGTACCTCAACTTGAGGTTCAAAAAGGCCTAGCCTCTTTCAATCTAAATCATAACACACGACATTCCTCCAACCGCCATTCCACCATCTATATATTTCTTATCACAACTAAATCGTAACATATACCTCCCATATGTATCAGTTATGAACATCCCATACGATGATAATAATCGCTCAATTTGCCAACATAACCCCTGGTTATCCTTGAATTGTCACATTAAACCCGCTGTCATTAGTACTTCATCAGACAACACGTGAATCAATCATCACTTCTCTTAACATGATATGTATCTACACGAATAACACTTTTCCTTCCTGAACCACACTGCTCGCAACTCATCAATGTTAACCAATTCCTGGGAATTACATCGTCACCATCCGCCACCTCACCACCCCTAATTTATACATAATTAACAGACGAAAACTTCCATAATCCAATATCTTAATAACCCATAAATTCAAACTGAACCAATCCTAATGGCACACATATCAAATCCTCGCCGCATCCACCCAACAACCTATGCATTTTGAAGTGACTCAAAACTTCACTTGCTTCCCAGAAAGGAGCGAGCACACTCGCACAAAACCAATCCAAATAACATCACATTGAAACTCATATACACTTAGAATACTATCATACCAATACTTCTTCGAATCTGACAGCCTCTAACTTCGGTTATCACGTTTAACCACTTATGTAGCGCTTTCTCGAAGACATAAAACACTCACTTCAAAGGAAAGAATTCTTCACAGGTGCAAGCATAATACCAACCACACGAATAACTCCTATGTCGCTTTACCGATGCATACCCAACACTATTTTCCTCATACCCTCACGAGGAGTTCGCATACTCGCCAAATAACATGTCTGTAAACATACGCTACATTTTATGTGTCTCATGACAACTCCTCACCTTCAGTCTATCCACCCATTCTGATATACCATTTCCACTTTCTCTCATGCTTGCATGGAGCACCGATCACCCACCATTACATACTCACATTCTACTGGTTCCACACTATGGACACATCGATCCTATGTTCCACCCCACGAACGGTTCCACCATATTCCTCGACCGAGACATTCAACCAAGTTCTCGTAATTGATATTCACTACCTAGTAATGCCACTCATTTCGTGCTCTCCCAACGGGTTCAATCTATCCACCCGGATTCTCTTACCCACAAGCAATCTTTCAACCCTCCCAGATACATTTCAAACATACTACCAAGTGCCACAATTCCTCGACTATGACATATCCACTAATATTCAATTGGAGAAAGATAAACTCACCCTAGTGCAAGCGTTATACCAACAACACGAATAACTCATATGTCGCTTTACCGATGCGTACCCAACACTCTTTTCCTCATACCCTCACGAGGAGTTCGAATACTCGCCAAATAACAGGTCTTTAAACATACCCTACATTTTATGTGTCTCCTGACAACTCCTCACCTTCAGTTTATCTACCCATTCTAATATACCATCTCCACTTTCTCTCATGATTGCATGGAGCACCGATCACCCACCATTACATACTCACATTCCACTGGTTCCACACTATGGACACGTCGATCCTATGTTCCGCCCCACCAACGGTTCCACCACATTCCTCGATCGAGACATTCATCCAAGTTCTCGTAATTGATATTCACAATCCATAGATGCCACTCTTTTCGTGCTCTCCCAAAGGGGTCAATCTATCCACCCGTATTCTCTTACCCACACAGAATCTTTCAACCCTCCCATATACATTTCAAATCTACTACCAGTCGACTATGACATCTCCACTAATATTCAATTAGAGCAAGATAAACTCAACCCAGTGCAACACATTTGAGAAGAACACGAGATCTTCCTTTAGGTAGTCGTCAATTACCACTCGATCATCTGTTCTCAAATAGCAATAGCAAAATATCGCCTCACAGTTCTTACACATCAATCAAGCATACTTGCCGCACTTAATTGCCTCCCCAAAAATCTTCTAACCGGATTCCCCATCTACACTTATCATATATTAGCAACACAAATCCGTCACTAGATTTCACAGGAATTCATTACCACATCAATGAATTACACGACTACCTTGGCGAAGAAGGTCAATGACTTAATCACACAACTATCACACCACGACATCACCCTACAACTATATTCGTCATGATTCTCTTTACACGTAATAAATATCGCCTTCTTCATACCAACCGTAACATAATTTACATTTGAAATAAAGTTGTTTCACGATTTGTCTTCCCGAATCCAGATAAACCACAAAACCATGATCATCTAATCCACTCGTACAAGTTATTCGTCCCTCATTGACTCACCACGATCTATTCTCCAAATCTCTTAGGTAACCACATAACTACAACAACTATCTTCCACTTTCCTAACGCCCACACGCGGTGGTCCAGCATCATGCCACATATATACATATCTCCCGACGACCCATCACTTTCTCTTACAAATTCAGCAAAATAGGTGCACTAGAATTTCTTCTTGAATCTCAGTCTCCTGATGATGATCTTGATAGACGGTTTTTGCAACCCTCCAAATCTACCGCAAGTGTACGGTGTCAATCAAGTAATGCGTACTAAGTACGAGTATCGATCCAAGGAACTACGAGTTTAAGTACCACAACGGCTACCACAACTTATAACTGGACTATTGATAAAGTAATTTGAGTATGATTAATTAAACTACTTATCTAGAGAAAATGGAAGTAAGCATGGAAGCAAGATTCAAACAACGATTTAAACACTACAAAAAGAATACTTAAATGATTAGGGAAAGGCTAGGGGTTGGATTTCATTTGGATTCCACCAACAAATAAATAACAAACATTCAATAATCAATACACAAGGTTATATTTAGCAATTCCAAATATACTTACTACTCTCTCTTTCTCAAGCAATAGCAAGAATGTATCATGCAATATCTATTGAAATCTCTCGATTAATAAACATAAACACTCAACTCATTAAGCATAAGAATCACAACACAAAACTAGGGTTTACTTGGTATATCTCTATCCAATATCTCACCCTAGGTTTATCTAACTTTTATCAAGTTATAAAACCAATTTCTCAAGAGGAAATACAACCGAAAGATGAACAAGATGGCCAATCTCATAAACAATAAGAACAAGAAAGATAAACTTCAACCAACAAGTGTAATGACTAAATAAATGAAAATATCATATATTCAACGGTATAAAACCAAAATCCATCATTCCCCTAACCTTAAAATGTTTAGCTCATGTTACTAGTAGCAAATAACACCATATAAAAGAAAACGACAACACCCAAATACATTGTTTCTCAACAAAATACAAATGGAATGATAAAACTCCCTCAATGATTGATATACACTACCAATTTTAAGCTCCAAATGTTGTTTCCACCTTCCCAATCAATGCAAGGTCTCTTATCAGCTCCAAAAACGGCCTCAACAACTCCCCTACAAGCCTAACCTCCAACAATCCCGAGTTAACCCTAAAAATTAACTTCCTGCACCTTTTTAAACAATCAGCCCCCGACCGCGAGAGTGACACGTGAGAGTGACATGTGTCACTTTCGCTAGGCACTTTCACTCAAACTCCCAAACTCGCGGTACACTTTGCGCGATAGTGCTAGCGAGAGTGACACTTGTCACTTTTGCGTGGCACTTTAGCCAAGACCAAAATTGTTGATTTTCTTCGCCCGTTCACTTGGTTCGATGCTTTCCTCGTCCGAGATGTCAAAATGGAGTAATAATATGCAACTTTTCTTCCACTTGACATCTTGTATGTCTACACACAACTTGCACAGAAATATTAGTCCAAAATGTCAATTCTTACTTCAAGACAAACCATAAACTTATGATTTAGAGGGTAAAAACTAGTCAGATAACAAAGTTATCAAATCTCAAAATTGTACACTTTTAACAGTCGTCGACTTTAACACCATTAGTTGACACGGTGATGCTTTCACCATTTCACTAACAATGAAGGATTCCAAATGGAATCTGCCTCTTCCGACACATCATAAGTAACCTTATACCTCGCAGTTCTCACTTAAAGAACATACAAGACTTTCTTAGTGCAATGTCTAATCACAAAACCACTCAAATAATCGGTCTCAACGCCCAAAAACATCCCCTCAAAATATAGCAACACTACTTACTAGCATGCCATTAGTAGAAACATCTTGACAACTTCGAACTTCTCCCCGAACATAACCACTCTCAAATAACCGAACCGGAGTCTAAACTACAATAATATGGACATTAACAAACTCATTCCCTGGTACTCCCGTCATTCACCATTCTCCTCTAACCGAAACACTAAGTTCATACCTCGACCATAATCGGCTCAACCGACAAATTTCAACTCCCGATACTTTTCTTTATTTTTAATTGTAACCTCCTCCATGACCTAGAGAGTTCATAGCATTCGTGCATGACAACATAATGATTTAAATTATTTTGCATGTTTAAAAGTTCAATAGGTACAATATTATGAAACAAACTCTTATTCATGACACGACACTACTTGAGTTGAATAATAAAACACAGTTATCTCAAGGATCGCTCACATGTAACTACACGGCAAATCACAACCTCGCCCATCCAAGCCGATGCCGACACGAACGAAAAATATATCTAATGAACCTTTTCCAATACGACTAGAAAATTTCTGAACGAATCCACGTGCACGGAGTGAGTCAATCGGATCCTACACTCGTTTGTATGCTGACAACGTGTCAATTCTCATTTTGGTTATAAAACCTTTGCAGTCAAACGTTTTCATGATTTTCACAACGAAGATTATCCAAACATGAAATAGGTTGAAATAATTCACAAATCACTACGTTCAAAATTTTATTGTGCAACGTAAACAAGTTTGGCTTTTTCTTTAAACACATGTTTGCACACGTCGACTTATTTCCAAAACAAGAAACTCATTATGCTCATATATACTTTTAACACAAAAGGTCTCATGTAACTCATTTAAAGACACAATGCATGAAACTCAATTTGCAATTGAAGGCTATTCACTCTAACAAGGTCGACCATTATACTCACAATAACTTATCATTAACACCCTGCTTTTGACCAACAGTCGCTTTCTCACCCTTAGAACAACAAGGGTATAGGTGCTTCACGACCTACCTAGTTGACCACCCCACACAGTTTCCATAGAGACCACTGGTTTACAAAGCCTTTTGTCTTAATTTTGACCTCCTCAAGTCAATAAGTGACCAATTACCTCATATCCTTATTCTACATATACATCAATCCAACATGATATCTTTCCTTCATTGACGTTGCCACTATACTGCTTGGATAAATGTCAAAGGCTTAATTCATTCACCCGATCTTAAATTGAAGCTTGCAAGATTCCAACACAGTCCTCACTTCCTATCCCAACTGATTGACACAACAATTTCCAAAAATGAGGACTCACTTGAAATAGGAGTTGACTCTTAATTAGTCATTCATCCCTTTCGAATCCAAGAGGTTCCACCTCTAGTCGGATTATCCACGCTCTGACCAATACTCCTTCTAGAAGGTGTCAACATTTATACCATAAGCGGCCTCACACGACACCTCAAAACTGTTGCTATCATTGCAAGATTAGAATTTACTCCACATTACCACCCCCATCGATCGTTTCAACAATAGTAATCAAACGCGCCATGTACATATAAATTCACAATGGCATTGTCCAGATGCGATTTTGAATTTACCTTATATGAGATCCCTTAAATTATGGCTTTGATACCATTTGTAACGACCATAAAGTCAATAACAACTAAAATATAGCATTACAACTCAAACGGTCCCAAAACATACTAATTTACATCATTCTCAAACTAAAGTACACAGCGATAACACACCTTTACAACTGAGAAACTACAAGCCTCCACAAAACTATGCCTCTTCTATGGCATCCTTCATTCTCCCCTTCTTCGAATAAAAACCCGACTAAACTCTCAGCTGGAAATGGTTTTAGCTTTGGAAAGCGAGGGTTAGACCATGAGGTTTAGTGAATTCCCTCTCGAAAATAGTTTGCATAATTCTCAACTTTAAAACAAGGAAACTATCACATTAAAGAGTAAAATAACAGATTAAATATTCAACTCCACATAAGGGTATTTGCACAGTGGTCTCAACTCCCATCCCCTCCTCGTGATGTTCACACTCGGGACCCCAGTAGATCCCCACGACCCCTCCAGTAGATGCCATATCCGCGTGCTCAAGAAACAGATTTAAGGCACACGGTTCAACCAACCTCCCAAGGATTTCCAACCATCCGAGGTACACGAAACCCACTCCACATACATACAAGAAAAAATTCATGAAGAACATGTAAATCATGAGTATGCAAGAGAAATGCTTTCACGATACATAATAACATGCTTCTTTTCAAATCATAAATATCATCATCACAATACCAAATTAAGTGGTAAAAACAAAAGGGTTTAAGGGAACTCACCTGTCAACGGAAACTCGACACACTTCCCGACCACATACTTCAGAACTGGACAGGGCACCTATAAATTGGTTCAAAAGATTTTAGTTAAAACTCAATCGGACTCTACATGGTTTCCGATTGAAACCCATCTGGTAGACCCTTACGGTCCCTTCCTAGAGCTCATGGTCCTGTCGAACCGGGGTTGGGTTCACACCTCGGGCGGTGAACATCCGTTTCAATCCCGGTCCTAAAGGGGTATCCGGGTTTCAATCCCGGTTCCAGCGGGGAAGTACCCCGGGCTTCACGCGTCCACGTCGGGTACTCCTTTAATCCCGATAGTTTAATAACCCGGGTTTTCCCGGTTTCCCCGAAGGGAAGTACATATCGGGTTTGGGCGAGCCTCGATCCTTCATATCGAGTTCGGCCGGGTTGGGTGGTAATCGACTGAGGCATGGAGATTTCATAAGAGGAAATCGTCAAAGTCTTTCTCGATTCCCACAAACACCCTACAATTCTCTCTCAAATAACAATGACCTTAAAGTGGGTAAAAGGTCGACCCACTGGTCTTGATTTCCAATCCACAAACAACAAGATTAACAGATTCTTATCATTGCACCACCAAAATTTCCAATAGAGTCTCAAGCCTTAACTAAGTGTGAGATGATTAGGAAAAGGGTTACCTCAAAGGAAGAAATCTCCCAAGCTTTTTCTTGGATTTAGCCTCTTCAAAGTTTTCAATCCCAACCTCCACTCCTTTGCTCACTCTGGTCAAATACAGGAAGAAAAATAGGATGTATATTTAGGGTTTTCCTTTTAATTACCATTATATAACTTTCAATTATTGACCAAAAAGGTCCCCATATATTACTTTTTCCCACAACGACCACCATTGAAACTAAAGAAGGTAAATTGGAGGCCACGGTTATTACACAACCAACTATACCAAGATAAACTTGTGTTATTATTGTAATTTCAAGGAATATATAGTTGCATCCAACAAAATAATACGGTGACACTTTTCTACTCAAATTTTTTTCACATTATGACGGAGGAACGAAGCGGTGCCCTCTGAAAAAATCTTGTATTTATTTAGTGTACGTTTTGCTAGGAGTTAGGATTGTGTAAGCATTATTTTATTCTTTTCCAAACTCCAGAATTACAACAAATGTCTCGAGGCTCAATTTTAGAAGACCCTCGGCTGCAGAGAAAGAGGGGGATGGTGTAGGGGACGGTGGGTTTAGTTCATGTTTTTCTAATACTTTAAATACTTATACATATGTTTTATACATAATTTTATAAAAAATGTCAAATTATCAAATGGAAAAAAAATAGGGTGAGGGACAAAATACAAACAACATGGTTACTATTGTAATTTTGAAACTTTAGGAAAAATCATTAGAGTTATTTATTAGACTTTTATTTGAACCATATGGACGATTTTTTAATTTACTCAAAACTTATTATAAAAATTTATTGTTATAAAAACTTGACGTTAAAAAAGTTTATTTGTTTTTATTTTTGAAGAAAACTTTGTCATTTTGTCCGATACAATTGTAGTCTAGACACTTTTAACATATGATATTTGAAGTTAAATTGTTTTTATAAAATTTAATAATGCTTTAGAATGATCAAATTGATAAATAAATAAATGGAATATTTTCATTAAGACCGAAAGATTTGAGTCAAAACGATTCCATTTTATCATCTTTTGTTGTGGGTATTTAGTTTCGTAAAAACATCAGTTTAATAATTTATATATACATGCTGATGAACTTGGACCTTATAAGATTAGTCGGCAAAATATTGAAAACCCTACCAAACAGCAAAAATTACAAAACTTTCGTTATATTGATTTTTATGTCACTAATTTATATCTATATTTATACTATATTATAAAGCACGGATAAAAAACTTTTAAATACAAATTATTAGGCACGAGGTATCATCATTTTATGCAAAATTTTAAAATTCTCTTAATTTACAAGTTTCAAAGCACAAGATACATATTACTACTGCAAACTTCTAACACCCACCAATTTGGTATGTGCAGGACCTTCCTTTTATGCAGACATTTCCATGTATCACTATTAATTAATATATTATATTACTATAAATTTGTTTTAATTATATTATTAAATATGTAATTGGTTATTTTTTCTAGATGTCATTAAAATATATAAGATAATCATTGAATTCTAACAAAATACTTAATTTTTTTATATAAAAAACATTATATTATTAAGCCTAAATTAAACAAATTTATAAAAAAAAAAACATTATTACTTTTTCTCAAAACCATCCAAAATCGTACTGTAAATCAACAAAAAAACAAAAAATAAAATGAAACATTAAAATCGTGATGTATCTCGCTGTATTGCGTAACTACACTTCTAATACTTAATAATACGAATAAAAAACTGAATATTCCAATATTCTAGTGTCATCATTTATATAAAAAAAAATTATGTATTTTGTTAGAATTCAATGATTATCTTACATATTTTAAATTCTTTATATTTAAATTGAAATGTTTATGTTATGTTTAATAGTTAGTGTTGAATTCAAACATATAACTTTAGAAATTTGTACTCATGCATCATTTAATAGTTTTATATGTGTTTTATAACATAGTATAGAAGTTTAATAATAATGTAATTTATTTTAGATTTAATAATATAATTTTTTTTTAAAATAAACATTAAATATTCTGTTAGATTTTCTGTATTTAAATTTTGATTTTTATCTTTTATTTAATTATACATGAGAGTGATTTTAGAAGAGTTAAAAGTGGTTAGAGATAACGATTGAAAGTTAATAAATAACATTAATTAATATATTATATAAAGTTTTAATGATTGTTTTTAAGAGAAATTAGTAATTGTAACTATATCATTGCTTCCACTAAATTTGAAAATAAGTATTTATGAACCGATAATCGATTTTTCTCTTGAATTTATTTTTCAATTTACAAAGACCATTAAATTTTAAGAATGGTTTTATTAAAATCCACAATGATTCCAATATCTCTCGTCACTTATTCCATCAAATAAAACAATTATATAATAGTTCTTAAACAAATACTTCCAATATATCTTGTCATGTTTCATTGGAAAAATAAAACAATTCTTATTGTCTTTAATTTAAACGATCCTCACCCATACCCACCCCCAAAAAGGAACTCAACAATGTCCATTGAAGAAGACTCAAATTTTCTTGCCACACAAAGGTACTTGAATCTTACTAATTATGCTTTCTTTTTGTTTAAAACATGAGAATGGATTCAAATCAACAACCACAACAATCTTTATCATATGGGTCATGTTAACTGTTCTTCGATTTGTCTTGAAGGTATGCGATTGTTACGGGATCAAACAAGGGGATAGGCTTAGAAGTATGCACACAATTGGCTATGAAAGGGGTTCTAGTTGTATTAACCGCGAGAGACGAGAAGAAAGGAAAAGATGCATTAGAAACTCTTAAAGATTGCGGCTTTTTCCAACGCGAGAATTTGGTTTTTCATCAACTTGATGTGTTGGATCCATCTAGCATCTCTTCTCTTGTTGACTTTGTGAAAACCAAATATGGGAAGCTTGATATTTTGGTATGATTTGTTTGCTTTATATGTATTTGTATAGTATATTTACTAGGTGTCTTTTATATCGACTTAAAATCGTTGATAGGTGAATAACGCTGGGGTTTTGGGATTAAGTGTAAACATCGAGGCATTAGAAGCCTCAACAAATGGTGAAGTAAGTTTTTATATATTACAATATTCATTCCAACTTCGGACTCTCCAAATTCCTTCAAATGAATACGTTAAAATTAATATGATGGTACCATAGTCCCTTCGGGGTCAAAACTTTTCAAAATAACGAGCCTTTTACCCTCGAGTTTTGGCCTTTGTCTAGTATTGTGTCCTAATAAGATGATTTTTACAGGACTCGGGATTTATCAAATGGGGAGAAGTTACAACACAACCATACGATTTGGGAGAAGAATGCATTCAAACGAATTACTATGGAGCAAAGAGAATGATTGAAGCTTTCACGCCTCTCCTTTCTTTGTCCGACTCTCCAAGAATCGTCAATGTTTCATCAAGTTCGGGAAAATTGAAGGTAAAAACCACAAAATGTGACATTTTATACATTGATCCCACTTCTAATAAGAAAAAGAAAGATGACACATTTGCCCTTGTTTAGAAAATGTCACTATTAATGCTCGTCAAGGGTAAATATGTCAAAAAGTTAGTTTTTTTTTTAACTAGAAAACAAACTAATTAATATGTGAAAAAACTAATGAGAACAAGGATATACAATCCAATTAAATGCTTGAAGACTTCTTAGAAATAAATAATTAGAACTTTAATGATGGTTCATACTTCATCCAAAAACCAATAACATTAGATGCCTTAAAACATTTGAAAATATGCATTCCAACAAACTTATCGTCCTTCATTGTTTTGCAGTTTGTAATCAACGAATGGGCTCGTAACATCTTGAGCGATACTAAAGCTCTGAGTGAAGAAAGAATCAACGATATTCTTGAAGTTTTTCTTAGAGATTTGAAAGAGAATTCTTTAGAAACAAATAATTGGCCTTCATTTTTATCTGCGTACACATTATCGAAAGCCGCCATGAATGCCTACACAAGATTGATAGCAAAGAAGAATCCAAGTTTTATCATAAACTGTGTTTGCCCTGGGTATGTGAAAACATATATAAATTACTTTTTAGGACACTTGAATGTTGAAGAGGGTGCACATAGTGTTGTGAGGTTGGTGCTACTCCCCATAGGTGGGCTAGGGCATTCTGGTCTTTTCTTTTATAGAGAGGAAATATCTTCTTTTTAATGAAAGTAACAGTTTATGAATGTGCCATGTAGTTGGAGGTGTCTTTCATTTTGTAACACATCAAAATTGTTGCTTATGTATATTGTTTGGATACAATGCTAATTCTTGTATAGCCAATACTGTTTCTAAGATGAAAAGATATTTTGACCATTGATGATTGATCCAAATTTTGAGTATACATAACTTTTAATATATAACAATGCTTTGTAACATCGAACGCCGACTAACTCCTCATGCTCCAATAAATGGCATCCCCCGAGAAGGGGATTCTTAAAATGCAACATCGATGCTGCCACCTTTGAGAATTCCAACTCCGCAGGGTTTGGTGCTATTATCCGGGATAGTAGGGGTACCTTCATCTCCGCCAAAGCGACCCCAAAAACTTTCCTCCCTCCGGTTCGAGAATGTGAGGCGTATGCACTAAGGGATGCAATCTTATGGGCCTATAGTCGGGGCTTATCCAATGTTATCTTCGAAACGGATGCCAAGGTAGTTGCAGACGCTATTTACGATTTGAACCATGACAACTCGGAATTTGGGGATATCATTATTGACATTCAACGTCTTCTCGGCAATTATGGCAACTTTTCGGTCCATGCTATTGGGAGACAAGCTAACGAAGCGGCTCACTTAATTACGAGGCACTCTCGTTATTTATCTTGTCCTAAAGTTTTTGATGTAACTCCGCCTTTCCTTTTACCTTTTATTAACGACTTCTGTCACGATCATAACTTTTATGATTTGATTATCGGGTGATGGCAATGTCGAAGCCTGATTGTGTCAGAATCGTCCTTTTCAAAAAAAAACAATGCTTTTACCAAATAACCATTTTGCACCATTAAATTAGTTGTGAATTGCAACATCTCCATGTAAATTAAATGGAAATTGACTCAAATAACCATTTTACACCATTAAATTGGTCTCCTAACCATTCATCTCTCACTTTTACCAAAATGTCACTACCTTCGCAATTTTCAGACATCCGCAAATTGCGATTTTCAGCCTAGCTCCGCAATTTTTTAAGGGAAACTGATCATATTCGTTTTTTTTGTCTTTTAGCTACGTCTGCAATTGATTTTGAGGACGTAGTGACATTTCGATCAAAATAAGAGAAAAACGAGAAAGGTTCAAACGACAACACTAGTTGTTTAAGAAAACAACAAATCATCTACAAAATAATACATTAACCTGAAAGAAAAGGACGCAGAGACTAAAGTCGCAAGCAAAATGACGTGAATCATATATGATTTTGTACTTACACTCCGTGTCAATTTCCCTGAATTAAATTCAGGTTCATCGAATCCTCCTCCATAATCGATTGACGGAGCTGCTTGATTGAAGCAAAAAATGGCAGAACCTGGGAAAAAGAGGTACTGCTACTACTCTGAAATATTGTTGGTCAATTCAAGCGTTTGTTAAATTTAATCAATGTCTTTTTTTTTCTTGCTTCTTCATAACTAGAATCCTGATTTTTATGAAATACTTCAAATCTAACTTGTAATTATGAAAAATTTCAAATTAACTAGTTACTAATTTTGCAGCAGATAAGGCCTATTTGACAGTAAAAAGTCAACGTTATCTCTATTAAGTGATATTTAGAACAAAATACCTAATTTTGACATTTTTAAAGTCAAAATTGACTCCGAATTTGGGAGGAAGATAGGTAACAGCTTTATTCTTCAGAGTTCAGAGTCATGTGAATTATTGTGAAATGTTGTATAATGTTCAGAGTGTCGTACGTTTTAAAGTTCAGACTTAGAATTGTTCTATATCAAAAATTTGATCAATTCTTTCTCTTTTTAGCTTTGATCTTGTTTAGCAGTAATCTTTTCTCAAGTCCCATGTAATTATCAATATAACTTTTAGTCATTTTGTAGCTAAATGAATATATATATATATATATATATATATATATTTGTGACATTTAAAAGTCAAATTCGATTCCAATTCTGCAATGAAGGTTTAACATATTTCTATAAAATGAATTTTCTTCACAGGTTAGTCTGTAAAAACATAAAAGATATCATCAGCTATTTGTCAATTTCTTTCTTGTAAGTGGGTATCCTGGCCAGGATTGTTAATCAATGTGATAAATATTTGTTGTAAAATTCACAAAAAAGACATTCTAGAAACAGATTGCTTATATGTCATACTGGAATTCATTTCCAGTCAGTAATTTTGGGGGAGTCATTAATTGGAGGCTGTAGATGAATCTATGTTTACTCAGTAATTTTGTCACATATTTGTGATTTTGATTATTAACCCATTTGCATATGTTGTAATGTGTGTGTGTGTGTAGATATGCAGTGGTAACAGGGGCAAACAAAGGGATAGGATTTGAAATTTGCAAGCAATTGGCTTCAAATGGGATCAAAGTAGTGTTGACTGCTAGAGATGAAAAGAGAGGGATAGATTCTCTTGAGAAATTCAAAGGGACTCACCTTTCTGATCTTGTGATATTTCATCAGCTTGATGTGGTGGATCCTGCTAGTGTTGCTTCCTTGGCTCAATTTGTGAAAGACCAATTTGGGAAGCTTGATATCTTGGTATGATTCAAATCCCTATTCTTGGAATCTTCCAATTTTGTATTTTTGATCATATTTATCCTATCCTCATGTTGTTCCATGAAAGCCAAGTTTTTCGTTTTCATGGAACTGCAACAATATCTTTCAAAGAAGGCCTTCAAACTTGCAACATTTTATCTGTTAAGAACCTTTTGATGCTAGTATTACCTACTAAGGGGCTGATTACCAAACGCTTACCGGGTGAGCATGACAACAACCGAGAATCTTACCAACAATCCATTTTGATGGCCGAGAATGTTACCCGATAAGGTGAGTGAGGATATATGGTGACTCCTGCCAATAAGCGCTACCCAGTAAGTGTTTGGTAAAAGGCCCCTAAGTCCATAAGATTAAATAGACTATGTTTCTTTTCAAGTTATTACAAAGGAAAATGTTAAGTATGTAAAACGAATAAGATGTTACTTTTAGTGTAAATTAAACTATGTACAGGTGAATAATGCTGGGATTGGTGGAGCCATGGTAGATGAAGAAGCTTTAAGGGCTTCAAGAACAACGGCCAATATGGTAAGTGTTTATCGTCTTCTTTATCGTGAATTAGTTACCTTTTAGGAACATCTATTTCTTTTCTCCAATAAAATTGTAATGTTTGGTTTGATGCATAGTTTAAGTAAACTATTTTATCCTTCTTAAATATTTAAAATACAAAAAATATCGCTAGTTATTCCAGATGCTCGCCAAATATGAAAAAACCCAGAGGTTATTGGAGATGAGATCTATACCATCAAAACATGTCTAGCCCAGTGGTAAGGTAACATCCTTGGGGGGTCGGTGGATGGTATCCATGAATACCCGGGTTCGAACCCCGTGGTGAGCATGTGGCGATATCCAGATCATGGATCTGCCACTTAGTGGTACCCTTAATTGGGCCGGGTCGTGGTCGACGGGGATTAGTCGGGTGGCACCCTTAAGTGGGAGCCCGGATACCCCTGGAACATGTGTGTGTGTTATCTGCCATTCAAAAAAAAACTTGTAAAGAGATGATGGGCAAATAGGTAACCTTAAAAGCATGTTGGGTTTCCTCAAGTGGTTGGATGGGGTCCTTTGAATAAATGATTTTAAATGAGTTTTCAATCGGGGGCATGGGCTTATAATTACCTTCCTCTGGCCTGATCCCTGGTTCAAAACAGTATGCCCCCGGTTCAAAAAAACAGCGTGCTCCTGTAAAAACTTAGAAATACACCGGAAGGTCATTTTGCTGAGGTCATTGATCTAAATAGCCCGATTGAATCCAACTTGGAATTTTTGGGGACTCGGTTTTTAGAATCTTCTGAAAAGGATAACTTTAACTTTAAATGAGATTTTAATTAAATCCATGACCTTATAATGAGTATGAAGACATTTTTTCTTTGATAGGCCAGGAGGTCGGGGATATAGTGCTCCTATATCTATGTTCTCTTGATTTGTTTGGGATTAAACCGAGTTATCTGAGGACGTTTAACAATCAAACAGAACTTCTAGATTACTCCTTTTGTGACCGGAATGTCACTGGTTTTAAGTCATGAAAACAATCTCATTGCAAAAATGCATGAAAAGGGCTACGTAAAAAGACTTTCCTCGCTCATTCAGGCAAAGCGAAAACAATCTTGATGCAAAATATTCAATATTTTCTCCAATACAGGTCTGAGGGCAATGGTGGTTTTATCTGATGATTTTTATCTTATTGCATTTTCCCTTTCAATACAGGCTACAGGAGGCCAAATTGAATGGGGAAAGATACTGACCGAGTCCCATGAGTTGGTTGTTCAATGTCTGCAAACAAACTACTATGGAGCCAAAAGAATGGTTGAGCATTTCATTCCCCTTCTAGAATCATCCGATTCCCCGAGGATTGTAAATGTCTCATCCTCCATGGGAAAGTTAAAGGTACATAAAATGTTATGCTAACACCACAAATGGAACTAATGAACAAAACATCTAAAACATACATCTGCGAAAAGATCTGCGCACAAGGTTAAAGAGAAATAGACACAAAATCAACTTATCGATCAAGTGATACGTTAATATGCCTCGAGTCCCATGGTCTCTATAGTTTTGAGCCGTAGTCCTAGTTAAATTTGTATTGGTGTCTTTGAATACCTTGTTTGCTTTAGTGTTAAGACTAATTAGTCTTTTCCCGAGCTATTATTCTCTTCTTGTTTGGTAACTGTGGGTGTCTTGACCAGCTTGCACGCACCTTAACTAATCCCACGAGCCCCTGAAGATAATAGTCAAGAAAATCCCCAATGGCCCTAAGGAGGCTCGGACTAGCCGCCTTTGGGGTTCATGTAAACTATAGCGGTATTTTTAACATCTTGATTATGATTATTGTCGGGTTGCAAACAAAAAGTTAAGTAGACAACTCAAAAAACGATTCACTCCATATAGTGAAAATTCCCATGCATGTTGCCTTATCAAGGTGATTGTCAACTTGTGCATGTTTTTCAGGGTTTGAAAAATGAACGGGCGAAGGGAATATTGAGCGATATCGAAAACCTAACAGAAGAGAAAATAGATGAAGTACTTGAGGAGTATTTGAATGATATGAAAGAGGGATTGCTGGAAGCCAAAGGGTGGCCTACTACAGTATCAGCATATACCCTCTCAAAAACAGCCATGAATGCTTACACAAGAATCTTGGCCAAGAAATACACAAGTATTTGCATAAATTGTGTGTGTCCAGGCTTTGTTAAAACGGATATGAACTATAATACCGGCATATTATGTGTCGAAGATGGTGCAGAAACTCCGGTTAAGGTAGCATTGTTCCCTCACGGTGGTCCTTCCGGGTGTTTCTTCGATAGAAATGGTGTAACATCTTTCGAATGAATGCAGAGATGTGGAAAAGGTAAACTTAGATACCCAGGTTTTTAACATTGTGTTTTTATTCGACCATAATTAAAAATGCCGTTTTAACAAATTAATCTTCTACTGTTGTTTGGGGCTCAATAGCCAGGTTCATATATTTCGGTACGAAAGAGGCAGACTATTTGAAGGTTATTGAGTTAATTTTATTTGAAGAAAATGTGCTTGATGATCCGTTATGTCTTTCGGTATGCTCTTTATGTATCATGACGATTGCAACAGTTCTCGTTGATGTAAATAGAATTGCGTTGTTTGACACTCGACTATTGAATATTATGTGATCTTTCGAATTTTACTATTGAATGTTATGTGATCTTTCGATTTAATGACTATTAGCATTGCATGTCCATGGTGACCTATACAGAAACAGTTGTTTTACTCTTTGTAGTGGAATCTAGTTTTGGGCCTGGTTAGGCCTGCCAGAATTGATTAAGAGAAGGCCAAAATCAAGAACCGTGCCACAATTATAACTAAAATCGAGCTTGATTAAGCCCGAGCCCGGAACCGGTTGTTTTTTCTATTTTTCAATTATTTTCTTATGTATTCTTAGAACACTGTATATTTTACTAATCATATTAAAATTCTGAATTGATGTTAAAGTTAATATTAGTTGTTAAATGAAATAAAAAAATTAACTTGTTACTAAAAGTTATTGGACAACATTTTTAATACTAAAAGTACAATTTAAAAGACAATGTTAAACAAAATTATTAAAATATTATCTTAAAAGTTATCAAAATAAATAAATTTAAAAGTAATTACTAAACATTTTATCCAAAAAAAATAAAGAATATAAACATCAATATTCAATACAATATTAATATATAACCAAGAGGAAGAAAAATCAGCTTGGTTGGGATCATCGGGCAAGGACCATCCTATTTGCAAAATTTTTGACTATTTGGTCGAATAGGACAAAAAGTTTTTTTTTTTTTTTTTTTTAAAAAGGTGTTTGTTAGGGTGTGTTTTAATTGTTGAATTGAAGTAGAGGGGTGCAATTTGTATTTTTTTTTCTTATTCTTTATCTGTAATGGGTTTTTCTGTATTAAATGGGCTCTGGGCCTGTTAGGCTTTAGCCCTAGGTATATATTGTTTGCTTAACCTATTTTCTAGGTTAATGGTCATTTAGAGGTTTATGCTTATCAGATAAAATTCTCTCTGTAAACCTTTTGAGCTTTATCAGTGAATACAATCATATGACCAGATTTGATGAAAGATATTGATTGTTATTATTTGATTTGTTGATTATACTTGCAAACTGGGATTCACAATTGGTATCAGAGCAAAGAGACGAAGATTTGATTCGAAAAAGATAATTTTTTTCTCTCTATTCTCTGTGTCGATCGACTTCAATTTTGAGTTTTGGGTTTCTTGTTTTTTGCTAAATCTTTGAGTCTAGTTGCTCCTAATCTATTTAGTTTTGTTAGATTAAGTGTTTGGTAAAGTCTCGTCTTTTGATTCGGAGTATTAATCTTTAATTTTGGGTTTTTATAAATCCAAAATTTTTAGACTGTGTTCTTGATTTTTTTTGGTTGAAAATCATTGATTCATTGGTTTTTGGCTCAATAATCGTTTGAAAAAGTGTTAGATCTCTGAATTTGATCCATATTCGTTGCTAAAGTTTATTGTTTTGGGTTAATTTGTTTATTTTTTTGTGATTTTGGGATCGAGCCGTGAAACCGTGTTAAACCCTACCCAGGTCTCGTGAAGCCTGGTTGTCCCAACCCAGATTGTCACGAACCATGGTTATCTCACCCCTGTTTCTCAAGCCAGGTTGTCTGAACCCTTGTCCCCAAACCTGGTTGTCTGAACCCTGGTTGTCTGTGGTTGTCAGAACCCGTTGTCCTCAAACCTGGTTGTCCCGAACCCTGGTTCTCCTCATCCAAGCCAGGTTGTTCTCACTCATCCTGGTTCCCCAAGCCAGGTTGTTCCCAACCCTGGTTCCCCAAGCCAGGTTGTTCCCCAAGCCAGGTTGTTCCCCAACCCTGGTTCCCCGTTCTTATCTTAAAGCGTCATCTTTGAGTGTTTCTTGTTCCTTGTTCACATTTCTTGAATCAAATCGCGATTGTCTCACGGTCATTTGCAAGTATTAGAACGATGTCTACTCGCGAAGCTTTGGCAATGGGTAGCATATGTGTTGTATCCCCGTGTATATCTGAAACAATCATATGTTGCGAGCCTGTGTGGCCCAACCGGAATGGCTATAGTGACACCTATAAGCGGTGCTCCACGAGGATTGGCCGGAAGTCCTACCACAGCTATCATCACGCCAGCTGTGAACGTAGGCGGTACGACTTCAACAGTCGTTACCCCAACTGGAAGTCTATGTGACCCAGGTGTTAGCTTACCCTCATTTATTACACCGAAACTATTGCAGCAGGCTTTGCATGCAGTCGATGGTTCCATCTCTCGCCAATTAGATCATTAACGTCGATCAGCTGAGGAATTCCAGCACACGGTTCTCCGAATGCTGAAAGGCAGTTCCCCAGTAGCTCCGCCACCACCTCCACCAGTTCAGCAGCGACCGAAAACCTCCGAGCTCAAATCCATGGTCTTATCTGATCTTTTATCTCATGGTACACCTGAAGATGCAGGTTTGATAGCAATTCTTCGCCAACAGTCTGAGTCCCGGGCTTTCCAAGATGAAGTCCGAGCAGGTTTCCGCGATCTCACAGCAAAGATGGAATCTATCTATACTTAATTTCAGTCTTCGATATCTGCCCTTTCCAACAGGGTTAAGGTACTCGAGGATACTTGCCGCTCTCAAGCCGGTTCTTCCAAACGTCCACATGACAACCGTGATGATCCCGATCGTCATGAGGGGGAGAAACGACAGCACCTCAATGACACAACAGCAAGAACAGATACCAGAACAGATACCAGTCAACCGGGAACTGCACAGGATAAACAATCAGAAGGGGCTCAGAACACAGAATCAGTACACGATACAGAGATCAGTGAGACACAGACAGAGGTTATTTCACAGTCGAGTCATCTTCAGGCAGATTGCTCAGTCACAGAATTAATCGATTGTGAAGACTGTACATACTCACCTGTTGAGGTCAGAAATTATGATTTAACTGAACAATTAGCAGATTTAGGTGAATCAAATGAACCGGTATCTGAAAGAGCTTTAGTCGTATTCCAAGAAGGAGTCAATGAATTGTGCACATTCGATGATGTTGAATGTATGCAACAAGGAGACTATGATTGCTTATTTGAGCAAATGCGACTAGAGTTTACATCTTCTGAGGCACTTTCTGGAGTCATCCCTCTACGATCGATTCCTTTCGTTCCACCAGATCTCCCCGATCAGAATATGTTAGAAACTTCAGTTCCAGAAGCTGTAAATGTACAACCTGGTCCACCATTGAAATGGGAAAGAGTAAGGATCAATGTTCCTTTTCTTGAAGAATCTTACAAAAGGATCTTTGCTCATTGGATCAGAACTTATGATAAGGCGTTTATCTATGGTATTGGGTCATTCGACAAACGGAAACAATTTGCTTATTGTTTCTTGAAAGAGAACAACAATAGACCAAACACGAGCAGAACAAAACTTAGAATCAAATATGTGGATGAAATTGGTACTGACCGCTCTGAAGAAAAAATATGGTTTCCAACTTTTCTAGTTACTAGAGAAGATGGGACACAATGGAAATTTACAGAGTTTGATTTTGAGGATCTTGAGCTACGAGATTTTCTGTTTTTGCTACGTGACTTGAAGACTCGTACCATACGTCCTAGTGTAATTCAAGATGCTCTGACTGCAGTAAAACGTTTCATGATGACCACGATGAAGTTAGCGTGTCTTGAAGATTTACAGATTGGTGTTGAAAGTCATCAAGCGAAGATCAATATGTTCAAACCGGATATGAAGCTACCAAGTAATTTTAAGGATCATCCAGCAACCAGAGTGATTGAAACTACAGAACTTGGCATGACGTATCCTAACAGGAAAGGCAAAATGCGCTACTTCAGGTTCAAACAAATTGCCAGATTTTGTGATGGAACTCTGTATATTCTTAGAAACAAACTTCGGGCTATGTTGTCTCAACACGACAAAGGTCAGAATCAGCTGGATCCAAATTACAGAAAACTTGTGATAAGAGCCTTGAATCTGATCCTTGAAAGACTAGAGTACCAAAATTCTATAAGGATATTCGAGATGCACTTTGGACTTCGAAAAGCACGTGTTCCGAACTGGAGAGACTTTGAACTTCAATTCAAAGGGGGAGATTGTTAGGGTGTGTTTTAATTGTTGAATTGAAGTAGAGGGGTGCAATTTGTATTTTTTCTTATTCTTTATTTGTAATGGGCTTTTCTGTGTTAAATGGGCTCTGGGCCTGTTAAGCTTTAGCCCTAGGTATATATTGTTTGCTTAACCTATTTTCTAGGTTAATGGTCATTTAGAGGTTTATGCTTATCAGATAAAATTCTCTCTGTAAACTTTTTGAGCTTTATCAGTGAATACAATCATATGACCAGATTTGATGAAAGATATTGATTGTTATTATTTGATTTGTTGATTATACTTGCAAACTGGGATTCACAGTGTCCTAGGCTATGCCTAGATTAGGCCTTGGCAAATTATGATTGTGACACATCAGCCCTGATCAAACCTCAGTGGGCCGCTTGGATTCGAACCCTGGACAGATGGGATATTCCACCACATCCCCAGGACCTTAACCAGTACGCCACAACCCTGGACAAAAAGTTTATAAACTAAAAAGCAAAAAAAATTGGATTGAAAGTTCCTATTGTAACTCCTGACTATTTAATAGGGGGATTCACCGTAACCAAGTGGGAGAAAATCAATAGACTCCTTTTTGGGAGTAATTCATCCTTCCCGCATAGCACAAATTTTGACTATTTTGGTCCAATAGGACAAAAGAGGTTAAAAAGCGAAGATTTTCATCCAAAATGGTACCACTTTTTCTAAAAAAAAGTCAAAATTAATAGAATCTGTCTCTAATCACCAAGTCAAGGAATAGTTTGATCAATTTCCCTTTTATGTATCTGCCAAAATCATTTTGGAAAGTATCAAAGTATATAGAAGATTTAATTATATGTCTGCACATGAAATAGAATTCTGCTGATCCATTATTTGTGTAAAATACTCAACACAGACTTTACTTGGTATTTCTTCTTGATCTACATAGCCAAGAGTTCATAGAGCTTATAACAAGTAGCCAAATACCCCCCCGAAATATAACAGGGTTAACGACATCATTAGGGGGAGGACTTAAAAGAAGTGCAAGAATGCAAAATTTCACTAAACCACGAGAACGAATTTTGTAATTTACTAAAAATTTATTGTTATATAAAATAGTCATATTCTAAAATCTAAAAGATGGTAACTAATAAAATTTTTAAGAAAAAAGAAAGAAAACAATTAAGTAGACAAACAAAAACAATACTTCTGTATAACAACGGTTCAAACCTCACCAAATGTTAGATTTAACCCTGGTCTATAAACCTAATAGGCTACATTCTTGAATATGGTTTTCAAGAACTTAGCTTAACCCCCAAAAAGTCTTAAAAATAAATAAATAACATGATTATTAAAACAAACAAGATATAGCACAATGTTAAATTGTTAATATAACCTTAAAACCTCAACAAAGGGTCATTGGCCCCGCAGTACTCGGGTTATCGATAAAGCGCAGCTAGTTAGACCAATAGACCCATGAAAGTCAAAGGGTTCAAACCTCATCAAATGTGAGAAGTGTGCGTAAGTATTTGCCGTATATAAATGTTGCTACAACTCCAATGCCAAACTCAAGTCTTTGTGCATATGGCTTACTAGGAGGAGAGGTTAACTGATGCTGCAAATTGGCATATGTCTGTTCTCTTCCCTTGTTTTGTACTCCTCAAAATCGAAACCTGCAAAAGTTTTCGTTAAGTAATTTAATAAACATAGGATGAAAATATGATGTAATTGATGTGATTGTGAAGTCATAAGTACATGGTTGATAAATCTTCTGATTCGAACATGTAATTAAAAGTACGTGAAAGTATGATAACGCCATTATCAATTTACCCAATATTGTTATACGACGAGCAAAAAAGTTTCGCACCTTTGGCTGCTCCATGGAGTTACCGAAAAAACCTATTCCAAAAGACAAGGTAGTAAAGCCAGCAGCTATCTCAACAGCTTTCAGCTGTGGTGATGATCCAGGACCCTAATTAAATAAATTCAAAATCATTATTTAAGCTTCAAATATCCAACCATTATTTTAAATATTTAATGGTGAATTTGATCATGCACTCACCAACGAAGGAGCATCGGCTTGCACAAGCAGAATTCCGGCACTTTTATCACTACCATTTCGACTACTATCTTCAATTACAGACCGTAAAACTTTTGAGCAGGCGGCTTCTGGACCACCCTGCGATCTAAAATGAGAGTTTACGATATATAGTATGCGGATCATTCTAGCATATGGCCTCCATTCATATAAAAAAGTGCAAATTGCATGAAATACTTGCAAAACCTTCATTTTGGGACTTAGATGTAACATCTCAAACATTTAGGTACCTGGTTTACATATGAGAATGCATGAAAATGCAACGTACTTTCCTCCGATTCCTATTTGTGTAAATATTGGTCTCGATGGTTGAGATATCACATTCGAGGTGCCAAAATGAAGGTTCAAACACAAAATAGGAATCTTATCCAATTACGTTGCATTTTCATGCAATTTTCCCCTACAAAAAAGACCAACGTTGGATATTTAATCCGGTACTAGTGAACTGTGCTCCTGTTCACATTTCGACAATTTTTCACTGTCTTGTTATAATATATCTAAAAGTGGTTATCAGTTTTCTGGCATAAAGTTCATAATCTACGGCAATTTACGGATGAAAACTAGTTTGTTTGATTTGAAGTCGATCAATATGTATATCTTCTATCCAAACTAAACATAAACTCGGAATATGTTTAATGAAGTTTCAGAAAACTGGTTATGGTAATCTTGAGGTGATGCTAATCTTTAGGAAATAGAACATATAATGCTGAAAAGAGTAGAACTAGAAAGAATATGGGATTGCTGTTTTACTAAAGAAACTAATATCTGGAAGATGAAAGTGTAAATCATACAGTGATGGAGATACACAACATTCCTGAGCAGCAAAACCTTTCATTAGGCATTCTCCAGCACCGCTAACACAACAACCAACTATTGAAGGAGCACCAAATGAACCTTTTGAAGATGCCCAACAACCACAACCATATGTTGCCGCTAATCCCACACGCCCACTGACCTAATTTAGATTTGATGGAAAAGTTGTCAACGTATAGATGGAATAGATATCAACATACAAATAAATAGGGGTGTGTTAGTGAGGAAGGGATGGGGAGATTTAGAGGAAGGGGGTAACGTTAGTGAGCTGGTGAGTGTTAGGTTAGATAAGGGGTGTGTACGTTATTTCTACATTGGTTATATTTTCGTGTACCTGCTTCTGTTTGTATGTTTTGTTTGTTGTTTGCCTGTCTATTTGTGTGTTGTTGCTTACTCCTAACACGTTTTTACATTTTAGCACCATCTTATTTTCAAGTTCTTATGTTCTTTCTCAGCAAAAAATTAATTGAACAAGTTTTATCTTTTCTTTTCGCACGTTTTGCACAAGCAGGGGGTCTTTCAAAAACACAACCGTTCTACTACTTGAGGTAGATGTCTAGTCTGCGTACATCCATCGGACCCCACCTCGGGGTAGTATGTACTGACGTTGTTGGGTTTGGTTATACAAATAAATAGACATAAGAAGCAAAACATTTTGCATCCTGGTAGTGAGAACAATGGATGGCTAGAAAGCAAGATAAGTAGTTCAAATACTAATGGTAATGTCGGTTCTTTCTTTTGGTGGATCCGTTTCAGGTGGGGGTGGGGGTAGGTTGTGTGGACATTGGGGAATTGCAAACTATTACCTTTAATGCGATGCCACCACTAGAAGCTCCGGATGCAATATTCCCTTCCTTATCAATACATATAACTCCTACAGTATCCATGATGCTGTCTTCTTCCGGTGCAGGTTGCATACCATAATTACTACCAGCCACACCGTGATTTGAATTGTCTGATTGTGGAACAAATATGAAATTCATTAAAACCTTATTGACATGTATCAAACTTCAATAATAGTATTGAAAATTTGAAATACAACCAACAGGTGAAATAACCAATTGACTACTTTTTTATTCATCAAGATATGTTCAAAAATTATCAGTTGCCCATTTCCTTGAGTTCAGTACATTCAACAAGCTCTTGCGGTTCTTAATACACAATATAACTAGAGCAGAGAGCCCTATATCAGTTATATTTGCTTGTAATGCCCATTAACTCAAACCATACAGAAGCCATAGAAGACGTAATTATAAGAATATGTTGGTTGCAATGTAACTTATCCGCTGTCTAAAGCGAATTCCTCCAAATTAAGAGTCACTTTTACTTGTGTTCTACCTCTTTAAAGCATGCAGGTTTCAATTTCAAAACTTAACCAGTTTGGATGAAGACTTTGATTCAGTTTATATGATTTGAATTAAAATACTTGAAAAAACCTATATGATTTAAATTAAAATACTTGAAAAAACATATCTTTTAGTACGGATACCTGATGCATTATCAATCTGTTGAGGACTAGATGATGATTCGGCCGAAGAAATTCTAGCTTTGGCATCATCAAGCATTGCCTTATAAGTTTTCCATTGTTCTTTTGCCTTCCTTGTCACAAGCCACTATCCCCAGAAGATGCACCAGAATTTAGTGCATAAGCAGAAATAATTATGATCACAGAAATTTAGGCCATCAAATGTAAAGAAGAAAATTGATACTGGGGACCCTAGTAAAATTTATTATATTATCAAACGGGGACTGGGGCTACCTCATTGGCCTCTTCAATGGATCCGAAGAAATTAACTCCCTTGGACTTTGCCCAAGTACGTGCACCTTCACCAGCCAAAAACCTGAGTGAATATTTCGAAGAAAAAAAAAACTGCTTTAAGTAAAATGTACCGACGTATGAAAAAGATGTTTACTTTTTGACACTATTGCAGAGATAAAATGAAGTGCACTTTTACACCCACAAAAAGAAGTTGGATTTCACTGTTTGTACCAGATTGCATATGTCAATATTTTGAAACTTTGTCATACAAGTAACCAGATCATGAGTTTGTACACTGCCCTGCCTAAGATGAGGGATGGAAAGCAGTACAAAATGGCTAAAACAACTTAAAATGCCCTTTGTCCAAATATAAGAGGTAAGCATACAAACTCATTGAATCTGAAACCATTTCAAGATGCTCCTTTTCCAACAATGCATTTGCAACATTAGGCAAGCACAACAGAACTGTTTTCTACAGCTTTTGGCATAAATTTGAAAGGCCAAACACATGGAGAAACACTCATGCCAGCAAACATAATCATTTTAAAGAGCATAAACTATAAATTCCTTGAAACAGGCTGCAAGGGGCGCCTAAATGGAAGGTCCCCATAGGGTTCTCTTTCCCCAGGTCTTAGCTTCCCTCCCTCCCAATGAGGGTCAATAAAATATTATACAATGCCTCCATCGCAAATAGAGTGCCACAGTTTCCATTTTGGGTTGTCCCGGAAAGAAATACAACATTACCTTTGCTTAGTAAGATTTCAATTATTACAAGACATTGATTTTGGTCTACAAGTTTTCTCAGTTTTGTCTAATCAAGGGGGATTTTAGATATTTGACCATTAGCCAGATGCTCTCATTGAACTACATGCCAAGTCAAATAGGGGCGTTCAAAAATATTGAAACCAAAAAACCACACTGATTTCTTAATTAACCTAGCCAATTTATTAATTAAAACCTATTTGGTTAACCAAATTGAAAAAAAATGGTATTTTGGTCCGGTTTAGGTTCACAATTTTTGAGTCGGATGGTTAAGCGAAAACCCGAACTATTGAAATTCTATTTTAGGCCCAATAGCATAGACAACTAGCCAAACTGGGTTTTCAGGATAGAGTTAGGGTTGCGCCTATCACGAATAAAATGAGAGGGAAGATTATGGTGGTTTGGGCATGATAGGAGGGGTAAATGACAACTCCAATGAGAAGGGTGGAGAGCGTAATAGTTGAGGGTGAGAAGGAGGGCGGGCGAGGAGGACATGGGATGAGAAGCTGAGGATAGATATGGTGACCTTAGACCTTTCCGAGGACATGATCTCTGATAGAAGTTCTTGTAAACACAGGACTAGGGTAGCATATTTTCATAGGGATGTAGTTGTCGGGAGGGGTACGACTAGGGTAGCAAATTTTTATACGGACCTGTGGAGAGGGACATGACTCGGGTGGCAGATTTTTATAGGGATTAGTAGTTCTGGGGAGGGGTAGGACTAGGGTAGCAGATTTCTATAGGGACTACTAGTCGTGGGAAAGGGTAAGACTAGGGTAGCATATTTTTATAAGGAATCAGTTTTTTTATAGGGACTTGTAGTTGTATGGAGGGGTAGAGAACCGACAGAAAGGATAACAAGGCCATGTATAGGGTCCTAGTACCTCGTTTTGCGAAATTTGGTGTTTAGTTTTTTTCTTTGTACATGGTCTTGTTGCTCTTCAAAACTTTTTCGCAAGTCGAGGGTCTTCAAGGAAACAACACTCTACCCCTTGGGGTAGAAAAATGGTTCCGTACGTCTTACCCCCCAAACCTTATT
Organism: Arctium minus; assembly: GCA_954870635.1. NCBI lineage: Eukaryota > Viridiplantae > Streptophyta > Magnoliopsida > Asterales > Asteraceae > Arctium > Arctium minus. The sequence continues at coordinate 27,085,027 of OX941082.1, read as the reverse complement.
TTCGGGCATGATACATTGGGTACATTTGCTTTGGTTTGGTTTAGCACAGCCAACTAGCCCAGTAGAAGAGATTGCTCTTTTAGGCAGAGTAGCAAAGCCCACTAGTCCACAACACTATTAGCTAGAGATTTATTGTTTCTATCATCAAGTTAACACAAAATTGCAAATTACTCAAAACTATCTTACACTTTTTATGTCTTCTTCTGTTGGTAACTGCTGAGTATCAATCGCCGAATAGTCACTTGCTACATTGCTACTTCGCATGAACAATTTTAGGACTATAACTTTCTTTACCCCACCCCCAGCTTGTAGTAATTTCCCCTCCCTAAACATGTTATTGGCACTTCACTGCTTCACATAGACTATAAGCAATCCAACCACTGTTTTGTAATTTCACCCCAGCTCCCTCATTTTTGGACTTCTGAATTTTGCTTGGTGAGTTGGCATGGAGGTGCACAATTGGAATTTGAACATATAATCATTTATTAAAAGCAGTTAATCAGTTTAACCGGGTAATCGGACCAAAAGAATGAATTACCAGATACATGTTTTTCCAATTTAGGTCCCGGTTCAAGAAAATGTCGAACTGATTTATTTGGTTAACCATGCAGACCTTCATTTTCCTTAGGTTAACCTACCATGGGGAGTATGCAAATAACAAACTATTAGATTACCAGGCACAATTCTAACCGTTTAAAACACTTAGTCAATATGAAACAGATCGGTCTCAATCTTATAGGAAACAAATACTCCTTTTTGTTCTGCGTTTTTTACACGTATCTCATTATTTTGGGACCTCATTTACCATGTTTGGCTTCAATTGCATCAAGAAATAGGTTTTTACAAGTATAGAAGCTTATATACCTTGCATAGATACACTACAAATTCAACAGATAGGATTTCACCAGGTAAGCATTGGAAAATGATGTGAACTAGAATATATGGTTTGGGTAAAAGAGAATGCGAAAACAGGTAAGACATAACAGTATGCACTCAATTCTACATTCACCCTTAGTACAAAAATGAAGAAAAAAACTACAAAAGGTCGGTAATGCCGCAATAGAAATTTTAGCTTATATTGTATAGCTTAAAGAAGAAAAAAAAAGTGAAATGTAAGCTTACATGGGAGGAATTCGACCCAGCAGGGATGAACCCAACATCTGCTCCTTGACCAGCATAGCCGCAATCTTAATAGCATTTCTTACACCTGGTAATCATTTGCTTCAAAGAAAGGTAGAAAATTTATGAGAACAAAAGCCTCAGTATAAGCAAACCAAAAAAATAGAAAAGTCTTCAGAAAGGCATCCATAAAGCCTTTTATGGATATACCTGGCACTGCTCCAACAGCCCCAAATGCTCCAGATTTACCATCCATGACACTTGCATCACATTCAACATGACCATCCTCTGTCAGATTTGATCCTCTCCCAGCATTTGTGCATTGATCATTCTGCAGCTCAAAAATCAAGAAATGAGTTTTACAGGATTTTTAAAGATTGTTGCAAGACCATTTGAAAGCTTCTAGAGTCCAATCATACTCTGAGCTACAAAGATCAAGTTAAAACTGTTTATTTATTTATGAATGAGCTACAAGTATCAATAAAACACTATTCAAACTAACCCATGAGAGTGTGTAAGAGAATTCTGCATAATTCTATAAATTGGGAGTCTCTACTAGCATCTACGATACTACTTTTTTTTTTTCAATTTTGGCACATCTGTTATGTAAACGACCTTAAAATTCGCTTTTCCTCTGTTACCTTCCCTCTTCCATAACATCATAAAGCAGATTGAATCAATGAAGAGGATGATAGAATCTGGAAATAGTAAAATACAAACTTGATAATTTAAAATTGGAAATTAATGAGTTATTCACACACTACTGAATGCACACACATACATATAAAACAGATACATAAACCACATAATTCAGCTAGAAAGAAGAAGACTGATCATATGGATACACATACTCTAAGAAGGATCAAACCCCCACCCCCAAGTATGAATTGAACCAGATTCATAATTTAAATTTAGTTGTCAAATACACATTCTCAAAAAGCGAAAACAGCCATACCTCCAAGGTCTCAATGGCTGCTGACACAGCATCAACACATCCGCCAGAGCCCTATAACAAAGCAAATGTACACAAAGACGATAAACATATACTCAGCTGGAAAATCATCTTTAAAATAGAGTTATCTGCAGCTGCTTCATCGATTCTAGGTAAACTTTCAAATCATCAAGTCATAGTTCTCTCTTCCATCAAGTAATAAACTTGATGATCACAATTCACATATACTCCCTCCCTTGCATTAAAAAAAAGTCTGATTGGTCTTACCTAATAATTTGTAGAACCAAAAATGATCAAATTTGTTGTAAACTAAAAACATGATTAGAATAGTCATAAGAGCAACTCCAATTGAATGTTAAAAAGGCGTTTTTGACGGCCTTTAATCTCCAATCGGCAAAGAGAACTTAATTTTGCCGGTGATGGGAGAGAAACGGCAAATATGTCAGCCTTCTGTTCAAACGGCATAAATACCATGCGCTTGGAGATGAGGCGATTTTTGGTGTCTATAGCCCCACCAATTTGCCGTACTTTTTGGTGCTAAGGTTGGAGCTGCTTTAAGAGCACCTCCAATCATACGCCAAAATAGCGTGCCGTTCTCTAAACTCCAACCGGCTGGCAAAGAGAACTGCAATTTGCGGCAGATGGGAGAGAAATTAAAAATATGCAGGCGTTCAAACAGAATAAATGCAGTGCGGTTGGATTTGAAGCTATTTTTGGTGTCCAAGGTCCCACAAATAGTATTAGGGTTGGAGTTGCTCAGGCTAATCAAGTCAGAACTCAACCTCGAATAATTTAAAACTATACGAATTTTAAAGTTGAAAAGTAACCATAAATTCATAATTCGGCAGCTCTGATTCATGAATAAACATCACTAAAGTCTCATAAAGCCAACATACCGATAAGAAAATCAAACAGATACAAAAAAATACATGAACAGTCTATCTCGAGATATGTACATATACATACATATATATAGAGAGAGAGAGAGAGGAGAGAGAGACCGTTCGTAGAACAGATGCAGCGGCGAGGCAGGCAGTTTTCATAGCAGATCGGAGAGCCTTCTCGTTGATCGGTGAGTGGTAACCAGCGCCGACGTGGACGGCGATGAAGAACCTCTGGTTGATATCGTAAGAAACTTCACCACCCATCAGTTTTCCGGCTACGAAATAGTCCGTCGTCGTGAAATCGAGTACGAAAGGCGAAACTCCGATGATGGAAAACTACATGAATGAGAAGTGTTTATTTTGCCCCTCATTATTTAAAGTTTTACTAAAACCACCCCCAAATATAAGTATTGACTTTTTCTGGACAATACTTTTAATTTATGCAAAATCCACACCTAAAGATCAACCATGTAACATGTTGTCTTTATTCATTTACTATAAGCGTATTCGTGCAATACAGCAAGATACATCACGATTTTAATGTTTCATTTTATTTTTTTGTCGATTTACAGTACGATTTTGGATGGTTTTGAGAAAGTGATAATGTTTTTTTATAAATTTGTTTAATTTATCCTTAATAATATAATGTTTTTATATAAAAAAATTAAGTATTTTGTTAAAATTCAATAACTATCTTATATATCTTAATGACATCTAGAAAAAACAACCAATTACATATTTAATAATATAATTAAAATAAATTTATAGTAATATAATATATTAATTAATAGTGATACATGGAAATGTCTGCATAAAAGGAAGACTCTGCACATACCAAATTGGTAGGTGTTAGAAGTCTGCAGTAGTAATATGTATCTTGTGCTTTGATACTTATAAATTAAGAGATTTTTAAAATCTTGTATAAAATGATGGTACCTTGTGTCTAATAATTTGTATTTAAGAATTTTTTATTTGTGCTTTATAATACTAGAAGAGTACTCGCGCAATGCAGCGAGATACATCACGATTTTAATGTTTCATTTTATTTTTTGTTTTTTTGTCGATTTACAGTACGATTTTGGATGATTTTGAGAAAATGATAATGTTTTTTTATATAAATTTGTTTAATTTATCCTTAATAATATAATGTTTTTTATATAAAAAAATTAAGTATTTTGTTAAAATTCAATTATTATCTTATATATTTTAATAGCATCTAGAAAAAAATAACAAATTACATATTTAATAATATAATTAAAACAAATTTATAGTAATATAATATATTAATTAATAGTGATACATGGAAATGTCTGCATAAAAGGAAGACTCTGCACATACCAAATTGGTAGGTGTTAGAAGTCTGCAGTAGTAATATGTATCTTGTGTTTTGATACTTATAAATTAAGAGATTTTTAAAATCTTGTATAAAATGATGGTACCTTGTGTCTAATAATTTGTATTTAAGAATTTTTTATCTGTGTTTTATAATACTAGAAGAGTACTCGTGCAATGCAGCGAGATACATCACGATTTTAATGTTTATTTTTATTTTTTGTTTTTTATTGATTTACAGTACGATTTTGGATGGTTTTTATTGAGTGATAATGGTTTTTTTATATATAAATTTGTTTAATTTAGGCTTAACAATATAATGTTTTTTATATAAAAAAATTAAGTAGTTTGTTAAAATTCATTAATTATCTTATATATTTTAAATTTTTTATATTTAAATTGAGATGTTTATCATGTTTTGATTATGTTTATCAGAATTCAAATTTCATAATTTTAGAATTTGGGGATTAGAGATAAGGATTTTGGAGAATAAGGATGAAATTTATTAATTAGGGTTAAAAGCATTTAAAAGTAGTACATATTGTTTCATTAATTGTTTTTTAAGAGATTTTAAGTAGATTAGAATTAAATAATAGTACATAATGCTTAATACATCACGATTTTAATGTTTATTTTTATTTTTATTTTTTTTATTGATTTACAGTACGATTTTGGATGGTTTTTATTGAGTGATAATGGTTTTTTATATAAAATTTGTTTAATTTAGGCTTAACAATATAATGTTTTTTATATAAAAAAAAATTAAGTAGTTTGTTAAAATTCATTAATTATCTTATGTATTTTAAATTTTTTATATTTAAATTGAGATGTTTATTCTGTTTTGATTATGTTTATCAGAATTCAAATTTCATAATTTTAGGGTTTGGGGATTAGAGATAAGGATTTTGGGGGATAAGGATGAAATATATTAATTAGGGTTAAACGCTTTACAGGTAGTACATTAGGCTTTAGTAGTTATTTTTAAGAGATGTTAAGTAGATAGCTTTAAATGATAGTACATAAAACTTAGTGAGTTGTAATTAAAAGTTTTTTATGTAATCTTTATAATATAGTAGATATAGATATAGATATAGATATAGATATAGATAGTATAGATTCTTTTAAATTCAGAACTTCTATTTTTGAAAACAAACTTCAAAACTTCTTATTTTAGGACCAAACTTTTTAATAAATATATTTTACATAACCAAATCTCAAAACTTCTGCTTTTGGATGATCAAAATAGAACCAACTTTATTTTTGTGTCTATTTTAGAAAACGTTAATTTGATCATCAAGATAAGTTTTGAAAGTTAGAGGACGTTTACCCAAACACTTATCTGATAAGCGTTTATCGATAAGATTCAACACTCTAACTTAATTTATCGAGTAAGATTATAGTTCATCAAAACAATATTGTATGCAACAATTTACCCGTTAAACGCTTACCGGTAAGAATTGTCAACCTCACTTTCCATGTAAGATTCTCCATCCTTATTGTCGGTTCAACAATGTTTATATCAAGTTCTTAGATTAACAACACATAAAGATTACCAACATGTATTGATTATAACAAATGGTTACAAGGTTGATCGATTCAAGCTATGATTGTGTTCTCTGTGTTTTACACCTTGGTTGTGTGTGTTTGTATATGATCTGATAATATCTAAATTGATTGTTGAGAGATATCAGAGATATTATCTCAAGTGTGTCTAACACACTACCTAAACAACTTGCAACAACAAGTTGCAATATTAAACAATAAAACTAATATCTAAAACTAAACTAATATCTAACTATTAACTAACTAACTAAGTTAACTAATATCTAACAAACTAGATATTAATTTAACTATTACAATAACAAACAATTACATTGACATTTATTACAAACGACGTAGACTTTAATATCGAGAGTCGACGTTTCGGCTTTAGCTTCAGATTGCGATCTTCAGATTGGATGATCTTGAATCCAATGAGACTATGTCTTAACAATCTCCCCCTTTGGATCAAGATCATTACGAAAATGATTTTAGCACTTCAGTCTTCTTGTTCAGCTCAGAAGATGCAATCTCTTTCTCTAGCTCTTAAATCAGCATGTCTTCAGAGTACTTGCTTTTGAAGATTTCAATCTTAGACGTGATTCTTGAAACATGTGATCTTTGCCATTTCTTGTGTAGTCATTCTCCCCTTTTTTGATGATAAGTGTAACGACTTCATCAAAACTTTTTGTAAGAAATGTCAAACACTTGGAGCCACTGATCCGTCAATTCAAAAGATATTCATCCAGATCTTTACAAATCTAGACAAAGTAGTCATGTAACACCTGAATCAACTAATGAATCAGTTAACATGTATGTCAGTAACACTAAGTCACTGTGTGTAACGAATACACATTGGAAAGGAGCTGTTTGATGTTGCCTCCCCCAGAGCTTCCATTTAATCATCGAAACACCACAAAGGTTATTTCTATAAACGTTATGACAAAGAAACAAATTCCTTGTGTGTTTGTGCATGTGATAGACAGAATTAAGCACTTGATGATCGCTTATAGGCTCAAAATTGTGTAAACCACTGAGACAACAATAATTTAAACACAGACTCAATGTGCATGATTGAAGTGCGAAGGTGGGACAGACTTCCTTCTTTTCAATATCCAGATTTTCCAAACGAAAATCAGATAGCATATGTGTTGCATCCCCTTAGAAAATGTGAAACACTTTCTATTTGAGAAGAAAATGAGTAGATGGTGAGGTTTGATCAAGAGTTGGCATGGGTTAGTTGCCTGTTTCAATAATGTTCACTAAAGAATTGTGAAACACTAGTAATGTGGCTACCCGACTCAGAAAAAGTTGGTGCAGAGTTGTGATATTCTTTTAACTCTGTTCTCACACGCTCTTTCTTTTAAATGTTTTGCTTTCTCTAATCACACTCATTTCTTTTCGCTTTGCACACTCAAACACTAAGGATTTAACTTCATGGGTAGAAATCACTGGTTAATGTGATTCCATAGAAGTTGTGTTAATTCCTAGCACAATGATTCCTTGTTTTTCTATGATGCACATGATGCTCAGATTGGTTTAACTATTGCAGTTAAAGAACAATTTAGATTATTGAAAACATTTAAATTCCACTCCCAAAATATAAAATATGTTGAAAAAATCGGGAAGCGGTTTGAACATTAAAAACAATGTTTTCCAATGATTGAAAGTTGTCCTTCTTTCAACCATATATGAGATGAAGATTTAGAATTATACCTTTACGTACGATCTTTCAACTCATGAAGCTAAGCTTTAAGTCATAAACATATTAACTTGTAAGCTTCTCTCAAAAATTCTGCAAAAGTCTTATGTCAAGTCAAAGTAAAATTTATTCACTTAAATTGAAAAGACAAAAAGCAGTAAAACTTTTTAAAGTACGAGTTCTGATCAGAAATAATCAGAAGTCATATCCAAACTCCTTTGTCTTGAAGAGCTCCCCCTAAAATCTTGCATTACAAAAATTTGACATAAAAGGTACATGCAAAATTTTATGAGCTCCCCCTCGAAGTAATATTGACAACTTGTCAATTTCTTCTCATTCTCCCCCTTGTATTATGAATAGAATATAGAAGTGCAGATATCAATCAGAGTTAAGAATGAAGAAATGATGAAAAATTATACAATTTAGAAAACTTTTATAGGTAACTACTGATTAGATTTTAAGATTTAGCATACCAAGCTTAGAGACAAGAAAGTTGAACCTCTTTTCGTCTAACGGTTTGGTAAACAAATCGGCAAGTTGATAATCAGTTTTTACAAAGAAAAGTTCAATTGTTCCTTTTTCAACATGATCTTTAATAAAATGATACCTGACGTCTATGTGTTTAGTCTTGGTGTGTTGAACAGGAATCGCTGATATTGCAATGGCGCTCTTGGAGTCACAGTATATCGGGATCTTGTTGAAGTGGAAACCGTAGTCGCGCAATTGAGTTCTCATCCATAAGATCTGAGAACAGCAGCTAGCAGCAGCTACATATTCTGCTTCGGCCGTGGAAGTTGAAACACAAAGTTGCTTCTTCGATGCCCAACTTACGAGCTTATCACCGAGGAACTATACATGTCCCGACGTGCTCTTCCTGTCTAACATACAACCTGTATGATCTGCATCTGTGTAGGCTGTTAGTTCAAAACTAGTATCTTTAGGATACCACAGACCAAGATCTGCAGTGCCCTTTAGATACCTAAATATGCGTTTCACAGCAGACATATGGATTTCTTTAGGATTGGTCTGATATCGTGCACATAACCATGTTGAGAACATTATATCTGGCCTACTAGAAGTAAGATACATTAAAGAACCTATCATTCCTCGATAAGTCCTAACATCAACAGCCTTTCCCGAAGGATCGGTGCCAATCTTAGTACCTGGTGCCATTGGGGTACCAATCGGTTTTGAATTTTCCATTTTGAACTTCCGAAGAATATCCATAATGTATTTTGATTGATTGATAAAAATACCCGATGAAAATTGTTTGACTTGTAAACCGAGAAAGAAATTCATCTCCCCCATCAAATTCATCTGAAATCTAGACACCATAAGGTTTGCAAAATTCTTACAGTACTTAGTATTTGTAGAGCCAAAGATAATATCATCTACATAGATTTGAATTAAAATGATATCGCCTTTTTCCTTTTTGATAAACAAAGTGGTATCCACCGTTCCTTTTGAAAACCCAGACTTGACTAGAAAAGTGGAAAGGACATCATACCAGGCTCGAGGTGCTTGTTTCAGACCGTAGAGTGCTTTGTCGAGAATGTAAACGTGATTCGGCTTCTCTTGATTGACAAAACCCTCTGGCTGAGAGACGTAGACTACCTCCTTCAGAATTCCATTGAGGAATGTTGTCTTCACGTCCATTTGAAAGACCGTGAAGTTCTTGTGGGCTGCGTAGGCTAGAAACATTCTGATTGCCTCTAATCGCGCCACAGGAGCATATGTCTCGTCGTAGTCGATTCCTTCCTCTTGTCTGTATCCTTTGGCTACTAGTCTTGCCTTGTTTTGGATAACGGTACCATCTTCGTCTTTTTTTATCTTGAAAATCCATTTCGTACCTATAATGGTTTTACCTTTAGGCTTTGGTACGAGTCTCCAGACTTGAAGTGCATCGAACTGATTCAGCTCTTCTTGCATTAAGATCACCCATTCTGGATCAGCAAGTGCCTCTGATACACGTGTTGGCTCGAACTTGCTCAGAAAGGAGTCATGCATGCACATGTTCATTGATGTTGACCTAGTTTGCACCGGTTTTGATGGATCGCCAATAATCTGGCTTAGCGGGTGCTCTTTGGTCCATTTATGTTCATGATCCAGTGGATTATATGATTGTATGTCGGTTGTATCATCTATAAATCCACTTGTACCTTCTTCTGCTTGTTCAGAAGGAATTATGATTTCAGTTGAAGGGGCAGGTTCAGAAGGCTCAGCAGGTACAACTTGATCTGGCTGTAGATTGATCTGAATAGTATCTTCTACTGTTTCAGCTACTTCTGTCTCTTTGTCATTTGTCACTTCTTCAACTGTTGGAGTCAGCATTTGAATTGGAATCTCTTGTTGAATCGGGGCGTTGGATTCAATAGGAACATCTGAACTGGTTGGATGAGTAGTTGTTAAGTCTTCCATCCTGTCAACCACAACATATTTCTTTACATTAGATCCAAGAAATTCATCATAAAACAATTCAAATAATAAATCTAAATCAGATAAATGGTTAGTAGAAGTTGATGCTTCATCTGATTTATTCTGTTGAGACGCAGATTCTGGACTGAGTTGCCCAGAAGCTAGTACTCCGGTTATAACGGGTTCTGAACGTTGTTGTTCGGAAACCATTTCTTCATCAAACGAGACGTTGATGCTTTCAATCACCGTCTTTGACTTCTTTAGATAGACACGAAATGCAGTTGATGTCGAGGAATAACCAATGAAGATTTCTTCATCCGCCTTGGCACTGAACTTATTTAGACTCTCCCTATCGTTTAGAACGAAACACTTACACCCAAATATATGGAAATATTTGATTGTCGGTGTTCGGTTGTTGATTAACGCATAAGGAGTTTTCTTGAATCTTCGATGTACCATGGAGCGATTCTGTGTGTAGCAGGCGGTCGATACAGCTTCTGCCCACAAAAATAGAGGTAAGTCTGATTGACTTAGCATAGTACGAGCAGCCTCGACTAGCGTTCGATTTCTTCTTTCGACCACTCCATTTTGTTGAGGCGTACGAGCAGCAGAGTATTGATGTGAAATCCCGACAGATTCGAGATATTCTTCAACTTTGTTGTTCTTGAACTCTGTGTCGTTGTCTGTTCGTAGAAACTTGACCGGTTTCTGCAGATTCACCTGGGTCGTCTTCAGGAATGTGATGAGAATATCAGGTGTCTCATCCTTTGAACGTAGAAACTTGACCCATGTGTATCGCGAGTAATCGTCCACGATCACGAGTATGTACTTCTTTCCGCCTAGACTCTGAGTTCGCATCGGACCGCACAAGTCCATATGCAATAACTCTAATGGAGCGCTTGTACTTGGTTCAGGCTTTGGTTTATGAGGTTCCCTCTTCATCTTGCCCTTTTCACAAGCTGCACAAAGATGTTCTCTTTCATATTTGAGCTCTGGAAGTCCTTTGACGAGCTTTCCACTGACCAGATTGTTGATGTACCTGAAGTTGAGATGAGAGAGCCTTCGATGCCATAACCAACTTTGTTGCATCGAGGCTTTCGTAAGTAGACAAACTTGCTTGTCAGTCTGGACATTTGATAAATTGATTGTGTAGAGGTTTGATTCTCGAGTACCGACCAAGAGTTCTTCACCTTCTTCATTGCGAACTGAACATCTCTTGGCTTTGAAGTTGACCTCTAAGTCTTTGTCACAGAACTGGCCTATGCTAAAAAAGTTGTGTCGTAAGCCTTCTACATAGCTCACCTTCTTGATCGTGACATTGTTATGTTGTACATCACCATATCCCATGATTGGAGAAAACTGGTCATTGTCGAATCTAACTGTTCCGCAATATTTGTCTTTAAAATTGGACAGTATCTCTTTTTGCCCTGTCATGTGCTTGGAACATCCGCTGTTAGGGATGGTGATTTGGCCCGACCCGATGGGGAACCCGGTCCACCCGACCCGATCGGGGCCGGGGATTCCCCGCTTAACCGGGTACCGGGTCCGGGGGCGGGGATCCCCGTTTTGAGAAAACCGGGGACGGGGCCGGGGCCGGGTAGCACACCCCCCGACCCGCCCGTACCCGGTATATATATATTACCGCTACATTTATTTTTTATATATATATATATATATATATATTTATATATGTAAAAAGTAAAATTAATACATTTCCTTTAGGGTTTCACTTTCAGTTTCAAATTTCACACGACACAGACAGCCGCACCTCACCCTCACTCCAAATTCCAGTCGACCCTCACGACTAGTCGCCGACGCCGACGGCCTCACCGGCTCACCCCTCGGCCCCTCGGCCTCACCGCCTCACCCACCGACAACCTCACCCCTCGAATCTCCATCGCCGAACAGTCAAACACCCACCCCTCGGCCCTCACGAGTATCGTCGTCCACGGTCCACGCCTCCACGGACCACGGTCCACCATCGCCGGCGACACATTATTCAGTCGACCACTTGACCTCAGTCCTCAATTCGAGTAGGCATTGCAGATTTCACGAGTGGTCAAGTGGCCGAGTCGTGTGAAATTCCATAAAACAACGAATTTCGAGTAAGTCTCTTTCTGTTTTTTACTTCACATACCCTTTTTATTATTGTAAAGCAATTTTCAATTTAATCAGATTATTATGTTGAAGTTGAACACTTGTTCTATACAATGCAACACATTTTGTAAGTATTTGGAAATTTATTTTTGATAATTGATAATTTTAACATATATACTTAGGACCTGTTTTATATTTACCTATACATCAAAGGGTTTGATAATTGATATTTATATACTTTGTAGGTGTATATATAAGAATTTTTCTTATAATAAGTTTTACATTTATGTGTGTATACTTTGTACTTTCTAGTTTAAAAAAAATGTTAGAATGTAGCTCTAAACCGTAGGGAATGAAGCTTTCAAAAAAACGGGTCCGGGTCGGGGGACTGGGTCCGGGTCTTGACCGGGGACGGGACCCCCGTTGACCGGGGATGGGGATTCAATCCCCGCACCCGCCCGGGGTCGGGGACGGGGCTACCTACCACGAACCGGGGCCGGGGCCGGGGAATGGATCCCCGCCCCATCCCCGTCCCGTTCCCATGCCTATCCGCTGTCCAAGAACCATGTATGACTAGTCTGCATAAGAGAAATTACAAATTTAGATATTTATACGACAACTTTGGAATATTCACTTTGATTATCGAAGTGCGGGTCTTGAACTGATTTGTTCAAAAGCCTATTTTGACTTTGATGTTCGGGTTTTGAATTGCATTATCTAAAAACCTATTTTGACATTGAAGAACGAGTCCTGATCTGTACATAATCAGAAGTCGAATTCTCTTCAAGCTTTGTGTGCCTGCAACACAGATTTAGCCTTAGGTACCCACTGGAATTTGGGTCCTGCTGTGTTAGCACAAGATTTTGGTACCCATTTCAAATTGGGTCCTCTTTTCTTTTGAAATGAATGTGAAGAATTAGTATGAGATGAATGCACATGGTAATTTCCAAACCAATCTCCAGAATCTTGACAAGAGATAGGAACATGTTTATAATAAATAGAAGACTTTCTAGCAGATAAAGATAACTGAAATAATTGCTTCATTGTATATTGTTTACGAGAAACAACAAGTTTTGAGTTCAAAACAACAATATCAACAATTAGGACATCTTTACTAAGCGAAGTCTTATTACAATTAACACTACTAAACGATAAAACAGTCTTGTCAAGCTTCCGTTTGGGTTGCCATTGAGAATTTACTTCTGGCCTTTGCTTGCTCAGATCTGAAACATGTGAAACTGGTGAGTTAGACCTTTGAGCAACAAGCGATTGCTTCTTCTTCGGATTACCAGTAGTGTTCGGTTTCTGTGAATGCTGAGATATTTTCTTACATTTAGCATGTTTAGCTTTCACAGAGACCGAGTTATCAACTTTCATTGATTTTGCACTATTAACAGGCATACTGGTTTTGTTCAAAGATTTCTTAACAAAAGATGAATGGTTAGGAAGTTTTGCATTAAAATCAAATTGTTCAGAACAATCATCTAAACCATCGTTAGAGTTCAGAAAATCAAGCTCTTTATTAGCTAGACCAGACATGTCCTCAGAGTTTGAAGCTTTAGAAATAACAGAATTTGAAAACACAGTTGAAAAAACTTTTTGCTCAATATTCATCAAAAGTATTTCATCTGATAAAGAATTCTCGAGTTCAGAAATTTTACTTTCTAAAACGAGAGGAGGGACATATAGTTTACCTACAATAGGCTTCGCCTCCATTTCCTTTTCAGTATAACTTTGAAAGAAATCACTTGAAAGAGTTTTCTTCTTTTGATATATTGGATTTTCATCATAACTATTATTCAATTTCGCATAATAAAATGGAAGATGAACTTTAGATGATTTCAAACGTTTTTCAGTTTCGTTGGCTTCATCCTTTTCATATAGTTTAGTCCATAAAGTTTTAAACTCAGGGATTCTGCAAGCTAATTGCATAGAAAGATGATCATAAAGTGCTGGCACTTCAGACATCCCTTTTTGTAGACAGTGAGGATTCTTATAACTGATTCCCCATCTCTCTATTTCATCTTTGGGTTTGTTCAGATGAATAGTCTGTTCAGTTTGACCCATTTTATATAACTTTTCTTCCAAACTTTTTAATTTTCCAAGTAAAGAAAAGTTTTCTTTGATACATGAAGAATGCAATTCTTTAAGCTCATATAAGTCAATCCCACTTTTTAGCAGTTGAGACTTGAGTTCATAATTCTCTTTTAGAATTATTGTCTTTTCCTTAGCGTTGGTGTCATTATCTTTATGTAAAACCTCAACTAATACTTTCTTCTCAGCAATTTCATTGCTAAGTTTTTGTGTCAATTGGTTTTTGTCAGTTATGACACCATTTTCTTGCTCAAGATTAGATTCTAACTCTTTTTGTTTTAAACTCATGGCATGCATTTTATTCATGAAATCTGAATCTGATAAATTACATACCTCATCGTCTTCATTATCTGAATTAGCTTCAGCATCTGATTCTATCTGTCCCATCAAACACATGTTGATGGCTTCATCTCTCTCTTCATCCTCTTCTTCATCATCTGAATGATCAAGCCAGTATTCATCTTCAGCCATCAGTGCCTTACCAGTCTCCTGTTGCTTTGCAAGAAGCATCTTGTTCTTGTAATAATCGGAGTTTCTGACTTTTGGCCTTCGGCAGTCTCTGGCATAGTGACCTGTTTTGCCACAGTTGTAGCACGTTGGTGGTTCTGTCTGACTGGATCCTTCAGTTTTGAACTTTCTTTCTTCTGGTTTCCTCTCCTCTATTCTTTTTCCTTCATACTGATATCTTCTCTCTTCAGGCTTCCTTTCCTCTGTTCTTTTCCCTTCAAATCTCTTTCCTTCATACCTACTTCCTTCAACCCTTTCCTTGTGGATGTAGCTGTTCGGACCAGAAGAATATCTCTGACTGTTTGAACTTGGCTTCGTGTAGAATTTTTTCTGAAAAGCATTTGACAGCAGAATCATTGCTTGCTTCAGTTGTTCATTTTCCTTCATGTCAGAGTTTGCATAACCTTCATCTTCTTCTGATTCATACACAATTGTCTTGTTTTTCTTCTTCCTGACTACAAGAGCAACTGTGTCGTCAACTGTCTTTCCTTTCTGTCTCTTTTCTTCTAGAATTTCATCCACCTCTTCTTCATTTTGTCTGAGGGTTTCATACATCTCATGAAGTGGAATCTCATTCAGATCTTTGATCTGCTTCATCTGCCTAGCAAATCTTTTCCATTTCGGTTGAAGAATACTCAGGAATTTGACGTTCAACTCAATTTGAGATTTGTGGACTTTGTTTTTGCTAAGTTCGTTCAGCAAAGTCACAAACCTGTCATTGGTTTCTTCTAAAGTTTCTCCCGCCCTGCCTCTAAATTCTTCATAATTATTTAGGCAGTTGGAGATTTTCAGCTGATTTCCAACCTTCGAACCCAACATCATCTTTTCAAGAAGTGAGGTTTGCGTTTCTTACTTGTTACGAGAAGTGAGGTCGAGGTTTGCGTATGCTCTTGGATCCGAGAAGTATGCTTTGCGTATGGCTTGAGATGCGCAAAGTTGATCTTTGCGTTTCACTTGGGGAGCGCAAAGTGACCTTTGCGTATGATGTTGGACGCACAAAGTTGGACTTTGCGTTTGTTCGTCTTCTGGTTTGCGCAAGTTCGTCCTGTACTTCGAAAATTGTCTAAAAACTTGTTCCTGTAACGATTAGCAATACCAAACTCTACCCTTATGTCTAGAAACACTTCTAGAACTGTATGTGAGCACTCGATCTCAATAAAACACACTTTTTGAAGGAAAAAATTGATCGTACAGTACCTTTTTCAAAAACGAACTCAGACCACTAAAATCACAAAATGGAACTCGATTAAAGCTTAAAAGTGAAATCAAGCAACAACAACTCGATCTAGCATGCTAATCGATCACAACCTGATCGATTTTAACACCTAAAACACTTTAACACTCGAAATCACTTTTTCAAATAGAACACAGAGTCGTTTTCTGAAAAACTTGATTTTGATCTTAATCAAGCTCTGATACCAATTGTCGGTCCAACAATGTTTATATCAAGTTCTTAGATTAACAACACATAAAGATTACCAACCTATATTGATTATAACAAATGGTTACAAGGTTGATCGATTCAAGCTATGATTGTGTTCTCTGTGTTTTACACCTTGGTTGTGTGTGTTTGTATATGATCTGATAATATCTAAATTGATTGTTGAGAGATATCAGAGATATTATCTCAAGTGTGTCTAACACACTACCTAAACAACTTGCAACAACAAGTTGCAATATTAAACAATAAAACTAATATCTAAAACTAAACTAATATCTAACTATTAACTAACTAACTAAGTTAACTAATATCTAACAAACTAGATATTAATTTAACTATTACAATAACAAACAATTACATTGACATTTATTACAAACGACGTAGACTTTAATATCGAGAGTCGACGTTTCGGCTTTAGCTTCAGATTGCGATCTTCAGATTGGATGATCTTGAATCCAATGAGACTGTGTCTTAACACTTATCATCGTTCTTACCGGATAAGATTTTCACCCCTTATCATGTTCATCCAGTAAGATAAATAATTTTGTAAGCACTTATCATATGATAAACGTTTAGTAATTAGTTTTCAAAAATAAAAACCAAACCAAAGTAGGTTATATCTTTACAACTTACCCTTTTGAAAAACACCAACAATATATTCAATGATTTATCAAAAATATAAAATGTATGATTTCAACTAAAAATCAATAGTTTATCATGATAAAGTATCAATTAATTAATTGCACAAAGCAAGTAATTACATTTTCTCTATATATCTAATTTACAATATTATATTAAAAATTATAAACATGTTTATTAATTATAAAAAAAAAGTTACTAGCGTTAAGTTTCAAAAACAATCTCTTGGTTACTGTTTGAATTAACTTTTTAATGGGTTAAATAGGTTGAAAATGATTCAAAATAATGTATTTAAATGATTACAACATTTTTATATTGAAAAGAGAGTGAATTATACTCTAAAGGCGCGTTTGGTTTGCGAGAATGAATTAGATTTCAAATAAGGATTTAGATTTAGAGGAATTTGAATTTGAATTTGGGAGGATTGGAAATATCGGCCCATTGCAAAGTATTTTTAAAACCATCAGGTTAAGGATTTTGAAGAGGTTAAATAATTTCAAATCCGATCAACAAATTTCATTCCTGCAAACCAAACAGAGGATTGGAATGAATTTGAAATCCAAATCCCTCTAAATCCATTCCAATCCCGCAAACCAAACAGATCCTAAAGGTTCATGTGATTTGCTCAAAATCTGGATATGGTCCCTTAAACGACTATTTACATTGGTGATTCCCAACTTTTCATTTTTATAACACCCACCGTCACTTGAATAGTTGAATTAACACTGTTAAATAACGTCCTTTACATTAAGAAATTGTGTCTTTTACATGTGAACAATTTAGTCCTTTTTATGTCTTTTTTCTTTTAAAAAAGTTTTATTAAATATTATACTAAAAAAATTAATATTAGATATCTATCTCTCTCTTCTCAAACACGGTTCCTCGTCCGTCTACAAAATGACGCCATCTATGAAAACCCTCTCCCTCTTCCTTACGTACTTCGGTGGTGAAAACCCATCGAATCAAGAAGAACCTCCCTCTCGATCCATCTGCACTCAACCCCCCCCCCCCCCGGCGCACGCATGGTTGTTCGACGTTACCTCCAACTCTTTTTCGAGTGGTGCACACCTATCATTTTCACACATCTAGGTTTGGTATCAACGACGTCTGGACCACTACCATCAATTTGTTTTGGTTTTAAAATTCTTTTACTTGATTTAGGGTTGTATCATGTATGTTTAGATTTAATGATTTTGATTCAAGTTTTATTCTTTATTTTATTGATGAAGTAGATAAAGACTCATAATAAATTACCTTGATGAACTTAGATGAAGAAGATGGACATTTATCAAATTAAATCTTGACAAAATTGCTCCTCAAGTTAATAGTGTTAACTTAATGTTATGAAAATAAAATTTTAACGAAGTTTTATGTAGATAATACATTTAAGGGGCATATCCAAATTTTGCACAAACCACATACAATGTTAATCATCACTCTTAAAAAAAAGAGTAAACTACTATTTTCATCCCTATGGTTTGTTGTTTATAACTATTTTCGTCCTTGATTTTTAAAAATTGTTTTTTTGGTTCTTGTGGTTTGCAACTCCTTTCGTTTTTAGTCCCTGAGAATATTAGTTTTAGGGACGAAAATGGAAAGGAATTGCAAACCACAATTACCAAAAAAGCAAATTTTAAAGTCAGGGACGAAAATGGTTATAAACAACAAACCACAAGGACGAAAATCGTAGTTTACTCTAAATTCTAACATGCATCCGAATGCCTATACATATATATAAAAGTAAAAAATAAACAAGTGATTCTTGGTTTATAGAACGGGTCAAATTTTAAGAAACCAACCATATTTTGCTCCATTAATATCGGATTATGTGGCTCAAAATTAGTAGGATCTCCAATCAGGTGTCATAATTTCATCGATTCAATCCAAATATGGTCTCTAAATCATTCCAGAAGAATAGAATGGAAAATTAAGATGAAATATATTGTGAATACAAACTAGCAACTTTTTTTTCCTTTAATTCTCAATTTGAAAACCCACTTTTGTTGGGTACTATTCCTCTTGTTAACATTTATATGTATATACACATATATATATTTCTTAAAAATTGAGAACAAAATAAGAAGGAAAAAACGATGTCTTTCACAGGAACTTTGGACAAATGCAAAGCTTGCGATAAGACTGTTTATTTTGTTGATTTATTAACCGCTGATGGGGTTACTTATCATAAAGCTTGCTTTAGATGCACCCATTGCAAAGGCACTCTTTCGGTTTGTTTCTTTAATCTTCTTTAGTTTTCTCTTTTTTTCGTTTCTATACTCGTTCTACGTTAAAAAAAAAAAAAAAATTGATGCTTTTTGGTTTTCCGCTTATTTCCCTCAAAGAAATGTTTGATTTTGGTACCACGGAAATCAGGGATCATGTCGAAAACCATCTTGAGTGAGAAATGTTAAGAAATGATACCAAAATCACATATTTTAGATCTTGTTTGTTTTTGTTGACTATCAAAAGTCAAATCTGGTGTTTTCAAGATCCAAATTTGACACCTGTAGATTTGGTATTTTTGATATACAAAATTTCCCAAGTAGTATTTTTCATATTATTAAACGTTGTTCCCAAAATCTTGTAAACAAGAAAAAAAATTCATGTCCATTTTAATGCTAAAAAACAACCTGTTTGACCATCAAAAGTCAACCATCAACTTTTTTGTTTAGAGTGATATCTGATATTAGATTCTATTGCAGATGTTCAACTACTCCTCCATGGATGGAGTCCTTTACTGCAAGCCTCATTTTGAACAACTCTTCAAGGAATGTGGGAATTTCAGCAAGAATTTCCAGCAAACATGTAAGATTTCTCAAACTATATATATACACACATATACATAGGTGACTTCAAATAAGAAGGGTAAATATCGTGAGAAGGTAAGAAATGAAGTGAATCATTGAAAAAATTCACCAGAAGATGCATATGTGAACCCATATCAATAATCTGTAACATATGTCCACATATACATCTTCAAATGATTTTTTTCCGAAATTTTCAATGATTCATATATGAACGTTCCTTCCTTATTACTTTCTTATGATGTTAACCCTTATTTGAACCTCCCATTACATACATATATGTATACGTATATGTCTATGATTTTGTGTTATTTATTTTCAATTACTTGTCTGAGTGTTTTTATCAATTTTGTATCCGATTTTTGCAGCAAAACCAGATAAAGAAAGCGCGGTACGCTGATCACATAACTTGATTAATTTCTTCGGGAAAAATAATTATATTCAACATCTTATTATAATTACAATGTATATTTGGAAAATTGCAGTCAAGGGCTCCAAGCAAACTCTCATCTATGTTCTCTGGTACCCAAGACAAATGTAGACAATGTAACAAGACTGTTTACCCCCTCGAAAAGGTTCGTACTTATTCCTTGTTTACTGACAGAGTTCCACATCAGCCAGATGTTGACCATTTCACCTCAATATATGTTGGAACCTTCATTCTCTTCTCAATAGTTGTTTTGGAGAATATTCTAATAGGTTCTACATATTCTCACATGGTATCAGACTACCACTGTAGGTCTCCATCCTCTGGGACAAATATGTGCCCATCTATCCTCCATGAAAGACATCTATTAGAGAATGATTCAAATGGGTTTTTTAGGTCTATCACATCTATGGACTCAACATGCTTTTTCACCTCCATTTGAGGGGCGTGTTAGTCATCTGGATACGAACCATCAAACCTGAATATGTATATATGTATTAGGGTTTCTTTAAAAAACATTCAAAGAGTTCCACACAATCCTAACTGCTCGTGTTCCTAATATATCGTAAATGAATTTTATTTTTCGAGCATATTTATAATAGGTGACGATGGAAGGCGAACCCTACCACAAATCATGCTTCAAATGTGCTCATGGAGGTTGCCCTCTTACACACTCATCATATGCTGCCCTTGATGGTGTTCTTTACTGCAAACATCATTTTGCTCAACTCTTCATGGAGAAAGGAAATTACAGTCATGTCCTCGAGGCTGCGAATAGAAAGAGCAACGCAAAGCCCGAGGATGCACCTGATGCCGCTGGGGATCACGAGGAAGGAGGCGGTGGAGGAGGAGGAGACGAAGAAGGAGCGGAGGATGACGGACAACCGGAACCACCACCGGAGGAGGAGCAACCACCGGAAGAGGACTAGTCCTAAAAATATATTCAAATACTTTATACATACATGCCTTTGGTTTCTTTGTTAATGTAATTTTTTTCAAGACCTTTTTTTCTTGACCATTGAAATTATCGGTATTCAGTGGTTTGACTTTGGAAATTAATTTTTTCTTTTAAGTTGATGATTTATATATAAATATGTAAGCTTCTAAAATTCAAATATAAAAATCAAGGAATTATCTTGAGGATATGTGTATTATGTACATGTCAAATACTATAACAAGTGGGGGTGTTGCTATCTCTACCCCCTCCTCAATCACAAAATCCCCCATACCCCCTCAGCTCCTATCTCACTCACATATCCCCTCCTACCTCACTCACATATCCCCTATAGGAGGGGGTATGGATAGAATTCACCTAAATAAAATTTTAACATTTCTTTTGTCATTTCTTATAATTTCATAAAGAACCAATATATATTATATATTTAAATAAAGATATAGTCCTTCTATTTAATATTAAAAATTAAATATTCAAATTGTTCGTTACAAAAACTACTAAGTACTAAGACAACGATATGATGATCTTTAATAAAACAATTTAAGAGGTTATAAGTACTTGACTACATATTATACGGCCTTTAAACTGTTTGACTTACTTTCTTAACTGATCTTTTTAACTTTATCTAGTAGACATGTTAGCAATAAAATGACCCATGCAAGAGACATCTTTTTTACACGTATGACTTGATATTGAACTCTCTAGATGTATGTAATAATGATCTTGCTTGCTAGGACACTAAAAGCATATTAATACCGAGTATAATAAGATTCATCATTATTTCAAATTCGTCTTCCCACATTTCCACTTGTTTTATCATTCTTGTTATGTTGTCTATAATAGCTTTAAGAGTCGAGGGATCATAGGGTGGTGGAGGCATATGACATGGGGTCGTATCTGTAGGGGATTGCACAAACGATTCCGCCATAAACTTCCTCCATTTTTCGTCTTCAAGGCATGCCATTGACTCTCAACATAGCTCTACTGCATTTGGAGGGATGGTAGGTTTGAATTTCAAGAGCTTGGCGAATTCGTTCAGTAGATGTAACATGTAGTCATAAACGTATTCCATTTTCACATCTTCTTAAATGAACCAACTTGACGTCTGACCATTCTCTTGTGCCTAGTGGGGATCATGAAAAAGAAAAACAATTAAAAGAAGGCAATTATATACTAAGGTCGTATTTAGCAACCATAAGCTAGCTTGTTTTTTGAGTTTACTGAAAACGTCTCGTTTGGTATGACATAAGCTGGCTTTTTGAAAAGCTACTTCACATAGCTAATTGGACATTTTTCACTTTTTTCCAATTATGCCTTTACATTTTCCTTTTACATCATTTACATTGTTGTCTTACTTTTTTTTTTGAAAGGGTATCCTGGGCCTATGACCCAGACTAATCCCTGGCAATTAGGGCCTTTGGCCCAACTGTTAAAACGTGCAGCCCTGAGTTTATCCTCAGTGGCCACAAGTGCTGCTAGCCTTGTTGTTTTACTTACCGGTTAGTTTTTACCATATATGACTAATTTATCAGCTAACTTATTAACAAACAACTAATTTTCAGCTAACAACTAGTTTGTCACATATCCACCTAAATATGCATAGGTTGTAGGACAAAAGACTCCTTATTTATTTATATTTTCGTTGAATAGAGTAAACTACCCTTAACGAAAACTACACATTCTCGAGATGAAAATTATGTGTGGAATGTGAATTTTACCTTGGAAGTGTGATTGTTGCCCCACTCGACAGCAAATTTAAGGGATTTACATTTGTCAGTGTCACAAATAGGCCAAAAATGCTCGAGAGGTGCCATCCCTCTTACGAAGAAAGTGTAGAAATGTAGGGTTATATATAACGTTGGTGAATCACACGCCAATAAGCATTTCTCACTCACCGACCATGCCCATCCTTCTACGTATATTTTAACCTGTAAGTATATTGATCTTCGACATTCGAGTTCTTGTATCCTTATTTGACCAATGACAATGCAATTCCAAGCCTCTTTGCATCTGTCCAAGGGGTGAAAAGAAAAGCAATAAGGAAAAATAACAAAGAAAGACAAATAAAATCTTTTCTTGCACTGTCAGATAATTAAGGACCAAAACAACTCCTCCAAACACAAGTATACCCCAGTTTTCCAAATTGGCATAGATGTATTTGTTCTAAGAATCTAAAATCTCAATTTTCTTTATAGGTGTCTTTAATTTTGTAATTGAATAGACTTTATTCAACTTACTTGCCCTTTTGATGTAGCAAATATTGATGATAATGAAAGAAACATTCTGAAAAAGGAGTTCAAATTTTTGTTAAGATCATCTGAAACAAGAGAGATTAGTCAAAACATAAAAATGAGATGTAACCTTTTCGAAATGTTAAAAAGTTCATGTTTATTATTTGGGAAAAGTTCAAAAAAACCCAATAAACTATTTTATTTTGAATGATTAAGTCTCTAAACTATTTTTTCGAATAAAAAATTATTAATTTTTTTAATTTTGAATGATTAAGTCCCTCAACTATTTTTTTCGAATGAAAACAACCATTAAGCTTTCTAATTTTGAATGATTAAGTCCGTAAACATTTTTTTTGAATAAAAACTATCGAACTTCTAAAAATTGGTTATCTTTTTTAAAGGTACCTATAACTGATTATGAAGGTTTTAAAGTGAAAACAAATATAAATCAGTTTTACCATTCTCAAACTTCTAAAAATTCAATGATTTAATTTATTGAAGAAAAAAATGTTCAGGGACTTAATCATTCAAAAATGGGAAAATTTAATGATTTTTTAATTCAAAATGAGAAAGTTTAATGGTTTTTTATTTAAAAAAAATAGTTTATGGATTTAATCATTCAAAATAAAAAAGTTTAATGTTTTTTCATTCAAAAAATTAGATCAGAAAATTAAAAATAGAAAATTTTATTGGGTTTTATGAATTTTTCCCATTTGTCATTGAATTTAGGAAGGAGCAACATGGATAAAAATAACATGTCCCCATTTTTCTTATGTCATACTTGTCCACCAATCAAAAAATTACAAGTTATTTTAACAAGTAAACTATACTTTTGGTCCCTGTGGTTTAATGTTTGTAACACATTTGGTCCTAATACACTTTAAAAATTACGCTTTAGCCACTACAAAAAGCTACTTGGTCTGGATTTGGTCCCTCTGTCAAACGTTTGTCTATTTTCAGACGTTAGGGAAGACCACGTGAGTTAGGCATGAGGGTAAATCAGTCTTTTTAGGTTAAAACCCCTCCTTATGCCATAGTAAAACCCTTGTTTGTATTTCGTCCCTATCTTTTACCTTCTTCATCAAATCCACCTCTCCACCATTTTCAAACCTTCTTCATCGAATGCAACCTGCAATGTGGACTATCAGGACAGACTTTGAAGATTTTGATCTACATTTCGTCTATGGTAAGTACATTCTTGACAAAGTTTGTGTTTTTTCAAGTGTATAGAGGATTAGGACTTAGATTGCTTACTGTTGGTGTTTTATTGCAGAGCATTACCCTAATCTCATTACATTGAAGATACACCATGGTCGGCTTTTTACAAAATGACCTGGAAGGAAGTATATTGAAGGTAAGACTAGTTATGTTGATTTGGTTGATGTTGATGAGCTTAGTGTCCATGAGATCAATGCCATGGTGAAGGAGCTTGGATACACTGGTAACTATCCCATGTATTACCATTTTCTTACCCCTAAATCTAACCTAGATATTCGATTTAGAGCCTTAGGAAATGATCAAGATATAATCAATCTGATCAAGTACAACTCAACTACTAAGATGATTGAGGTATACACAAAACATATTAGGACAACTGTGGGTACCTACAATAAGTCACCAGGTGGACCAAAGGTTGTCATTGAGGAACTTCCTGATGAAAATCCTCCTCTAATTACTCATTCAAGAAAAAAGGAAGTACCTCATGCAAAAAGAAGTTACTGTTAGAGTGGAAGGAAACAGAGAAATACACACCTGTATTTGAGAGTTGGTTGGGACAACAATCTGGGATTGATGAGTCAGTACTTGAAAGTGGATTGGGACAAGATTTAAATCAACAATCGTTTGAATTTGATCCTTTTGGGAAGAACATGGTATTGAGCAACCATCTGTCCAAAAACCACCTATCCAAGAACCATCTGTACAAGAACCACCTATCCAAGAACAATCTGTGCAAGAATATGACAATGAAGATTCAGATTACATGGAGGAGGAAATGGCATAAATTGGCGTTGACATGAAGAACTTTAGTTCCATCATAGATTGGGATCTTGAATGGTTGGGTAATATGGAGCAATTAGTTGAGGATCAGAAGTTGGGAGAAAATGATCCACTTGAAGTTGAAGTTGATGCATGTTATAGTGGAGACGAGTCAGACATTGAAGGAGAAAGGAAGAAAAATATTAGAAAACTAAGAAAATAGCATGCACATGCAGGAAATGGGAACTGACAGGCATACCCTGTAAGTAGGGGTGTAAATGAGATGAGACAACTCGTGAGCTACTCGAAATCGACTCGGTCAACACTCAACTCGAATAGGCTCGACTCTAACTCGAGCTCGACTCGATATACTAACGAGTCGAGTCGAGCGAACTAATACTCGACTCGATAAGCTCGTGAGATACTCGATAAGCAAAATAATAATAATAATTAGTAATATTATTTTAATTTAATTGATAATAATAATAATAACAATAAAAAAACTCAAGTTTTTTTATTTTTTGGAAAATGATGGTGTAAAAGGCATGGGTAAACTCTTGATGGTGTGTCTAATCCATCCCACTTTGGCGGAATATAGAACCCAATGTTTTGAACTCCTCTATATATAGACATTTCTCCTCCCTTGTTTTACATCTTTTGTCTTTGTTAAATGGTTTGAGCCTAAGGGCTTGAGCCTATGTAGGGTGTAAATGAGACGAGACAACTCGCGAGCTACTCGAGATCGACTCACTTGAGATCGACTCGGTCAAAACTCGGTCAACACTTGACTCGAATAGGCTCGACTCGGGCTCGAGCTCGACTCGATATACTAACGAGTCGAATATAATGATACTCGAGCTCGACTCGCATCATTTACACCCCTACCTGTAAGCATGTTGTGGCTTGTATATGGTACATGCAAGCAAATGGAGAGGATGTTGAGATACCAGAGAAGTGGGTGCATCCTAGTTACAACTTCAATACTTGGAAATCAGTTTATGCATTCAACTTTGAGCCAATAAGTGGTAGAGAGCCTTGGCCTCAATCAGATTGCATACTCACTCTCACTGTACCAAAGCATCACACTCCTGTTGGGAGGCCCAAAAAAAAAAGACTACAGAAGAGTTGAGTCAGCCTATTGTGAAAAATTGTAACACCTGGAAATTCGTAAAGTACGTATTTGTTCCCTTAATACATTAATTGTATTTATCTGGAAATATGAGCCCTTATATGCTTATGAGCCTTGTTTTAATACGATAATGTCATTTGGTTAGCATATTAAGTTCAAGTGGTTAAACCTCGCGCTCGTATTCGAATTTGGCTAAGTTTTCGGGCAAAGTGGGGGTCCTCGCGAAAGTGCCATCGCGATAGTGACATTGTCACTATCGCCGAGCACAATCGCTCAGATTGTACCGAGAGGGCAGGGGGGGGAGTCTCGCGATAGTGACAATTGTCACTATCGCCGGGCATACTCGCACGGATTGTACCGTGAGTATGTGTGTGTTCGCGATTGTGACTCGCGATAGTGCCCTTGGCACTATCGTCGGGCACTATCGCCCGCGTGGTCTGGACGATTAAAACACCCTTTCCAGCCTCTAATCGCCTCATAACTTCAAAATCAGATTTAGGGTTGTTTTGGAGCGATTTTGGGCGATTTCCTTCACTTCTCTACCCTCTTAACTTCACTTATCACTTAGAGATTGTTGGGGTTTTCAAGAATCTTCAAGGGAGCATTCAAGATCTAGCAATCAAGTGTTTGGAGCCTCAAGATCTCATTTCTCACCATTTCATCCATTTTCTAGGTTTTTGATAAAAACCTAGATTGTGAGTTTACTAAACTTTTGTTAAAACTGGATACACATCATATTTGCTTATTTGTTGTTATTATCACATATTTGCTCAAATTGTTCATCTTTACGGGTTTAAGTAATTGATGGTATTTTCATGAGATTATGTGAGATATATGAATTAGAAGTATCATCCCATGTTATACTCTATTTTGTGTAATTATTTGAGATTTACATTATGTGTGCCCACAATGGGTATTTGACATGATTAAGTAACACTTGTTTGGTATAATATGATGATTTCCATTTGGAATACTCTCTTGGTGATATTGTATCTAAAACATGGCTATGTGGATATTTAAGTCTTATGTTGGACTTATGCTATTAGGAGGGGATATTGTGCCCATGGTTGGTATTGAATTATACTTGGTTGAAATATACCTAAGGACCTCTTATATGCATTATGTTGGACGAACCAAGTCAATGACACTAGGAGGATGTAGTCTTGGGCGCTACCGTGATGGTATGTGCCTAGACCTCCGCCACTCGGGGGAGGTGTAGTCTTTGGGTGTGTTGGGCCTTTGGGGTGTTCCTTGTTAAGGGCATCAAGGTATATCGACTCTTGGGGTGGAATTGATTGGTGCTATGGGTCTCCCCCGTTGACTCCATACATGTTGAAAATTGGTTAACTGCTGATAAGAGTCATATATGTTCTACCATGCTAATTCTTATTCAACTCACTAGGCTTTTTGGCCTAACACTTGTTTGGTGTCGATGTGTATCTCAGGTTCTAGCGGCGCCGGTTCTGAGATGGCATAGTGGCTTAGGTGAGAGATTGGGGAATTGCATTGGACTCATTATTTGTCAAAGAACTATTTGGGTTTATAAATGACCTCGTGTGTATTTTATTTCCTAGCATTCGGATTTGGAATTGTTGGTCACTATTTATCGTCCGTTTAAATTACGATTGTATTTAGACAGGTTTGTGTATTTTCCCCGTTTTGGGAGGCTCTTGCTTTGGCAAATTTTAAATACCGCATGTCCGTTTTCCGGATTTTTGTTATCCCCATTTTTGGGGTGTTACAAGTTGGTATCAGAGCTTTAGTTTAAGTGAACTAGGTATTATTTAAGCATATCTAGACTTAAGCTTTAGACTTTATAGTTTCACTGTCCACTTGGGGTAGAAATCCTAGGTGGGGAGAGTGTTAGGATTTACGGGATTACTGTAATTGAGAGTCGTGATGATGGTGACAAGAATTCTTATGTATGGTTCGTTCATAATTTCAATTAGCTACTGCTATTATGAATGCATTGTTACGTGAGCATGGTTGGATTACTATTGTTATGATGATTGATGAAAGTATTAGTACGTACAATGAGTTCAACTCGCTTAGTCTTTTCTCAATCTATTCTCGTACTTATATGGCAGATCGTTATGGTAAACACTCGAAGTAGGTTACCGGATATGCCAGAGGTGGAATTTGCAGCTGTACGACCTCCTGTGGGGGCAACCTCCGATGGAATTCCCATACCCAGAATCTTGACAGGAGGACCTGAGCATATTCCGAGTCGAAACCTCAATACGGGTAATGCCATCATGGAGGAAGTTACTATGGAGACCCGACTTCGGGATAGCATGATGTTGGCCATGAATTCGGCCATGGCTCAACAACAGCTGGCCATGAATTCGGCCATGGCTCAACAGCAAGAATTCTTCATGAAACTTTTAGAGGATCGAGACGCCAGTAACCGACAACCTGAGACAATGGCAGAAAACATTGTTGCGGGGTCGGGTGGGCCACGTGTGGTATCGGTTGAAGACCCATCTGATAATGGGAACAAGGCGAAGACTAAGGGGTGCACCTACAAGGCATTTCTATGGTGCTACCCTAAAGAGTTTGCGGGTTCAGATAACCCGGTTGCTTGTATGTATTGGCTCAAGGAGGTAGAGATGGCCTTTGAGTCCAGTGAGTGTGATCCTTCTCAACGGGTCAAGTTTGCTTCTCAACTACTTCGGGGAGAGGCTCTGATTTGGTGGAATCTCACTCGATCCGCCCTCACTCCGAAAGTTCTGGCTAAGTTAACTTGGCCGGTATTCAAGGAAAAGATCATGGATAAATATTGTAGTGAACGTTCGTTGGATAAGCTAGAGAGAGAGTTCCGGGATCTGAATAAAGGGACTCTGTCTATTGCCGAATACTCCAAACTCTTTTTGGAGAAACTAAACTTAGTGGGACATCTAGTTCCCGATGAAAAGTCGAAGATGAAAGCTTACCAACAAGGTTTACCGGCCGGGATGCGAACGGATGTAAGAAATGCTAAGTGCTCGACCTTGCAAGAGGTCATTGAAGAGTCCTTTCTCACCGAGGATGACATTAATGCTGAGAAGGAGGAAAGAAGACAAGCTGGTGAGAAACGGAAGTGGGAAGGGCCATCTGGGCCCGTTCATCAATCAAGACCCTTTTCAGGTGGGGAAGCGGGTGATCAACGTCGTAAGGATCGATGGTGTTACAAGTGTAAGTCAAAGCACTCGGGTCCATGTGCTACAAGAACTCACTCCGGTCCAACAGGGTGTGTCAAGTGTGGTAAGAAGAACCACACGACTCGAGAATGTTCCATCCAGGGATCGGTATGTTATGGGTGCGGAGAACCGAGGCATATAAAGAGAAATTGCCCAAAGCTAGTAGGAGGAAATGGTGGAAATTATGTGGGTTCGACGGCTAGAGTCGAGCAACCACCAAGGGCACCGAGTCGAGCTTTCCAGATGACTACCGAGGAGGCAAAGGAGACCGCTGATGTTGTTTCGGGTACGTTTCTAAAACTCCTTGCCTGCTCGTGTTCTGTTTGATTCGGGTGCTACGTGTTCCTTTGTATCGGAAATTTTCTGTAAGCAGTTTATCACTCCTATTAGTGTTCTTTCCGATGCTCTAGTGGTAGAACTAGCCAATGGAGATCAAGTAATTATTCGCGATCGTTTTTGTGATTGCACTATAGTTATTGATGGGAATTCCTTTGGGATAGATTTGCTACCTATGGCTATATGAGGATTTAACGTGGTTATAGGTATGGACTGGTTAGTAAGACACAAGGTGGACATCTTGTGCTCTAAAAAGATGATCCAAGTGCCATCGCCGGAAAATGGTGTGATTACCATTTATGGGGAAAAAGGAAAGAGGAATAATTCCATTATTTCATCTCTCAAGGCTCGCAAGTTTCTAGTGAAGGGTTATCCTTTATACTTGGCCTATGTAGTGGACGCGAAGAAAGAGAAGAAGTCGGTAGAAGATGTGGAAGTAGTGCAAGATTTTTCGGACGTCTTTCCGGAAGACTTACCCGGGTTGCCGCCGGAACGACAAGTGGAGTTTCAGATCGACCTCACTCCGGGAGCGGCTCCGATAGCCCGAGCTCCATATCGTTTGGCACCGACGGAAATGAAGGAGATGATGACGCAACTTCAAGAATTGTTGGAGAAGGGTTTCATTCGACCGAGCTCTTCACCTTGGGGAGCACCAGTCTTGTTCGTGAGGAAGAAGGATGGATCTATGCGGATGTGCATAGATTACCGGGAGTTGAACAAAGTCACGGTGAAGAATAAGTATCCTCTACCTCGCATCGACGACCTTTTTGATCAACTTCAAGGTGCGGGATGTTTCTCCAAGATTGATCTCCGATCCGGTTATCATCAAGTGAGAGTGAAAAAAAATGGCATTCAAAAGACAACTTTCCGAACGCGATACGAACACTATGAGTTTTTGGTGATGCCTTTCGGCTTAACCAACGCTCCAGTCGTATTCATGGATTTGATGAACCGTGTGTGTCGTCCATTCTTGGACAAATCCGTGATCGTCTTCATCGACGATATTTTAATATATTCAAAGGATGAGTCCGAGCATGGGAAACACTTATGCGAAGTGTTAGAGATTCTAAGAAGAGAGAAATTGTTTGTGAAATTCTCAAAGTGTGAATTTTGGCTCCAAGAGGTGCAATTCTTGGGGCATGTAGTATCAAAGGACAGAGTAAAAGTATACCCGGCCAAGATCGAGGCAATGATGAGTTGGGAGCCTCCAACGAGTCCGACAGAAATTCGAAGTTTCTTGGGCTTGGCGGGTTACTATCGGCGTTTCATTCAAGATTTTTCCAAGATCGCTACACCGCTCACTTCACTTACGAGGAAGAACATCAAACTTCTTTGGACCGATGCACAAGAACAAGCCTTTCAAACGCTCAAAAGGAAATTGTGCGAAGCTCCGATCTTATCCTTACCCGAAGGATCGGAAGACTTTGTGGTGTATAGTGACACTTCCAAGATGGGGCTTGGGTGCGTGCTGATGCAAAGAGGGAAAGTGATAGCCTACGCATCACGACAATTGAAGGATCATGAGAAGAATTATCCTACTCATGACTTGGAATTGGCGGCGGTAGTGTTCGAGTTGAAGTTGTGGCGACACTACTTGTATGGGACAAAGTGTACTATTTTCACGGATCACAAGAGCCTCAAATACATCTTCGATCAAAAAGAACTCAACATGCGTCAAAGGAGATGGCTTGAACTCTTGAAGGATTACGACTGCGACCTACTCTATCATCCCGGTAAGGCCAATGTAGTAGCGGATTCATTGAGCCGAAGGAGTTATGATGGTGGTGTCAAAATGTCCCTTACAAGAATTGATGTGGTATCAAGTTTGTTGGAGAGCATCAAGTCGTGTCAAGTAGAAGCACTCAAGGAGGAAAATCTCAAGTCTGAGATCATGGTAAAGCAAAAGGAACTCCTAACGGAAGACGGTCGTGGACTTAAACTTTTCCAAGGGAGAATTTGGGTACCGAAGCTGGGAGGAAACCGAGAATTACTTCTCGAAGAAGCGCACAAGTTAAAATATTCTATACATCCCGGTAGCACCAAGATGTACCGAGATTTGAAATTGAATTATTGGTGGCCAGTGATGAAATTGGATGTGGCCAATTACGTGGAAAGATGTGTCACGTGCCTCCAAGTCAAAGCGGAGCATCAAAGGTCGTATGGAAGTTTGCAACCGTTGTCTATTCCCGAGTGGAAATGGGACAATATCACTATGGATTTTGTGACAAAACTACCAAAGACCTTACGCGGTCACGACTCTATTTTGGTGATTGTGGATCGTCTAACCAAGAGTGCACATTTTCTTGCAATGCGGAAAACTTTGCCAATGGAGAAGTTGGACAAACTCTATATTGATGAGGTGGTGTCGAGGCACGGAGTTCCGTAATCCGTCGTATCGGATCGGGATAGTCGCTTCACATCGAATTTCTGGGCGAGTTTTCAGAAAGAGTTGGGCACTAGGTTGAATTTGAGAACGGCGTATCATCCTCAAACGGATGGTCAAAGCGAGAGGACAATTCAGACGTTAGAATATATGTTGAGGTCATGTGTGATAGACTTTGGGGGTAGTTGGGACTCACACCTACCTTTGGTAGAGTTCGCATACAACAACAGTTACCATTCCAGTATCGGAATGGCACCGTTCGAGGCATTGTATGGACGGAAGTGTAGAACCCCAGTTTGTTGGCTAGATGCGGGCGAGAAGCAATTTGCCGAACCGGAGATAGTTCAAGAGACGACGGATAAGGTGAATAAAATTCGGGAAAGGTTAAAGGCGGCTCAAGACCGTCAGAAGAGTTATGCGGACAAGAAAAGAAGACCAATCGAGTTTCAAGTAGGCGATCGTGTCATGTTGAAAGTATCTCCATGGAAGGGAATTATCCGGTTTGGGAAGCGTGGGAAGCTTAGTCCTCGTTTCCTTGGACCTTTCGTCATTTTGGAGAAAATTGGTTTACAAGCCTATCGATTGGATTTACCACCGGAAATGGATGGAATACATCCTACGTTTCACGTATGTTACCTTCGGAAGTGTCTAGCCGAAGATTAAAGCGTGATTCCTTTGTCGGAAATTCGTGTAGACAATGGGAATCGTTGTGTGGAAGAACCGGAAGCGATTTTAGAATCGAAGGTGAAGAAATTACGTCATAAGGACGTAGTTATGATTAAAGTACAATGGAAGCATCATCGGGGTGCTAACGTTACTTGGGAATTCGAAGATGATATGGAGAAACGTTACCCTCACTTGTTTAATTTAGGATGAGATTTCGGGGACGAAATCCTAATTAGGTGGGGAGGATTGTAACACCTGGAAATTCGTAAAGTATGTATTTGTTCCCTTAATACATGTAACACCCTAAAGTCTGAAGATAGCAACTTATTAAAAAAATTCTAAATACATCAATAAATACTTCAAACTACAAACATAAATTGGGAATTAACCCCCAAAGCTCACATTCATCCTATACATACATTCTAGGAAAAGGACGGGTATTACTAAACCCAATAACAAACACTATCTCCAATCTGCGGAAGACTTCACCAGCTACTTACTCTTGTATAAAGCTAAGGCTCAATCCTCATAGCACTTGCTAGAACCGAACCCCCAACTGGAAGCTGATGCACATGCCGACAAATAAAAAGGTTAGGCTTAACGCCTAGTGAGCTCAAGAGTTTTAACATGAATGAATATATCTTTAAAAGATAGGAAATCAATTTAAAGTGAGATCTTTCGAATTAATATACTTTAAAATGGAAACGACACATTTTTCCCACAACATGCACTTTTAAAGATAATGCTCCCAAACACACCCTTCATGTAAAAATGATGCAATCCGGAACTCACCCAAAATGGGGTCATAGTTCGATATTCCAATTATGAAATTGTACATAAAACCTCATATCCCAAAACACCCAAAACACGGGCGGGACATAATACTCGACCCATAAATAAAGGAAAACGATTTTTAAATAATAAGGTACGTCATTGAAAACATGTAACCCAATTTAATACTCACGCGACCATAAAGTAGAATGAAATCCCAATATTAAAACATGGACAATTAAATATCCAAAATACGACGGGCCGACGACGGGGGCTTCCCGTATCCGTTGAGAGTGGAGGAACACAAAAGTATGCCACTCATACAACGTTAATCGTATGACACTTCACGACACACAAGCCCAAGTGTCCCTACGACTCCCTTCAAGCTACACCAAAGAGTCAACTGACCTTAGCGATATAACAACGAGAATACCGCTCCAAGGCCCGGCCCAAGGGGGATACAACCAAGGCATTGCCCCACCTGGAGGAGGTCCAAAACGCCCATCCAATGGCTACTCCACGCCATGATAGCACCACCCGGACTCAGTCCTCCTAGTGTACTCTTTGAACGGACAAGGTCATAAAACATGTGTCCCGGAGTCCAACCCCGTACCACCCAAATGACCATCAAATAAGACTGACTCATGTGCCTATGGATCCAATGCAACACAGTCTAAAATTACACGACTATACCTAAATGACAACATCACTCGAGCCTGTAATTATAAATATGCGATAAAAATGCATTTAGATGTAAGCCATGAAATGGGACTCTACATCGAGCTATTAAACTTGGACAAATGTCCACCAGACTCTTTTAAACCAACACCGAGCTAAAATGCTCAAAATCTATTTGACCAAATAACTATCGGTTCCCCGAGTAATAAAATGTCTTTAAACAACGTTTACGAAGACACATACCTCAAAGACGAGATTAACCCAAAACTTAACACATAATGGGACCAATGGTTTTCCAAAGGGTTTATGAATGCAAATACACCAAAATGCACATAACAATGAAATAGACTTCATTTGTACCAAAATCACCAAGATGCATAGGTCATGATATGGACTTTATTTGTACAAAATCCCCAAAATGCATAAGTCATGCTATTACTTATCAAGATGTCCAAATCCCAAATGTGAGCATTTTTATGAAACTAAACAAGCCAAGTTTATCAAATATGGAAACTCATTAAGATACTCACACTTTGACAAATACCAAGTGAAATACATTTTTACTTCAAAATACTTAAAACTTATCAGTAGTTAACCATTTCATGTAAAACACTTCAAAATAACCATTTTGGCATGTACACCGTTTTCATAAATCAACTTGAACTCACCTTGCTAGATTTAGGCTAAATCTAGATTTTACCCACTTAGAGCATTCCTTGAAGAACTTGATTCTTCAAACCAAATCTTCCAAAAACCTAGATCCACAAGGTTCCAACCATAAATATACATAAGCAACCACAAATAATCGATCCCCAACTTTATACATGAATACTTCAACTGATACCGAAACCCTAACTTCCATAAATGAAGAAGATAGAAGATTACCTTAACCCAAGCTTGAATCCACCAATCAAAACACCTCTAGTTCACCAAAATGGTTACAAACCTCCAATCTATGAAAGGGAGAACAAATGGTGGATGAAACCCTAGAAAACTTTGGTGAAGAAGATGAATAGTGAGAGATGAGAAGATTACCACCACAAAATGCTCTAGTATACTTCAATAGACTTCCAATCTCTTGCTAGATCCTTGAAAAGCTCTCAAAAACGAAACCGTAGCAACTTGAATCACCCAAATCGGAAATATGAGCCGTTATATGCTTATGAGCCTTGTTTTAATACGATAATGTCATTTGGTTAGCATATTAAGTTCAAGTGGTTAAACCTCGCGCTCGTATTCGAATTTGGATAAGTTTTCGGGCAAAGTGGGGGTCCTCGCGAGAGTGCCATCGCGATAGTGACATTGTCACTATCGCCCGGGCACAATCGCTCAGATTGTACCGAGAGGGCGGGGGGGGGGGAGTCTCGCGATAGTGACAATTGTCACTATCGCCGGGCATACTCGCGCGGATTGTACCGTGAGTATGTGTGTGTTCGTGATTGTGACTCGCGATAGTGCCCTTGGCACTATCGCCCGCGTGGTCTGGATGATTAAAAACACCCTTTCCAGCCTCTAATCGCCTCATAACTTCAAAATAAGATTTAGGGTTGCTTGGGAGCGATTTTGGGTGATTTCCTTCACTTATCTACCCTCTTAACTTCACTTGTCACTTAGAGATTGTTGGGGGGTTTCAAGAATCTTCAAGGGAGCATTCAAGATCTAGCAATCAAGTGTTTGGAGCCTTAAGATCTCATTTCTCACCATTTCATCCATTTTCTAGGTTTTTGATAAAAACCTAGATTGTGAGTTTACTAAACTTTTGTTAAAACTGGATACACATCATATTTGCTTATTTGTTGTTATTATCATGATATATAAAAACATATTTTCTCAAATTGTTCATCTTTACGGGTTTAAGTAATTGATGGTATTTTCATGAGATTATGTGAGATATATAAATTAGAAGTATCATCCCATGATTTACTCTATTTTGTGTAATTATTTGGGATTTACATTATGTGTGCCCACAATGGGTATTTGACATGATTAAGGAATACATGTTTGGTATAATATGATGATTTCCATTTGGAATACTCTCTTGGTGATATTGTATCTACAACATGGCTATGTGGATATTTAAGTCTTATGTTGATATTTAAGTCTTATGTTGGACTTATGCTATTAGGAGGGTGATATTGTTCCCATGGTTGGTATTGAATTATACTTGGTTGAAATATACCTAAGGACCTCCTATATGCATTATGTTGGACGAACCAAGTCAAGGACACTAGGAGTATGTAGTCTTGGGCGCCACCGTGATGGTATGTGCCTAGACCTCCACCACTCAGGGGAGGTGTAGTCTTCGGGTGTGTCGGGCCTTTGGGGTGTTCCTTGTTAAGGGCATCAAGGTATATCGACTCTTGGGGTGGAATTGATTGGTGCTATGGGTCTCCCCCGTTGACTCCATACATGTTGAAAATTGGTTAACTGTTGATAAGAGTCATATATGTTCTACCATGCTAATTCTTGTTCAACTTACTAGGTTTTTTGGCCTAACACTTGTTTGGTGTCGATGTGTATCTCAGGTTCTAGCGGCGCCGATTCTAAGCTGGCATAGTGGCTTGGGTGAGAGATTGGGGAATTGCATTGGACTCACTATTTGTCAAAGAACTATTTGGGTTTATAAATGACTCCGTGTGTATTTTATTTCCTAGCATTCGGATTTGGAACTGTTGGTCACTATTTATCGTCCGTTTAAATTACGATTATATTTAGACAGGTTTGTGTATTTTCCCCATTTTGGGAGGCTCTTGCTTTGGGAAATTTTAAATACCGCATGTCCGTTTTCCGGATTTTTGTTATCCCCATTTTTGGGGTGTTACAAAAATACAAAGCTTGTCAGAAGGGGGAAAACAGTAACATGCAACAAGTGCATGAAGAAAGGTCACAATTCTAGGACCTGCAAAGGGCAAGAAGATAGGGCAGCATAGAGGGCGTCCAGACTGATTTGTTTTATTATCTTTTGTTTGGTATCTTTTGTTATGGGTGGTAATATGTAGAACAATTTGGAATCTTTTGTCTTGGTTGGTTGTTATGTAGTATGTAGCACATATATGGTTGGTAATTATGCTTGTTTTTGGTCACTTCCCCTGTTTTATCATGTATGTTTGATTTGATCAGTTTTATTAACAAAAGTGCAACAATTTCCATTAACATAGATTTGTCAAAAAGTACATCAATTTCCCCTGTTTTATCATGTATGGTTGGTTGTTATGTAGTATGTGGCACATATATGATAACTTATCAATTCCATTGTGTTGAACAATTGTGCTTGTTTTTTGTCACTTCCCCTGTTTTTAGGGGTGTTCAAATTAACCGTTGGACCGCTCAAACCAGTCGAATCAAGTCAAACCATACTGTCTTTTACGGTTTGAGCGGTCTGGTGGTCCGGTCCAGTCTGAAAAATAGCTAAACCGCTTGGTCCGGTCTGGTCTGCAGTTTGATCCTTTTTTTGAGCGGTCTGTGACCGAACCGACCACAAAAAATACGTATGTTTTAAGTATATCTAGTTTTCATGTTGTATGCTCAACTTTTAATTTAATATATAAACGTTCTTTTATAATTCGATACACTATTTTTTAATAATTTTATATTAGAAACTTTATTTTTGATATAGAGTTAATGTTTTTTAGTTTAAAGCCCATAAGAGGTCGAAACCGCCTAAACCGGTCAGACCAGACCGCATTTTTGTGGTCCGGTTTAACCGGTTTGGTCACTTGCTAACAAACCGTTCGGTTTGAAAATTTCCTAAACCGCCATTTATGGTTTGGTTTGTGGTTTGGGGGGTTAAACCACCCAAACCGGACCGCCAACACCTCTACCTGTTTTAAACATGTTCTTGTTTTATCATGTATGTTTGATTTGATCAGTTCCATTAACAAAAGTGCAACAATTTCCATTAACATAGATTTTTCAAAAAGTACATCAATTTGATCAAGCTTGTTCTAACAAACCATTACAAAAACCACCAAAACACCCAAAAGTACCTAAATGATCTAAACAACATCCCATTTTGATCAAGCTTGTTCTAACCAAAATAAATAAAGATAAACAACACCCAACTGATAATCAACACAAGTTTCCACTTTTGAGCTTCAATTGTCTTCTCATTCAACTGTTGATCAACAATACTCTTGCTTATTATCAACCCAGGAATCACTTGCATGGCACGTTGACACATTGGTCTGTCAAGCCATCTTACAAACCCACAATTTGTAGCCTGTCAAAGAAAAAGAAGAAATTTTTAGGAAGGATTTAGGGTTTTTAAAAGGGTTTGAGAGCACACGGCTTACTGGGTTTGAACAATAATAAAACCTTCGTCCAGGTTTGTTGTTTGTCCATGAGGTTCGTAAAATTGCAGGGTAACCACACACGCATATCACCATTGTTGAGAGCTTATTGAATTGAGAGATAAAAGAGTGGTCGAGTTTGTCTTCTTCAAGCTCTTTAATTTAGAGGGAAAGGAATAGTGTGGGTAATGAGGGGTTTTTAACTAAAAAGACTCATTTACCCTCATGCCTAACTCATGTGGTCTTCCCTAACATCTGACAATAGACGGACGTTTGTCAGAGGGACCAAATCCGGACCAAATAGCATATTGTAGTGGCTAAAGTGTAACTTTTAAAGTGTAGAGACCAAATGTGTTACAAACACTAAACCACATGGAACAAAAGTGTAGTTTACTCTATTTTAATTTAATATTTAACATTATATGTATTGATTGTTATAACCTTGACAAGTGTTCTCTCTCCATCTCTCATTCTCTCCCTCTAATCCATGGTTATTTACAATTTTAGTCCCTGTAGTTTATTAAATATTTCTATGTTTGTCCCTATGTTTTATTGAACGTTTCTTCCGTGTGTTTTAGTTTTTATTTTGAATTTACAATTTAGGCTTTTACAATTTACAAATTTCCATTTATTTTTTCTATTTCTCTCCCTTTTTTCATTTTATATTTTCACTATTAAATTATTTAATAATATTTTAAATAAAATACATCTAATTTTTTTAATTACACGATTAGAAATGTCAGTACTTCTTAAATAAGTTTTCAATATCAAATATTTTTGAGTTAATAAAAAATTGATGTGTCTTAAAAAACTTCTTTCATTTATCATTTCTATTTTATACTATTTAATAATTAACTAAAATTATATTAAAAATCGTTATTTTATTTTACAAATTACACAATTACTAAAGTCTCTTCAATACCTTTAAAATTAGTCCAATATTTATATATTTTTTAGTTAGTATGTTTATTGCTTCTAAAATTAACAGGTTTAACAAAATAGAACAAAAAATAAAAATAAAGTATTTTCCACTTTACAATTTAATTTTGGAGTTAAATTTTGTACATTATTTTTATTTTGTTACAACCCAATCAAAAGTACAACCCAACCCAACCCAAACCGTTCGGGTTGTGTTTAAACAAAGATGAAATCAAATAACCGTTACAAATCGAAAGTTACACACAATTACAAATCTAAAGGTACACACAGTTACAAATCGAATCTGATGCAAGGTTTTGCAAAAGCTGGAAATGAGGGTTGTGCATCTGAAAGTGGTTGTGATACTTTGATTTTGGAATATGGGGTTAATTAGGCCTGGAAGATTCCTTTTAACAGCAATTAATGCAACAATGGATGTAAAAATAACAAATCATTGAATGTCTCACATCATAAAAATGTTATCATAAAAACACAAAGTAACAAGGAATTATTGTCATGTGACTAGTTTAGAACGATAAACTAAGGGGTTGTTTGCAGTGTTCCTCAACCACGAGCTTCTCTAACACTAACCCACTTAAGAAAATATATGATCAACAAAAGCTTAAAGCTTGAACCCTTTTAACTGAATTAGTTAATGACAAGTGATTGTAGGAGTTGATAAGTGGTTGTTTACCAAACTGTAACAACATAACAATCTAACACATAAGCTGTGAAGGGTTTAAAAATCTATGAAGTGTTAAGGAAACAGATGAGAAGACAAAGATAACAATTAACAGATTAGAACACAAAGATAACAGATTAGAAGACAAAGGAAAACACATATTAGAAGACTATGAAGCGTTACAATAACAGATTAGAAGACAGAGATAAAAATATATTGAACAATAGACAAGAAATAGAATCGTTAACGAAACATACAAAATCGATGAAAGGGTGAAATCAAACAAGAAATGGAAACCTACAAAATCGACCATGTCCATACATGTGGGTGAAGCAATGGATGGAAACCTACAAAATCGACAAAGAAATGGAATCGTGAAAGGGTGAATCGAACAAGAAATGTAATCGTATACCTGCTGGCTGAAATCGACCAAAAAGATGAAGAAGAAATGCAAAATCGAATAGTTGAAAACCTGTTGGCTGCTGCTGAAATCAATCAAGAAGATGAAGAAGAACTGCAAAATCGATAGATTGAAGACTAATAAAATCGATTGCAATCGATTAGTTAAGTATGCAGCGACCAATTGTGAAGGTGAAGTGTGAAGAAACAAAGAACGTCGTCTCCCTCTCCCATCTGATATTCGATTAATGAATAAAGCAAGCGGTATCTGTTTTTGACCTACGGGTTATCGGGTTGGGTCGAGTTCCATTGGGCCTGACCCAATACCGACCCAATATAGTCGGGTTGCATAATTTTTTGATCGATCAAGCATCGGGTTACCTCGGGTTGATTTTTTTTTCGGGTTGGGTTGATCGGGTTGGTCGGGTTTTTGAGCACCCCTAGTTCGAGTTCAACCCATTTATTAATTGGGTTGAAAAATCTCAATCCAATCCAACTCAACCTATTTAATTAAATGGGTTGAGATTTTTAACCCAACCCAACTTGTTGGGTTGATGGATTGGTAGCGGGTTGACTTGTTTATGATTATCTCAACCCAACCCCCTGTTAAATAAATGGGTTAAACCTTGGTTGACCCATTTAATTTTAAAATTGTAAATGAATAAAAATGCTTAAACTACTTCATTCCACGACAAATACACAATAACAAAGTCAAATAAATTGTTCGAAGTTTAATAAAACACAACCATAAAGTAAAATAAATAGCTCAAAGTTTATCACAACCACAAAGTTAAATAAATCATAGTTTCAGAAAAGTTTTTCAGTAACTCGATTTGCACTTTCATCGACTCCAACTTCACTCTCGGTATTACTTTCCTCTCGATCTTCTGTCTTCTCCGTCATGATTGCTCCACATAACGCCGACGGCGTATGAGGGAAGAGGGAGGATAGGTAACTGGAGGCGTATGGCGTTTCTAATTAGAAATAAGATTTACTGATTTAGTCGATTAGGGTTTTCAACTTTCAAATTTCAATATATAAATTATTTTTTAATCTTTAAGAATTATATTAAAATATTAATTGTATTAAATATTGATTAATAAT
This sequence comes from Arctium minus, assembly GCA_954870635.1. Classification (NCBI taxonomy): domain Eukaryota; kingdom Viridiplantae; phylum Streptophyta; class Magnoliopsida; order Asterales; family Asteraceae; genus Arctium; species Arctium minus. The sequence continues at coordinate 27,043,378 of OX941082.1, read as the reverse complement.
TAAAAATAAAATATTAGGTAATATTATAAATGAGTTAGAAACATGTTGTAAATGGGTCGAAATCAGGTTGTAAATGGGTTGAAATTTTCAACCCAACCCAAACCCAATTAATAAATGGGTTAGGCGGGTTGACCCATTTAACTTAAATGGGTTAAAATTCTCAACCTAACTTGTTAATTTTGGGTTGGGTTCGGGTTGGATTGATGGGTTGAGTCACTTTTTGTCACCCCTATAGAAAGGAGAGATGAGGTGAGTGTGCGTGTAAGGTTAACCCACCGTCACTACATACACATGTTTAATATTAAAATAACTAGTGTATGAACCGCGCATTGTGCGATAACAATATTTTTTTGGTCATAAAATATGTTAAATTACGATATTAGAAACATATTTTGTTAATTAATTAATAAAATATAATATAAAATAACAAATGTACTAAAAGTATTTTAGACAAAAAATATTTTTTTATTAGATTTTTAAATATGAAATTTATTAGGTTTCTTACTCATAGATAGATACTCAGACGATCGATTTAATCTTCAACATACTGTGAAATTTGTTCGTTTGAAAGATTGTAAATAAACATAAATTATTTTTATTCATAAAATTAATGTTTTAGCAACAAAATGAAATTTTATACATTCTTTTAATTTATACTATATTATAAAGCATTTATAAAAAAACTCTTAAAAATAATTGCTAAAACTTAATGTATCGCTACTTAATGTTAATTACTTAAAATCTCTTAAAGACAATCATTAAGGGGTTGTTTGTTTACCTCTTGATGGTTCCATTAAGAGGCAACATCTAAATCGTTAAGAGATGAATCTTGTTTGGCAAAAAAAAAAGTCTGTCTCTTAATGGTTTCAAAACCCTCTGAATGATTTTGTATATTGACCCTCCCTTAACCATTCAGACCCCTGATTTCATTATGAACAATTACCAAACAACCATATTTCATTTTGCACTATATCATAAGAGTCTCTTAATCATTCTGACCACTTAATCATTCTGCACTAAACCATTCAGCAACTGCCAAACAACCCTTAAAGTTTTATGTACTACATTTAATGTTATTTATTAACTTTCAATCATTATTTCTAACAACTTTAACTCCCCTAAAATCACTCCCCACTTCAACTCTCCTAAAATCGCTTCCCGCATAACTAAATACAAAATAAAAATCAAATTTTAAATATACAAAATCTAAAATATAATTAAGAAAATCTAACAGAATATTTAATATTTATTTTATAAAATAAATTATTAAAGCTCAAATAAATTACATTACTATTATTAAACTATCGAAGAAACTCTTAAAAACAAGTTTTTATGCATTAAATATTGTTTATTGATACACATTACTTAAAATTCAAGATTACAAGTCATGATGCATGAGTACAAAATTTTAAAGCTATATGTTTGAATTAATAACTAACTAATAAACATAATCAAAACATGATAAACATCTCAATTTAAATATAAAGAATTAAAAATATATAAGATAATCATTGAATTCTAACAAAATACATATTTTTTTTATATATAAACATAGCCTTAGCTGCAGTGGTCGGCGATGGTTCAGATCGATAGTGGTCGGCAGTGGTTTAGATCGGTGGTGATTCAGATCGACGATGGTGCCTAACGGCGGTGGTAGGTGGTGGTCGGCGGTGGTCGACGGGGTTTAGAGAAGGAACCGATGGAGGCATGGTTTAATCAGATAGGTGTTATGTGATTATGTTATATTGGATTGAGGGCATATGTGGTATTATGAAAAATAATGATGCTTCGAGTTCATAGTGGTAAAGGACAACCAGTAGTAGTTGATTCTTAAGTGATATCTTATCGTATTATGTATGAATTGATTTGTATGTAATATCATATTATGTATGTACCGATTTGTATGAGTATAGATGATTATACTTCCATCTTGTTCATACATATATTTTTGGTTTTATTTGTTTAAAATGAATTGCATCAAGTGAAAACCTATATTGATATGTCATTTTCAACAATCTAAAACAACGACTGATGTTGGTTTGGAAACCCTCTAATATATATCACTATTTTCTTCCCATTTTTTTTTAAATTTCTAGTCAATCAACCATTATAACCTTGCATTTATACACTAGTCCATTTTGCAATTCAAAACAATAAAAAACCATAAAAATGAAATCTAGAAAAACAAATAATAGAGCAAATAAATCTTTGATTTGTAGGCTTCAGAATTGAGATGTGTCCCATTTCTTTGTGCGGGTACAAGATTTAGGCTTCAATTTGTCGGCTATAAAATCGAGATGTACCTCGCTGTTTTGTCCGGGTAAGCAACTAGTATTATAAAGCATTTAGTTAAAAGTGTTAAAAACACATTATACTGAATCCAGATCCAGAAACGAATCTGAAATCAGATCAAAATCCAGGCCTGAATCTGAATTTGACCCCAAAATTAGATCCAATCACTAGTCGAGATTTGAAGTGGAATCCAAAATCACAGCCGCATCCTGAGGAAACCATGGTTGCGTTCCGATTAATGTTGGGGATACCATTTAATCGGCCCAAGAAGGAGAGAAAAGCGAGGAAGGAAAAGAAGGAATTCAAGCCCATTCCATCTACCATTGGGCCCAACCCGTACCAAACATAAAAGAAAGCATCGTCTCTTTGTCTAGACCTCTAGTTGCGACCGCTTTGAGAAGAATTTGGTGGGGCGATGTCCATCGTGAACCACCGCCAACGTTAATAACATCTCCGCCACTGCCTCTACCATGGCCACCGTTCTACAACCATCGCCTTCAACACCATTTTACAACCATGATGCTATTAACAACGCCGTTTTCACCACCACCTTCAACGTTCTTACAATCCTCGCCACCGTTAGCCTTAAAACAAGGAAATATCATCGAGGCTATGAATCGGATATCAGAAGGGGAATTCATTAAGAAAATTGAGATGATATTAGAGCTATTGGACGGTGGTGGAGCCATAGATGTGGGACCAAAAATCGAGGTACACTTCAACTCTGTGATTGAGTTAATTAATCCAAAAACAATGATGTTAGTGGGCATTATTGAGGGATTGTGTGTAGTTGTATTAATTGATAATGGTGAGACTGACACACACCATTATATTTTAAAAAAAGTTGAGAACAAAATGGGTGACAACTACGTGGAGTTTGCAATCATGTCTTTGATTATAATGGTGGTTGTTGTATGCCTTACTACAATTGGCCTAGTCAATTCAAGTACCGTTAGGATACATAAGTTGGTTTTGGTTGGAAAGAGGAGAATAATGGGTGATGTTGCAAATCCTTGGGGTCGATGGAATAAGAATTCTACTGTGATATGACGACTCTGAATGGATTTTTAAACCGATCTAATTCTGAGGTTGGCAAATTGGCCGGTATCAATCGTACCTCGTATTTTGCTTTGAATGGAACAGATGTGGGGTTGGATACCCATTCAGAGGTTGTGAACTTCAATGATGAGTGCGAGAATGAAGGCCCTTGGCTGCTGGAAACCAAAGATACAAATTTGTTCGGTTTGAAGTTGAACCGAAGGATTTACAGTCTTGTGAAGCATATTGGAGAGCTCTTAGATGGGACACAATCAATTGTTTTTGTTATACCTACGTTCACAGGAGGCCGCCACTCGTCTTTGATGTGAACGGCCGGAAATAATTCCCTTTTGATTATTTTTCACCTTGAGGACAAGGTGGAAGTTTGGGGCTGGGTATTGTTATACCCCGGTTAAATAGTCAAATAGTGGTAGGTTGTGTCAAAAAGGACAAGATTAATAGGTTATGGTAGGAAAGTACAAGCAATTAGTGCTCCGGTACAACCGGTCAATGCTTGGGTAGTAAGTCGGTGGTATTAGGTATAAATTAGGGGTGTGAGATATGGGGGGTTCATTCTGTTTTGTGAATTCTGTAGAGCGGAAACTGTTTTGGGAGAGTCCCAGCCTCTCGAAAGCCTGTGGAATCGTAAACCTTCATTCATTCAAGAAATACAACCGACTTTGGCATCAGTGTATATCAATGCCATGTTTATTGTACCACTATCAAGATATGGGTTCTAGCCATGATGAAGGCTTTGTTTATAATATTTCGAAAATGATGTTAATGAAGATGTGGGAATGATGTTGTTATGGGACACGGAAAGCACCAATTATTGATTGGTTATTTGTTTGCTTCACTGGTTTTCTATGCCGAGTCAAAAGCTGTGTTTCAAATAATTTTAGAATTTTAAAAATAAGTCATATGGATCGATAATTAAGCAATTATAGTTGTTAATTTTTTTGTTTGGTTGGTTTGCAGCTTGATAGATAGAAGCTCCACGCTATTGTGGATAGAGAGAATGAGAAAATGTTGGTGTATTCTATCCATACCCCTCCTATATGGGGTTTGTAAGGGGACCCAAAAGATTTTGGGGGATGGGGACTGGAGATGGCGGTGGTAGATGATCATGAAATTCTCCCTGGAGATTAATCGGCCACCACCAAATAATCCAATATGGTAAGTTTTCAATTTCTAGCTTTCCGATACATTCAAATGTGATATTCCTGCTAGGTTACATTATGGTATGAAAACCCTAATTTCACATTGTAATATGTTTCTCTTATAGCAAACTTGGCCTTCAACAGCTGTTGCTTCCCTTTCTTATTCTAACTAATCTTGCTATCCGGCCACTAAGTCAGTTCAAAATTATTGATTCATATATCTAAATTCAATGTTCCTGATCAAGTGTCCTCTGCATTTTCATGTATCTGGCTTCATCAATCAAATGGTCATCCTTGTTAACTCTAGAAGATGGTATGTATTCAACAAAATAACATAGTCGAACAAAAACTCAAACTCAAATAAATGGAGTGAGAACTAACAGGATTAACAAAGAAAAGTTTTCAATAATTGCAGATTTGTTTTTGTTGGGAAGGGTGTCCTAGGCTATGCCCAGGGCCGTTCCAATCTTTTCGGAGGCCCTGTTACATTTGTACCTAAGGTTGTAAATGAAACGAAAGTTCATAAACCATTCGGCTGAAAATTCATTTATTTAATAAATGAATGAACATGAACACATTTTTTTATACGTTTAATTAAATGGACAAACATTAACTATGGCCTTGTTTGTTCATTTATCATCGTTTATTTATATAAATATACTTATATATTATGACCTTATGTAAACTGATTAATTAATTTTAGTTTTTAGTCCATTTTTATCCTTCCTAGCTAAGTTCACCAGATTTTACATTTTGTTACGTTATCTTAGATGAACAAAATGATAAAGTAATGGAGTTTTTTCTTGTTCATTTGTGTTCGTTCGTTAATTTTCATTTAGGTTTGTTTAAATTCATTAAGTTCGTTTACGTTCATTCATTTTTATATCTTAACGAACGAACATGAACGAACAAGAACAAACACATTTTTCTAATGAACAAACATGAACGCAAAAAATTACGTTTGTTTACCATTTGTGTTCGTTCATTTGTTCTGTTAACTTAAACGAAAGAACATGAACAAACTTGTATTCGTGTTCGTTCGGTTCATTTACAGCCCTACCGGCTATACCGAGACTATAGACCAACTTGACGAGTTTAAGCAAATATTATCGTTCTTTCAACTTTATTCAAAACAAAATCTTCAATAGCTTTTTTGTAATCAACTTCCCGAAAAAAAGGTGATGGCTTTTATGTAACAAAGTTGTTAAGAATCATATTCATCACAAATATAAGAGCAAGTCAAACAAATTATCATTTATAAAGGAAAAAAATTAGGAGTAATCATAAATATAAAGCTAAAATATATCTACAAAATGGGCCCCAAACAATTTGGGGGCCCTGTTCCAAGTATCCACTTGCACACCCTAATGCACGGCCTTGGCTATGCCTAGACTAATCCCTTGGCAAATTATGAACTATAAGACATCAGCCCTGATTAAACATCAGTGGCCACAATTGTTGTGTACGCCTGGATTCGAACCCCGGAGAGATGGGATATTTCACCACATCCCCCATGGCCTTAACCAGTACGCCACAACCCTTCTGGTTAACTGCAGATGTCAACAATCCGAAAATATGGATTTAGCATGAAAAGTCTAGATTCAAAGGCACAAAGAACCCTATCAATAGACAATCCTATAAATCCCAATAAGGCAAAGTACATCCTTGTCACTTGCAGGGAGAAGTGATCTGGAGCCATTAACACTTAAAGATATTTGGCATTTTCAGTTCCTCCTTCAATAGTACAAGTAAACTCGCAGTCGACGGGCATGCTTCTTAAACAAAATAAATGGTTTTGAAACGGATGCCTAATCCTTCACTTATGTTCTACCCTCTACCAGTTGATCTCCGTTCCTCCAAAATTATTAGGTTTGCACTTAAAACAGTGATGAATAGTACCAGCCATTTAGTCATTTTGGTTAAGTTAATAATTTCTGATTTGAGGAATAAAATACAATGCATTGTGCTTAACCAAATAAAATATACCAATGTTGCACACCGACTTTTTGCTATATCTTATTACCTCATGTACATTTTCCCCAACATGTCCTTTCACTTGGAATGTATATATTGTCGTTAAACTTATGCATTCATCCCTGAATCATATTCTCCATATATCTTCATCACTCTGATTTTATAAATACTACTAAAGGATTACATAATTTATCAGGTGAGTATGCTAAATCCATATTTTCCTGTACATGAAATCTGATTTATTTTCTTGTAATTGAAACTTGTGGATAACTTTTTTTGAGTAATATATTTACAGTCAAGACTTCAAGCAAAGGAAGAAGTCACTACAAACAATTCACTGAGATATTCAGGTATTTAAGTTGTATTCACTTCTTCTACTTGGATTTCATTTGAGTAACAGGATTATATTTTTAGGTACCATAGATGCAATTGTAAAGAGGATACATTATGAAGGATTGTCAAACTTCTACAGAGGAATGAGCATCAAGATAGGACAGGGTATATATATTTGCAACCTCTGTACTTTTCATGATTAAGGAGGAGTTTCTTCACCTTTTTTCAATATTATTATACTATGTAAAACCTACCCCCCATTTAAATAAAAATGTTTTTTTCCTTGTATACATACATATGTTATATATATATATACATACATATATATATATATAGGATTAGGTTCATTTGAGAAATGCTAAAAATATGAGAAATAAAGAAATGATCATAGCCCTTTATCTAATCAACATTTGCGGCTTTGACCGTGAAGCACCGGATAATTCCTTGTGTGGTCTGTAGAAGATAGAGGGGTAATTTCGTAAAATACGCGGAACGAGTTCATATATGAACCTGTATGATTTAATATGAATTATATGTTCATATATGAACCAGTGTAATTCACATATGAACCAGTGTAATTCACATATGAACTCTTTTAACTGATTCATATATGAACCTTTCTTTGTGATTCATATAAGAATCACTTAATTAGTTCATATGTGAATCACAAAGGTTCATATATGAATCTGTTAATTAGTTCAACTCATTCACATATGAACCTACAATTAATTAGTTCATATGTGAATCAATTAATTGGTTCATATATGAATCACAAAGGTTCATGTATGAATCAATTAAAAGAGTTCATATGTGAATTACACTGGTTCACATATGCTCATATAGTTCATATGTGAATCATACAGGTTCATATATGAACTCGTCCCGTTTATTTGTAAAAATTACGAAACTGTTCTTCTATTTTTAGAATAGCTGCAACTTTTGACCAGTCAAAGCCGTAATTGTTGACCAGTCAAAGACGCAATATTTGACCAGTCAAAGCCGATCTTAACCGAATGAAAGGCTAGAATTACTTCTCTATTTCTCATATATTTAGCATTTCTCAAATGAACCTCTCCCTATATATATATATTAATATATATATATATATGTAATCTATTTATATTGATATCCATCCTTAGTTTTCTCCTTGTATGATAGATAGTGATCAGTTTCCTATCTCAATTGTTTTGTTGCTGCTTTTGTTTCTATGCATATATTTATTGAAGGCAGGCATTTCGATTGCAAACACGATTGAAGGCAACAACGCGAACAATCATTAGAAAGGCATGAACCATGACATTTTCTCCTACACTGGATTAATCATTAGAAAGGTTAACAGCTTCTAATTTCCTGGAACAATGAATAGATTATAATCTTTTTAATAGGTTATAATAATTATATTTTCTTTGGACTGAAAGGGATTGTACAACATCTAACAATCATTGGACTACAATACAAACACCACTGAAGGCTTGTTGTTTCAAATGTGGTGAACAAATGTTGATGCCTTGTTTCTTGGATGATGCCCTGAAAATATTTCTTTTAATGGGGTTTTGATTGATGTTGGTGATAGGCTTCTTGAATCTCCAACAAAATTCATAGCTCAGGGGATGAAACCAAGTCCATTCAAGGGTTCTATCAACAATCCAAAAGATAATACTTACAATGTAGCTAATTTTGAGGTACCAGAGTAAGTGCTCACTTACTGGCATTCTTTCTACAATTTAGTACGCTCATTGTATCCAAAAGATGAATAGAGAGGATTTGTTTTACAGTCCATTGACCAGATAAGTATACATGGATCTTTCTCTCTTGTAAATCCAGCTGGTAACTTGATTGTTTATACATTTTGATATGACTTGGGATATGTTTATACTCTGCAACTACGTACGTTCTCACTTATCTGGAATTGTTGTTAATAGAGCTATTTTGAAGTGGATGAAGCATGTCACACATGCTGCTGTTCTTTGGATTTTGAAGAGAATGACAATGCAATCATCGAACAGGAGGGCAGTCTTTGAATTATCTGGTGAGCAATATCAGGTTTATTATTCAAACTTCATTCTTTAAATGGTCAAACTATGAACGCAATTGGTTTTATAGTTGCATGGGCATAATTTTTGGTTGAACACAATTGGTTTCATAGTTTAAAGCTTATATTAGTTGTAGAAATTCTTTTTACACAGTATGTTGGAAGTGGTATAGTTGTACATTTATTAGTAAGGATCCACCTGTTTTTTGGCACAGGGGGATTACAATTGGAAGAATCAAAAGCAAGAACCATGGTTACTATATTCACCTGTTCTTTTTGATGTTTTACTGTTTCTTCATTTTTTTTTCACCAAGAACCTATTTCTTCTTCTCGGTTTTCATTTCACGGTTTTTTTGAACTGCAATTGATTCATGGTTTCTTCAGGTACTCTCCCAAATCGATTCTTCAATTGCAGGGCTTTGTATACTCCCTCAAAGCGATTACGCTCTTCAGGTACGATTCAGGCGATTCCGTACAATTTCTTCACCAATATCACAATTCTTCTTTGAATATGGCTATTCTTCTTCAGTTTCTGATTGGTTTTGCCATTTCATGTTTTACTAAGCTTTGATACTCTCTCAAAAACCCTAAACCTAGATTTTGTGTTGTGCTGGTGTGGACTAAACCAGAAAAAGTAAAGAATAAGAGGTGTAAACGATCCTAGCCCAATAGTAGGTTATTTGAGCTCAACCCAATCAGTCTTTATCTTGAAATGGTGAAATCCTTTTTGGTTATACTGATAAAAATCCTACATGTTGTGAGACTAAGTCTATGTTAAATCCCTATGTGCATTTAGTTATAAAAATATTCTAATCTTTCTCAAGTTATTTTAGAGTGTCAACTTTACCTTTTCTTTTCTTTTCTTTCAACCAATAAGTCTATGTGAATAAACAGCCCCATGAAAAAGCACATGATAAATATCCTAAAGATAAACAAAATAAAAGGGAATTTCAACAAATAGACCAACACAATTAAGTTTTCTTGTGTCAAAATAAAGGTTCATTCTAAACTGTCGTTTAAGATTCCCTCGAAATGTGCTCCAAATATGATAGCGGTGCAGAACGATTTGGAATTCATGGTAGGGGGAGCTAATTTACAGCTTGGTGAATGCTATGTGCTCATTAACCTCACTCAAGATTACTTTGGACACCATAAGCGGTCACTATGCTAAAAATGGCTCATTTTATCAGATGGTTGCTTTTAACATTTGTCTCTCCAATTAGTAAGTTGCAAAGTGGTTATGATAAAGAGAAAGGTAATACACTTTGTGTTTGCTACCTTCAAAGACTACTAAAATCCTCTTGAAGTGAGTTTTCCAAGAACCATCCTTCCCTTTGTCTTCTGACTAAAATGCTCGATTTACTTTGTCTTCTGATGCAAATCCGGTAAGCTGCAACAATTATTTGATCTAAACTCCAACGCTTTTAGGTGATGTTAGTGTACTTATCGAGACATATAGTTACTCTCTTTAAAACTTAAAAGTACAAGAAATTTTAGAAAAATTTATGGTTATCAGATGTAATTTTAGGTTTCAATATTGATACTTGCATTATTAGATCAAAACTGTATTAGAGACCAGTGGGAAATTGTTTTTTTTAACTGATGGAACTTAAATTCTTTCGATTATGAGTTTGAAAAGAACAGATTTTGATACGATATCAAAGTGAAAATTGAATTTATATAAAAAGTTCATCAGGGAATGAGATGTTGCAATACTTCAAACAACCCAGTAAAGAAAGTATTGCATCAACTAATTTATTGGACAACCATGAATTGCCTCGAGTTATCGCAGGTGAATCTCCATGGCTTTGGCAGCGCTTGGATTTGGACCCGTGTTGATTAGATTTTCCACTACAACATGCTAAGGCTCTCGAAATGATTTTAATTAACGTATTGGTATTTCTTGATGCAATGTACTTTTCACTGTGCGCAACAAAAGCTGTCAGAATTTATCTCTAAATCGGGTAATATGTTCTCCGCAGATTGTGGAACTCCAGAAATGTGTGGTTAGTTCATCTGGTCGATTCTCATTTATCAATTCTGTTTTCTTCGTCTTTCAAATTGTTGGGTGATGTTTGCATGGCTTTAGTTGGCCACTTGTGCTCTCATGTCCTAATGGTTTCTGCCCAAAATATGAAAATCAGGAACATGGTCATTCAATTGCTTTCTTGCTTTTGTATCAATTGCTCCTTTCCAATTTAGAATTGATTTTGGTTTGTTTGCTTTTGTTTTCTATTTCTATGTTTCTTGATTAGCTGTTGCTTTCTTAATATGTTATCTGTTAATGTTCCTTAAAGGTTGGCTCAACATATCGGAGGTTAGAAGAGGAGTAATTGCTGCTACCTGGTTAGCTCAATAGTATGTTATTTTCCGAACGTTCTCTTCAATTTTATTCATTAAAAATATTGTTGAAATGTCAACCTTTCTTTTTCGTTGAGGTTCAAATGCACATATGGGTTTCATTTTCTAATTATAGACCTGCATTATTTATTGAGTTTCCACCAATTGATGAATTACTTAGTTATGTAACACAAGCCATCATTCTATAAGAAATGTTTGTTTATGTTGTTTACTTGAGAGCCTTGATATCATGTTATAGTCAAAATGGTAACACATGTAGGGTAGGTAATTTTTTAAAAATGTTCCATTTCATTGTAGTTTGAATTGATTTATGTGTGGTTTTGAAGCCGTTTTAATGTGGTGCCAGGCTTTTCAATTGTTTTGGATTCTGATCAATGGAAGCTAAATATGGTGGTGTCTGCTTTTTGGCTGTTCGCAAGAGACCAATGGAGTGGGATTTGAATCGCTAGAAATGGGACGGGGATCTGTTTGCAGCCACTCCATTAGGTGAAATGTTGCAGTAGCAGGCAATCATTCTGCTTACACACAATCTGCCACGTTTCTTCAGGTAAATCTCTCATGGATCGATCTGTTAATTTCTTTGTTCGATTTGCATCGATTCATGAACCATCAATTTGCTTCTGTTTGATTCATGAACCATCGATTTGCACCTGTTTAATTTGCATCGATTCATAACCATTGATTTTAAACAACGATTTGTATTTGTTCAATTTTTACATCTGTTTTAAACCATCTATTTGTGTCTACCATTTTGATAATGCATTTGGAATAATATGAATCAATGGAAACCGTTGTATTTTTGAAATAATATGAACTTGATTGACCATTAAATTAAAAGGGGAGACTTATACATATTCATGGAATGATGTGAGTTGGGTTTGTAGTATTTGAATAATGTGAAGAATATGGAACCATTCACGTGTTTGCTTGCGAACTTATGAAGATTATGCATAGTCTTCCACATCAAATAGTTGGGATGTGTTTGAATCTTCCACATCAAATAGTTGGAATCATTCATCTATGATTACATTTTTTTTCAAATTTCATATCCGGCCGCATTGCATGGGCACACAACTAGTGATGATTAAAACATAAGCAAAAACAGATGATAAAGACTAAAAGAATTTCCAATTCAATTCCTTATTAATAAGTTGTATCAACATTTAAGATCAAAAAAGTACAATAAATAATAATAATAATAATAATGTTATTAAAAAATTGGTAGCTAAGACCAAGTTGGTTCAATCCACGTCTGAGTGTAGATAAGCCGTTGTTTAGTTCCACACAAATCCCTCCCATTATGTTTCTGCCATTGAATGTGTGATACATACGTGTTTCCATCGAGTAAAACACTATCCTTTCGTTCTCGCAACTCAATCTTGGAAAGTATATCTTGTTCTCCATTTCTGGTATTTTAGCGTCCATGCACACACATGTTGTATCACAAATGTAAACCGCATGCTTTCCTAAACTATCAATTTTCTCCCATTCTTCTCTACACTCATTCAACTTGAACACTTGCACGGATTCTCCAAACTCTCCTACCATCACTAGCAAATAATGTTGATTGCATTTCGATATGAAATACTCTGCCCGAACCACTTCTTGGGGCGGCGGCTTCATCGACAATCATCTCCCAAGAGAATTTGTCAAGGTCGTCGATTTCTTTGAAAACATCAAGTCCTCCATCGTTGATCATCACATAAACATCTCGACCACAACAAATTGGAAACCCAAAGGAATGCGGATCATCACCAGGAAAATCTAATTTAATTCTATGCCAAACTGGTTCTCCGGCTACAAAGTAGATGTAGACATTCCAAGCACCCGATGGTGAAAATCCTACAACCATACAATCGGGGGAAGTAGGCGGTGCGGAGAAACAAAAGCCGTCATGATGAGGCACTGGTAGAAGCTTGCGCATATCACTCGTGAAGGGGTTAAAAAACGCTAGACAGTAGTCTTTACTAACCAACAACAACCAACCGTACCTCGAACATAATATTGTTCCATCATAAAACAATTCCGGAGATGCTTTTATCAAGTACTTATTGTCACCAAACATCGGGTCTGTAAAAGTCATGATGCCTCTTTCTTTATCAAGTGCCATTAGCCACGGAGTTTGCAATCTCATCTTTTCGTTGCTCCATTGAATCATTATAGGTGCCGCTAAACGACAAAGCTTGCACGTAGCACGAAAGTTGAGGTACTCGATACCGACACAAAACTCCATAATCATCTCCAAAACATCAAAAGGGATATTCAACTCTGTTTAACCTCAACACCAACATTTGTAGTCGATCTTACCACCATCTCATCTCCCTTACCCTCGGCTTGTTTTTTAAGATCAGTTCGGCATTTGGCTTCTTCATTATCAGCTTGTAACCTACACAAAATCATCCATGATGATGATTATAAGATCGCAAATTAAAATAGTGAATCGAAATTAATAATTAGCAATATATATACATGTACCTTATAAATTCAGTCATTCCCCCCCCATACCGTCATACAGCTTGTTTCCGACCTCGGTGGTAAATCTAGGCAATGCATAGAAGACATGGAGATGGTTTTATCTTTGACGTGGTACGAATATATTACTTTACGCGTATCATGAAAAAAGTGTACATAACCCGATAATTTTGAGGCAATTGCAGGGTTCGAATATACCGAGTCGTGACCGGCCACATCCAGGAAAATTACAGCGTCTTTGAGGTCTTCCATTTTGATCCATGTCATGCTACGCATGTCCAATTTATACAAGTACGCATCAACAGGGTTTTCCTTCTTTATACCTAGTACGACGGTGAACAGTTGTGCACAAGATCCTCTCAAGAAGATACACGACGAATCGCCTTCAGCACCAGAGAAGGGTAAGTCCACAAATGGCAACAGAGTTATCACGACTTGTTCGTTCTCTTTAACCGCGATGTGAATTTGTATGAGATGATATGGATGCAAGACATTTGCCGAGACATTTGCCCAGGCATATACTTTACCATTGCAACAAGTTGGCTCAAGTAGGAAACCATCACGGTCACCGGATATGCTCATGAGTTGTTCAGAATATGACATTTCGATCCATCTTAATAATCTGTCGTCCAACCTACAGAAGACAATGTTAGGTTTTGTATCTCTCATCAACAGTAGAATGGAACCGGGATCATCAGGAGGGGAAGATAAACACCACTGACTGATGTCGTTAGAATCTCCATCTTCCATATTCAAGGGAGGAAGGCCGATGAATTTTGAGGTGATTGGGTTCCAAAGAGACCACTCGACGTCGTGTGGATGGTTGGAGAGAATCATCCAGCCGTGGAAACACGCTTGGATACGCCTCCCGACCAACTCAGGGATTCGACACCGATAATGAGATGCCGGGTCATGTACGGTGTAGAAAATGTGTTCTCCTTTGTCTTCGGCTTCTGGTGCCATGTTCTGAGCAACCAACCACGGATAGTTTGAAGACAGGGTAGGCAATCCATCACTTATATGAATCTGCTTCTTCTTCTGCTCCATCTACAATAATATTTTCACATTATTAATTAGTAGGATAACTAACTAATTAATAGAAACTATAAACAGGTAAGCAGATTTTATAATTAAGGTATATGAGCCGTTCGTTCATGGAATTGGAAGACCAATAATTTAAGATCATAATGTGATATAAAAACCAATTATTTGGTACCGAAACAAAACCATGACAACTCCGCGTCCAAACTTGTGACATTTAATTTTTAAGAAGAAAGTAGGAAAAATCACCATTATCTATTAAGCATAAACCTCTAACTTTAACGGAAAACTTTTGAATGTTTGGATGAAAAATTAGAATTTCAACTCGAAGGTTTAGGTTGCGTACCAGGAATGGCGACGGCGACGGGGTGGTACGGTACCGATTGACTCCGGTGATCTTTTATACTTATTTGGCCTTTTAATTCGGGAAAAAATCATGTTATACTTTAATTATTAATTATTAACTGTAATAAAACAATATCTTCTACATTATTTCTTCCGTTCCATCATCATATAACTACAGTTACCTCCCTTCAATCAAATATATAAAAAATGTCAAATTTCGATTTATAATTATCTCCTTTCAACAATAAAATATTATCTAATTATGACAAGATCAATAGGATAACTATGGTAAATATATAATATGATTCATAATAAATCAACTATATATTTCTCTACCTTTAAAAAATATGATTATTTTATATAGGGATAATTTACTTGTAAATCAAGTTATTTGTATTAAATTGTACACATCATTTATATTTTATAGATTAAGTATTATGATTAATTCACTTATCTATACTATACTATACTATAAAGACGGAATAAAAAACTCTTAATTACTACTTATAAAACATAAGGTACTACCATTTTATGCATACATTTCAAAAATCTCTTAATCACAACTTAGTATGCATAAGGTACAACTCATTTGAAAAAAATTCAAACTTTACTTTTTCACTATCTTCCATATTCAAGTTTTTTCCCTTCCATTGGGGTTTCTCCAAAAGAAGAAAAATTATTTACTTGCTCAAATTAACATATTTCTTTAATTATGATTGTACATGTATTTTCTTCATGTATACAAGTTTTTAAAGCCTTTTGAATTCTATAAAACTAACTAATAATGAACCTATATATACGTTTAGATACAAAATAATACTATCCAACATTATATTTGTTATTTTTACCTATTCTATATTTCAGTATTTTGAAAAAATATTATCATTCGTTAGATATCACTGATTAATACATGTTTTTAAAATTCAAATATACATTTAACGATTACTTTAATATAATTTCTTAATGCTTCATGATTGAAAAAACTCAAGTTATGCGTTTATCACTACTAATGCTACATAAATTATAAATATATGATTTACTCCATATATATCTTTTTTCTTTTTCTTTTTTTCTGATAAGCTATTACATTAATTTTTTATTTCCATTTACAATTGCTCACCCCGATGTATTGCACGGGTACTGATAATCCTCATTCCTGAGTGTTATTTATCACTCTTTTCCGTGTCTTATTTTCTATTTATACCCACTTTTGTTCATTTCTATCCTCTTTTGGTCTTTAATTAAAGCAATTTATGCTAATGGCATCAAAAGTAATTTTTGTGCAGAATTTGGGAAAACTGTCGGGGAGGGCAGTGAGTGCCCGCGGTGGACACCCGAAGATCCAGTGGTCACTTGCTTCACAAGGGGTTTTCTCTCTCTTACTTCCTATATAAAGAGGCCTTGGGTTCTTCACACCATCAACACCATTCATCCATATTCTAATCCACAACATCCAACACCAAGAAAGTCACCAACAATGCTCTAGTTTTAGTTCATCTTCAAGTTACTTGTTAACTTGAAGATGGTAATTTTGGTCCTTTACTTTCTAGCATTTTACATTTCTAGTACTTTACTTTTCCTTGTAATTTATTTCAAGTACTTAATTTCCATTTCCGTAATTTAAGTTTATGCAAGTAGTTCTTAATTATTTCTTGTCTTTTATTTTTATGTCTCTTACTTTAATTATGAGTTAAGCACCTCTTGGGTGTGGGTGTGAGCTAACTTGGAACTAGTAGGCGACACTTGGGTGTTGCCATTATTGCTAGCTCTTAAGCTTGGTCACTTGAGTCGGGACATAACTCAATGCGGATAAGCCGATCACTTTGAAGTGTTAATATTAGATCTTAGACCTCGAGAGGGGCGGATCCGAAATACGGCTTAAGTGATGCAACAAGGATTTGAGAAAGTCTTTGATAACCACGTAGAGATGCGGGTTTTGTATGATTTACTAAGGTTCGGGATGCCGGTCGAGTAATCACAAAGAGATTTGGGTATAAATCTCCATACCGGTGGAACTTGACGTTTAGAGTCAAACTTAGATAAATCGGCAAGATTAAGAGTTGGTAACGATGGACACTTTGCGAGCATTTTGTAGGACCGGTCTTTAAAAATCCACTTTCGAGAGATCGGGCTTTTTATAGACTTTCCGTACTACAAAGCGCCCGACCATTTTGTTACTACGTTTGTCTCAAGGAACGTTTACACCCATACCCATTCTTTAATTATAAAAAGTTTATTTCGTATTTTTAGAATTAATTCACCAACCACACAAATATTTTCCCCAACTCGAAACTTGTGCAAGAAGTTCATGAAAGTCAGTATTTCTCAGTAAGTCCAGTCTCTGTGGGTACGATACTCGGTACTTGTACCATTTTATTACTTGTTGCGATCCCAGTGTTGATATATACTTGTGTCCACGCTGAGAAACTCATTGTCCACGCTTTGAGTGCACGTTATTTTGCTACCAGGTACACTGCTAGTTTATGTAAATAAAAGATAAAAGCTAATAGGCTTCATTAAATAAAAGAGTACCTAAAAACGAAATGAAAAAAATGAAATTAATACTTATTTAAGGAAAACAATAATTTTGTGTTTATTTTTTATATCTACTTTTTTATTTATCAATTTAATATCTATATTTTATTTATTTTATCTATATCTATACTATATTATAAAGATGACATAAAAAACTCTTAAAAACAAGTCTTAAAGCTTAATGTACAACTATTTAATGCTAATTACTTAAAAAACAACCATTAAAGCTGTATGTACTACACTTAATGCTATTTATTAATTTTCAATCATTATCTCTAACCATTTTAACTCTCCTAAAATCATTTCTCACTTTAACTCCCCTAAAATAACTCTCAGCATAATTAAATATAGAATAAAAATCAAATTTTAAATATAAAAATATAAAATATAATTAAAAAAATCTAACAGAATATTTTATAAAAAAAATTATATTATTAAACCAAAATAAATTACATTATATTATTAAGTCTAAATTAAACAAATTTATATAAAAAAATCATTATCAATCTCTCACAACCAACCAAAATCGTAATGTAAATCGACAAAAAATAGAAAATAAAATGAAACGTTAAAATCGTGATGTATCTAGCGGCATTGCACGAGTACACTTCTAGTTTTATATTAAGTAAAAACAAAAGCGTACTTATCAATATGTCGAAGCTTGATCGGGTCTCAACCGTTTTCCTTCATAAAAAAAAGTATATTTGTAATTTTAGTATCTTCGTATTTTTTATAATTCAGTTCCATTGTTTCATGTATTAGTTTCATGTGATTTATTGTTTCATATATCTGTTTTATTGTTTCATCATTGAACATTGATCCATGATATATTTCATCACCGAACATTGATTCGTGATCTGTTATTTAGAGACGAAAATAAAAAAAATATTAATAAAAAAGGGTTATTAAAATTAATATTATCTACATTCCATAAATAAATGAAGTATTACATAAGGGATGACTACCATTAAATTAAATACAAAAAATAAGGGAACGCCAAATAATCCTTAACATTAAAAAAATAAAAAATAAAAAACCAAAACCCAAATCAGAGCCCATCTCTGAACTATAAAATTATCAGCCCAAGAAGCCCAACGAAATAAAATACAAGAACCCATTAAATGACTTTGGCCTAAAGAACTTAAATCAATATTAAGCCCAAAACATACCTTGGGCTAGGGGTGCTCATATTTCCGACCAACCCAACCCGAAAAAACGAAAAAAAACCCAACCCGACCAACCCGAACATGTAATTGATACAAAATTTGGCCGAACCACACCTATTGGGTTGGAATCGGGTCAGGCCCAAAGTAAACCGGCCCAACCCGATAACCCGACCAATTTCAGACGCGCTTTCTATTCTTTCACTTTTAGCGCCTTCTTCCTTCATTTTTAACCTAGTTGGGACTTTAGACGAGACAGAGACCAGAGAACGAAGAGAGTCTACTTCTTCTCGGCTTCAACCCTTCAACATCGATCGAATCAACAGGTACTCTTCCAGTCTTCTTCTACTTTTCTCTTCTTCAATAGTTCAATACTTCAATCAGTTTCCTAGGTTTTAGACGAGACATTCAATAAGTATTCAAGCATCTTGCTGATAGTTCAACGAGACGTTCAATAGTTCAATACTTCAATAGTTCGATGTTCACGCTTCAAGCATTCAAATCGGCGACCAAATCAGATTCAATCAGTATTCAGGCATCGATCCACTTTCCAAATCAGATTCAAATCGGCTTCTCGTTCTCAGATTCAAAGGTACATATTTGGTTGTTGGCTTGTTGCAAATCGATTTTCATTCTAACTGGTTGAAGGGACTGCCTACACTTTCAGTTTTCATTCTAATCAGTTTTCATTCTAACTGGTTGAAGGTACATATTTGGTTGTTGCAAATCGAAACAGTAGAAACAATAGGTGTTTCTTCTCCCTGCCTACAGTTTCAAGTTTCAAGATAGTAGCTAAACAAGTTGTGTTAGTGTTTTACAAGTTGAATTTTAGCTACAGCCTACTGTTTTTTCTCCTTCTATTTTGAGTGCCCAACTTGTAGGATTGGAATTTAGAGCCAAGTTGATTTGTTTAACTTGGAAATTTGGAATCTTGTTTTACCGTCATTGAGATTTGTTTAGCTATTGTCATTGATTCAGTTGCAAATCGGTTTTACACAAATGCTGTAGGATTGGTGTAGTTACTGCAAATATATTTTGAGTGCCTAACTTGACTGTTGTAGTTAATTGATTCTTAGTTTCTTACTTGATTCTTGCTATAATTTAGGTGCTATTTTCATTTACAATGTTGTGGTGACTTGGTGTAAACTTTGAACTCTTTAAGCTTTTGATAAGAAAATAAGCAACCAGGTTTGTATTTTACTTAGTTTGATACTTGTTTTGTTCAACCAATTATTGCAATTTGCACGATTTAGTGAAAGGTGGTGGCAGCAGGCGGCAGCAGGCTGGCGGCGGCAACAGGTATGTAATTTATGAATAAAAGTTTGTTTAGACACAATAACTTAGTTAACATGTGAAATGATTAATAAATGTTTCAAACCGACCAACCCGACCAACCCAACCCAACCCGCATGGGTTGGGTTGCACTTTTGATTGGGTTGGGTTGGGTTGAGATTTTTCAAACCGCAATGATTGGGTTGGGTTGTTAAAGTGCCTTCAACTCGGCCAACCCAACCCATGAGCACCCCTACCTTGGGCAAACTATCAGGAACGAGAAGTCACGGGAAGTATATGTCCCCTTAATTAATCGCTCAGGGTAGATATTTAACCCATAATTATGCAAAAAAGTTCAAAAGTTTGTTGATCTTTATTCCCTTTTTTATGGGTAATCGTGGGTATCGAAGGGCCTGGTGTAACACTCTCAAATTTGGAAAGAGCGACTAATTAAAATCTTTCAACAATACCTTAAAGGATAATAAAATCACTTACCAGTCCATAATTGAAATACATTTCTAGGTTGAACCATCAACAAATAATTAAAGTCTTACATAAAGACTAACTAAAGTCGAGTGTTACTATATCCTAATAACAATCGCTATCTCTAATATAAGTGTGGAAGACTTCATCAAGCTAATCGCCTCTTCGAGCACACAACTAGCACTCATCTCTTCACAGTGTCGCTAGAACTAATCTCGAAATGGAACCTGATGCACATGCCGACAAATAAAAATGTTAGGCCAACGTCTAGTGAGTTCAAGAGTTTTATATCATGATTATAAAGGAAAACGTAAAATGGAAATATTGTAACTTATAATCATGATCCTTTAAAATGATTCACTTTAAAATAAGAGAACAACTTATTTACCAATAATATGCATTTTATAGATGGACGCCTCAACGCCAAAACATTATTTCATGAAATAATGCAATCCAACACTTACTCAAAATGAGGATAATGGTAATGCTTGAATAATGAAATTTGAGTAAACTTTATAAAACAAACGACCAAAATATGAGTAAACTCAAGTCTCCAAAATTATAGCATAAGGGAGATAACCCAAACTCAAAGCGTCACCGAAAACAAGGATAAAACTAAATACCCCAAAACAACACCTCTCGGTGACGGGGGAGTCCCGAATTCCAAGGCTAGTGGCGGAACACAAAAGTAGGCCACATTCCAAGTTACTGAGCTCACCATACTAGGAACCCATGGCCACGAGCTCGCCGACTCATACTAAGATGTGGGGGAGGGCACCGAAGGTTTCCTAATCATTCTCATTCACTAGGATTACATTTACGGCCATGGCTAGTATCCAGTCCCACATAACCGTACCAAGTTGCCTCCGAGGACCCAATGTCTCAACTAGCTACAAATGGGTAGTGACTATCCCATAAAAACAGACTCATAAATTAAATCACGGATGCAGGTCTGAGTATTGGACTCCACGAGCCCTCACCGTATTATCCTCGAAATCCCATAACTAATTATGGTGCCAACATATAAATAATAGCCATTTTTCCTTTTTAAATAATAAAGACCGACTCATATGCCTATGGATCCACTGTATTACAGTCTAAAACAGTACATGACTCCAATTGAATGACCAACGCACTCAAAACATGTAATTCTCAAATGATGCGCATTAACCGCCATCATACTCAAAACTCCACAACGGCTATTAAACCGGACAAATGTCCTCAAGACTCAATTTAGTCAAAACCGAGCCAAAGGCTCAACAATTTACTTAAATCTCCAATGAAAGCCAGTGTAAATATTAAAACACGTTTGACCAACGGATATGCAAACACAACGACCAAAAGTAAGATTAGCTCAAAACTCATCATTGGTTGAGGCAACCCATTTTCCAAATGAACTTATACCTTTATATTTCCAAAATGTCTCATAACACAATAATATGCATTTTCCAAATGGTTTATAAGATTGTTGGTCCCTAATAAGCAAAACAAGTATTGTAGAAGGGGGGGGGGGGGGGGTGAATACAATACACAAAAATTTCACTTAATTTTAATTCTTTATTTGTAACAACCTTAACATTTATACATACAGTAAAATAACATTTCTGTCTAAATACTTCCCAGGCTTACATTTTAGAGTACAAGGTTTACAACTATCTCTTATTACACAACTGAGTTCAAAAAGTAAACTATTGCAGGAAGTCTTCTATCTCCTGGAAATAGCTCACATCTTCTCCTTACCCTTATCTGTACCTGCTATTTTTCGATAACCTGAAACAGAATTATCATTTTGAAAGAGCGAGGGTTAGACCAATGGTCTAGCGAGTCCCCTCCAATCACTACTGCAACAGTTCAAATATTAATTAAAACATTTACACAAAACTTTATATCTCAAAAACATAACCTGCTCTTTTAATCAAAAGTAAAATACTTTATGCTTCGCAGACATAACTCAATCTACTGGTCATCACTGACCACTTTTACGCTTCGCAAGCGTACCTTAAACTACTGACCAACATTTCCATCAAAGACGGTATGTCTGTCTCGCACTGCCTTATTTTAGGGACACACCCTAATGGCATAAACGGGCCACACTCCCCGGTACGAGCAGGAGGGTCACACTTCCCGACTTAGGTCAGACTTCTGACTCAAATGTATGCATACACCTAGTCCTGACTGTATATAAAACAAGTTTATACAAACTGACCATAAACATGCCAAACTGATTAAATCAACCTTTTTCAATAATTCTACATAACTTTCAATACTATAAATGCCCAGTTTATAAAACCCACATTTATCAAATAACTGCTAAAATCATAAAAGATTTAGTTTGAAAGACTCACCTCTGATTCTTCTTGATTAACTCTGACTTCTACTGATTAATACCACCTACGATGGTATTAAAAACAAAGGTAAGCTAACTTGCAACTAACACTATTTCTTTCTAAAACCATCAAATACAATCTACTGCTTCTGCCAAACACTTCTTCAAGTTTGACACATGAAATGTGGGATGAATCCCACGCAAACTTTCTGGTAGATCAAGTTCGTAAGCCACTTCACCAACACGTCCCGTGATGATAAATGGTCCAACAAACCTTGGTCTCAACTTTCCTTTCTTTCCAAATCTGACTACCCCTTTCCAGGGCAAAACTTTCAACATTACCTTGTCTCCTATCTGAAACTCTATCGGTTTCCTTCGCTTATCAGCATACATTTTCTGACGATCTTGAGAAATCTTTAATCTTGCTCGAATCTGGTCGACTTTATCAGCTGTCACCTGTACAATTTCTGGTCCCGCTAGCTGTCTTTCACCCACCTCATTCCAACATAAAGGTGTTCTACATTTACGACCATACAAAGCTTCGAACGTGGCCGCTTGTATGCTATCATGATAACTATTGTTGTAGGAAAATTCAATCAACGACAAATGAATTTCCCACGAACCTTTGAAATCAATAACATATGCACAAAGCATATCTTCCAATGTCTGAATGGTTCTCTCACTCTGGCCATCCGTTTGCGGATGATAGGCCGTACTCAGCTTAAGTTGAGATCCTAATTCCCTTTGCAAACTTCTCCAGAAAGTTGATGTAAAACGAGCATCCCTGTCAGACACAATTGACGATGGTACTCCATGTCTGGTTACTATCTCGTCGATATACAATCGAGCCAATTTCTCTAGTGAGTACGTCTCCTTGATCGGTAGAAAGTGAGCTGACTTTGTGAGTCTATCCACTATCACCCAAATAGCATCATGCCCCTTAGGTGATCGCGGTAACCCAGTAACAAGATCCATCGTAATCTCGTCCCACTTCCAAACTGGAATTTCTAATGACTGAAGCTCCCCATAAGGTCTCTGATGCTCAGCTTTAACTTTCAAACATGTCAGACATCGTTCAACGAAGTAAGCAATATCTTTCTTTAAACCTGGTCACCAAAAACTTTGTTTCAGATCTCTATACATCTTGTTGGTTCCTGGATGTACTGAATAACGGGATTTATGCGCTTCTTCCAATACTTTCTGCCGCAGTTCTCCTGCTTTTGGAATCCATACTCTTT
Source organism: Arctium minus (assembly GCA_954870635.1). Lineage (NCBI taxonomy): Eukaryota > Viridiplantae > Streptophyta > Magnoliopsida > Asterales > Asteraceae > Arctium > Arctium minus. Next base: position 27,019,313 of record OX941082.1, on the reverse strand, counting down.
TATTGAAGCACATTACTCCGCGATTGTCAACTACTAACGAGTTAACAATTCCAACTATTCTTTCACTTTTCAAATTTTCCTTTGACGCTGCTTCTTCTTGATACTTTATAACTTCTTCTAAGAAATTAGAAACAACATCAACTTGATATGCTACAACTTCTGTTATTTCTCCATGCTCCTTACGACTTAGAGCATCTGCTACTACATTGGCCTTGCCTGGATGATACAAAATATCACAGTCATAATCGCTTAACAACTCCATCCACCTACGCTGCCTCATATTAAGCTCCTTCTGATTGAAAAGATATTGAAGACTCTTGTGATCTGTGTAAATCTGATACTTGATCCCATACAAGTAATGCCTCCAAATTTTTAAATCAAAGACTACAACTGCCAACTCTAAATCGTGCGTTGGGTAATTATTTTCATGTTCTTTCAACTGACGAGATGCATAAGCAATCACCTTGCCTTCTTGCATTAACACACATCCCAGAACCAACTTTGAAGCATCGCTATAAATTACGAATCCTTTCGTTCCGTTGGGTAGAGACAAGACAGGAGCACTACTTAAACTCTCTTTCAATATACTGAACGCTTCTTTCTGAGCCTCCACCCATACAAACTTGACATTCTTTCTAGTTAACGCTGTTAGTGGCGTCGCTATCCTTGAAAATTCATGAATGAACTTTCTATAATACCCCGCCAATCCTAGAAAACTTCTTACTTCTGATGGTGTTTTCGGTGCTTCCCACCCTTTAATGTGTAACACCCCGATTTCTAAAAGCTATTGTTTCAAGTTAATACAGAAATCGGTAAGTTAATGGAAAAATAAGATATTTGATTTTGGGCTTGAATCCTTGATTTTATAGTCTTGATGGATAAAGGATTCAATTACGAGTCCAACGGTTCTTTCCGGAGCAAAAACGGAGCTATAACGAAGAAGTTATGACCAAAACGGTTTTCGGGGAAATCATGGGCGGACTGGATGGGGCGCACGGGCCGTGCGATGCCCCTTCACAAAAACGCACGGGCCGTGTGCGGGGTTAGAAGGCTCGGGTTAAAACCTGATTCAGCTGCATTTCTCACCCAAAACTTCATTTCTTCATAACTTCTTCATCACAACTCCGATTTGGGTGATTCAAGTTGCTATGGTTTCGTTTTTTAGAGATTTTCAAGGATATGGCAAGATATTGGAAGTCTATTGAAGTATACTAGAGTATTTTGTGGTGGTAAGCTTCTCATCTCTCCCTATTCATCTTCTTCCCCAAAGTTTTCTAGGGTTTCATCCACCCTTTGTTCTCCCTTTCATAGATTGAAGGTTTGTGATCATTTTGGTGAACTAGAGGTGTTTTGATTGGAGGATTCAAGTTTAGATTAAGGTAATATTCTATTCTCTTCATTTATGGAAGTTAGGATTTCGGTATTAATGGAGGTATTCATGTAGAAGGTTAGGGAAACGATTCTTTGTGGTTGATTATGTATATTTATGGTTGGAACCTTGTGAATCTAGGTTTTGGAAGATTTGGTTTGAAGAATCAAGTTCCTCAAGTTCTAAGTGGGTAAAATCTAGATTTAGTCTAAATCTAGCAAGGTGAGTTTACTAAACTTTTGTTAAAACTGGATACACATTATATTTGCTTAATTGTTGTTATTATCACATATTTGCTCAAAATGGTCATCTTTACGGGTTTATGTATTTGATGGTATTTCCACGAGATTATGTGAGATATGTGTATATGAAGTATCATCCAATGATTTACTCTATGTTGTGTAATTATTTGGGGATTTACATTATGTGTGCCCACAATGGGTATTTGACATGATTATGGAATATATGTTTGGTATAACATGATGATTTCCATTCGGAATACACTCTTGGGGATCTACAACGTGGCTATGTGGATATTTAAGTCTTATGTTAGACTCGAGCTATTAGGAGGGTGAAATATACTTGGTTGAAATATACCTAAGGACCTCCTAGGTGCTATATGATGGAATCGTGCTATATGATGGACTCATGCTATTAGGAGGGTGATATTGTACCATGATTGGTATTGAATTATATTTGGTTGAAAGATACCTAAGGACCTCCTATATGCATTATGTTGGACGAACCAAGGCAAGTTCACTAGGAGGATGTAGTCTCGGGGTGCCACTGTGATGGTATGTGCCCAGTAGACCTCCGCCACTCGGAAAGTTTCCTGTACGGTCTGATCTCCGGGTGGGCCGGGCCTTTGGGGTGTTCCTTGTTAAGGGCATCAAGGTGCATCGACTCTTTGGAGTGGAATTGATTGGTGCTATGGGTATTCCCCGTTGATTCCAGACATGTGGAAAATTGGTTAACTGCTGATAAGAATTGTATATGTTCTATTATGTTATTTCTTGTTCGACTCACTAGGCTTTTTGGCCTAACACTTGTTTGGGTGTCGATGTGTATCTCAGGTTTTAGCGGCATTGGTTCTAAGCTGACGTGGTGTTTGGGTGAGAGATTTGGGAATATTGCTTTTGGACTTACAGTTGGTAGAGAATCCTTTGGGTCTATAAATGACACCCTTGATTGTAATCTCTTTTCTGGTTATAGAAATTAGATTAGTTGGTGGTTATTTATTGTCCGTTTAATTACGATTGTATTTAAACATGTTTGTGTATTTTCCCCATTTTTGGGAGGCTCTTGCTTTGGCAATTTTAAATACCGCATGTCCGTTTTTCGGATTTTTGTTATCCCTATTTTTAGGGTGTTACAAGTTGGTATCAGAGCTTTAGTTTAAGTGAACTAGGCATGATTGTAAGATGTCTAGACTTAGACTGAGTATGTAAGTATTGATTGTGAGTTGGGTAGAATTTCTAAGATGGATTAGTCTTAGAGTCGACGGAAACTATGGTTATCAAGCGTCATGGCGATGGTAACGAGAACCTTTATGTATTATATGTTCATAATCTCACCTAGCTAATGTTATTATGAGGATATTTATACGTGATGGTGCTTGAAGTGTCGTTACTGTGACAATTGGTAAGGTAGTAGTACGTTCCCTTGTGCTTGGTTTACTAATGTTATGATATTTGTAGACGTAGTAGTACGTTTCATTCGTGTTCAATTCTGTTAATCTCTTTCTTATTCATCCTCGTGCTTGTATGAACTGCCTTGGTATGTCGACCGTTGGAGTAATAAGGAAGTTTATGAATGGGTAACTATTGGAAAAAGTTGACGATTTTATTATTCGTTAATTGGAGTAACGGTAAGTATAGTGATTGCATTAAGTGGACAGTTTCGAGTCGGATTAATTGGTTGGATTAGAACCATAGACTTTTTGAATCGATGTATTCGAGGAGAAATTGTAAGGTGAACCTATGAAGTCCGTGGTTTTGCCTTAAGATGTTGAGCATCTAGATGACGATAGTGTAACTATAGAAATCGAGGAGCGTGAGTTCAAGTTGATTTGTTAAAACGATGTACATGTCAAAATGGGTATTTTGGAAGTAAAAGTATGTTTTACTTGGTATTTGTCAATATGTGAGTATTTTGATAAGTTTTCATATTTAGTAAACTTGGGTTATTTTAACCTCCTAAAATGCTCAGATTAAGTTTTGAATAGTTCAACAACTAAATAGCATGATTTGCGTGTTCTTGATGATTTTGTACAAATGAAGTCTATTTTACGTTATATGCATTTTAGGCGTATTTGCATTCATAAACCCTTTTGAAACTCTTTGGCCCCAATACATGTTGAGTTTTGGGTTAATCACGTCTTTGAGGTATGTGTCTTCATAAACGTTGTTTAAAGACAATTCATTATTTGGGGAATGTTAATTGTCGGCCACTATATTTTGGATATTTAATTGTCCATTTGGTGCATATGATTTTATAAACCATTGGAAAATGCATGTCATTGAACTAAGAGTTGTTTTGGAAACATGAAGAGAAATAGTTCATTTGGAAAACATTTTGTTGCAACCAATAAGAAGTTTTGGTTATTTTGAAATGTTTAGTTTTATGAACATGTTGAGTCATCCATTTTGAGATCTTTGGGTATTTTGATAAATAAATCATGTCGAGATGTTTCTTCGATGATTTTACACATATAATTGGAGTTCAATTGACGTAAGTGTCATTTTGTGTATGTGATCTTATAAACCTTTTTTAGAAAACACATATTATGGTGTTATGAGGCATTTTGAAAACATAAGAGTATGAGTTCATTTAAAAAATGGTTTGTCTCAACCAGCGATGAGATTTTAGTTAATTATGCTTTTGATCATGTTTGCATAATAGTTGGTCAAACGTGCTTCAATATTTATATCGGCTTTAAATTACGTATTCACGTAAACTGTTGGGTCGTTGGATCGGTTTTGACTAAACGGAGTCTTGAGGACATTTGTCCGGTTTAAAAATAGTTGTGGAATCTTTGGAGTATGATGGCGATTATTTCATGCCATTGGGAGTTACATGTTTTGGGAGTTTTGGTCTTTCAATTGGATTCATGTAATGTTAGACAGTGTTGTAATGGATCCATAGGCACGTAAGTCTGTCTGTTTTGGAAAGCCTATGTTTTTGGTTACTGTGGTGACCGCTTGGGTTTGCTAGCTAGTAGGCAATAGGTGGTTCGAGCCGCTGAATTGAAACTCGTTTAGATTGGATAGGCACCCATGTTCGTAAGACCCTGGAGTGGAACTCGACGGAGTATGGCAAGGGGCAATAATAGGTCTGAGGATTGTGATGTCTTGTATGGCATGGGAACTAGGACCGGTATATGAGGTGAAATCCAATAACATCACGGGTGGCCCCATTCACGTGTTCTCGCCACCCAAGATGGAAACGTTTAGATGACACGTGAGGTAGTTGTATGGGCGGCCTACTTACGTGTTTCTCTATTCTCATCGTATACGGGTCTCTCCGTCGTAGACCCGTGGTATTTTAAATGTTAATGCCGTATTTTTACCAACTTTGGTTCGTGTAGTCGACGATAAATGATGGCCGTAATATTGGGTCTTTCCCACGTATATTAAGGTTTGAATGGAATGTGTCATTTCCATGTTTCGGTATTTGTTTTCGTTCACTTTTACGGTCGTGTGAGCTTGGGTCGAATGTCCGTGTTCACGACAATATTTATTTATATAGATTTCCATCTATGATTTATGAGTTGTGTATCATGTTTCATCCTGTGTTTGGTATTTCGAGATACAACCTTTTACCCGCGTTTTATAAAAATTGGGAATTCTCTCTCTATTCTCATTTTGAGCAAATATGACGTATATAGGTCTTGTTGGAAATTTTATCTTCCGACATTTTGTGTTAAAGTAAAAGATTCTAAAGTTGAAGTTATGAAATCCTCTTTTGGGAGTTGTACAAACTTTTATTGCACATGTTATAGGACGGAAAGTTAATTTTCATATGCATAGCATAAATTGTTGCATACTAGGACCCTGGTAGTCCGTTTAAAAATTTTGTTACGCATCTTTCGTTATCGTTTTATTAGCGTAATTACTGATCAAATGAGTTTTGAAAATGATTTTATATGTGTGGCTTTGGTGATCAATTTTGAAACCTATCGAATGCACGATAGTGTATTTTCACCGCACGTTTAATTGTTATAAAACTTATGTATTTGAGAGTTTTATAAATTTCAAATTGGCATAGTAGTGTGAAAAACCTTGAACTCATTGGGCTATAGGTGTAAGCCCCCTCGTGTTAGAAGTCGATATTAAGGATTAAAAGAGTCCTCGGAGTTTGAAGCGTTAGACTTGTGCTTTCTCCCAGTTAGTTAAGTAACGATCTTTATGCTTCGTTAAACCTACGGATTAAAATCGTGTTCGGTTGTTTGGGTATGGTTGGTTTTGGAATTGTGGAAATTTGGTACGACGACATGCTATGAGTTGGTGGTGCACTATATTGTTGAGTATTCGTGAATAATGATGATGTTATGGTTGACTGGTAAGGATGTTGGATTTGGGTGACTACTTCCAAGAGTAGGTGTCAACTTTGAATCGACATTGCTAATCGAGAATGAAACATATGGTAGTATACTCACATTTGCAGAATAGCCGTATCGAGGTTAGGTGTTGGCAAGTGATTTTGAGAACAATGATGGTTGGTGTGCTTCAATGTATTTCCGTTAAGATCTGGTGCGTCTGTAGGACGAGTGGTAAACCTAAGGAAATTAAATATTGTTAATTAAGAAATCAACCATTGGTATTCGGATAATTGTCAGGATTTTCGTTGATTTGGAAATCGATGCTTGAGTGCATGGTGGGAGTTTAGTAGTAATGTTTATTGGAGACATTTGGTGAGAATGTCAAGGTGGACTTTAAGTACAAATCGATTATTGAAGAGACCTTGATGCGTCGTATTTAGAAGTATCTAAGGGAAATGTTTGCTTTGGGGTATTCTTGGTGGAAATGACTGAATAAGGCCGTAAGTTACTCTTGAGGTAATATGAGCAGCATAAGGTTGGGAGGCAACCGAGAGTTTATGGTTAAGAAAATGATCAGGAGAGGACTTGATGTTCATTCCGTCGTCGGTGAGTTATGTCAAACCTTGAGATTGAATTGTGATGGCTATTTGCGAGAAGTACAGTAACAACCTCGACCGAGATGTAATCGGGTTCGTATACGAGGTAAGGTTTCGTGAAGGCATGTTTATAGGAAATCAATCGATCTTTCCAAGTGCGTTTTTGAGTGCTTGGTGGTGCCAGATTTCGAGGACGAAATCTCTTTTAAGGTTGGGAGGATTGTAACACCCCGATTTCTAAAAGCTATCGTTTCAAGTTAATACAGAAATCGGTAAGTTAAGGGAAAAATAAGATATTTGATTTTGGGCTTTAATCCTTGATTTTATAGTCTTGATGGATAAAGGATTCAATTACGAGTTCAACGGTTCTTTCCGGAGCAAAAACGGAGCTATAACGAAGAAGTTATGACCAAAACAGTTTTCGGGGAAATCATGGGCAGACTGGATGAGGCGCACGGGCCGTGCGCTGCCCCTTCACAAAAACGCACGGGTCATGCGCGGGGGTCAGAAGGCTCGGGTTAAAACCTGATCCAGCCGCATTTCTCACCCAAAACTTCATTTCTTCATAACTTCTTCATCACAACTCCGATTTGGGTGATTCAAGTTGCTATGGTTTCATTTTTGAGAGCTTTTCAAGGATATGGCAAGAGATTGGAATTCTATTGAAGTATACTAGAGTATTTTGTGGTGTTAAGCTTCTCATCTCTCCCTATTCATCTTCTTCCCCAAAGTTTTCTAGGGTTTCATCCACCCTTTGTTCTCCCTTTCATAGATTGAAGGTTTGTGATCATTTTGGTGAACTAGAGGTGTTTTGATTGGAGGATTCAAGTTTGGATTAAGGTAATCTTCTATTCTCTTCATTTATGGAAGTTAGGATTTCGGTATCAATGGAGGTAATCATGTAGAAGGTTGGGGAAACGATTCTTTGTGGTTGATTATGTATATTTATGGTTGGAACCTTGTGAATCTAGGTTTTGGAAGATTTGGTTTGAAGAATCAAGTTCCTCAAGTTCTAAGTAGGTAAAATCTAGATTTAGTCTAAATCTAGCAAGGTGAGTTTACTAAACTTTTGTTAAAACTGGATACACATTATATTTGCTTAATTGTTGTTATTATCACATATTTGCTCAAAATGGTCATCTTTACGGGTTTATGTATTTGATGGTATTTCCATGAGATTATGTGAGATATGTGTATATGAAGTATCATCCCATGATTTACTCTATGTTGTGTAATTATTTGGGGATTTACATTATGTGTGCCCACAATGGGTATTTGACATGATTATGGAATATATGTTTGGTATAACATGATGATTTCCATTCGGAATACACTCTTGGGGATCTACAACGTGGCTATGTGGATATTTAAGTCTTATGTTAGACTCGAGCTATTAGGAGGGTGAAATATACTTGGTTGAAATATACCTAAGGACCTCCTAGGTGCTATATGATGGACTCATGCTATTAGGAGGGTGATATTGTACCATGATTGGTATTGAATTATATTTGGTTGAAAGATACCTAAGGACCTCCTATATGCATTATGTTGGACGAACCAAGGCAAGTTCACTAGGAGGATGTAGTCTCGGGGTGCCACTGTGATGGTATGTGCCCAGTAGACCTCCGCCACTCAGAAAGTTTTCTGTACGGTCTGATCTCCGGGTGGGCCGGGCCTTTGGGGTGTTCCTTGTTAAGGGCATCAAGGTGCATCGACTCTTTGGAGTGGAATTGATTGGTGCTATGGGTATTCCCCGTTGATTCCAGACATGTGGAAAATTGGTTAACTGCTGATAAGAATTGTATATGTTCTATTATGCTATTTCTTGTTCGACTCACTAGGCTTTTTGGCCTAACACTTGTTTGGGTGTCGATGTGTATCTCAGGTTTTAGCGGCATTGGTTCTAAGCTGACGTGGTGCTTGGGTGAGAGATTTGGGAATATTGCTTTTGGACTTACAGTTGGTAGAGAATCCTTTGGGTCTATAAATGACACCCTTGATTGTAATCTCTTTTCTGGTTATAGAAATTAGATTAGTTGGTGGTTATTTATTGTCCGTTTAATTATGATTGTATTTAAACAGGTTTGTGTATTTTCCCCATTTTTGGGAGGCTCTTGCTTTGGCAATTTTAAATACCGCATGTCCGTTTTTCGGATTTTTGTTATCCCTATTTTTAGGGTGTTACATAATGGCTTCAATCTTAGCTGGATCAACCTTAATCCCATATTTCGACACCACGTGACCTAGAAACTGAACTTCTTTCAGCCAAAATTCACATTTTGAAAACTTGGCGTACAATTTCTCTCGTTTAAGCAATTCTAAAATCGCTCTCAAATGAGTTTCATGATCTTCTTTGGAACATGAATAGATCAGTATATCATCTATAAAGACTATGACATACTTATCTAAAAACGGACTACACACTCTATTCATCAGATCCATGAAAGTTGTTGGCGCATTGGTCAAACCAAATGGCATAACTAGAAACTCATAATGTCCGTACCTCGTACGAAATGCAGTCTTAGGTACATCCTCCTCCCTTACCTTCAACTGGTGATACCCAGATCATAGATCTATTTTCGAAAAGTAACTCGCTCCTTGAAGTTGATCAAAAAGATCGTCAATCCTGGGAAGCGGATACTTATTTTTGACAGTTAACTTATTGAGCTCACGGTAGTCTATGCACATTCTCATAGACCCGTCTTTCTTCTTAACAAACAATACTGGCGCTCCCCATGGCGAGGTACTAGGGCGAATAAACCCCTTGTCTAACAACTCATGCAGCTGAGTCATCATTTCTTTCATCTCTGCCGGTGCCAGTCTATACGGTGCTCTTGCAATCAGCGCTGCTCCGGGTACTAAATCAATACGAAATTCCACTTGCCGATCAGGAGGCAAAGTGGTTAAGTCTTCCGGAAATACTTCTGGATATTCACTTACTACTGGAACTGACTCTAATCCCTTCTTTTCCTTCTTAGCATCTATAACATAAGCTAAGAACCCCACACACCCTTTTACTAAACACCTCTTAGCCTTAATCATAGAAATGAAGCATGACTTTCTATCCCTCCGATCTCCAAACACTACTATCTCTTCTTTTCCTGGCTGAGCTATACGAATCAATTTCTTATTGCATACTATATGAGCATCATTAGACGCCAACCAGTCCATTCCCACAATAACATCAAATTCTCCCATACCCATTGGGTACAGTCGAAGTGGAAATGAATGCCCATCGATGACAATACTACTCCCATCATATACTTCCTCCACTAAAATTTGACTATTATCAGCCACTTCTACTTTCAATTCATGCTTAAGCTTCTTAGGTTTCTCATTCAATTTATGCACAAAATTTGGAGACACAAACGAACGATTTGTGCCTGAATCAAATAATACTTTTGCATAATTCGAATTTATAAAGAAAGTACGTGTCACTACATCAGGTATCTCCGCCGCTTCTTCTGCTGACATATTGAAAACTCTAGCCCTCGCTTTAGCTGGCTCCACCTTTTTCTCACTTCCCTTTTCTACATATCCTCCGACTGATCCCTTTTTCAACTGTGGACAATTAGTCCTGATATGATCAGGAGATCCACACTAATAACAAGACCTCAAATTATGGCAATCCCGAGCCAAATGCCCAATCTTCCCACATTTATAACAGCCCTCTTGATCAATCTTACATTCTCCTTTATGCCTTAGGTTACACTTGCTACAGGTCTTATTTTCAAACTTAATAACAGAACGTTGATCAAACTTTGCAGACTTAAACGGTTTGGAGTCTCGAACTGTTCTATCCCATTTTCTTTTATCCCCACTTCTTTCAGTAGTTTGCCTATTCTTTTCTTTCTCTCTCATTTCAGCTGCATTTACTGCCACTTGAAAAGTAGACGGTTCCTTATTCGAGACAAATTCTCGAATATCACTTCTCAATCCAAAGACGAAACGTTTTACTCGTCTTTCTTCATTAGGTACATAAATTCCTGCAAATCGAGACTTTTCAATAAACTTTGTGGTATATTCTCGAACTGACATACCCTTCTGCTCTAAACTCAGAAACTCTTCTTCTAACTTTTTAACTGCCGCCAGAGGGCAGAACTGAGCTTTAAATCTTTTCACAAACTCACCCCAAGACATTTCTTTGGCTACCGCTGAACTTTGTCCTCCTGATTCCACATCCCACCACATTACCGCTTCATCTTTCAGCATAGACAAAGCATAGACTACTTTATCTTCTTCTGCACACTTACTAGTATCAAACGCTAGCTCCATACCTTTTACCCATCTTAACGCTATCACGGGATCACATTCCCCTTTATACGTAGGAGGCTTGCAAGCAGCAAACTCCTTAAAACTACATCCTTTCCCAGCTACAGCTTTAACTGACACAATGGGGTTTGACTGAGGGTGACTACCCACTCCAGTTACTGGTGATTCTGCTACCTCAGTCACTACTTTATCTTCACTCTTTTCTTTACTTGAAGAAACCTCATTAGTACGTTGACCCAATAAAGCATTCAACGTTTCTTGTAATTTTCCCATTTCTGCAGTGAAGGTTTCTTGTGTAACAAAACCTTGCGTTCTACCTCCACCACGGTTTCCTGTCTGTTTTCGACCCCTCACAGAAGTCGAACTTTCTTGATGAGAAGTTTCTTGCTCAACTCTTACCTCTACACTTTCATCTTGATGAATACCTCGACTCGTCTTTCCACCTCGAGTTCCCATAGTGGCAACCCTTGCCTGAGTAGTTGCTTTCTGAACTGTCTTACCTCTAGGTCGACCGCGACTCTTTCCTTGGATAACAGTCGGGTTGACATCAGTCATTCGCTCTTCAACAATGACTTCCTTATCTGGCTCCATTTCAGGATTCATCATAGACCTACTCCTTGTCACTCGCTCAGACATACTTCTCTCTCTGATAAGAAGAAACATAAGATATTCAATCTAACATGCTACACATTACGGCAGTTTAAGCACAAGCATGTACTTGTAAATTCACAATTACACTGGCCAGATGGAATTCCAAATTTACCTTACATGCTAGTCCTTACTACCTTAATGTTATCTTCCTACGGTCTTCCTACTACTCAGTTGTGCTTCTACTATCTCAGTTTAAGTCTAGGCCCATCTGGTCACCTAGATCTCTTAAACTAATGCTCTGCTACCAATTGTAACAACCTTAACATTTATACATACAGTAAAATAACATTTATGTCTAAATACTGGCCCATGCTTACATTTCAGAGTACAAGGTTTACAACTATCTCTTATTACACAACTGAGTTCAAAAAGTAAACTATTGCAGGAAGTCTTCTATCTCCTGGAAATAGCTCACATCTTCTCCTTACCCTTATCTGTACCTGCTATTTTTCGATAACCTGAAACAGAATTATCATTTTGAAAGAGCGAGGGTTAGACCAATGGTCTAGCGAGTCCCCTCCAATCACTACTGCAACAGTTCAAATATTAATTAAAACATTTAAACAAAGCTTTATATCTCAAAAACATAACCTGCTCTTTTAATCAAAAGTAAAATACTTTATGCTTCGCAGACATAACTCAATCTACTGGTCATCACTGACCACTTTTACACTTCGCAAGCGTACCTTAAACTACTGACCAACATTTCCATCAAAGACGGTATGTCTGTCTCGCACTGCCTTATTTTAGGGACACACCCTAATGGCATAAATGGGCCACACTTCCCGGTACGAGCAGGCGGGTCACACTTCCCGACTTAGGTCAGACTTCTAACTCAAATGTATGCATACACCTAGTCCTGACTGTATATAAAACAAGTTTATACAAATTGACCATAAACATGCCAAACTGATTAAATCAACCTTTTTCAATAATTCTGCATAACTTTCAATACTATAAATGCGCAGTTTATAAAACCCACATTTAACAAATAACTGCTAAAATCATAAAAGATTTAGTTTGAAAGACTCACCTCTGATTCTTCTTGATTAACTCTGACTACTACTGATTAACACCACCTACGATGGTATTAAAAACAAAGGTAAGCTAACTTGCAACTAACACTCTTTCTTTCTAAAATCATCAAATACAATCTACTGCTATTATCCCGGTCGAAACCACTATGATCAATACCTCATAGGACCGATTAACAAAATATCGGTCGAATACATACACTGATAAACACCGGTCGGTTCACTACACCGGTCGAGCCACTATAACGGTCGAGCCACTATACCGGTCGAGCCACTATACCGGTCGACAACTTTATCGGTCAACAACTTTATCGGTCGAATACACTTACCGGTCGAATACCCTTACCGGTCGACACAACATACCGGTCCATCACAATATACCGGTCGACCCTATTTCCGGTCAATTACACTTTATCGGTCGATTACACTTTATCGGTCGACCGATACCTTTATCGGTCGAAGAGTTATACCGGTTAATAACTTTACCGGTCAACACCTTCTTCCCGGTCGAGTTCATACTAAGTCGGCGACACAACAGTTTGAACCCAGAAAACTTCAGATCATTGAATCGATCAAATACACAGTTAAAAGCTTGAATAACAAGACTATTTACCGACTAATACATGCAGATAGAAGTATTAAGCTAGAATCATACCTCTATTTGACCAAAACGGATCGATCCTTCACAACCTTGCTTTCTCCCTGCCTTGGCTTCTGTTCTCTTTTCTCTCTATGTCGGTCTCACAAAGAATCAGTATGAGATTTATGAAACCAAATATCTGAGATTTAGGTTATATATATCCAAAGTTTCAAATAACCCCCCTGAACTTTGGGTCTCGCTTAACTTTTCACCCAACTTCCAAAATTAATAAAAATTTCGGACTCGGATATTACATTATTGATATAAATATCAAGAATTACACATAGAAAACTTTTAAGATTGTTGCGGAAAAGAACAGATAAATCTATACTAACAATCTTTCACTTAGAAACTATAAAACTAAACATAACTTGAAAATACAAAGATCAAAGCTATGAAGTTCTTGAGAGAGGGAGAGAGAGAGGTTGCCAACTTTTTTTGAGCACTAAGTTCTCTTCAAAAAGGTTTGCTTGCATGGAGACGTTCTTCACCTTTAAATACCACCATGTGCATTAAATGCAAATGACACTTGTCATCTTGGTATTGGATACCAAATATCTTCTTGCAAAAGCAATAAGATCTTGATGTGACCTATCATAAAGCAAAGTAGACTTTTGTACCTTGATAAGACAACACCTCAATAAAATATATTTGGTACATGTCCTTTTTCTAATCTTTTAGAGAAAGTCTCCATCATTTCAGAACTTGGGTGAATATCTTCTAAGAGAAGGAAGCTTCCATTCCCATTGTCAGAAGAACATTGGGAATGATGAAGTATGTCAAATCGAGAGGGTTTGACATAAAGGGCTATTGCCGACATAGAAAGGATCGGCAAGAATAGGTTATGCCGAAAGAGTGGCAGAAGGATGTCGAACAGAAGAGAGTTCGGCAGATGAGTAGTCTGCCGAATATGAGTTCGGCAGACAAGGCTTAGTCTTCTTGAAGTTCATCTCAATCCGCAAAGTAGACTTCCTTCATGTTGATTTCGGTATGTCTTCGACTTGTCGATCTGTTTATGCATAACTAAGCTATTACAAAGAACCATACTAATTCTAAGATGTACAATCATTTACAGAAGAGTAAACACAAACTAGAGGAGAGGTTATCTTCAAATCTTAGATGACCCAACAATCTCCCCCTATTTGATGATGACATCTCATACTTAGAATTTAAAAAGATAAGACATGAGTAATGCATTTTGACCCTTGTTTATATTCTTTTAGGTTCTTTTTCACATAGACCATTCTTTTTGTATTATTTTTTTAAGTATAAACGACATTTACAAAAGAATAAAAGAATCAGTATAGCTATACAAACGAATAAATAAATACAAAGAATAAAGAATGAAAATATATATATATATATATATACATATATACAAAAGACAATTGCCGGGAATTGTTTGTGCTTGAGTGGGTGATTGCTCCCCCTCAACTCATACACCCCCTCAACTAATGTCTGGTGGCTTCGATCACACAATTCATCGAAAATAAAGTTTCAACAGAGTTTAAGCTTGAGTGGTCAGTTGCTCCCCCTCAACTCATACTCCCCCTCAACTCATACTCCCCCTCAACTAATTCTCGGTGTAAGAATTAAGAAGTCAGAAAGTTTTGGGGATCCTCCGAACCTTCTCCTGGAAAGGCAGGTTCATCCTTGGATCGTGCAGAAACATCGGGAATGAAATCCCGGGTGATAGGTTGTGAGGTGGAGAAGAGGCACCTTGGATTGGGGAGGAGTCCAAGTCATCCTTATCAACCAAAGAAAAGGTTGATGAGAGAATAATAGGGGTCCCCGATTTTACAATTGTATCCTTTTGTGAGGATACAAAGGAGGTGGCTTTGGGTTTAGCAGAGTCCCCGGGCCCAGATGGGAAAATTTCAACACCTGCCGATTTTGAAGAACCGGTGGATGGAGTAGGTGGTTTGGCCCTTGAAACCTTCATCGGCCTCTTGAGAGGAGAGGGAGGGAAAGAAGGTGAGTGCCTCCGCTTTGAAGAGGGATGTGTGACCGGGGAAACAACCGAAGGTTCTTTCGGTCGTATGGTCATCTTAGTTGGTGCGGAGGTGCCGAAAGCCTTTGAAGATTTTTTCTTGCTAGTCGGCTTCACTTGGGACAGGGCGGATGGGGCCATTACAGATGAGTGGGCCTTGGACACCGGAGTGTCGAGAGCATCAACCCATTGTAGATCGGGAGTTTATGAAGGAGAACATACCTGGCAGTAGAGGGCGATCGGTGTAGAGAGAGCATTATTCAAAGTGATCTTCATGACTTTGTAAGTGTTGGTTGGAGAGTCATCACCAAATCAATTAGGGACAAAACAATTTTTCTCCCCCTATTTGATGATGACACCAACACATAGAGAAAAAAATGGTACTGACACTCAGAAAATGACGAGACAAGAATAACCCATAAATTCAGTGGCCTAAATTTTTTTTTTTGAAAGGCAAAGAAAAACGAGAATAAATACTCAGACAACAAAATGGGGAAGAAAAAGAAAAGGAAGAAAGATTTGGGAAGAAATTTACGGTAGAAAGAAATTCCGGCTAAAAAGAAATTTCGAAAATTTCGGCAAAGAAATTTCGGGAAGATATTTTCTGTAGAAATTTTCGTGAAGAAAATTTGGGAAGAAATTTCCGGTAGAAAGAAATTTCCGGTAGAAAGAAATTTCGGCTAAAAAGAAATTTCGAAAATTTCGGCAAAGAAATTTCGAGGAGAATTTGCGGAAAGAAATTCGGGGAGAAACTTTGGTGAGAAAATTTCGGCAACAAAATTTTGGAAAAAATGATAGTGGAGAACAAGAGGAAGAAAATCGGAGACCAAAAGAAATTTTCAATCGGCCACTTCCCCAATAAAATAAATTAAGATTTTTTTTTTAAGATTTATCGGCAAGTCCTAAAAAATGATTTTTTTTTTCATAAATCAAACCAACCGAATGAAAGAAAAGAACATATAAATCTATTTTAACAATCTATTTTACTTAGAAACTATAAAACTAAACATAACTTGAAAATACAAAGATCAAAGCTATGAAGTTCTTGAGAGAGAGAGAGAGAGAGAGAGAGAGAGGTTGCCAACTTTTCTTGAGCACTAAGTTCTCTTCAAAAAGGTTTGCTTGCATGGAGACGTTCTTCACCTTTAAATACCACCATGTGCATTAAATGCAAATGACATTTGTCATCTTGGTATTGGATACCAAATATCTTCTTGCAAAAGCAATAAGATCTTGATGTGACCTATCATAAAGCAAAGTAGACTTTTGTACCTTGATAAGACAACACCTCAATAAAATATATTTGGTACATGTC
Source organism: Arctium minus (assembly GCA_954870635.1). Lineage (NCBI taxonomy): Eukaryota > Viridiplantae > Streptophyta > Magnoliopsida > Asterales > Asteraceae > Arctium > Arctium minus. The sequence continues at coordinate 27,002,906 of OX941082.1, read as the reverse complement.
CTTTTTCTGATCTTTTAGAGAAAGTCTCCATCATTTCAGAACTTGGGTGAATATCTTCTAAGAGAAGGAAGCTTCCATTCCCATTGTCAGAAGAACATTGGGAATGATGAAGTATGTCAAATCGAGAGGGTTTGACATAAAGGGCTATTGCCGACACAGAGAGGATCGGAAAGAATAGGTTATGCCGAAAGAGTGGCAGAAGGATGCCAAACAGAAGAGAGTTCGGCAGATGAGTAGTCTGCCAAATATGAGTTCGGCAGACGAGGCTTAGTCTTCTTGAAGTTCATCTCAATCCGCAAAGTAGACTTCCTTCATGTTGATTTCGATATGTCTTTGACTTACCGATCTGTTTATGCATAACTAAGCTATTACAAAGAACCATACTAATTCTAAGATGTACAATCATTTACAGAAGAGTAAACACAAACTAAAGGAGAGGTTATCTTCAAATCTTAGATGACCCAACAAAAATCAAATGCACAAAAATGACATTTACATCAAATGAACTCCATTTATATATAAAATCACCTAGGAAGCATATCAACATGATTTATTTACCAAAATGTTCAAAAGTCCCAAAGATGTGTGTTAAATAAATTTATAAAGTTAAACACTTCCCAAGATAACCAAACTTATCAATAGTTAACAATTTCATGTAAAACGCAAAACACTTTAAAATAAACATTTTGGCATGTACACCGTTTTCACTAATCAATTTGAACTCATCTTGCTAGATTTAGGCTAAATCTAGGTTTTACCCCTAAAACTTGAATCTCCATTGATGAAGGCTTGAATCACCAAGAAACATCCCTAGATCTTAGATCCAACACATCTACAAGATCACCTTCACCACACAAGTCATCAAAATCACACCCAAGTTGAAGGATAAAAGTGAAAATTATGAAACCATCAAACCCTAGTTTAACATTGAAAGAGATGAGGAGCTTACCACCACCAAATACTCTTGTATTCTCTAATAGACTTAAAATCTCTTGCTATATCCTTGAATAGCTCTAAAAAACGAAACCATGGCAACTTGAATCACCAAAAACGGAGTTGAGATGCAAAAGTTATGAAGAAATGAAGTTCTAGGGCTGAAAATCGGGTTTTATGCTCGAACAGGGCGTTTCGCAACTTACCACGCATCCATAAGTCGCGGCATAAGTCTCCCGCTTCCCCTAAGTCGCGCAGGTGGCTCTAAGTCGCGACACAAGTCGCGTAGTGCACTGTCCGCCCGGTTTTCTTCTCGTTCACTGTTTTGGCCGTAACTTCTTCGTTATAGCTCCGATTTTGCTCCAGAAAGAACCGTTGGAATCGTAATTGAATCCTTCATCCACCAAGACTATAAAATCTAGGATTCATGTCCAAAATCCTATATCTTATTTTTCCCTTAAAATTACCGATTTCTGTATTAACTTGAAATGATACTTTTCGAAATCGGGGTGTTACACCTGGAGTCATCGCAAGTAAATATAGAAACAACAACAGATATACTTAGAAGAAAGAAAGAAAAAAACAACAAAAAATAGATATCCAAAAACATGGATGGATGAATTGATCAATAGGAAATATGGGTGCTCAAAAAATCGACCAAACCAGGAAAAAATCAACATGAGTTAACCCAACATATAATCGATACAAAATTAGGACAACCCAAATCTATTGGTTTGATATTGGGTTAGGCTCAAAGTAACCCAAGTACCCGACCAACCCGATAACCCAATAAACGTTTTAGCTACTTCTCTTAAATTATTTATATTTCCCTTTAATATGTATAAGTTACTAGAAAGAACTTGACAATAACGAGCAATGAAACTCATAATATAATGTTATTGGAAAGTTATATGTAATACCTAAATATTTGATGAACTTGTATATTCTTTTCAATGATGGATCGTATTTCAAAAAAAAATCTTAATTTTATGTTTTCAATATTGTTTTTACTTTGTTTAAACACAACCCGACCAAATCGACCAACCCCAACGGGTTGGGTTGGATTGAGTTGCACTTTTGTTTGGGTTGAGTTGGGTTGAAAATTCTCAAACCGCGAACATTGGATTGGGTTGTTGAAATGCCTTCAACCCGATCAACCCAACATGTGAGGACCCCTAGTAGGAAAGATGCAAACTACAAATATGTTGATGAAAATCCTTGAAAGTATAGAATATATTCATCAACATTATGTAACCA